>OX345696.1:10000-635000 GCA_947044815.1 Apomyelois bistriatella
ACCTAACCTAACCTAACCTAACCTAACCTAACCTAACCTAACCTAACCTAACCTAACCTAACCTAACCTAACCTAACCTAACCTAACCTAACCTAACCTAACCTAACCTAACCTAACCTAACCTAACCTAACCTAACCTAACCTAACCTAACCTAACCTAACCTAACCTAACCTAACCTAACCTAACCTAACCTAACCTAACCTAACCTAACCTAACCTAACCTAACCTAACCTAACCTAACCTAACCTAACCTAACCTAACCTAACCTAACCTAACCTAACCTAACCTAACCTAACCTAACCTAACCTAACCTAACCTAACCTAACCTAACCTAACCTAACCTAACCTAACCTAACCTAACCTAACCTAACCTAACCTAACCTAACCTAACCTAACCTAACCTAACCTAACCTAACCTAACCTAACCTAACCTAACCTAACCTAACCTAACCTAACCTAACCTAACCTAACCTAACCTAACCTAACCTAACCTAACCTAACCTAACCTAACCTAACCTAACCTAACCTAACCTAACCTAACCTAACCTAACCTAACCTAACCTAACCTAACCTAACCTAACCTAACCTAACCTAACCTAACCTAACCTAACCTAACCTAACCTAACCTAACCTAACCTAACCTAACCTAACCTAACCTAACCTAACCTAACCTAACCTAACCTAACCTAACCTAACCTAACCTAACCTAACCTAACCTAACCTAACCTAACCTAACCTAACCTAACCTAACCTAACCTAACCTAACCTAACCTAACCTAACCTAACCTAACCTAACCTAACCTAACCTAACCTAACCTAACCTAACCTAACCTAACCTAACCTAACCTAACCTAACCTAACCTAACCTAACCTAACCTAACCTAACCTAACCTAACCTAACCTAACCTAACCTAACCTAACCTAACCTAACCTAACCTAACCTAACCTAACCTAACCTAACCTAACCTAACCTAACCTAACCTAACCTAACCTAACCTAACCTAACCTAACCTAACCTAACCTAACCTAACCTAACCTAACCTAACCTAACCTAACCTAACCTAACCTAACCTAACCTAACCTAACCTAACCTAACCTAACCTAACCTAACCTAACCTAACCTAACCTAACCTAACCTAACCTAACCTAACCTAACCTAACCTAACCTAACCTAACCTAACCTAACCTAACCTAACCTAACCTAACCTAACCTAACCTAACCTAACCTAACCTAACCTAACCTAACCTAACCTAACCTAACCTAACCTAACCTAACCTAACCTAACCTAACCTAACCTAACCTAACCTAACCTAACCTAACCTAACCTAACCTAACCTAACCTAACCTAACCTAACCTAACCTAACCTAACCTAACCTAACCTAACCTAACCTAACCTAACCTAACCTAACCTAACCTAACCTAACCTAACCTAACCTAACCTAACCTAACCTAACCTAACCTAACCTAACCTAACCTAACCTAACCTAACCTAACCTAACCTAACCTAACCTAACCTAACCTAACCTAACCTAACCTAACCTAACCTAACCTAACCTAACCTAACCTAACCTAACCTAACCTAACCTAACCTAACCTAACCTAACCTAACCTAACCTAACCTAACCTAACCTAACCTAACCTAACCTAACCTAACCTAACCTAACCTAACCTAACCTAACCTAACCTAACCTAACCTAACCTAACCTAACCTAACCTAACCTAACCTAACCTAACCTAACCTAACCTAACCTAACCTAACCTAACCTAACCTAACCTAACCTAACCTAACCTAACCTAACCTAACCTAACCTAACCTAACCTAACCTAACCTAACCTAACCTAACCTAACCTAACCTAACCTAACCTAACCTAACCTAACCTAACCTAACCTAACCTAACCTAACCTAACCTAACCTAACCTAACCTAACCTAACCTAACCTAACCTAACCTAACCTAACCTAACCTAACCTAACCTAACCTAACCTAACCTAACCTAACCTAACCTAACCTAACCTAACCTAACCTAACCTAACCTAACCTAACCTAACCTAACCTAACCTAACCTAACCTAACCTAACCTAACCTAACCTAACCTAACCTAACCTAACCTAACCTAACCTAACCTAACCTAACCTAACCTAACCTAACCTAACCTAACCTAACCTAACCTAACCTAACCTAACCTAACCTAACCTAACCTAACCTAACCTAACCTAACCTAACCTAACCTAACCTAACCTAACCTAACCTAACCTAACCTAACCTAACCTAACCTAACCTAACCTAACCTAACCTAACCTAACCTAACCTAACCTAACCTAACCTAACCTAACCTAACCTAACCTAACCTAACCTAACCTAACCTAACCTAACCTAACCTAACCTAACCTAACCTAACCTAACCTAACCTAACCTAACCTAACCTAACCTAACCTAACCTAACCTAACCTAACCTAACCTAACCTAAC
This sequence comes from Apomyelois bistriatella, assembly GCA_947044815.1. NCBI lineage: Eukaryota > Metazoa > Arthropoda > Insecta > Lepidoptera > Pyralidae > Apomyelois > Apomyelois bistriatella. The sequence continues at coordinate 12,473 of OX345696.1, forward strand.
CTAACCTAACCTAACCTAACCTAACCTAACCTAACCTAACCTAACCTAACCTAACCTAACCTAACCTAACCTAACCTAACCTAACCTAACCTAACCTAACCTAACCTAACCTAACCTAACCTAACCTAACCTAACCTAACCTAACCTAACCTAACCTAACCTAACCTAACCTAACCTAACCTAACCTAACCTAACCTAACCTAACCTAACCTAACCTAACCTAACCTAACCTAACCTAACCTAACCTAACCTAACCTAACCTAACCTAACCTAACCTAACCTAACCTAACCTAACCTAACCTAACCTAACCTAACCTAACCTAACCTAACCTAACCTAACCTAACCTAACCTAACCTAACCTAACCTAACCTAACCTAACCTAACCTAACCTAACCTAACCTAACCTAACCTAACCTAACCTAACCTAACCTAACCTAACCTAACCTAACCTAACCTAACCTAACCTAACCTAACCTAACCTAACCTAACCTAACCTAACCTAACCTAACCTAACCTAACCTAACCTAACCTAACCTAACCTAACCTAACCTAACCTAACCTAACCTAACCTAACCTAACCTAACCTAACCTAACCTAACCTAACCTAACCTAACCTAACCTAACCTAACCTAACCTAACCTAACCTAACCTAACCTAACCTAACCTAACCTAACCTAACCTAACCTAACCTAACCTAACCTAACCTAACCTAACCTAACCTAACCTAACCTAACCTAACCTAACCTAACCTAACCTAACCTAACCTAACCTAACCTAACCTAACCTAACCTAACCTAACCTAACCTAACCTAACCTAACCTAACCTAACCTAACCTAACCTAACCTAACCTAACCTAACCTAACCTAACCTAACCTAACCTAACCTAACCTAACCTAACCTAACCTAACCTAACCTAACCTAACCTAACCTAACCTAACCTAACCTAACCTAACCTAACCTAACCTAACCTAACCTAACCTAACCTAACCTAACCTAACCTAACCTAACCTAACCTAACCTAACCTAACCTAACCTAACCTAACCTAACCTAACCTAACCTAACCTAACCTAACCTAACCTAACCTAACCTAACCTAACCTAACCTAACCTAACCTAACCTAACCTAACCTAACCTAACCTAACCTAACCTAACCTAACCTAACCTAACCTAACCTAACCTAACCTAACCTAACCTAACCTAACCTAACCTAACCTAACCTAACCTAACCTAACCTAACCTAACCTAACCTAACCTAACCTAACCTAACCTAACCTAACCTAACCTAACCTAACCTAACCTAACCTAACCTAACCTAACCTAACCTAACCTAACCTAACCTAACCTAACCTAACCTAACCTAACCTAACCTAACCTAACCTAACCTAACCTAACCTAACCTAACCTAACCTAACCTAACCTAACCTAACCTAACCTAACCTAACCTAACCTAACCTAACCTAACCTAACCTAACCTAACCTAACCTAACCTAACCTAACCTAACCTAACCTAACCTAACCTAACCTAACCTAACCTAACCTAACCTAACCTAACCTAACCTAACCTAACCTAACCTAACCTAACCTAACCTAACCTAACCTAACCTAACCTAACCTAACCTAACCTAACCTAACCTAACCTAACCTAACCTAACCTAACCTAACCTAACCTAACCTAACCTAACCTAACCTAACCTAACCTAACCTAACCTAACCTAACCTAACCTAACCTAACCTAACCTAACCTAACCTAACCTAACCTAACCTAACCTAACCTAACCTAACCTAACCTAACCTAACCTAACCTAACCTAACCTAACCTAACCTAACCTAACCTAACCTAACCTAACCTAACCTAACCTAACCTAACCTAACCTAACCTAACCTAACCTAACCTAACCTAACCTAACCTAACCTAACCTAACCTAACCTAACCTAACCTAACCTAACCTAACCTAACCTAACCTAACCTAACCTAACCTAACCTAACCTAACCTAACCTAACCTAACCTAACCTAACCTAACCTAACCTAACCTAACCTAACCTAACCTAACCTAACCTAACCTAACCTAACCTAACCTAACCTAACCTAACCTAACCTAACCTAACCTAACCTAACCTAACCTAACCTAACCTAACCTAACCTAACCTAACCTAACCTAACCTAACCTAACCTAACCTAACCTAACCTAACCTAACCTAACCTAACCTAACCTAACCTAACCTAACCTAACCTAACCTAACCTAACCTAACCTAACCTAACCTAACCTAACCTAACCTAACCTAACCTAACCTAACCTAACCTAACCTAACCTAACCTAACCTAACCTAACCTAACCTAACCTAACCTAACCTAACCTAACCTAACCTAACCTAACCTAACCTAACCTAACCTAACCTAACCTAACCTAACCTAACCTAACCTAACCTAACCTAACCTAACCTAACCTAACCTAACCTAACCTAACCTAACCTAACCTAACCTAACCTAACCTAACCTAACCTAACCTAACCTAACCTAACCTAACCTAACCTAACCTAACCTAACCTAACCTAACCTAACCTAACCTAACCTAACCTAACCTAACCTAACCTAACCTAACCTAACCTAACCTAACCTAACCTAACCTAACCTAACCTAACCTAACCTAACCTAACCTAACCTAACCTAACCTAACCTAACCTAACCTAACCTAACCTAACCTAACCTAACCTAACCTAACCTAACCTAACCTAACCTAACCTAACCTAACCTAACCTAACCTAACCTAACCTAACCTAACCTAACCTAACCTAACCTAACCTAACCTAACCTAACCCGAGTCCCGTGCCCGCACGCGTACCGAGCACCACGATTTTGTAACGCTCCGCGCTCAAAAAATCGAAAAAATTGTCTATAAAGTGCAAATGATACAGTGTTATATATCAGCGGATGCGCGCTAACGAGAGCTATCCAAAAGTGTGAAAAGTTCTTAAAATAGTGGAAAGCTGCAGCCAGTACGACGAAAACAACGTAAATCGGACGTTTGTTTACATTCGGTTCGCACGTGACAAGTCCCGTTTTTTATCGGGGACTTTGCGTACTGAAACTGTGAAAGTGTGTGTTGTGACGGTGTGCAACGCCAGAAATTTTTCGGGAACTTCCGGGATAAAACTGACGGCGCCAGTGGTACTTAATCGACGATAGAAACCGCAAAGTTAACTTGGTGGCCAAAAGCCATTAACAGAGAATAATTAGCCCAAAGGCACCATAAGGGCATTATTCCCCTGTCCTTGGCCGTCAGGTTGACATAAAATACCAGCGGATATCCAGAGGCGGTAACCAGCCAGAGAGCCGGAAACAGGAGCGGAATCGAAAAAATCCCAAAATTTGGAATTGAAAGTGCACCAACGCACACGGGAATATCGGGAGGCATCTGGATAGTGGTTAACCATCTAGAACAATCATCGAAGCAGACCCTTGAGGAAATCCGAAGGAGATCTGACCAGAGGCAAAGGAGCAGCAGACCAAATTGGAAAGCAAAGTTAACTTTGCAATTGTTTACATCAGGATCGCATGCCAAAAGTCACATATCATATCGGGAAACCTCCAAATAAAAATCTTCCAGGTGATTGTCGTAACCGTACTCAGTGCCAGACAAAGTTTGAAAATTTTTTATTAAAAACTGACGAGGCTGGAAGGCTTTTCCCACCAGCCCCAACTGTACAACTAACTTTGTGGCCAAAAATCTACTTGTCCCGAAAAATTAGCCCATTTCGACACTGAGAGTCCTATTCCTGGGCTCACTACCAACAAAACGACGTGCTACACCCGCGGATAACCGGAGTCCATAACCCGCCAGGAAGCCGGGAACCTGAGTGGCCGCCGGAATTGGGTATTCCAGAGGCCCCACTGCTCCCGGAGTGACCGGCTGGACGAAGGTTCGCAACCTACCGCGTGGAGCACAAGCGGAAGAAACCCTGCACCAAGTTCCAGGACCATCCAACATCGGAGGAAGAAGCTACAGGCGAAAAACCGAGCCAGCCAATCAGCGGTTTTCAGCTTATCCTGACTGAACCCGAGGGATCCCCCAACTGCCGCAACGGGTGTCGATGCAGTGAGCCAAGAGCTACCCGGAGACACCACAGCCGAGCTCCTGCTGTTGCCCAAAACCCAGCCACAGCGTTTCTTCCCTTCGGGATCACAGAAAAACCGCCATTAGCAAACTTCGGGACAGCCTGCGTTCAAACCCAGGAGACTTGGAGAAGCGGAACAAGGTGCAGTGTACAGAGCAACTATCGGACTATAAACAGCAAAATTTTTGGAATTCTAGCTTAACTGGTAAATTAACTACAAATTTTTTGGCAACTACAGATGGAAAAATAAATCTTTGTTTACATTTTGCATCAGAACAGCGCCATCTGTTAGAAAATTCTCAAACTACTGAACAGTAAATTTAATAGTATATTAACGAAATTAATTATTGTTGGCGACTGTATTATACTTGGAAAACACTCAAAAATTATATATAAAAATAGCGATAAGGTCGGACACCTCCATCTGGCGAATTTAGGGTGAAAAACTTTCTATATTATATATCGAATTTTATCGCAATCCCCTCGGAAATTCCCAGATCCAAGTGTACAGACCTGCATTTTCTGAATTTAGACACTATATTTAAATTTAACATTCGTTCGAAACATTTTGGAAATCCCCTAAATTACACTTGAAAATACAGCGCCATCTCTGGACAAAGTTTGACACCATAAAATTATGTATTACTATGCTGGAATGGCCCATGGTTCTAAGTGAAAAGCTGAATTGTTTTGTTTAAGTTTAGATCTTTTTAGGCTTCCCCAGGGTACACCCAATAGACCTGGTTCTAAAAGGTTTATATTCAATTGTATTTTATTTTTATTACCTACTTTTACTCTGATTAGGTATCGGTTGATAACGTGCAGGTATACCCTAACGCGCGCGGGTAAGCAAATTTTTCGACCGAAGCCGACGACGGGAGGTTGTTGGGGGCGTCGCCAGGACCAAAAAAGTCTGAGGAACCATATCTCTGCGGCGCTTGGTTCCGGAGATATAAGCCAGGTAGCTTATAGCAGCGGCCATTATAAACAGCTATATCTCTGGATCTACTGGTCGTGGAGGGTTGGGGTCTTTGACGATTGGTATTGGCGGTGCTATACCTACCGCTTGACGTCGGTTTCGAAGCGAAACCGACTTTGATATTTTTTGGTCTGAGTAGACGTCAGGAGGTTGTCGGGGGCGTTGCGACGACCAAAAAAGTCCAAAGAACCAGGTCTCTGGGACGCCTGGTTCCGGAGATATAACCGAGGAAGCTTATAGCGGCAGCCATTTTGAAAATCCTGTAAAACCTCATAACTCGGCTCCCCGAGGTCGTAGAAACAAGCGGTTTTCACCGCTGTGGCTGCCATCGACAGCTCCTTCTAGGAGTCTCTAAACCGACTCTACATCTTGTAGAGCCACTTTTTATTTTCTTACTTTGTGTTATTTTAACACTGCATTTGGTACACATATTGTTTATAAATATAAGTAATTACTGTTGACTATACTATATAGAGCTCATAGAGCCACAAAAATTTTTTGTGTGTAAAACCTGATAAGATCGAATATTGAGTACTCAAATACGAGCTCTACAAGTAGAGCGAAATTTTACAACTTTTACAAGCCTTTGCTCTACATTGGTAATTTGTACAATTACTTTATATTTTTATTTCTATATATTTTTATATTTTATATTTTTATTTTAAATTTTAGTTTGTTATTGACGTTCGTATCGTTCTACATCTTCGACGCATACCTCCGACATCATGTATAGGACACCACCAGCCCAAGACACGGATATTAATAAATCCCAGGAAGCTGGACACAAGTCCCCGCCCAAGACCATAACAAAAAAGTCGGTAAGACGCAGTATAGGAGAGTTCGAGACGGGCACTCTTATACCGATCCCAGCGTCCCATACGAGTTCAAAGACGACACAGGCGGGTCCTGTAGTATCAAAAGTAGCATCAAAGGTAAACAGGACACTTTCGTATGATAGCGGGAAAACTACCACCACAACCAAAACCGTAGCACAGGTGGTGTCTCCAAAGGCCATGATGGACGCTGAAGCATACTACAAAATAGCCACAAGTAGTATAAAGGCAGCCAAAAACTTAAAGACTGAACTTAGGGAGGATTCTCTGAGAGCCATAGAAGGGCTGTATAGATTGGCCAGCAATGCTGAAAGAGCACCGGAAGATAGGGAACAACCAGGACCCTCGCGTGGAAGATGCAACCGGACTGGAATGGACCAGGAGCTCTGTAAGAAATTGGAGGAACACGCGAAACTGCTGACCGAGCATAAGAGGGCCATGGCCGACCTTTCGGATAAAATGGGGAAACAGGAAGAATGCTTGCAGAGAGTGGCTGAGGCCACCTACGCTAGCGTCACAGCAGGACCGACTCCCGTAAACACCGAGAAAGCAGGCCCCCAAAGGAAGACACTGCATTCGTTGGTTATCTCGTCCACCGATGACCAGGAGACCAGTGAAAAGGTCCTTGAAAGGGTGAGGAAGGCAGTGGACGCAAAAGAAGGATGGGTTGAGGTCAGGAACGTCAGAAAGGCGAAAGACAGAAAGATTATTATTGGTCTGAAAACAACTGAAGACAGAGAAAAATTGAAAGACAGAATTGGGAAGAAAGAGAAAGACCTCAAGGTGGAGGAAGTAAAGAACCGGAACCCACTGCTGATCCTAAGAGGAGTGGTTGCTGCACACTCGGATGAGGATATCGCCAAAGCATTCAGGAACCAAAACCGGGGGCTATTCGAGGGGACTGATGAAAAGGAGAACAGTATTGAAATAAAATATAGACGCAAAACGCGAAACCCACATACCTCGCATGTGGTACTAAGCGTCTCTCCGAGAGTCTGGCAGAGGGCCACAGCTAAGGGCGTGGCGCAGATAGACTTCCAACGAGTCAGGGTCGAGGACCAATCACCGTTAGCGCAGTGTTCACGCTGCCTCGGCTATGGGCATGGAAAGCGTTTCTGCACCGAAGCTGTGGACCTGTGCAGTCATTGCGGGGGCCCCCACCTTAGAGCGGACTGTGCTGATTGGCTGGCAAACGTACCACCTAAATGTAAAAACTGCACCAGGGCTAGTATCGCGGCAGACGCGCACAATGCGTTTGACCCTGTATGTCAGGTGAGAGCGAGGTGGGACGCCATAGCAAGATCATCGGTAGCATACTGCTAAGGGCAGCCTAAAGGAAAATTTCTGTAGCTTCGCGCAAGCGAATCTGCAGAAAAAACAGTTGGCCACAAATGAAATTTATATCGAGGCTGAAAAGAGAAAACTCACAGCGGCCTTAATACAGGAGCCCTTCGTAGACGGAACCAAAAGGATGAGGAGTCGACAAGGGATGCGAGTCTTCCAAATGGATAATAATAACGGCAGCAGGGTAAAGGCGGCAATTGCAGTATTTGATCCGGATGTGATTGTAATACAGCATCCAACGCTGACAACCCTCAATACAGTCGTAATCGAAGTGCAAACCAAAGACGGAAGGCTCGCACTAGTCTCCTTTTATTACGAACCCAGCGAACCAATCGAACCTTACCTGGATGAGCTGAGGAAGATCATGGAAACGCTGAGACCCAAACACATCCTGATAGGTGGTGACGCAAACGCGAAAAGTTCCTGGTGGGGTAGCCCTAAAATTGATCATAGAGGGGTCGAAATGGCAGGTACCCTTCATGAGCTGGGCCTTCACATCCTCAACACAGGTAATGTTCATACATTCGATACTGTAAGAGGGGGGGTAAGATATAAAAGTTTCGTCGATGTCACAGCGTGTTCGGTGGAAATGCTGGACCTGGTTGACGAGTGGAAGGTTGACGAAGACCTGGTTAATTCCGACCACAACGGTATAACATTTAACATTAAAACGCAGAAAGTAAAAGGTTTACAGGTGAGAAGAACAACTAGAATTTATAACACTAAAAAAGCAGACTGGGAAAAATTTACACAAAAAATTAATCAATTAAAAACACAGGAAAATCTGACACATTCGGAAATTAAAAACATTAAAAATAGCCAAGAAATTAATATTATAGTAGGAAAATTAAACAGCATCATAACAGAAGCTTGCAATTATGCAATGCCTAAGAAGAAATTAAAGGAAAAACTCACCGTGCCGTGGTGGTCGGAAAAACTCGCAGGGATGAAAGCATTAGTCACCAGGTTGAAGCGCCGGATCCGGAACGCTGCACCCATCCGAAGGGATGGTGTCATCGAAGAGTATCTGAAAGAGAAGGAGAAATATGAGATTGAGGCTGTGAAGGCTCAGACGGATAGTTGGAGGGAATTCTGCGGGAAACAGGAGAAGGAGGGCGTCTGGGAGGGCATATATAGGGTTCTAAATAGGACATCTAGGCGTGAGGACGACATTCCCCTGGAGAGTGGAGGACAGGTCCTAAACATGAAAGAATCGGCGAAACTACTTGCCAATACTTTCTACCCGGATGATTCGGAGGGAAATGACACGCAATACCACAGAGAGGTAAGAGACAGGGCAGCCAAAATGAATGAAGGGGAACAACCAATAGGATGCGACCCTCCATTCACTATGTTGGAGTTAACCTCTGCGGTAGAGTCATTTAACCCAAAGAAAGCACCGGGAAAGGATGGATATACCGCCGATATCTGTGCAAGAGTCATATGGAGCGATCCCGAATTCTTCTTGGAATTAACTAACAAATGTTTGGCCCACGGATGCTTCCCGGACCTATGGAAGGAGGCAGCAGTCGTTATCCTGAAAAAGCCAGGAAAGGATCTATACACGACCCCAAAATCGTACCGCCCTATTGGCCTGCTGTCGATCCTCGGAAAGATCTACGAAAAGATGCTGGTCGCCCGACTGAAACATCACCTTTTGCCGAAAATGAGCCATCGTCAATATGGTTTTATGCCACAAAAAAGCACCGAGGACTCCCTCTATGCCCTAATGGAACATATAAACAGCAAACTCCAACAAAAGAAAATTATAACAATGGTATCGTTGGACATAGAGGGAGCCTTCGACAATGCTTGGTGGCCGGCCATAAAACTTAGACTAGAAGAAGAAGGTTGCCCAGGAAATGTCAGAAAGGTGATGGATGACTACTTGAAAAACCGGAAGGTCACAGTCAAGTATGGTGGCGAAGAGGCAACTGTCGGAACCAACAAGGGCTGCGTCCAGGGATCGATAGCAGGACCAATATTATGGAACCTTCTTCTTGACCCACTTCTAAAAACCCTAGAGAGGCAAAACGTTTTCTGCCAGGCATTTGCAGACGATGTAGTGCTGGTCTTCGACGGGAAGACAGCTCTGGACATTGAGGGACAGGCCCACGCTGCTCTCAAGCATGTTGAGGAGTGGGGATGTCGAAATAAATTGAAATTTGCGGTAAGCAAAACTAACGCTATGGTAATCACCAAAAAGCTAAAATATGATACCCCACGCCTCAACATGAATGGGATCGGCATTGCGATGAAGGAGGAGATAAAGTTGCTTGGAGTCACAATAGACAGGAAGTTGACCTTCAAAAAACACGTTTCTAACGTTTGTAGGAAGGCAATGAATATATATAAGCAGCTTTCCAAAGCCGCAAAAGCAAGCTGGGGATTAGGACCGGACATTGTGAGGATAATCTACAATGCCGCCGTGGAGCCAGTTGTGTTGTATGCGGCAAGTGTGTGGGCTCATGCGACGGAAAGAATAGGCATTAGAAAGCAGTTAGATGCGATCCAGCGGGGCTTCGCTCAAAAAATCTGCGGGGCTTATCGCACGGTCTCTCTGAACTCAGCACTCGTCCTAACCGGGTTGCTCCCACTTGATCTACGAATACGTGAATCCGCACGATTGTATGAGATCAAAAGGGGGGCACCACTGCCGGGGCTGGGGGATAGAGAGATCGAGCGAAGAGTCCCAGCGTTAGGCTATCTCCATCCAGCCGAACATGAGGGCCTGGATTTCCTCAGCCTGGAAAACCAACAGGAGCTAGATGAAAACAGCAATTTCGAAATCAAGATCTACACAGACGGCAGCAAGATTGACGGCAGGGTAGGCGCCGCCCTATCCTTATGGAATGGGGGGGTGGAGACCAAGGCCGTCAAACTTTGTCTGCCGTCATATTGCACCGTATACCAGGCTGAGCTTCTGGCGCTCTGTGAGGCGACGAGGAGAGCCAAAAAACATAAAGCCAAAACATTTGGAATCTACAGCGACTCTACAGCCGCATTACAAACTGTAACGAACACAGCCTCCCTCCACCCGCTAGCAGTCGAGACCAGAGAGAATATTAAATATATTCTCCAACAAAACAAGTTAATAAAACTCTTTTGGGTAAAAGCACATGCGGGACTGGAGGGGAACGAGCGCGCAGATCAACTCGCGAAAGAAGCCGCTGTAGGTTCCAAAAGGAAAGCTGACTACGATCTGTGCCCGGTCTCATACGTGAAGCGGACGCTCCGAAGCGAATCGCTTCACGAATGGGACCAAAGGTACAACAGCGGCGAGACCGCATCCGTAACCAAACTGTTCTTTCCTACCGCATCAACGGCGTACAACTTGATACGCAAAATCAGCCCAACCGGTTTCGTAACTCAAGTGTTTACGGGCCACGGTGGCATTGCCGCTTATCTTCACCGTTTTAAATGTAAGGATGACCCATCTTGCTTATGCGACCCCCAAGTTGAGCAAACGGTTTGTCACTTATTGGCCGAGTGCCCAATATTCGATCGACTCAGGTATGAAACAGAGGGCAAAATAGGAGATAAAATTAGCATTAGTAACTTTCAGGAATTAGTACTAAGTAAGAATAGAGATTGTTTTCTTGAATATTGTATAAGAATCTTTAAAATAGTAAATAAGCAAAATGGAAACAAAAATGTGATGATATAATATTAAGTAAAATATTGTAAAACATCATGTAGAATAAAAAGTAAGCAAAGAAGAAAATGAAACTGATAAATAAGAATTTAAAAATAGTGTTGTAGATTTAAGCAAAAGTATTGTAGTTATAAGTACAATTGTAAACCCAAATGCTAATAAATGAAGTCTACTGTTTTGAATACCCCCACACATAATAAATAAAAAACAAAGAATAAAATGAAGTAGTTAGCTAGCATGCGATAGGCGGGCATCCCACCCGTTAAATAGATCAAAAGATGATGAATGTAAGGAATTAGGATGAAGTATGAAAGTACGAGAGGTATGAAAGCGAGAACTGGTATGCATCAGGCTCAAGTTAGAACAGGCTCTGGCTCAGTCGGAGGTAGTAGTATTGAAAAAAAAAAAAAAAAAAAAAAAAAAAAAAAAAAAAAAAAAAAAAAAACCTAACCTAACCTAACCTAACGAAACCTAACGAAACCTAACGAAACCTAACGAAACCTAACGAAACCTAACGAAACCTAACGAAACCTAACGAAACCTAACGAAACCTAACGAAACCTAACGAAACCTAACGAAACCTAACGAAACCTAACGAAACCTAACGAAACCTAACGAAACCTAACGAAACCTAACGAAACCTAACGAAACCTAACGAAACCTAACGAAACCTAACGAAACCTAACGAAACCTAACGAAACCTAACGAAACCTAACGAAACCTAACGAAACCTAACGAAACCTAACGAAACCTAACGAAACCTAACGAAACCTAACGAAACCTAACGAAACCTAACGAAACCTAACGAAACCTAACGAAACCTAACGAAACCTAACGAAACCTAACGAAACCTAACGAAACCTAACGAAACCTAACGAAACCTAACGAAACCTAACGAAACCTAACGAAACCTAACGAAACCTAACGAAACCTAACGAAACCTAACGAAACCTAACGAAACCTAACGAAACCTAACGAAACCTAACGAAACCTAACGAAACCTAACGAAACCTAACGAAACCTAACGAAACCTAACGAAACCTAACGAAACCTAACGAAACCTAACGAAACCTAACGAAACCTAACGAAACCTAACGAAACCTAACGAAACCTAACGAAACCTAACGAAACCTAACGAAACCTAACGAAACCTAACGAAACCTAACGAAACCTAACGAAACCTAACGAAACCTAACGAAACCTAACGAAACCTAACGAAACCTAACGAAACCTAACGAAACCTAACGAAACCTAACGAAACCTAACGAAACCTAACGAAACCTAACGAAACCTAACGAAACCTAACGAAACCTAACGAAACCTAACGAAACCTAACGAAACCTAACGAAACCTAACGAAACCTAACGAAACCTAACGAAACCTAACGAAACCTAACGAAACCTAACGAAACCTAACGAAACCTAACGAAACCTAACGAAACCTAACGAAACCTAACGAAACCTAACGAAACCTAACGAAACCTAACGAAACCTAACGAAACCTAACGAAACCTAACGAAACCTAACGAAACCTAACGAAACCTAACGAAACCTAACGAAACCTAACGAAACCTAACGAAACCTAACGAAACCTAACGAAACCTAACGAAACCTAACGAAACCTAACGAAACCTAACGAAACCTAACGAAACCTAACGAAACCTAACGAAACCTAACGAAACCTAACGAAACCTAACGAAACCTAACGAAACCTAACGAAACCTAACGAAACCTAACGAAACCTAACGAAACCTAACGAAACCTAACGAAACCTAACGAAACCTAACGAAACCTAACGAAACCTAACGAAACCTAACGAAACCTAACGAAACCTAACGAAACCTAACGAAACCTAACGAAACCTAACGAAACCTAACGAAACCTAACGAAACCTAACGAAACCTAACGAAACCTAACGAAACCTAACGAAACCTAACGAAACCTAACGAAACCTAACGAAACCTAACGAAACCTAACGAACCCTGAACCCTGAACCCTGAACCCTGAACCCTGAACCCTGAACCCTGAACCCTGAACCCTGAACCCTGAACCCTGAACCCTGAACCCTGAACCCTGAACCCTGAACCCTGAACCCTGAACCCTGAACCCTGAACCCGGGAATTAAATTGCGCGTTTATCCTCATATATACAGATTTAAGCAAAATCATAGCGAGTTTTAATTTTTATCAGCGCCATCTAGTACTCTATGAAGAAATTAAGAATCTTTCTGTAAAACAATTTTTAAAAATCCTTATTATTTTCATGGATATAAATTAAAAACTGCTTCCTAATTTTTTTTTTTTTTTTTGCTTTATTAATCAATGAAACTCTCAAGCAAACATCAATAAAATTATAAAATCGTTAAGTGGTGTCTGTACATATTTTTATTTTTTTTTAATTATGATAACATGCAGGTGGTTTTTTAAGAGCGGCCGGCCGAGAGCGAGTTTGGTAGGTTTCTATACAATGCCGAAGCAAAATGAGTTGAGTTTAACCACAGATTACAGAACAACTGAACTTACAGAAATAATGGTTGGAACATTCAGTTTCACTCCAAGACCACCTATGATCGTCTTTGGTTGAACTCAACTTATTACTCATCTCATTCATTACATTACCAAATGGTTTGAAAGGAAATAATTTCAATTTAGTCTTATTTAAAATTTAAATTATTGGAATACGTTAAGACGAGACCTTGATGAACACTAGCGCCACCAGCATCTAAAAAACATCATTAATTGAAAACACAAGTGATCAACAACTCGTCTTATTTATTTAAGGTTCTGGATCTGAAGTTTAAAATTAACTTCAGATCCAAAACATTCAATGATTAAATTATAGTTCCCTATAGTTACAAATTGCAAAACTGTTAAAAGTGGCCGTTTTAAGCAATATTTTAATTTGTAACTATAGGGAACTATAATTTAATAATTACTTAGCCTTACTATCCGCCAGAGGCGCTGTACAGCTTTGCCATACTAAATCGCTAACGCAGTCGCTAGCGTCTGCGTAAAGAAAAACTCATACTAGGGGCACACAAACATTATTTTGTTGTTCGTCTGTCTGTTTGTCTGTCTGGCAAAGTTTTTTTAGGAACTCATGAACGTATAAAATTGAATTTCATATCATATTAATCAGGCCTACGGTCTCTTTCGGCCGTAAAATAATCAAAATTATACGTCAACGCGATCAAAACATATGACCGTAAATGTTGCAAACTTTGGTAAATTTACTGACGGAAACTGGTTACCGTAGCCTATGGAAGCCCTCCATTCAAAAAATGCTATGATGAGAGACCAATGCAGTTGTCTATTTTTTAAAATCAGGTTTTCGGTACAACCGCGACCTCCACTCTCCTCTCTCCTCACCTCTGACCTTTGTGTACACTCGGCTGTTATAATTGCCCTCGGTACACAAGTAGGACACACTTGTTATACGTTGGTCACGACTATCATATGGCTCAACATCGAGTTAAGTGGGAATATACTAGTCTTTTTTGTTATCTGTCAAATAACACACGTGACGGTGTGGTTTTATTTTATTGGCCAAACAAAACAAATACGAGTATGTATGTATGGCAAGTGCGAGTCCGATTCGTGATCCAAGGGTTCAATATTTATTTATTTTTTCTTGTACGACCAATTTAAACTTTATTTACTTAATATTATTTGTTTGTCGGAACCAAAATAAAAAAAAAACAAATTTCACGGAATTAATGCTCTTACCATTTTACTTGCCAATCGTATGTAGGTTTAGTTTATTGTGAAAAAAAAATTCTATAAATAAACAAACATCAATATATATGTCGGCGTCCACGCACAGTAAGCCGGAGCGAGGATGATTCAGCAAAGAAACTTGTAAACAACACGTGCACCGGACACCTGACGCCTGACAGCAATTTAGCCCCCATCCGTTTCTACCCCTCTACTCTAGCCTCACAGATATAAAAGGTGGGCATTCAAACGGATCGGGAGTCTTGGCTCTGGCGTGGCACGGTGCACATGTTGTACTTAGCTACTGACTTATCCTCGACTCTATAATAATTATTCTCGTGAATAATTATTATTCCCAATAATTAATTATATGTTGTTTAATACTGTCTCGACAGTTTATACTGATTCTAATCTAACATTATATGTTATATCATAGTCATTAATAAATAATTGTCGAATAAAAATCAGTATTAATAGTTATACTGTTCTATTATTAATATGTCAGACCCCCTTCCCGATATCAGAAGTGGGATCGGATCCACTTTCCCCGCCCATGGTCAGAGACGCAGACCATCAAATGTCCCTCTTTTCTTCTGGTATGAAAGCCATCTTAAAAAAAATAGCCAACAGCATGGATGCACGCCATGGCGCTTTATTTCCGCCAGCCATTTTGGTATCTTTTGATCCTGATGAGCCTGAATCTGACATTACCCACTGGTGTGCACTAAGTGAAATGATTATTAATGAAAAAAAAAAAAAAAAAAAATAATGGTGCTGGCCTGATAATCGCATTAACCCACTCCCTCAAAGGCCGCGCCGCTACATGTCTTACCAAAATACAACCAGATAAAATTTCTTGGCCTACTATAAAAGACATGCTTTTATCTAAATTTTCGAAACCTATGACAATGCAAGATCACTTTGATAAGATTATTAAATTCCAAATTGAAAATAAAGAGAACCTCGCCGAATTCCAATTTACCCGAAGATGTTATAACGGGCTTTGTAATTTCAGTATTATCACAATGTGATGATGACATTCGCCGTGAATTGAACTCTTCTGTCATTCAGGACAAGTATCAACTTTTTCGAACCTTAAGAGGCTTTTCTCTTAAAAGGCGTGATAAAGAACCTTGTTCCTCAGGGATCGACTCCAAGAAATGTCGTACACCAACAGCTGCGTACAAAGGCTTCTGCCACTTTTGTGGTAAAATTGGTCATCGTGGTAGCGAGTGCCGTAACACTCGTAACAAATACCGTTTTAATAATAAAATCTTTACCGCTCCTGTTAAAGCAGATTCAACGAAGACGACCTGCTACATCTGCGCCGACACTGGCCGGCGTCTGTCCGAAGAACTATAAGAAGAAAGAAGACGTCGCCTCGCGCACCAAGCAGGTCAACCTCTGCACTTCAATAGCTCGTGGCGTTTTGGAGACTAGTGGTATGAAGTTATCATTTATTTTTGATTCTGGGTGTAGCCTGATCAGGCAAAATAAAGTAGAATTACTTGTAGGTGAACGATTTCATGAACAAATCATTTTGAAGGAATTAGTTGCGACAGTATAACTTCTTATTTACAAATTAAGTGTCCAGTAGTTATACACAATATACAAATAGACGTGACTTTCCATGTTTTACCTGACAACCATTTGAGCGAGGAGATCCTGTTAGGACGTGATATTTTACAAAATGGGATTTCAGTCGGGGTTAATTCTAGTTCAATTTCTTTAAAAAAAAAAAAAAAAAAAACTAAAGTTAATAATTCTTGCGTCAAAGTGAATGATACTAAACAGTCATTTGACATTGATACCGACTTAATTGGTAATGACAAAACTATACTTATTAATATATTAAAAAAAAATATTCCGATAATTTTATTGATACCTTACCCATTACACGTATTTCAACTGGTAAATTAAAAATAGAACTAATTGATGCAAATAAAACTGTACACAGACGTCCATACAGATTGTCCCCCTCAGAGTTAGAAATAGTTAATATCATTAGAGAAAGTGCGTCCCCTTTTGCAAGTCCTATCTTATTAGTAAAAAAAAAAAAAAAAAGATGGTAGTGATCGTATGTGTGTCGACTATAGAGAATTGAATAGCAATACGCGCCTAGATAATTATCCTCTTCCCTTGATTAGTGATCAAATTGATAAATTACATGGAATAAATTACCGGTCATTTTGAATACTTGACTATGCCTTTCGGACTACGAAATGCTTCACAAGTCTTCCAAAGAGCCATTCACTGTGCATTAAAAGAACTAAATGATAGTAAAATTCTTGTTTATATGGATGACGTACTTTCGGCATCAGAAAGTATTGGTGAAGGCTTAGCTAGACTCAATAATTTGTTAGAAACCCTCGCCAAAGCGGTTTTTTCATTCAATTTTAAGAAATGTTAATTCATGAAAACCCAGATTGAATATTTAGGATATCTGATTTCATCTGGGGAAATAAGACCAAATCCTGGTAAAATTAAAGCTTTGCAAAAATTGCCAACTCCAAGTACTGTAACATATGTGAGACAACTAATTGGTTTAGCTTCCTATTTTCGTAAATTTATTCCAAATTTTTCAAAATTACTGAAACCTTTATACCCCTTAACGGCTGGGGGTAAAGGTAAAGGTAAAATAACTTGGACTTCTGAACATAACCAAATACTTAAAACTATTATTGAGCATCTTACAACCGAGCCTGTCCTTAAAATATTTAATCCTGACTTGCCAATAGAACTGCATACTGATGCTAGTAGTAATGGTTATGGAGCAGTTTTAATACAAAAAGCCGATAATTTACCACACGTAATAGCCTATTTTAGTCACCGCACAACTGATGCAGAAAGTCGTTATCACTCGTACGAACTTGAAACCTTAGCAGTAGTTAAAGCTGTAGAACATTTCCGACATTATCTTTTTGGGCGTAAATTTACTGTTTTTTACTGATTGCAACTCCTTAAAAGCTTCACATTCAAAAAAAAGATTTGACACCAAGAGTTCACAGATGGTGGGCTAGTCTGCAATCCTATGACTTTGATGTCATTTACAAGGAAGGGAAAAATATGGCTCATGCCGATTTCCTCTCTTGCAATTTTTCTCAAAATGAACCGTCCCAACAAACACCTCCACAAAAACTTCAATTGGAACCTAAAATTGTAAACTTCTCAGAATTAGAAAAAGATTGACTAGTAGAGCAAAGGCGTGATCCTGAAATCTCAGAAATTATTTCCAACCTAGAAGCTAACAGTTATCCTAATGAAATATCACACACATACGATATAAGACAGGGCTTACTTTACCGTAAAATAATACGTAGCAAACTTTCAAAATGGCTCCCATTCATCCCAAGATCTCTAGCATAGACCCTAATTAGTCACATTCACAACGAAATAAAACATCTTGGATATGAAAAAAAAACTCTTGACAAATTGTATGATCTATACTGGTTCTCGAACATGGCAAAATATGTAAAAAAAAAGTATGTTGATTCCTGTGTAATTTGTAAAGCATCCAAAGGTCCATCAGGTGCTCAACAAGTACAGTTACATACAATTCCAAAATCAGCTATTCCGTGGCATACTATTCATTAGGATTTAACTGATAAACTTAGTGGCAAAAGCGACAGAAAGGAATATTGTTCCGTTGCAATAGATGCCTTCACAAAATTTGTGCTTTTAGAACATACTACTTCTTTAGATTCAAGTCATGCTATTCAAGCTGTGTAAAATCTTGTTAATTTATTTGGTGCCCCAATAAAATAATAATTGCCGACCATGGACGCTCATATGACAATACCGATTTAAAGAATTTTTGTAAAGATCAACATAATTTTACATCTTATAGCTACGGGAACAAGTAGGGCTAATGGTCAAGTTGAGAGAGTAATGCGAACACTAAAAAAAAATCTTCTTACTATAGTTAGAAGTGATTCTGATAACTCCTGGCAGGACCAACTGGGAGAAATACAGCTAGCCCTTAATAGTACGCGCTGTGAAGTGACCGGTTTTACCCCTATTGAACTTATGTTTGGGATACAAGGTCATTCTTTAGGGCTATTAAAATTAGCTAATTCTTCTGATAAAGAATCAGGCAGACTCGACTTAAATGAAATTAGAAATAGTGCGCAAGAGAATATAATCAAGTTGTCTCGTGCCGATGCTCATAGGTTTAATAGAGGTAAAGCTAAAGTTAGACCGTTTTCCATAGGAGACTTTGTGTTTGTTAAATCCCAAGAAAGACACCAAACTAAGTTAGGCAGGAAATATAAAGGTCCATTTTAAATAACTGCAATTTTTCCCGGAGATCGTTACGAATTAAAACATATTAATGGGTCAAACAGGGTTTATAAGTATTCACACGAAAATTTAAGAGAAGTACTGCATGGTCCTTCTGGACTTTTGGAAATAGCCGAACATTCTATCAATGATACCGTGTCGGCGGATTATGATGTTGTTCAT
Source organism: Apomyelois bistriatella (assembly GCA_947044815.1). Taxonomy (NCBI): domain Eukaryota; kingdom Metazoa; phylum Arthropoda; class Insecta; order Lepidoptera; family Pyralidae; genus Apomyelois; species Apomyelois bistriatella. Next base: position 31,575 of record OX345696.1, read on the forward strand.
GAAATCAATAAATAATTTGATAATATTTCTAAAACTGGCAGTGAAACTGAAACTGTTCGCAGAATCCGATAATAATTATCATGCCAATAGCTCTGTTTCAGTTGATTCTAAAGTTGATTTTCCTATGTGTTCTGAACAACTAAATATAATAGTTCAAGCCGATGTTCATTGTTCATAAAAAAGAGGATCATATCCAGACTAGCAAGTTCTGAAGGGCTAAGTGCCAGACCAGAACCAATGAATATACTGTAGGATCTTAAGGATCAGACCAGTAGTTCTGAAGGGCTTAGCGCCGGACCAGAAACCATAAATATACTGTAGGATCTTAAGGATCGGACCAGTAGTTCTGAAGGGCTTAGCGCCGGACCAGAAACCATAAATATACTGTAGGATCTTAAGGATCGGACCAGTAGTTCTGAAGGGCTTAGCGCCGGACCAGAAACCATAATTATACTGAAGGATCTTAAAGATCGGACCAGTAATTCTGAAGGGCTTAGTGCCGGACCAGAAACAATAATTACACCAATGTTAACTAGTTTTTGTCAGGATAAACGAGCAATAGTTTGGTTTCAGATTAAATTTACATTGTATGGCTGGCGCGTACGAGGACGTACGCATGTCAGCATGGCCGTGTCGGCGTCCACGCACAGTAAGCCGGAGCGAGGATGATTCAGCAAAGAAACTTGTAAACAACACGTGCACCGGACACCTGACGCCTGACAGCAATTTAGCCCCCATCCGTTTCTACCCCTCTACTCTAGCCTCACAGATATAAAAGGTGGGCATTCAAACGGATCGGGAGTCTTGGCTCTGGCGTGGCACGGTGCACATGTTGTACTTAGCTACTGACTTATCCTCGACTCTATAATAATTATTCTCGTGAATAATTATTATTCCCAATAATTAATTATATGTTGTTTAATACTGTCTCGACAGTTTATACTGATTCTAATCTAACATTATATGTTATATCATAGTCATTAATAAATAATTGTCGAATAAAAATCAGTATTAATAGTTATACTGTTCTATTATTAATATGTCAGACCCCCTTCCCGATATATATGAAAACAAGCAATAAACAACCCTTTCTGAGACATGGCCCGATTACAGACACTAACCCAAAAAAAGCTTGTGTTTCGATAATAAAACAAATCAGATTTTATTTATAACTTTTATGCTTTTTGCATTAAATACATAAACTATTTGTAATCATTTCGTCCACACAGGCAATCTACCTATACCTAAATGTAGAACAGTAGAAGTTAAACTATGTTTACATTTGGCTGTGTTCCTCGGTTTTGCCTCCCGTGGTGTATTTGCACTATTACAGCCCTCCTCCCCAATATTAGGGCAATCAAGTGCGAAAATATTTTTTCAAAAAAATAAATAATACTAATTTTATTTTTGAGAAATGTAGGTAAAACAGCCTAGCCTGAGACTAGCCTAACTTAATTACTACCTATTACCACCTTATTATAATATTGCTGTAAGGCTGTTAAGTTTTAATTTAAGTGTCAGTCCCCAGGATATTGGGGACTTCTACTACCGTACCAGACGACCGCTGATGAACTACGGGTTTCGTTCCTATCTCCTATCTCCGTCACCGATCTCCGTCTACCCTCCCATCGATGTCCTACCTACTACTAGCAGCAACGACGCCGTCGAATCCGGATTACAGCCAGTGCCCCTAGTATGAGTTTTTCTTAACGCAGACGCTAGCGACTGCGTTAGGATTTTGTATGGATTTTCTTAGTTGCCTTACTATCCGCCAGAGGCGCTGTACAGGTTTAAGGTTAAGAAAAACTCCTATTAGGGGCACAGGTATATTTCGGTTTTTGTGTGTGACCGAACCCACGCCCTCATCGGACTTTTATTTAGTTGTATTACTTAGTAGATAATAAATAGTGTATTTCAATTTAGTGTTTTTCTAATTTTAGATTAGTTTCCTACTAAATAGGTCACAGTAAAAATGGAATTCAGTTTTAGTTTTTTGTGAAACAGATTATAATTATTTGAATTTAAAACTTCGCAAACCAAACCATAGCGTCTTTTAATTTCTAACAGCGCTATCTAGTGACAACGCGCAAAAATTGTTGATTGAAAGTAGAGAGATTCATTTACAACTAGCAACCCGCCTCGGCGTCGCACGGATGCTGAATAAACTACTTACTCATGAAATAGCTGTTACGCTTAAAACCGCTGTTTGTATATAGGTACATACGCATCATCATAGACAAGTTTTAAAATCAATGCATGTAAACAAGTTACTCAGTTCGCAATAAAGATCGTACGAGAAAGACGTATTTTTTCATTTTTAAAATCATCTTGGAGCTTTTAACAATTTGGACCTAGTGGCGTCAACATATGGTCGATATCGAGCCGGATCGATAAAGTGAACTTACGACACTCGGATTCTGTGACTGTCAAAGTGAGTGAACAAAAGAAGACTGCATTCCTCAGTTAAGTTATATTTTGTAAAGGAGCCAACACACTACACTTGAAATTAATTTTAAAGTATTGAGTTTGAACATCATTAATTATTGAAAATGAGTTTTTCTACTAAAGAGTTATTAACTTTACTAGAAGAAAAGGCTAATGTTTTGCGAAAAGCTCAGACTAATTTGAAGAAATGCCCCCGTACACGACTTACTAAGGGATACATTGAAGCAAGACTTAAATCAATGGAAGAAGATTGGCAATCATTTAAATTACATCACCAAGCGCTTGTGAAGTCCCTTCCCAAAGAAGAACGGGATATGTTACCCTATTTCGCTAGTGATCAGTACTATGTTGTTGAAGATTTGTATTTGTGTACTACTGGTGATTTGAAAGACATGTTAATGACATTTGCGCCATCGAAGGAAACACATTTATCTGAACAAGTTACAGTCCCACAAGTGAAGCTCCCCTTGATAAAACTTCCTACATTTACCGGGCAATATGAAGAATGGCCAACCTTCAATGATCTGTTCACATCACTTATACATCAAAATACAGCACTAACTAAAGTTCAGAAGTTGCACTATCTAAAGACGAGCATAGCTGGAGAAGCGGAATCACTACTGAAACACATTACGGTCACTGATAGCAACTACGAACAAGCATGGGATATTCTAAAGCAACGGTACGGAAATAAACGCCTTATTATTAACACACTTTTGAAAAGACTGTTTAACTTAAAGAAACTTACTACGCCGATTGCAAGCCAGTTAAAGAACTTAGTAGACACCACGGCCGAATGTTTGAATAGTCTGAGAAACGTACAAATACCTACAGAATCTTGGGACTTAATAATAATTTACATGGTGACACAGAAGCTAGATCTAGAAACACGGAAATTATGGGAGGATCACATTTATAGCCCCGATTCAGATCATTTACCTACCTGGCAAGAACTAAAGAGCTTCTTAGAGGCTAAATTTCGGACTTTAGAGTTAATAGTACAGACATCAACACCCGTAACAAGAGACAATAGACCTGCAAAGGAAAAGTCATTCCATGTATCCGCCTCAGCCCCAGCTAAAACTTGTATTCTTTGCAATGAAGATCACAGAATAGATCAATGCAATGAATTTACTTCGCTCAATATTGAAGATAGAAGCAAATTAGCTAAAGATAAAAACTTATGTTTTAGATGTCTAGCTCCCGGACACTCTGCTATAAGATGTCGCCTTAGGGTGTCATGTAAGGAATGCCACCGACGCCACCACACCCTACTTCATCAGCCGATACAGCAGAAAGAAGACACAGAACAAGGCGAACCTATTCAAGTTAACACTACGATATCTTCATATTCAACAAATGTAAAGTCCACAGCCATATTAGCGACAGCATTGATACCGGTAAGAGATGATGACGGTCGAACGATGAATTTGCGCGCCTTGATAGACCCAGGCTCTCAAGCAAACTTTATAAATGTGAGGGCGACGCAACTATTAAGACTTAAGAAGAAAACAGCTAGAGGAACTATTACTGGAGTGGGTTCAACACAAACAGAAGTTCATCATGAGGTACAATTTCAACTTCTGTCAAGATATGATGATAAGTTCCAGTTTCCCGTGAAGGCATACATTTTGCCGACACGCATGACCTCAAAGCTGCCATGCAAGTCGTTCGAGAATCAACCACAGGCCTGGCCTCATTTATCTAACCTACTTCTGGCAGATCCTAGTTTCAATCGCCCAGGGAGGATAGATTTACTACTAGGCGTAGGAGTGTATGCTCAAATTCTTAGAAATAATTTTGTCAAAGGACCACCGAATACCCCATGCGCTCAAGAAACAAGCTTCGGATGGATTCTCTTTGGTCAGATACACAGCTGCATACCAGAGAAAGATATATCAGTCATGCACCATCGAATAGACGAAGATGATATATTGTATAAACTATGGGAAATCGATAGCAATGAAACAAAGAAACTAACTAAAGAAGAAGAACTGTGTGAGAAATTGTATGAAGATACTTATCGAAGAAACAAGGAAGGCAGATACGTAGTGAAGCTACCATTTAAGATCGAACCTCCTAGAACAATTAATGGCGATACCAGAGAAATTGCAAGAAAAAGACTACACCAGTTAGAGAGACGCTTAAAAAAAAATGAAGACCTAAAAACAGAATATAACAGAGTTATGGAAGAATATTTAACATTACAACATATGGAAGAAGTGCCGGAGAATGAGATCATGAAACCCTCTGTTTATCTTCCTCATCACGCAGTGGTTAAAGAATCTAGTGAAACCACAAAGGTCAGAGTGGTATACAATGCATCAGCGCCTGATGCTAATCAAATCACACTGAATAGTGATTTGATGGTTGGACCACAACTTCAAGAAGATATGAGATCATTAGTTATGCGATTTAGACTAAAGAAGATAGCATATGTTGCAGACATCCAGAAGATGTACCGTCAAGTCCTGGTCACTAAAGAGGATTCGGATTACCAAAGAATATTATGGCGGAACGATAAAAATTCTCCTATAAAAGATTATCGACTTCTTACGGTGACTTTCGGAACGGCCTCTGCACCTTACCTTGCCGTTAAATCGCTCCAGCAAGTAGCGAAAGATGAAGGCAACTCATATCCTGATGCAACAGAAACAATAAAATCGGATTTTTGGATGGATGATTTGATGTCTGGGCAAGATACAGTAAAAACTGCTATAGAAGTGGCACAAAATATCGCAACTATATTAAAAAAGGGAGGCTTTCTTCTACAAAAATGGTCATCTAACAGCAGAGAATTTCTGAAGGAGTTCAACCCAAAGGAGATAAGTTCGCGAGTGTCAGTAGATTTGCATGGAGGTATTGTCAAAACACTTGGTCTATCATGGAATCTAAATGATGATAAGTTAAAATATAACAGTATCTTACCTCCACCAGCAGAAAGAGTTACAAAAAGAAGTATACTCGCTGAAATGCAACACATATTCGACCCGTTAGGCTGGTTATGTCCATCGTTACTACCTGCAAAATTACTTTTACAAAGTTTATGGCTAGAACATGTGTCCTGGGATGAAACGCTAAAGCCTGAAATAAAAGATAAATGGTTGGAAATTAGACACAGTTTAAGGGACCTTGAGGAAATAGAAATAAATAGATGGTTACAAACAACTAAAGAAAACTTACCGGATGTCACTATCCATGGTTTTTGCGATGCCTCAACGAAGGCATATGGGGCAGTTGCTTATCTTAGAGTTAAAACCGAGGAAGGACATTACCAAACGGAATTGATCGCCGCGCGAACTCGAGTAGCCCCTATTAAACCACTCTCACTACCTAGACTCGAATTGTGTGGAGCTGTTTTGTTATCCAAGTTATTAAAACATATAAGTGAAGCCATGCACATTCCTATTGCACAAATATTTGCTTGGACAGACTCTACAATTGTCTTGTCCTGGCTTCGTGGTGATCCTGGAAGATGGCAAACATTTGTTAGAAACAGAGTCGTGACAATTTTGGATAACATAGGAGCAAAATGGTTTCACGTACAATCCCAAGACAATCCAGCAGATGTGGCCTCACGAGGTATATGGTTAACCGAATTAAAAGTATGCAAGCTATGGTGGCAAGGACCAGCTTGGTTAAAAGAAGAAGTCATAGAGATGCCCCAGATACAAAATGATGATATAGACCTGGAAAAGAGAAAAATATTACATGTGAATACGAAAGTTATAAATGATGACAAAAAGGAAAGAACTATACTTACACAGTTTGAAGAATTTCAGGACTTGACAGAGTTAATTAAATCTATTTCTTACTGTAAAAGATTTCTCACATTCATAAAATATAAAAATACTTCACAAAATAATCTTATTACTCCAGAAGAGTTAAATGCAGCATTAGAAGATTGCATAAGAATTGTACAAGGAACAGAGTTTGAAAGTGAGATATGTAATTTGAAAGCGGGTAAATCTATAGAAAGAAGGAGTAAAATAAAGAACCTCAACCCCTTTCTTGATGACAAAAATATTCTGCGAGTAGGAGGTCGACTACGCCATGCTAATATACACGAAGACAGAAAATATCCGATGATAATAAGTAACAAGAACTCGTTAGCAGCACTTATCGTACTAGATGCACATAAAAAAACGCTACACGGTGGGATACAACTTACTATGAACTACGTGCGATCTCGTTTTTGGATTATTCGTTTGAAGAACTTGGTATCAACCACTATACATAAGTGCATAATTTGTGCTAGATATAAAGCTCAAACTCGCAACCAATTAATGGGAGACTTGCCCAAAGAAAGAGTTTCTCCGACACGTCCATTCTATAATTCTGGCGTTGATTTTGCTGGACCACTTCAGATTTTGAGATCAAAGGGTAGAGGAAGTAAATGTGAGAAAAGCTATATATGCATCTTTGTGTGTATGGCTACAAAAGCAGTGCATCTGGAATTAGTTGGAGATTTGACCACAGACTCCTTTCTAGGAGCCTTCAAACGTTTCGTCTCAAGAAGAGGTAGATGCGGTCATATTTGGAGTGACAGAGGTACTAACTTCGTAGGGGCTAGTACTCGGCTGCAAGACATGTGGACCGAAGCGAAAATTGAAATGCCTGCAAATCTTCTGACTTTACTAGCTGAAGACGGAACTAAATGGCATTTCAATCCCCCCCTAAGTCCGAACTTCGGAGGATTATGGGAAGCGGGGGTAAAATCAATTAAGCACCATCTAAGGCGGATTTTAAACCACAGCTTGACATTTGAAGAAATGACAACTACATTGTGTCAGATTGAAGCATGTTTGAACTCTAGACCATTATGCCCAATCGAAAGTTCCGATCCAGAAAATCTAGATATACTTACCCCTGGCCACTTCCTAATCGGCGAAGCACCCATAAATGTACCTGATCCAAATCTACAAGATGTAAATTTAAATCGTTTGTCCAGATGGCAACATACGCAAAGACTAGTACAAGACTTCTGGCATAAATGGCAAACTGAATATTTGTCAAGATTGCAACAAAGACCCAAGTGGCTCAGTCAAAAACAAGAATTTAAAATTGGTGACGTCGTCCTTATGAAAGAAGAAAATCTTCCTCCTTGCAAATGGGCGCTGGGGCGTATTACAGATAAACATCCCGGAGAAGATAATATATGCCGAGTTTATAGCGTAAAATCTGGTGGCAAAATTGTAAAACGATCAGTGTCTAAATTGTGTGAACTTCCAATTAATGATAACTAAAATCATAAGTAGATATTAAGTTGGTTGAATTGTCAAGTAATGTTAATATAATAATATCGATTAGCTTTACAATTTATTCACGTCAAAAGGTAAAATTCGTAGATGATAAAATTAGATGTAATAAAAAAAAATGTTTGTGCAATGTGATAGCTCCTTTATAATGTTTATTCAATTGAATGCACTTTTTTCATAGGCAGTTTTGCGTAGGTACTGGAGTTCACATTGAATGTTTGTTTTGATATCTTTATTGATGGTAGATGAACATATTTAACCATGTTACTTACTTATTGACACGAGTGAATATTATTTTATTTAAATTGTAATAATGCATGTATTTATGTCTTGATTTCACTCGTACTTTTGTATGATTTAAGTTGAAAATCAAATAATGTTATTTAATTAGTTTTGAATACGTAAGGTGTATGATGTGAAATTTAGGTAAAAACTTCGTTTTTAGGGTGGCGGCATGTTACGCTTAAAACCGCTGTTTGTATATAGGTACATACGCATCATCATAGACAAGTTTTAAAATCAATGCATGTAAACAAGTTACTCAGTTCGCAATAAAGATCGTACGAGAAAGACGTATTTTTTCATTTTTAAAATCATCTTGGAGCTTTTAACAATTTGGACCTAGTGGCGTCAACATAGCGATGTGAAAAACTGAGCGCTAAGCCTGTAACGTTAAAAGTTTGATCTTGCTGTTAATTACAAAAGTTAATTTATCTATATTTTAATAATTATAAATTTGGTAATAAAGGAGATGTGGACCACGGGCAGTATCTGACACCGTAATAAAGACCATTTTCTAGTGTCGGACCCGGAGATGTGGACCACGCCCAGTACCTGACACCGTAATAAAGAACACTCCCTAGTGTCGGCACGGAGATGTGGACCACGCCCAGTACCTGACACCGTAATAAAGACCACTTCCTAGTGTCAGACACGGAGATGTGGACCACGCCCAGTACCTGACACCGTAATAAAGACCACTTCCTAGTGTCAGACACGGAGATGTGGACCACGCCCAGTACCTGACACCGTAATAAAGAACACTCCCTAGTGTCGGCACGGAGATGTGGACCACGCCCAGTACCTGACACCGTAATAAAGACCACTTCCTAGTGTCAGACACGGAGATGTGGACCACGCCCAGTACCTGACACCGTAATAAAGACCACTCCCTAGTGTCTAATACCGAGAGGTAAACCACTCCCTAGTGTCGGACACGGGGATGTAGACCACGCGCAGTACAGTGCCTGAAACCGTAATAAAGACCACTCCCTAGTGTCGGACACGGAGATGTGGACCACGCCCAGTACCTGACACCGTAATAAAGACCACTTCCTAGTGTCAGACACGGAGATGTGGACCACACTCTCATGTGTGGCACTGAGACGTGGACCACACCCTTGTCTTTATGCGTGACAACCTGACGTGGACCACACCCTTGTCTGACACCGAGAGGTGGGCCACACCTTAGTGTCTGACACCGAGACGTGGATCACGCCCAGTATCTGACACCGAGAGGTACACCACTTTTTAGTGGACACAGTAGACACGGAGATGGATCACACCCTTATGTGAGATGTGCCGTGGACCACGTCCAGTGTCTGACACCGAGAGGTAGACCACTCCTTATTGTCGGACACGGAGATAGGAACCACACCCTTATAAGTCTGACACTGAGACGTGGGCCACGCCTTAGTGACACCGTATTGAAGACCACTCTCTAGTGTCTGACACCGAGAGGTAGACCACTCCCTAGTGTCTGACACCGAGATAATAATTACTCCCTGGTAACTGAGACCGAGAGGTGGTCCACTCCCTAATGTCAGACACGAAGATATAGACTACACCCAGTGTCTGACACCAAGATATGGACAACTCCCACTGAGACGTGGACCACGCCCAGTTTCTGACATCACAATGTGGACTACGCCCTTATGTCTGAAATCGAGATGTGGACCACGCCCTTATATCTGACAACAAGACGTGGACCACGCCCTTAAGTCGGACACGGAGATGTGGACCACACCCATATGTCTGACAACGAGACGTAGACCACGCCTAGTGTTTGTCACCGAGACGTGGACCACACTTTTGTGTGACACCAAGACGTGGACCACGCCTAGTGTCTGACACCGTAATGTAGACCACACCTTAGTGTCTGACACCGAGACGTGAACCAGATCCAGTGTCTAACACCGAGATATGAACCACTCCCAGTGTCTGTCACTGAGACGTGGACCACTTCCAGTGTCTGAAATCGAGATGTTGATCACACCTTAGTGTCTGACACCGTAATGTAGACCACACCTTAGTGTCTGACACCGAGATGTGAACCAGATCCAGTGATCGTTAAAATGACCGTCATTATCCGGCAAAATGCTGGTCCGGCTGCATTGCGCGTTCGCTCGAATCGTACGTTATATTATGTGTAGCATAGATAATAGTATTATATAGGTACATGGTGGCTTACTACCATCTCCTTAAACCATGCAAGATTCAGTAAGCGGGACAGCGCAATACATGTATACATCACGCAATACATCTAGGTGTAGGTACTTTGAATCCAATGAGGGCTTTTAAAAAAATTGTAACTATTTTTCTCACTAGATGGCGTTGATGCAAGTCAAGTTTCAGCCCTAGTGTCAAACTCACAGATTTGACTTTGACAGAATTCAATTTTGCATTTTGCAGATACCTACCTACCCTCCGAAGGCTAGATTGTCGTGTTGTTGGTGGTGTTTTCTTTCGTTTCGTGTTGTTTGATTTTCTATCTCTTACGTTTTTTGCCTGTCTTACAAACTTTCGACGGATCTTGCTACGCTACAACTGGGGTGTTACTATCATCTCTTAAAACCATGCAAGATCCAGTGAGTAAGGGGGATGTCACCTTACATCACGTAGCGCTCTATCCCGCATACTCACTGGATCTTGCATGGTTTTAAGAGATGGTAGTAGCCACCCTGGGAGATTACTACCGTCTCTAAAAACCATGCAAGATCCAGTGAGTAAGCAAACAACTCAATACATGATGTAACGCGACATCTCCCTTACTCACTGGATCTTGCATGGTTTTAAGAGACGGTGATAAGGCACCATGCATGATAGGTCTACTATCTACTAACTAGGGGGTTACTACCGTCTCTTAAAACCATGCTAGATCCAGTGAGTAAGGGAGACAGCGCAATACATGATGTAAGGCGACATCTCCTTTACTCACTGGATCTTGCATGGTTTTAAGAGATGGTGGTAAGCCACCTGGTGTCATACAATATTACGCCATCTATCGTTTTTTTTTTTTTAATTCAAAAGCTCTCACACCCATATTCTCAAACGTTTCCTCAAACTCCACTCATCCTCTCTCGACCTCAATGGTATTCATAGTTGACACTAGCTTCCTCACCTTAAGGAATTACTCAATGGAGGTGAGGAACGAACTGTCAAATATAAGGAAGCCTCGAACGTTTCATTTCACGAAAGGTAGGTGCTTTTATTGAGGACCAGATTTAAAAGAATTTGTACCTACTATAATAAGTTCTTTGTGTATTTAAGTATTTTGTTGTTTTATAATAAATATATGCTGGTTAGCTAAAATTGAAAAAGAAACTTTGTCAAAAACTCTCTTTACCTCAAAAAGTTAAGCGGTTTACCAACATACAGAAATGAAACGGAACGTCATTTCTTGACTCACACACATATTTTTAAACGTTGCCTCATAGGTCGCCTCCACTCAACCTCATTCGAGGACGCCTCAAGGAAGTTCTCCAACTTTCCTTGAAAATGGTATTCTTGATTGTTTCCTTGAGCACACTCCAGTGAGGATGAGTCAAGGAATGACGTCCCGTTTCATTTCAGTATGTTGGTAAACCGCTTAACTTTTTGACGTAAAAAGAGTTTGAGTTTCTTTTTCAATTTTAGCATACTGGTATAGATTTATTATAAAACAACAAAATACTTAATACACAAAGAACTTATTACAGTAGGTACAAGTTCTTTTAAATCTGTTCCTTAATAAAAGCACCTACTTTTCGTTAAACATTCCTTAACTCATCCTCACTGGAGTTTGCTCAAGGAAACAATTAAGAATACCGTTTTCAAGGAAAGTTGGAGGACTTCCTTTAGGCGTCCTCGAATGAGATTGAGTGGAGGCGACCTATGAGGAAACGTTTGAGAATATGGGTGTCATTGTTTTGTTGCATAATTTGTCATCTACCAGTGCTCAAAACCTTTGGCTGTCATGAAAAAAAGTGTCACTGTCAATGTCTAAACGAGCGAGTCGTTTACTTGTTCGCAGCGTTCGCAGTTATCAGTTTTGGTTTTATCAATCAAACAAAATAAAACAAGTCTGTTGCAAGTCTGAGCCGAGCGAGCACAATATAAACACTGTTCTTATTAAAAGTATTTAATAATTATTTATCTGGTGTCTGGACTTCGTCTAAATAGACTGTATTTGTAGTTAGGACTGAAAAGAAAACTATCAAATTATGTCTATCGAAATAGAATCGGCAGAGTAAGTCTAAAATCACTATTTATTAATTATTGGTCTTTCCAACGGTAGCAATTCATAAACGGCATTAATTTGGCGAAAATAGAGTGTGAAAGGCCCCCAATACTTCCTCAATATATACCAATACGCGGAAACTTTGTGGGATATTTTCTGTTTATTTATATTATAACCTTCAAATGTAAAAACAAACAATCCACCTAATCAAAAACACTATCATAACTTAAATGCCAGTCAGCGAAATAATAATAGTTCAATTGTTATCAAGAGGCATTACTGACAGAGGAAATGTTATAAGGCAAACTAAGTTTCAACTTTGCTTGAACTTTTAAAACCATTATAAGTTGAAAGCAAGCTTAAACAAGATTAGTGATGTTGTTAATGCAATTTACATTTATAACTTGATTTAACAACATGATTGTAAAATTCTTGACATTTTATTTCAGTGTGATCAGACTGATCCAACAGTACCTGAAGGAGTCCAATTTAACAAAAACTTTACAAACACTACAGGTAAATTAGTTTTATTTCTTTATATTCTCAAAAATTGTTTCAGTTATGGCCTTTTCACGGGTAGATGAAAATTATCATTCAATATTACCTCTTACCATGTAATCAATGTGCAAATCACCTCTGTCTTGGCTTCCTTTTACAATATGTACTCTTTATATGATACTAGCTGTTCCCCGCGGCTTCGCCCCGCGTGGGACTCGGTTATATCGCGCCCAAAAGTAGCCTATGTTTGACCTCAGGTCGTTAACTACATCCCTACCAAATTTCATCACAATTGGTCCAGCAGTTTAGCCGTGAAGAGGTGACAGACAGACAGACAGAATGACAGACAGACAGACAGACTTTCGCATTTATAATATTAGTATGGAAGTATGGATTTGTAATTCATTAGCAATAACTGGTGAACCAAATAAATAAAACAAAAAATTTAAATGGAATGGTTTGTTTCTCAGCTGTAAACAATTTATTTATAAATTATGCAATGTTGTTTTATATTAGGAGGAAACTGGCGTGTCACTGAACACAGTGGACAGTGTGGACGGGTTCTGTGCAGACATTAACAATGGCCACTGGGACACAGTGCTGAAGGCCACCGCCTCCCTCAAGCTGCCAGAAAGGAAGCTAATGGACCTATATGAACAGGTATACACTTTTGCAGAAATTGTTATTAATGTTTCCCATTTGTTCACATACATAAATATGGCATAACAATAATTTTATATATTGTCTTGATTCTGCAAGCCAATGGGTCAAATGGCTCCTTCACTAGACCCAGGGACTATGGCCGAGAGCTGTGAAAAGATTAAATATTATAATTGCAATATCAGGAGTTGCCAGAAAACAATTATAAGTTAAAGAAAATCAATCATCAATCAATATCAAAAGTATGTAAATAAAAAATATTTTTTTAAGTGAGGGAAAATAAAATAAATGGTATGTTATGCTTGCTCTTTGAATATTAGATTCATTTTCCTTTGTAAAATTAACCCTTTTATTATGAACAATGATTTATCCAACAAATATTTCCATACCCATTTCATGAGCATCTGATATTTCCTACCAAAAACTGTAGATTTTTACTTTTCCTATCAATAGTGGCACAATATCTTATATCAAATCTCGCAGTGAAAGGGTTAAAAAGGGTAAATAACTAAGGTAAATAGTGTTGTAGTTTTTATTTTCATTTATCTGTTGTGTGTTGTCAATGTTTTGAATTTGTTTACAATCTAATTACGTTTTTCTACAGAAGAGGTCGCAGGAAAAGATATTTTTGGAGAAAACTTATTTTAATTAAAAAATATAATTAATACTACACAAGTGATTAAGATCGAAGTTGGATCAGTAATGTTAAATTAAATGAAAATCACACGGGAGGTTCAAGGGACACAGGTGTTCCAAATTCTCGTAACTGCCCGCCGTGAAGTGTCGACGTAGCGCTTCTCGACGGTCCACATGCAGCGTCGTTGGGGATAGTGCAAGCGATAATATGCAAGAGATTAGCTCTGCGTAACACCTCCACCCGTAGAGCAGCGATTATTGAAGACAGATGTCGTAAATTGAGCTGGAGGTTGGTCGGTATCAATCTTTTTGGGACCAGGAGGGGTAGCCGTGTAGATTCCTTGAACTTCTATCTGGTTGTTCTCAGTAACTGCTTGCGCAATCATTGCTTTTCTTTTCAGGATATATCTTCTATATAGCAGAATACACAGGATGATGATTGCGATGAATAGTATTACATACATCGGTATGGTGGTGTGGTATACATGGTAGTCGCTATTCTCAGGCAATTCAAGTTGTGGCTCCAAGGACATCTTCTTACTAGTTTCATGTAGATGGGCCAAGTTGATAGATTTTAACTTGAAGCTTGAAGAGAAAAACTCTGGGTGTTGCCACGAAGATAGATTATCTGCTGGAACGTCGATGATCTTTAACGCTTGTCCTTTAAGACGATCTTTTTTGTTGAAAATTTTAAACTCTGCAGTGTCTAGGTAGCAGCTATGAGGTATTACAGCAAGATAGCTGCCTTGTAAGGTGTTGTAAAGATCTCTTCCGCAGGATAGATGTACTTTTGTAGGCATCGGGAGACTGATACTGTAGTGTCTATCATCAAGTTCTTCATAAGCCGGTCTTGTTAGTGATACTGTCACAGGACTGCACGAAGTCACTAGTCGTTGAGTGGTGATCAGCTGCTGGATACAATCTGATGCTGCCTGATTGTGCATACTATTTGATTCATCACATAGATACCACTTGCTCGTCTTCGGACATTCTGTCACTATGTACCTGAATTCTTTCTTATTAAGGGCTAGGAATGGATGAGGCGGAGAAAGAACTTGATTCAATTTATTGGGAATCATACATAATTTATATAAATCATAAGTGGAGGGGACAAGAATAGGAATTTTATATACTATTACTATTTTATTTCCCGTATAATAAGAACCTAGTCTAATAATATCGTATAGTTCCCTACCATCTAAGTCAACAATATTCTTTTTATTATAAATCTTAGTTAAATTATTCATAATGTCTTTAATACTATTTAAATCTAAAACTGCATGATGAGCAGTAGACGTCCTGATAAAAGCTAGAACATTTTCTAATCTAGTAAGTTCTTGCGAAATATAATCTATGTTGTCACTCAAAATAGTAAGAACTTGAAATAAATGAGCATACTTGGTTAGATCATCGTCTCTAGTAGCGTCACTCTGACTTATCTTTCTTACTAGATCTTCTATTCTATTTTGGTTGTCTACTATACTATCTATAATTTTCGAATGTTGAACTATCCAATCTTTGGTCAAGCTTACATGCGTATTAAATTCCGAAATTATCTTATTCTCATTACCTTGCAATGATTTTAAAGCTTCATTATAATGCAGCGCATCTGTGTAATCTAGATTGCCAGTAATACTTTTTATAACAGAGCCGAGACCATCTACGAGTCCTCTCTTTGTACGACTTACCTCGAAAGTTTCTAAATGCTTAACAACGTTATTGAGCTTACTTTTTAGGTACGTCATATGCGGTTCGAATAAGAATTTGGTACGATTGTTAAGTTCAGGACCAACTGTCTGTAGTTGTCTATTAATAGATGTAACTGCTTCATGAATATCGCTAAAGTCGACATATCGCAGAAAGGAATGATAATGGGAGACGATCTTAGCTGGACCAAGTTTAAATGGAAGGATGCCCGGCCCATTGTCTAGGCTTTCAAGTTTTATTTCCTGCGTCAGTGCTGGGGTCAGTAGAAGGTGTATCACCAGGAGTTTCCTGCAACAATTGGGCGCTTTTAGGGACTCTTTTTAATCTATTTTTAGCTACTGGACCTCTCTTCTTTTTCGTATAGATATGAATAGGGAGGTCAGTCATGACTACGTCATGAGTATACCGAGGAGCTAACTTTTGTCTCGACGCAAACGGATTTTTCACGAAAATCTGCTGTTCGGGTGAGTATTCAATTTCCGCTTCTCGGTTTTTATTACGGTTACCGGTGAGTTCTTTACGAGCTAAATTACACTGTTCCTGAATAGTATTATATGCAACAGTCATTTTCTTTTTGTGGTGATGCATATACTGTTGTAATAAATGAGCCGTAAGATCTATATCGAAAGGATCACGAGGGTCAAAGTGACCTGTAACTATGTCTATGGGTTTGCATTTTGTAAAACTATGGATGCTACTATTATAACCAAGCAGAGCATATGGCATTAGTCTTACAACAGATTCGGTATTCTCGGTCAACTTTAGTACCCGCAAATGTTCTAGAATAGTGGAGTGGAATCTCTCGACAATACCATTCTCATTAGGTGCATGAGGAGCTACTTTATGATGTTGAATTTTGTGGACTCTCACAAATTCAGCTAATAATTGATTAGTGAATTCTGTACCATTATCAGTTACTATTGTGATGGGTATTCCATGATGGGTACAAAAATTTAACAACGCTTGTATTACACTGACTGCAGTTCCGTCACGTAAGTAATAGGCTTGGCCGTATTTAGAAAAAGCATCTACTATAGTTAAAAAATTTTCATTTTGGATAGTTAATAGGTCTAAATGTACTAATTCAAAAGGCTTTGAGGCTGAAGGGACAACTCTAAGTTGTGGTCTCACAGGATTACGATCATACTTGGCCTGTCCACATACAGTACATTCGTTAATAAATTTAGTAATTTGTTCACGCATTTTTGGCCAGTAGTACTTATGAGAAAGAGCTAAATAGCATTCGTTAATGCCCCTATGGTCAGTTTTGCCATCGTGGTATTTGTTAATAATATCTTGCTGCTTTAGATATTCCCTGATATTCTCTACTTCTCTTTTAGCAATGAAAATGTTCATAGATGAATTCTTAAATGTTCTCTGTATAATTGGCACTATTTCGTACATGTCCAGGTAAGGATTTATTAATAATCCAGTTTTAATTTTAGGTTGTACATATTCTTTTATAGCAGTTATGACGTCTTTTTCTAGGTTAGATTTAGAAACTTGAATAGATATACGCGTATGGCTATCAAAAGGTTTAGAAATAACGGGTCTACTTTTAATATCACCTACTACATTAAATATAATTTGCTTAGTGAATTTATTTAAGGGTTCATCTGTTATTGGTACTTCTAAAATAGGGTTTTCATTATCTGTGTGGACGGTAGCAGTATTCGAATTACTATCGCTATCTGGAGCAGTTAGAGTTCTAGAACTAGTATCGTCTATAGTTGGGGTTTTGTCAGAAATATTAGCTATAAGGGACATGTGCTCTTCGTTATGTAGCTCAATACGAGAAAGAGCATCCGCGTTAGTGTTAAATTTACCCTGCTTATAAACCACTGTGAAGTCGTATTCGCTAAGCCTAAGGCGCCATCTAGTGAGACGTGAATTTGGTTCTTTGATACTCATAACCCACTGCAATGGTTTGTGATCGGTAATAATTTTGAATTTTCTTCCAAATAAGTACGGTCTAAAATACTTGCAGGCCCATACTATAGCTAAGAGTTCTTTTTCGATGGTACTATAATTAAGTTCACTTGTATTTAAAGTTCTAGACGCGTAAGCGATAGGTTTATCGGAACCAATTGAACCTTGAGATAAGACTGCACCGATAGCAACATTTGAGGCATCAGTAGTCAGAATAAATTCTTTGCTAAAGTCTGGGTATTGCAAGATGGGATCGTTGGTGAGAAGAGTTTTACAGTGGTTGAAACAATTAACATAATTTTGATCTAAACTAATTTTTGAACCTTTTTTTAAACATTGGGTTAGTGGTTTGGTAAGACGTGCAAAATTGGGTATAAATTTTCGATAGTAGCCTAAAAGTCCAAGAAAACGTTTAATTTCGGTTGCGGTTTTTGGTAAGGGGTAATTTTCTATTGCGTGAATTTTATTAGGATTAGGTTTTACACCGTCCTTACAGATGACATGACCTAAAAATTCGGTTTCTAATTTCAAAAATTCTGATTTGTCCATCTGAATTTTGAAGTTAGATTCTCGAAGTCTCTGGAAAACTTTTTCTAGGTTTATGATATGTTCCTGAAGGGAAGTACTGAAAACTATTATATCATCCAAATAGACAAGACAAATGGATTGCAGGTCTTTGAGAAGATTGTCCATCACCCGCTGAAAAGTAGATGGTGAGTTTTTGAGTCCCATCGGCATACGAAGGAATTCAAAATGGCCGTTTTCGACGTTAAATGCTGTTTTATGAATATCTGCGTTATCCATTTCCACCTGGTAAAATCCAGAAGCTAGATCAAGAGTACTGAAGTATTGACACCTACCGAGTTTGTCTAGTACATCTGTAATATTGGGTATAGGGTACTTGTCGTCAATAGTTTTTTCATTGACCTTTCTAAAGTCAACGACAAGACGCCATTTAACCTTTCCTGATGCGTCAGATTTTTTTGGGACTATCCAGATAGGTGAGCTCCATGCAGAATCAGAGGGCCTAATGATGTTCTGTTCGAGCATCTTATTGATTTGGTCTTTAACTTCTTGACGATGAACATAAGGGTACCTGTAGCTTTTAGTATGTACTGGAATCTCATCAGTGGTTCGTATTCTATGCTTGATCTTGTTGGTGAATGTAAGAGGTTCTCCATCAAGATAAAACACATCTGCGTAGTTCGCACACAATGTCTCTAGATTTTTTTGTTCTTCTTCATTTAAGTGATCAGTGCGAAGACGGGATAACACTTCCGCAGAACGTTCTGATAAAATTTCGGTACTATAACAATTAACGCTTAATGGTTCAGCTTCTATAGGTCTATCCATTGAAAATATAACATCGTTGGAAGAAGGATTACTCAACTTTATCCATCCTCTATGATTTTCTACTTTAGTTAGACAGTCTGAGATAACGCAATTACAAATGACCTGATTTTCAACTAAAACTTCACCATCCTTTGAATTAATCGGAACTTTAACTAATTTAGAAGAATTTGCTGGCATGATGTCTTCATATAAATTGGCGTAACGTGAGTCATACATTCGTATAGGTACTTTACTATTACGTGTATTTAGAATTTTATTCTTTAAATCGATATTTGAATCCCACGCATCTAACAAATCGATGCCTAATAGACCATCGAAATAGTCATGGAATTTGTAGATAAAAAGGGTAATGTCTTCAGTTTCATTAAACTCTTGAAAGCATGGCAAAGTTATAGAATAATCATTTTTACTAGTAGCGTGTACAGTAGTAATTTGAAAGGGTTCATAATTTAGTGGTAGATGACTGTAGTAATTTTCAACTGCTTCGGGGCTTATAAAAGATTGATTCGCTCCAGTATCGATTAAAAACTTAAGTGGAGGGTCATTAATTTGTATGTAGCCTAGCTGTCTTTGAATATGAAAATTTAATTCTATTTTGGCTTGTCGGACTTCACCTCCTTCTGAAAATTTTCATCACTGATGGACGGATCAATTTCCTGAATTACAGGGGCCTCGGAGCAATAGTCAGCTTCGTTGTTATAGTAAAATTCATTGTGCTGATCGTAGTCGTACCAATTTTCATTTAAGTCAGAATAGTTATAATCAAAATCATAGGAATCAAATTCATTAAAATTAGCTTCACGGGTTTTGAAATAATTGCTTGGCGGTGGGTTCCCAAATTTACGCCAATCATGTCCAGAAGGTGGTAGTACTTTTGGCACAAAATGGCTTACGCCACTCATTGGACGAGGAGAATAGCCACTGTGATGAGGCTGTGACTTGTTAGGTAGCCGGAAGACATTGCTTTGAGGGTTGTAATTAGGAGGGTGAGCACGCATAATTTGCTGAGTACGAGTTGGACCTTGAGGTGATGCAAATTGAGGTGTTACGTTCGGCTTCCACCCTTGAGTAGGCTGAGGGCGATTATTATATTGATGTGCTGCTGTTGGCATATTAAATCCTTGCGGCCTTGAAGGTCCAGGTAAATTAAAAGGTAAAACTCGAGGAACAAAATTATTTAAAGGCAAATTTGTAGTATGTGAAAGTTGGCGTGACCAATCTTTTCTATTAAAGCCACTATCACTACGCTGTTGCAAATATAGTGTGTTAAGTTCATCCTGTACAAATTCAAGAGCCTTTTCTATAGTGTCAGGACGCATGCAACGAATTCTAGAACCTAAAGGATCTTTTAAACCACGCAAGTAGGCCTGAAGAGTAAGCTTTTTGTATAATGAACGTTTGGCCTCTATAGTCGTACCAAGAGATTCATGTAATGAAACGTAAGTCATAATGGTGCTAAATAAATTTTGGCACCGCTCATAGAACTCTTGCGGTGTGCTAGTTCCTTGTGTCTGCAATGATAGATCACTATACAACGCGGTCTCGTCGCGATGGTCGGCAAAGTTATTGATAAGTGCACTCCTAATTCCTTGCCAATTTTCTGGAATCCCATTAGAATTAATAAGTCTAGCCGCAGAACCCGATATTTTATTCAAAATCCCATTAATTAATGCTAGGTTAGTTAAATCATTTCCAGGTTGAGTATTGAAGTGCGTAAGTACTAATTGATCACACAAATTTATAAAACGCGTTAATACATGCGGATTTCCGTCAAAATCTGGAACTAATCTAAGTGATTTATAGATAACATCAACTTTATTACTATCATTGGCCATATTTCCTTCTAACTAGGACTAAAGTAGGATAGCAAGGACTAAGAAAGATTCAAAGTACTTACAGCATATTCTCCGGTATCTTTTTCCCGCACAATCGATTTTTAGATCACTCACTGTAGAAATCACTTTTATTAATAGGTTCGAATACTTGTCTATTGTTACAAGTATCCTACGTAGACTGCGCCAATTACGTTTTTCTACAGAAGAGGTCGCAGGAAAAGATATTTTTGGAGAAAACTTATTTTAATTAAAAAATATAATTAATACTACACAAGTGATTAAGATCGAAGTTGGATCAGTAATGTTAAATTAAATGAAAATCACACGGGAGGTTCAAGGGACACAGGTGTTCCAAATTCTCGTAACTGCCCGCCGTGAAGTGTCGACGTAGCGCTTCTCGACGGTCCACATGCAGCGTCGTTGGGGATAGTGCAAGCGATAATATGCAAGAGATTAGCTCTGCGTAACAATCTAGTTTATCTCCGTTCTTAAAAAAATTGTGAAACATATTGATATAATATCGAGTCATTCCCTCCGGTAGACGAGGGATTAAGCAGAAGAGAGCGACACCACAGTATAACTCTCACTTCCTCCTACTAGAAAATGTCAGGCCGACATTTCTACGTCGGCATGACGTATAATAGTAGCGCGCGAGGCCGGGCTTCATGACAACAAGTGTGGTATACGTGCAGCTTCACAATGTTTGTAACTTTGGCAGGTGGTGCTGGAGCTGATCGAGCTGCGCGAGCTGGGCGCGGCGCGCTCGCTGCTGCGGCAGACGCACCCGTGCCAGCTCATGAAGCAGCACGAGACCGACCGCTACCTGCACCTGGAGAGCCTGCTGGCGCGCTCGTACTTCGACCCGCGCGAGGCGTACGGCAGCGGCGGCGGCAAGGAGCGGCGGCGGGCGGCTGTGGCGGCCGCGCTGGCGGGCGAGGTGTCCGTGGTGCCCAGCTCGCGGCTGCTGGCGCTGCTCGGACAGGCGCTGAAGTGGCAGCAGCACCAGGGCTTGCTACCGCCCGGTAACTACCGCTACTGTTTATACCATATTATAGCGTAGCTTATTGGAGGGCTCTCATGCTGTAGTCGCTCTGGAAAGCCGTGGATTCCCTGACTATGGGTTATTTATTTGTTCAGAAAACCAGAACTTGATACTAAGGATAGTGATGGCAATAGATTGACTTAAATTTTTTACACTTTGTATAGGAACCTGTTTTAAAAAGAAAAATTTAATATCAAAAATTAATAGTCAAGCAAGCAATAGGTACAGATACTTTGGTTCATGTATGCGATTCATGTTGAGCGGGATTAATTATTATTTATTTAACATTCGCAGGTACGACGATCGACTTGTTCCGGGGCAAAGCCGCCATCCGAGACGAGGAGGACGACCAATGCCCCACGCAGCTCTCCAAGACCATCAAGTTCGGTCAGAAGTCGCACGTGGAGTGCGCGCGCTTCTCGCCCGACGGCCAGTACCTGGTGACCGGCTCCGTGGACGGGCTGGTGGAGGTGTGGAACTTCACCACCGGCAAGATCCGCAAGGACCTGCGCTACCAGGCGCACGAGGAGTACATGAGCATGGAGGAGGCCGTGCTCAGCCTGGCGTTCGGCCGCGACTCCGACACGCTGGCCGCAGGCGCCAACGACGGCAAGATCAAGGTGTGGAAGGTGTCCAGCGGCCAGGTGCTGCGCCGGCTGGAGCGCGCGCACTCCAAGGGCGTCACCAGCCTGCAGTTCTCGCGCGACAACTCGCAGATCCTGTCGGCCTCGTTCGACCGCACGGTGCGCATCCACGGCCTCAAGTCGGGCAAGATCCTGAAGGAGTTCCGCGGACACTCGTCCTTCGTGAACGAGGCCGTGTTCACGCCGGACGGGCACGGCGTGCTCAGCGGCTCGTCGGACGGCAGCGTCAAGCTGTGGGCCGTCCGCACGGGCGAGTGCACGGCCACGCTGAAGCCGCTGGGCGGCGGCGGCGGCGGGGCCGAGCCGGCCGTCAACTCGCTGCTGCTCACGCCCAAGAACCCGGACCACTTCGTGGTGTGCAACCGCACCAACACCGTGGCCATCATGAACATGGCGGGGCAGATCGTGCGCTCGTTCTCGTCGGGCCGGCGCGAGCAGGAGGGCGGCGCGCTGGTAGCGGCGGCGTTGTCGGCCCGAGGCCGGCTGGTGTACTGTGCGGGCGAGGACCTGGTGCTGTACGCCTTCTGCGCCAACACGGGCAAGCTGGAGCGCACGCTGACCATCCACGACAAGGCCGTGATCGGGCTGGCGCACCACCCGCATCAGAACCTGCTGGCCACCTACGGCGAGGACGGCCTGCTCAAACTATGGAAGCCGTAATCGACCAGCGAACTATCCTATCTGTATTATAAGTCACTACAACCTACTTTATTCATAAATATACATTTTAAGTACTACTTATATGTTTCAATTTAAAAACTGTCCAGACACTGAACTCTCCTTTGAAGACCGTAAAAACAATTTAACCCAGAATGAAATAATAGTATAACCACAGATTATGTATGTATGTATGAGTTCTATACTAGCCTGGGTATTACCAACCACCTCTTTCCCAGAGAGTTGACGACATGCGGCCCTCTGGTCATAGTCCTTGCAGTTTGCAGGTATTTAAATCGGTATTTTAAAGACCCAAAAAACAGCGGTCGATTTTAGGATCCTAAACACATTTTTTTTAAGGAAGTATTGGTTGAGTGGATTCGTAATGATAACAAGACATTTTTTTTTTTACATTGTCTCAATTTTTCGTTCATCTATCTATAGCATCACCGCAGTTGCATGACAGCCGGCCGCGGATTGGAGATCGTGATAAAGTGAAAGGCGCTCGGCTGCATCAGCCGACCGCTTATCAGATCTCACTAATTTGTGCATGTATAAAACGTTACCTACTCATACGTTTAAATGAAAATGCAGTTAAAAATCATAAAAATAATGTATATATTGAAATGAGAAGCGTCTATTTACAGGGAGTCGGTCGGACAGAGGGTCAGAGCAGCCAGTCGGGCCGCACGAGCGCCGCGTCCGCCACGTAGGGCTGCGCCAGCGCCGCGCGCGCCGACAGCCGCTCGCTGGGCTCGTAGCGCAGCATGCCCTCGAACAGCGCGGCGGCGCGCGGGTCGGCGCGGGCCGGCGCCGGCAGCAGCGCGCGCGCGGCCCGCGGCGGCCAGCGCGGGAAGGCGGCCCGGAAGTCCGGGAGACGGCGCGCCGCCGGCCACAGCGCGCCGCCCGGCGTGCCCAGCGCGCGGAACACCCGGAACAGCTGGTCGATCTCGCTGTCGCCCGGGAACAGCGTGCGCCCGCTCGCCATCTCGCAGTAGATGCACGCGAGGCTCCACACGTCCACGGCGGTCGAGTAGAACTTGGCGCCGAGCAGGATCTCGGGCGCGCGGTACCACAGCGTGACCACCTCGTGCGTGTAGGCGCGCACGGGGATGGCGAAGGCGCGCGCGAGCCCGAAGTCGGCCAGCTTGATGCGGCCGGCCGCGTCCACCAGCAGGTTCTGCGGCTTGAGGTCGCGGTGCAGCACGCGCCGCCCGTGGCAGTACGCGATGCCCTCCAGCAGCTGCCGCAGGTAGCTCTGCCGAGGGACAGTGCGTGGGGTGACAGAGTAATAATAATGGATATCCTGCCTTCATATTCTTTATTACATAACCCTGCACACTCTGCTATGCCAAATTGGTATATGTATTAATATATATTAATATTTTTACTATTTTATTATATGTATAGATTACATATACCAAAACTTCTTAATCTTCATCGGTCTCTCAATGCTGAGGATTGTGACCACATATGTGTTTCCAGAGTGTGCGAGCAGCAATACTATGGACAAGATCATAAATACTGCCTCCAGCAGCACTCCTCACACTATCTACCCTATTCAATTGTCTAATCTATTCAAAACTAACCTTAACTAAATCCATGGGCAGAGGTCCTTTGGCCAAGTCCATGAGTCTCTTGAGATCCATGTGCAGGAACTCGAAAACAAGGAAAAGCTTGTTGTCTGTGAGCAGCACGTCCAGCAGCTGTACCACGGAGGGATGCTGCAAGGACCGTAACACGGAGATCTCGCGCAGCGCCGTGGAAGGCACGCCTTCTGGCTCACTGCACATTAAACATATCATAGAGTGACAGGGTAAATGCTGTTATCATTTAAATAGTGGTAAGATAATAAAAATATCTAATCCAATAAAAAATCTAATTAGTTTAAGTTAAGATGTTTCATTCCCAGAAGGATCATCAAAATTTATTCACCCTTCTATTTATAAATTATTATACTAGCTGTTCCCCGTGGCTTCGCCCCGCGTGGGACTCGGTTATATCGCGCCCAAAAGTACAGACAGACTTTCGCATTTATAATATTAGTATGGATGGATTATCTATGTACCTATACTACTATTACATACTTATTATATGGTGTTGGAGACTGTATGTTTTTGTTGATGTGGATTTTTTAAATCACCATAAATATTAAGTATCCAGTAACAAAGATAAGTGTTTACTCTGCTACCCTGAATATATATTATTTAAAATTTTCCTAAAAGTCAGTTATAAATATCCATCTATCCCATGAAGGGTTTTTCTAGGACATAAGTTGTCATGAAATCATGATAAGAAAGTCCCAAAGTAAATTATTTAATAAGCCAAACAGAATCTTTCTTTATTGGAACTGCTAAACACACACAAATATTGGGAATAATGATCTTATTGCATTAACACATACTAATAAACCCCATTTGTGTGTGTTTGTAGTCACAAGTGATATTTTGATATTGAATGCATGGATATTTTTTTTATTTTAACTTAATGCTCCAAGGCTTACATATCATATTAATCGATATTCTAGAAATCAACTTATACATAAGCCATACATAAATAGTTAGGTAATTAAATTATTTTTTTACAACAATGTGTCACATTTCGCGCCAAAACTCACTTTTCTAGTTTTATTTTTTTTAGAGCTATTTCTTGTCCTGTTAATCGATCCTTAGCTTTATATACAACGCCATAAGTTCCTTCACCAATCTTTTCTACTCTTGAAAAATTTTCCATAGAATTGATAATATCCATGAGTATCTTAATTTATCATTTTAACAAATCTTCAAAATTCACACTTCGTTCGTCCATCACCATCTACAGATCATCTACTATACTGTATACTAATTTCACTCACTGACATTGACAAACAAAAATGACAACAATAATGTTTGTATGTATATGGAAAAAGGACGTAAATATATCTTTTACGGCCTTGGAAACGAGTTAGGCCTTTTTTGTTACTAGTTATTATACTACCGACTCTTAAAACCATGCAATATCCAGTAAGCGGGATAGCGCGCTACGTGATGTAAGGTGACATCTCCCTTACTCAATCGTTCTTGCATGGTTTTTAAAGATGGTGGTAAGGCACCAGGGCAGGGGGGTTACTACCTTCTCTTAAAACCATGCAAGATCCAGTGAGTAAGGGGGATGTCGCATTACATCTTGTATCGCGCTGTCTCGCTTACTCACTGGAACATGCATGGTTTTAAGAGACAATAGTAGCCCCCAAGGTAGTATAGTAACCCTTCTGTACAACTATCCAACACTCATGCTTGTTCACGAACAAGCGAATAATAATCCAGCATTATTAATACCGTAGACAGAGAATAGAGTAAATGCACAAATACTCGAAAAGAACATAATTTGAGTCGTATAGAATCAAAATTGGCAATATGCACTTGGAGTAAAATGTGGCAAATAAAAAAAAACGTTTCTTTTGTTTTTAAAATGACACAGCAATTATTTTTTTCGGAAATGGAGATCTAATAAAGAGTTTAATGGTCTAATAAAGTACAATCAAAAAATTTGTGCAAATTTAATCTATTTTTTGTAAAATGGACAACTAAACTTTGCAATTCCTCTTCAAAAAAAATTGAAAGAAATAGGAATTGTTAAAGAATTGCTAAGAAATTCGTAATATGAATTCGATTCGATGAAATGCGTAGCACTTTTTTGATTGTACTTTATTAGACCATTAAAACAAAATACAAACAGGCAGAACTCATTTTTGTGGAGAGCGGGTAGATATTTCAACTCTGTTTCTAGGTCATTGGACATAGACATATTCAACACCAATCTTAACAGGGCTAAACGTTTATTGTATGGTAATTTCTTTGATAATATATAAATTATAAATTAATTGTAATTGTAACTTTTGCACGTCTAAACATTCTACTATAATGCATTATAAATACTTACATAACAAGCATCTATCTACTTTAATCAACAGGTTGATTGCTAGATTTAACTAGTGTAGTTTTGGCGTTCCCGTTATCTCAACACATAATTTGTATCTATATGTGAAGACCTATTATTGGCTTTTTGTTATAAAATCTGTTACCTATGTAAATTTATTTGCTGTTGGTCATCCAAATGTATAAAATAAAAAATAAATAAATAAATAAAATTTCCATTAAAACAAGAATTTAATAATAGAAGAAATAATTTAATAATACAAGGATTTAATAATAAAAATTAAAGAATGCCGATTTTGATCCCAAATCCCAATGTATATCAAGATTGCCATTTTTGAAACCAACTTTATTCACATTTCAATTTTGTAAGTACTTTAAATCGTTAAGTATTTTGAAGTTTATGTTGTAATAACACCGTAAAATAAATTTCGAACATTTTTATCACTTATTAACGATATATTTTTAAAAAATTGTGCAGTCCCAATAGCGGATTAACGTCGTGTATACCTTTGCGCATTTATACAGTATGAAATAAATAAAAAATTGAGGTGTCAGTTGTCATTGTCAAACTCTGAATAAGGAAACTATTCAGAGCAAAGAATTTTGTAAAGTACAACTTTGAGTACAACATATCGTATATCTCTATTTAGTTTGTGCAACATATAAATTCTTTGATTCAGAGAGTACCTATCTCTAGTTAGTTTGTGATTCAGAGCTCTTTGGCTTTTGAGGGGGAGGTTAGGTTAGGTAATAACATCAGATCCTTTTTAAACAAAAGTAAAGTAAACATTTGCTTAGTCAAAACAGGTTATCAATTGCTAATTACAAAACGGCTATGTCCGTAAGCATATCGAATCTGTTTAGATATTATAAACATAGTCAACGGATATTTCGGAATTTTTCATTAACTATGTCTAACATGGAAAAAGTAATGGAAGATTTACAAAAGAATCCGTACTTTGAGAAATATGCCGATAGAATTTCTGCCCTTCAAAAGACGTCTCCTGAAGAATTCCTACAGCGGGTTGAGCAACAACAAAAGGCTAAAAAAGAGGAATCAAAGAAAAAGTTTGCTTCAGTTGATACGAGGTAACGTTGTTACTTGATAATAATTAATAGGGCTAAGAAGGTTATTATATGAAACCAAGATCAAATAAATATATAGGGACAAGTCACACAGATCAAGTTAGCCCCAAAGTAAGTTCAAGATTTGTGTTATGGGATACTAACTCAACGATACAATATTTTATAATAAATACATATATAGATAAACATCCAAGACCCAGGCCAATCAGAAAAAGATCATTTTTCATCTTGACCTGACCGGGGATCGAAACCGAGACCTCCTGAGTAGCGGTCAGGCATGTTAACCATTACGCCACGGAGGTCATCAAAGTAGGTATATTATTACTGGTTGATTTGAGGGGAAATCTATAGAATCTAGCTATAGGATATATTTATGATGTAGGGTATTACCAATGTAATATTTGCTTGTTTTCCAAATAAGATGTCCCATTCAGTAAATACTCAATACTTTATTGCATCTGTAATGTCAGTAACAGGTCTTATTCTTATATTTTAACTGTAACAGCATTCTATATAAGATTAGAGCAAGTAGGTAGGTAGTTTAATCAATTTTATCATTTATACTATGTGACAGTGTAATAGCATTTATTAATGAGAATTTCCTAACACATCATACAAATTCTACATCAAAAATGTTGTTTTTTTAGACAATTTTCATCTGTTCTGAATCCCAAAGAGCCAGTTCAGAGCAGCTCCTCACCAGAACATAAAAAGCTTAGTGACATATTTAAAACAGATTTAGTGGTTGATAAAGAAGCATCTGAAATACAGTTGATTTGGGAAGAATACCATAAAAATAAGGAGGTAATATCAGCAACAGTCCCAGAGAGTGTGTATGTGACACTGCAGCAGCACATGTTGGAGTACCCAACATTTATATTCCCACTGCCGCGCTCGCAGGGGTATGAGTTCATCATGTGTCAGAATCATGGACACACTGTTCACTTTACCCCTTTGCTAGCTTACCAGGTAAGTTCTTCTAGTTTGTTACATTTGCTGCCTTAACTATTGTCAACACAAGAGAATACTAAAGGTATGATGTACATGTTTCAGGTCCACAAAGAGAATGCACCTGAATGTTTGACCATGGTCCACTACACAGAACTCAAGCATAAAGGAATTGTGCTTATGAGGGGTGAATATGACAAGGTATGTCTTGATTTCTAAGGCTAACTGGCTAAAGTGGTCACATCTAAGGATGCCTGCATCACAAGGTCATCATGTGTGCATTACCTGCTGGCTCGCAGAATCCAGACATATAACAATAATAGAAAATCTACTATTGTTATGTGACATATTGGCGCCCAGCGGCCCACCGGTGACTGAAACAATTAAATACTATTGTTTCTGCTGTTGCCGCATTCAGTGTTAAATTACTTTTAATCTCATCAATTAATCATTTTTATGTTTATTGAAAAAATATTTTTTATTGTTCTTTATTGAATCTCAGTTACAAAAGGGAAAGGTTGAACCCATAATGTAAGGCTGTAAACAGGTACCGCTTGGGGCTTGAAGCATTTTCAACAAAGCAATCAATTTATATACCTACCCACTAACTATACTCCTTACTAAGTAATATTATCACAACATGTTAATTTATTTTTTAGTAACAAAATTGAAGTTCATACAATAAGATAAAATTATGCTTTCAATACCTATTCTATTCTAAAAACTATATCACAACTACTGAAGTTGAAGTTATCTTGATATAGTTCACGCGCGGCATAAAAGTTGGCAATAAACTGAATGATCTTGAATGTGCAGTAGCCAATTTTCATACAATTTTAACATGCCCCCCACCTTCCGCTTGTGGCCAACTTATGTGTCAAGTATTAAAAAAATTTGTTAATGATGAATTGGGGGAAAAGATAATGGCTACATATATTTAACTGAGATTTGGCAATTTTGACACAGTTGGCACAGAACCACACAGTGATAAAAATAACTTGTTAAACTTAATACAAAACAAAGTTACTCTACTTTTATATTATACATACACATTTTCATCATATTATATATTTTAATCATTTGGATGATTAAACATCAAAACCTGTCATGATATTAACTATTCCAGAATGTATTAAACGGCCAAGAAGCACAATGTTTGGCCAACCAGTTTCAAATGTACTACAGTGGCCGGGAGGAAAAGAAGCTGAAATTGTTGCAGTCATTCACTAAGAGCCCGGACTCATTTAAACATATGGATTTGATTTTGCAACTGGAAAACATTGGGCTATGAGTGTCTTTTCTCCACTATGCTTTTCTTTTAGTCTACAGTGATAGCAAAATTTTTTTTTTTTTTTTTTAATTCTGAAGTTATACAGAAGATTGTTAAAATTTATTTTACAATACATTTATGTTATTAGAAGTTGTGTATTTTTTTTATCTATCTCGTTTTCATGCTGTGTACACATCAGGTTCAAGAAATAAATATATAAAAACTATTGAAGCTTTCTTATCAATTTAATTTATGTGGATAAAAATTATATTCTGGTGTGATATGTATAATAGAATGCACCTTCTCATTTACTTGAGGTTGTGGTGAACATGGGGACTGTATTAAATGTGGTTTATTTTTCTTTACATTTGAGAATGAATCCTTTGCTGTACTTTCATTTTGTCCACACATTAACTGTAGCCTTAAATAATCTTTCGGATTTTGCAAAATTTCATGTGGTGATGAATCAATAGTGTCCGAAAGATATAGATCATCTTGCGGACTACAACTTTCCTCCATGTACAAATTTTGTAGATATGATTTAGAATCTGCTATAACATCCTCAATGAGAATACTTGGTGCATTATGTTTTAAATATATAGGGATTTCATTAATGAATTCCACATAGAGTTGATAACTCAAGTCATCATGAGAGCCAGGAGAAGACATATCTAAAAAACTTGATGATTGATTATTTTCACTTTTTTCACAATCATTTAAAGGACTAAACAAAATGAAACTGCTTGGGGAACTTCCATTGCTAAATTTGTACAGTTCATTATTTTTTTCTGAATCTATACCAAGTTTCATATTACTCTTGGCTTCAATATTGAAATCCTTGGCGAGATTGATTTCAACACACTTCGGCATTTCAGCAGCATTTTTAACATCTAACTTCCTTTCAAGATTAATATTTTTCTCCAACAGTAAAGGCCTTGTTATGGTTTCAGATCTAATAGCCTTAGGAAACAACGTCAGTCTTTGAACTGTTATGCATTTTTTATTTAAGTTTGAAGGATTATTTTGTGTTTCGGATTTCACATTATTATTTTTTTCTTTTGATTCATTTCTGTAAAAGCTATGAGCTCTTTTTCTTATTTCGTCGAGGCATCTACGAGTTCTTCGTTTCTTTCGCTTTACTTTACTTATCATTGTTTCCATTATTTATTTGACGGGCTGTAATATAATTACATATTTACTTACAAACATATTAACTTTTGTTGAATAAATTTTGAGAATTCTGTTAATTATTTTATTTTCTGGCGACTGATGATCTGTGATATGTGGTCTATTTTTCAAACATGCCGCGCGGTTGCCGGCACAAACTAAAGATCACAGACATTTTTTGTAATGTCTTTTACGGCCTTGGACACAAGTCCTGCCGTTACATATTTTCCAGGAGTAATATTTTTCTATGGTCGTAATCCACATGGAAGTCCGTCATACATGCATGTACGTAGTACGTACATACTCATTTCTTCATAATATCATACTTTAGCCACACTTTAGCACTCCAGGGCGTCGATTCTGCTAATGTTAAGTCACAATCGTGTCAAAATAGTGTTTCAATTGTAGTGCTTTTTTACACACAAGTTACAAGAAATGTTTATTTTTTTTAAATCACTGCTGATGGTCACACCCCCACACTACATTCACATTACATCACACTGTCATAATTTTTGTATATAGAGTGTAAAAACCACTACAATTGGAACACTATTTTGACACGATTGTGACTTAACGTTAACAGAATCGAAGCCCAGATGAAATGATGTCGTCCCACCGTCATCAATCATCATGTCGTCATAGTGAATGACCGTGTGCGCCGAGCTTGTGAAAACACTGTCAATCTATCAAAATTGTGAAAGTTAACCCTGTCTCTGTCGTGTGTCACAGTCAAACTGTCAAATCATATGGAAAGAAAGCAGAGGAAGATAGAAAAGGAAAATCAACTGAAGAATTGAAAAGAATGAGAACAGTGCTGCTGATACTGGTATCGCAAATATTAATTACTTCTAGTTCATTTAAACACGGACGAACCTTCCAATAATAGACGTCACTGCACTATATCAATAATTAACAATTAATCGAGGTAAAGTTTCAAGTTTGTTTTCATTTCTGTGCATAAGTCATTAATGAATAAAATGAGCAATGCAGTAAGTATACAAACAATTACCATGTTCCACCTTGTTCAACATCTGTTCCAAAGTACCATAGTAACTATGCCAAAAGGAAATCTGTCTAAACGATTAGCTTTTGGTTCAATTTACTAAGTAGAACCTAATTAAATATAATCAAGAAGTAAATTTTCACGTATTTCAGTAGCAATGCGACATGTACAATCTTTTAAACCATAATAACCAACTACCCATAATTAATATCAGTGGTGGTGATACATCACACCTGATATTTTCTATACAACATATTAAAATAACTATTTTAATTTACAAGATATTACAAAATCAAGTTTTGTTTAGAAAGGCATTCCAAACTCACTTGAACAAGAGGACATCAGTGTTATAATGTCAAAAAGCAGTGTTTTGGTTTTGGTTAAAAACAAATAAGATAGGTACCAGATGTTATAGTATACTTTTAGATGAAAAAAACCATACAATCATATTTCTTTGCCAGTTGACATTACAATTCCTCAGATACCAGAGGCAACAATAAAATGCATAATGTTGAAGGTTCCAGTAGAGTACTGAGGCATAGAAATGTATTTATTGATAAATGCAGTAAGTTCATATAAGAAGTGTCACTGGTTCACTGGCACCAACAGCAGTCTAATCAATAGAGTCAGAATCACAAGCTTATGTCTGTGTAGTGGGCTTCCTGTGAATCAGTTTAATTTTGGACTCTATTTATATTAAAGTAGCTTTCGCCCGCATGAATTTCCCGTGGGATCAGTGCTTTTTCCCGGGATGAAAGGTACCCTATCTCCTTCCCAATAGGCCTAGCTATGTGTATGCGAAATTTCAGGAATATTGGTTCAGTAGATAGCAGTGAAGAAGTAACAAACAAATAAACATACAAACAAATATATAAACTTACTTTTGTATTTATAATATTAGTTGGAATTCTTTTTCGACTAAGCATATTTCACTGACATAGCCAAACAAGTATCAATAACTAACTATGTATCAATAACAGCCGGAACCAATGGCTTAAAATGCTTTCTGAAGCACAGAGGAGCTCAAGATAGCATGCAACCAATCCATGATTCTGTCCTAGTAGCTCATTGAAAGATTAATTGATAATTAATTGATTAATAGAGTATTGTTGCTTGATATTTAAAAATTTTGTAAAAGTTGTATTTTAATGGTTCAGGACCTCTTTAATATACAACACCCTTTTTACTTTTCAATGCTAACAAGCACTCATCACAGACATTGGGATAGCCGGGCAGACAGCTGAATCTCCATAGATTAAAAATGAAAATTTGCCTCGCGTCAAAGACCGCGCGCGATTCAAAATTCTTTGTGAATCTCAGTATTATCAAAGAGAATATACTGTATGAGAAGTATTATGGTCTTTTTTATGTGTCATTGAGATTTGATGTGATTCTAGCAGAAATGGACACGACATTGAGCACATGGTGTATGAAGGCGCGGTGACGGACATGGGGGACAGCGAGGACGGCGGCGGGGAGGGCGCGGGGGCGGCGGGGCAGGCCGACGCCGTGCTGCTGGCGCCGCTCACCGAGGACACCTTTCTGCACAACCTGCACGTGCGGTACAAACGGGACATCATATACGTGAGTTGTTGTCTCTTAGTATTTGTTGCATGCAAACGCATATTGTTTGTATTTATTTATTAGGTTGGTAATAGATTTGAGATTTACTGTGCATGGAGATGAGTTTGTACAAGAAACTGATAGGTATAGTTGATGTGTGTCTGTGTGTCCGTGCAGACGTACGTGGGCAACGCGCTGGTGTCGGTGAACCCGTGCCGCGCGCTGCCGCTGTACTCGGCCGAGCTGGTGCGCGCCTACCTCGCGCGCCCGCCCTACCAGCTGCCGCCGCATCTGTACGTACCATTACCGACACCTATACAAACAGTACCACTATAATACTCGTAACAAAAACAAATATACTTAATTTGAAATATATTGTTAAGCTATTAATTTGACAGTATTTTATTGAATTAAATTATTTCCGTTCCAACCATGTGCATATAATTACCACCTACTTAAATAAATGGGAATTAAAGGCATATAGGAAATGCAATGATGATGATGTAAGTGTAATATATTGTAGTGAGTGTATGGGTGTCAGGTACGCGATGACGGCGAGCGCGTACCGCTGGGTGCGCGACCGGCACGAGCGGCAGGTGGTGGTGGTGACGGGCGAGAGCGGCGCGGGCAAGACGGAGGCGGCGCGCGTGTGCCTGCAGTGCGCCGTGCTGGCGGGGGGAGGGGCGCGCGGGGAGGGGGGCGGCGCCAGGCTGCCCGCCGCCGGCACGCTGCTCGAGGCCTTCGGGAACGCCTCCACCGCGCGCAACCACAACGCCAGCAGATTTGTAAGGCTCACACTGCCACATTACTACACTACACCTTAGTTTGCCTAGTTCAATAAAACCTTGATCTGATTATTAAAAAAACTAGCCACTTTTCATAAAAGACAAGTTTCGTTCAAATGGATATTAATGGTCTATACTAACTTTGCTTTGCACCTGTCTACCTGACACCCTATATACAACAAAAGAAAAGCTTATAGGAACAGAGAAATACAATTTCCCTTTTTCTTGCTCCAAGCTATGAACTTAAATCGATAGTAGATGATAAAATATGTACTTCATTATGCTTTATATCTCCTCGTAGATTTTTAAATTGGGAAGGTAATGTTATTAACTTTGCACCATTTCACCAATTTTCACCTGCCCATAGTATGTAGTTCCTCGTAGTAGTAACTTGTCAGTTTTATATAAGTATAGATTCGACATGTTCCAATTGTAATACATGGTACTTGTTCCATCGCAGGGTATGCTGTTGGACGTGGAGTTCGACTTCAAGGGCGAGCCGGTGGGCGGGCACATCTCGCACTGTGAGTCAACCAGTACTATTACTACCTTTTTCAATGTTATTTTGTTATTCAATGTTAGATTGATTCATTAAATCATCATTAAATTTCACGCTTCACTGGATGGATGGACAGTTCTTTTGGAAAAGGTGAGGAGTGGTCACACTGATTGTATATAAATCGTTAGTTGTGTGTGCAGGTGAATAGCTAAAATTGAATGTATGTTAATGTTAATTAAACACAGTGTTTAAACTAAAATATAAAATTGAGCTGCTTCGACGTTATACTTTGTGAGACATTTGTAAATCACAGAAATTACCTATTCAAAAGACAATGTAATGAGTGATCAGTATTTTACTCGCTCCAAGAAGTCGGAATCAGCGATAAGGTACTGACCAAGGGATATGTAAGTTTTCTGATATTAATAAGAAGTTTAATAAAATCATTACTTTGCATGGCTAAGGCACGTCGTTTCAATTTATTTATTAATGTCATCGTACTGCAACATGTGCCTACAAGCTCTTGTCCCTTGACTAGAAACGCAACATACTAAAGCAGCCGTTGTGATTGTAGGAGCGCGTGTGCGGGCCGCTGGTCGGCGAGCGCAACTTCCACGTGCTGTACCAGCTGCTGGCCGGCGCCGACGTGCATCTGCTCAGTGAGTGTTACATACACCATCTCGACCTTTGCCCGGTTAGCTTCAGTCTGAACGCAGAGTTTGTTTAAACATATTCGATTATTTGCCGGCTTCGCCTTATTAAAAAATGCTAACTTTAAATACTCGTATGTCTTAAGTAGATGTGTATTGAGAGATAAGATTGAAATTTGTTGTATTGAACAACCGGCCTAACTATACAATTAAGCTAGGTTTAAGATGCAGCCGGTAAAATAGGTACTATAAAGGAACTACAACTTTTCTTGCATGATGAGTGTTGATATTAACATATGTAATCCGGTCAGAGCGGCTGAAGCTGCAGCGGTCGTGGGAGCACTACCGCATCCTGCGCGGCGGGGCGGGTGCGGGTGCGGGTGCGGGGGCGGGTGCGGAGGCGGGTGCGGGTGCGGGGGCGGGGGCGGGGGCGGGCGGCGCCAGTCCGCGGCGGCCGCTGGCGGGCGGGGCGCCGTCGTCGGACCGCGACCACTTCTCGTTCACGAAGGCCGCCATGGCCACGCTGGGGTTCGCGGGCGGCGCGTGCGGCGCCGTGCTGCGCGTGCTCGCCTTCATCCTCAAGCTCGGCAACGTGCAGTTCGAGCCGCAACACAACATCGACGGCAGCATCGGCGCCAGGCTGCAACACCAATATGGTACGTACCCTCTATGTCAATGTTGTATTATTAATTGGGATTGTGATTTGTCCATGGCCGCACCCGAAGCTTCTCACATAAATAGACAAAAATAAAATAATCAGATAGAGAATAAGGGATTGCTCACTACCAAGAAATAAAACTAAATCAAGGAAGCGATTTTGAATACGTTCCAATAAAAGAGAATGCTCTCCATTCTCAGAGCTGTCAGAAGCGTGTGCGCTAGTTGGCGTGTCGGAGCAGGCGCTGACGGACGCGCTGGTGGGCGCGGAGGAAGCGGAGGCGGACGCGGAAGCGGAAGCGGAGGCGGGCGCGGAGTGCGGCGCGGACTGGGCGGCGGCGCGGCGCGACCGCCTGCTGCACGCCGTCTACGCCAGGCTCTTCACGTGGCTCGTCAACGAGGTGACCACACTGACCACAACTTTGATTATTTATTTAAAAGCTTGTCAGATAGTAAAAAACTAAACGTAACATCTAAATCGAATAAAGTGTCGTTGGCAACACCAAGTGTCATTATCAGATGTAAATGTCATAGTAGTTTGGGTTGGGAATCGAAATTTTTGTTATGGCGTCGGGCGAGCGCACTCTGGTCGGAATACGTATCGTGATTAATTGAGCGGATCATAGATCGAAAAAATAATAGTTTACGTAAATTGGTTTAAGCGTTAACCCGTGCACGTGGTTATGTGATTATTGCCAGAAGCTAAATATCCCTAGTTGTATACAATGGGCGAGAAGCCTGGTGTTCAGAAGTCTCGTGATAAGGCGCCTAGATGCGCGAGTGTCTGTGTACCCTTGACCCTTGATTTCACCAATTGCTGTTGGTTATCAGTTGTGTTAGCACGGAGGAGGCTCAGGTAGACTATTGTGCTGTGAGCCACTGTGGACGCGGGGTGTGGGCGTCTGCCTTAGCCGTGATTCGGGTTACCGTCCCTCTAGCGGGACAATTATGCCCTCGCTTGACCTTTGTAAGATCGTGTAAAGTTACTATTTTAGTGATCTGTCACTCTGGTTAAAGAGTTGCCCACAAAAGCCATCCTATGACCCTATCTGATGCTCGGAGCCATCCATCCTGACTTCCACTTGGCCCCCTTATATCCCTCTCTCCGACAAGCTGTAATTTTAAAAAAACAATTAAGTGGTAGAAAGTTTATTGGTTACGTCAAAGAGATACCATTTCGAGTCACTGCTAGACAGACGCCCATACCTCGCCTCGGCAATGGTCCACGGCTAAGAATGTACTCGACAGCGTGCGCGGTAGTGTAGGTAAGGTATATAGAGATGGTTTGTTTGTATCACGATCGGCAGGTGAACGCGGCGATCGCGCCGACGTCGCCGACGCGCAGCTGCTCGCTGGGGCTGCTGGACGTGTACGGGCTGGAGTCGCTGGAGCACAACGGGCTGGAGCGGCTGCTCGTCAACTACGCGGCCGAGCGGCTGCAGGCCGCCGTCACCGCCGCCACGCTGCGCCTCGAACAGGTACATGCCCTGCCCATTGTGTCTAGACGGCAAACGGACGGAAACGCCCAGAACAAACGACCATCCATATGCTTGACGATCCGTCGTCTTTTGTATCAATTGTTTGCCGAACATTCTTTGATTTGTGAAAAAAACTGACTTTATTGCTGAACTCGGCAAACGACGTCACAAATAGCAAACACCCATCCACATGTCGGTGAATGCTGTTTATGTTGGCTATTTATGAAGTTTCGGCCGGCTTATGGATATAATATGGCGGCGCACAAACAGCTGACCGTCTACTAATTTTTCTTTCAGTTCTCCACACATTCCTTGCTACTTTTTTGTTTTGCGATAAGATAAGATAAGATAAGATAATCATTTATTGTCAACTGTGTACATAGAAAGATGTTACAAGTTTTATATAGACACAACAGTTTGCCCATTTCGAACGTACAATATTTCAAAGTAAATTCATATTAAATTAGATTTAAAAAATAATAATATACATTTACAAGATTTCAATAATAATTGTTAGTCAGTTCTGTTAAAATATTCGTCCAAATCATAAAAACATTTTTCAATTAACCAGTTTTTGAGTGCATTCTTAAAAGGCTTGCCATTTAAAGATTTTATATAAAGGGGCAGCTTGTTAAAAATTTGTATACCTACTATGAAGGTGCTTTTTGAATATATTGCGCTGGATGATTAAACAATGCATATATCGTATTTATATTGGGGTCGTAAATTGTCTCTATTTTTATTCCTTTTTCTGAAGTATTCATCATTATCTTTTACAAATAAACAAATTTCTAGTATATAGATACACGTCAAAGTTAAGAATTTTCTATTTTTGAACACATTTCTTAATGATATATATCTATTCAAATTAAACATTATTCGAAGACATTTCTTCTGTAGCACAAATGTGGAATGAATGTTCACGGAGTTGCCCCAAAATATAATGCCATATGTTAAAAGGGGGTAGACATATCCATAGTACGCATTCATTGCCACATCTCTGGAAGTTGAATTCATCAGCATTGATATGGCATAGCAACAACTAGACAATTTCTTATTAATTTGTTCAATGTGTGCCTTCCAATTTAAGTGAGTATCAATGGTGACACCTAAAAATTTAACTTCAGTTACTTGTTCTATTTGACCGAGCGAGCGAAGCGAGCGAGAGTCTCCATTTCGAGACTGGCAAATTTTGCTTTTGTCCGGATGTCTGTCTGTCTGTCTGTCTGTCTGTCTGTCTGTCTGTTTGTTCCGGGCTAGAGGTCGCATTTCTGAACGGATCTTAATGAAACTTGGTACACGTGTTCCTTGATTTATTTGCAATTTTTTGTCGAGAGTTTTTTTTGATTGGAGGGAAAAGGGGGGAAAAAAGGGGGAAAGTTTTCTGTGACGTTGTTTACGAACGGATCTTAATGAAACTTGACACACGTGTTCCTTGATTTATTTGAAATTTTTTGTCGAGAGCGTTTTTTGATTGGAAGGAAAATGGGGGCAAAAATGGGGGAAGTTTGCTATTTGTTATATTGCTTATACCACTGGCCGCATGGTACTTGTTCTTTTACAACTTTGCGCTTTGAATTCGTTTTCAGTCATTTGTTTTGGTCAGACGTTTATTTTTATTTTTATTTTTATTTTTATTTTTATTTTTATTTTTATTTTTATTTTTATTTTTATTTTTATTTTTATTTTTATTTTTATTTTTATTTTTATTTTTATTTTTATTTTTATTTTTATTTTTATTTTTATTTTTATTTTTATTTTTATTTATTTTTATTTTTATTTTTATTTTTATAAAAAAATATTGAAAAAATCCTTTTGAGAATATACGAGGGAAAAAATTAACAGAATAAGAAATACCTGTATATACTCTATATAGAGTAATAAATAAAACGAAAAGGGGGTTAACGGATGAGGTTCGCGAGGTCTACTGTTCACAGAACCACTAGTTTTATATTATCAATTACGATATTTACATCAAGAGGACTCCTCATGTAGTTCCTCAATTCAATTATTTTTGTTTTATCCAGGTTTATTTTTAAATTTAAAGATGTCAGCCATTTAATTACATTCATCAAAGTATTACAAATGTCATTTATAAAATTATCTTGTGTCATATTATTACCAGACATAAAAATTGTTGCATCATCTGCAAACATCACACACATATTTGGATTAGTTATCAATGCAAGATCATTAATGTAAATCAAAAATAGGAGAGGGCCCAACACGCTCCCTTGCGGCACTCCTAGAGATACATTTTCAAAATTGGATTTCACTCTTTGCATTGTTTTAGATTCTGCGTCATATACATCCAGAACTGTAGCTTGTTCACGGTTAGTTAGATATGATTTCATTAAGTTTAAAGCATTCCCTCTAATACCTATGTGTTCCAGCTGTTGCAAAAGAATATTGTGTACTACACAGTCAAAAGCCTTAGACATGTCCAAAAAGAGTCCAATACACGATTTTTATTATCAATGTCCGTCCAAATCTCTTTCAGTATTTTGAATATGGCAGCAGTTGTATTTTTGCCTTTTTGAAAGCCAAATTGATACTCAGTAATTGATGCTTATTTAAAAAAGATATTAATCTAATAGCAATTACTTTCTCGATTATTTTAGAGAAATAAGATAATAGTGCAATTGGTCTGAAGTTATTTATGTCTTTTTTAGACCCCTTCTTATAAAGTGGCTTTATTAAAGTTTTTTTCAAACAGTCTGGGAAAATGCCAGTCTCTAAAATAAGATTTAAAATTTATTTGCAACAAGTACTTTAGGAATATTTCCAAATGATAATCAACATCAGTTCTAAAAACGTACCAGAATTTTTCATTAAAACTTTTATTTGAGGGTATTGTTATTAATTGACATGAATGGTCTGATATTCCTAAATCTAAAACGCGTGAGTCATATTCTTTAATGTTAGTAAATATATTGTCAATGCATCTTTGAGATGTTTTTGTAATTCTAGTAGCGGTTTAATTGAGACCGCTTTCTCGCTTTCGAATAAGCAGAGTGTTGTTGGTGGCCGTCGCAGGAGGAGTACGTGCGCGAGGGCCTGCCGTGGTCGCCGCTGTGCCGCGGCGAGGCGGAGGCGTCGTCGGAGGCGGCCCCCGAGGCGGCGCTGGCGGCGCTGCGTGACGTCACGGCGCGCGGCGGCGGCGACGCGGCGCTGCTGGCGCGGCTGGCGCGGCGGCGGCATCCGCGGCTGCACGCGCTGCCGCCAGAACACTTCCAGTAATACCGTTTGACCTCTACATATTTTTAAAAAATATGATTACCTTACTCTTAAAAATAGCTTATTATTTTATACCGATCACTGAACCAGAAAAAACTGCAGTAATATTGCCTTTTTAATTGGTACATTTTTTGAAGATGTTGTTTAGGTACGTAATACTGAACGAACGTTGCAGAGATTCATGACTTCCATATTTAGAGATTTGGATTTCGTATTTATATTATTTTTGTGGATTTATTAGTAGTATCCAGGAGCGAGGAAGAAAATCTCATGCATCTGGAGATCGTATTTGAACGACTGAACGTAAATGGGATCACGCATGATTAATTTGAGCAAGTGTGAAATTATGAAACAAGAGTAAATTTTCTTGGTTATCATATAACGGATGCACTGGAGTGACAACCTGAGAAGGTTCGAGACCAACTAGAGCAAGTGGCTGATGTAACGAAACAGAGAGAGGTTTAGAGGTTTGAGAGTAAGGAGATGAGGGAAACCTTTGCCCAGCCGAGGGACAATATAGGTTAATATTTTTTTTTTATAACGATCCAAGGAATGTAACTGACACAAGAAAAATCACAGGCAATCATTGACTACCCTAAACCAAAGATGTTCCAGGAATTACGTTGTTTTCTGGGTATGGTTATTATAGCAAGAATTTTTTTTTTCTCAACGCTTGGGTAATATTTACAAAATATCATTATATACTAAATTAAGATTTAGTTCTTAAAACGTTTTACCTAGATGTGACGCGATAAATTTGCAATCGATATTTGTACATATTTCGTTGACAATATCACGTCTGCTAATTAGGGTCACAATAGGTAGTCTAACTAAGTGTCGTCTCCCGGCTCAGGGTGCTGCACTTCGGCGGTCCGGTGACGTACAGCGTGCGCGGCATGGTGGCGCACAACCGGGACGCGGTGTGCCGGCGGGGCGCGGCGGCGCTGGGCGGCGCGCGCGAGCCGCTGCTGGCCGCGCTGTTCGCGCCGGCGCCGCCCGGCTCGCCGCGCCGCCCGCCCACGCTGGCCTGCCGCCAGCGCGCGCTGCTGACGGCCGCGCTGCGCCGACTGCCGCCCAAGCCGCGCCTCGTGCGCTGTCTGCGCGCCGACGCGCTGCTCCGGCCGCACCGGTTCGACCACGCGCTGCTCAGGCATCAGATACGGACGCAAGGGTTAGTTTCGTCAGTGCCCGCGTTGCTAAACTTCTACAAAGTGATCTCTTGAGGATTGCATCACTATCATTTCACCATCACTATCACTACAAAGTATAAAGCAAAGTCGCTTTCTCTGTCCCTATATCAATTCAAGAGGAAGGTTTTTATGCCTTTTGCGAAGCCGGGCGGGTCGCTAGTTGTAAAATATAAAAAAAATAAGTAATCAATACATAGTATAAAATGATATCGCCCGCATGTGGCTGTCTGTGAGCGCAAAACTTAAAACTAACAAACGAGTTTTCATGCGGTTTTCACTAATAGTTAATAGTACTAACGTACAGAAGTATCACTCCGCAAAGTCATTCAAATTAAAAACGACTACAATCCACGAAATACGGTCTATTCCAGTTCACACAGCACTAAGCACCTAGGATTTATATTTGCATTTTTCTATCTTGCACCGTCCTTTTTCCCACTACCATAGGGTTGTCTACTTCTTGTTATGAAATCCGAGAATAGACCACTCCGTCTTTCCGTGGATATCGTAAAAGGCAATAAAGGGACAAACCAGTTATAGCATTCTTAAAAAGAGTTAGGCGGCTGGTTAATTTTTGAATCATTTGAATTGAAAAATCTACATATTGATGTCAAACGCTGGATATCATCCACATCCAGTCAGACACTGGGTGTGGCCTACATCTGGCAGTCAGACACTGGGTGTGGTCTTCATCTCGGAGTCGGACACTGGGTGTGGTTTACATCTCGATGTCAGACACTGGGTGTGGTCTACATCTCGGAGTCAGACACTAGGTGTGGTCACATCTCGATGTCAGACATTGGGTGTGGTCTACATCTCGGAGTCAGACACTGGGTGTGGTCTACATCTCAAAGTCAGACACTGGGTGAGGTCTACATCTCGATGTCAGACACTGGGTGTGGTCTACATCTCGGAGTCAGACACTAGATGTGGTCTTCATCTCGATGTCAGACATTGGGTTTGGTCTACATCTCGGAGTCCGACACTGGGTGTGGTCTACATCTCAAAGTCAGACACTGGGTGAGGTCTACATCTCAAAGTCAGACACTGGGTGTGGCCTACATCTCGGAGTCGG
Source organism: Apomyelois bistriatella (assembly GCA_947044815.1). Classification (NCBI taxonomy): domain Eukaryota; kingdom Metazoa; phylum Arthropoda; class Insecta; order Lepidoptera; family Pyralidae; genus Apomyelois; species Apomyelois bistriatella. The sequence goes on from OX345696.1 coordinate 75,262, forward strand.
ACACTAGGTGTGGTTTACATCTTGGAGTCAGACACTGGGTGTGGTCTTCATCTCGATGTCAGACACCGGGTGTGGTCTACATCTCGGAGTCAGACACTGGGTGTGGCCTACATCTCCATGTCAGACACCGGGTGTGGTCTATATCTCGGAGTCAGACACTGGGTGTGGTCAACATCTCGGAGTCAGACACTAGGTGTGGTCTTCATCTCGATGTCAGACATTGGGTGTGGTCTACATCTCGGAGTCAGACACTGGGTGTGGTCTACATCTCAAAGTCAGATACTGGGTGAGGTCTACATCTCAATTTCAGACACTGGGTGTGGTCTACATCTCGGAGTCAGACACTAGGTGTGGTCTTCATCTCGATGTCAGACATTGGGTGTGGTCTACATCTCGGAGTCAGACACTGGGTGTGGTCTACATCTCAAAGTCAGACACTGGGTGTGGCCTACATCTCGGAGTCGGACACTGGGTGTAGTCTACATCTCGGAGTCGGACACTGGGTGTGGCCTACATCTGGGAGTCGGACACTGGGTGTGGTCTACATCTTGATGTCAGACATTGGGTGTGGTCTACATCTCGGAGTCAGACACTGGGTGTGGCCTACATCTCGGTGTCAGACACTGGGTGTGGCCTACATCTCGGAGTCGGACACTGGGTGTAGTCTACATCTCGGAGTCGGACACTGGGTGTGGCCTACATCTGGGAGTCGGACACTGGGTGTGGCCTACATCTGGGAGTCGGACACTGGGTGTGGTCTACATCTTGATGTCAGACATTGGGTGTGGTCTACATCTCGGAGTCAGACACTGGGTGTGGCCTACATCTCGGTGTCAGAACCTGGGTGTAGTCTTCATCTCGATGTCAGACACCGGGTGTGGTCTATATCTCGGAGTCAGACTTTGAGTGTGGTCTACATCTCGGAGTCAGACATTGGGTGTGGTCTTCATCTCGATGTCAGTCATTGGGTGTGGTCTACATCTCGGAGTCAGACACTGGGTGTGGCCTACATCTGGGAGTCAGACACTGGGTGTGGTCTTCATCTCGGAGTCGGACACTGGGTGTGGTCTACATCTCGATGTCAGACACTGGGTGTGGTCTACATCTCGGAGTCAGATACTAGGTGTGGTCTTCATCTCGATGTCAGACATTGGGTGTGGTCTACATCTCGGAGTCGGACACTGGGTGTGGTCTACATCTCGGAGTCGGACACTGGGTGTGGCTTACATCTAGGGGTCGGACACTGGGTGTGGCCTACATCTCGGTGTCAGAACCTGGGTGTGGTCTTCATCTCGATGTCAGACACCGGGTGTGGTCTACATCTCGGAGTCAGACATTGGGTGTGGTCTTCATTTCGATGTCAGTCATTGGGTGTGGTGTACATCTCGGAGTCAGACACTGGGTGTGGCCTACATCTGGGAGTCAGACACTGGGTGTGGTCTACATCTCGATGTTCAGGTACAAGAGGGGAATAAATTTTTTTTTTTTAAATTCTGCACCTTATTAAAATGTTGACATAATACACACAGAATAATGGACATGGCGCTGCTGCGGCGGGCGGGGTGGTGCGAGTCGATGAGCGCGCGCGATGTGTTGTCGCGGTACGGCATGCTGCGGGCGGGCGGTGCGGGCGGGGCGGGCGGTGCGGGGAGCGGGGCGGGGGGCGGGGCGGGCGACGCCGCGGCCGAGGTGCGAGCGGCGCGCGCGTTGCTGCGCTCGCTGCCGATCCCCAGCGCCGAGTTCGCGTACGGCCACACCAAGGTGTTCATCCGGAGCCCGCGCACGGTCGGTCCGCGTTTGTATTTAACTACGAAAATCACATTATACGCAGCTAGTAACACTTTAATTAAACAAGTAATAATTATACTTTACATAATTAGAGAAATTGAACTAGGGCAATTAAAATATTTTTATCTGTGGAATATACTGTACAACATTTTTTAGGGAACGTTATCCATACTTCCATATTAATAATATTATAAATGCGAAGGTCTGTCTGTTTGTTTTTAACGTTTTTATAACTAAATCGCTGGACCGATTTTGATGAAATTTAGTATGGATAAAGTTAAGAATTAGGAGTCAAATATAGAATTATTCGGTTCTATATATATTCGGTCAGAATTAGAAAACATTTCGGAAGAATATCGCTTATTGTGTATGAGTGGGCTCATTTTTTTTTTATATTCCGTATGCGTAATTTGAATATCACGGACCGTGTCCGTCATTGTATCTGACGGTGTCGCGTCAGGTGTGGGAGCTGGAGGCGCTGCGCGGCGCGCGCGTGAACGCGCTGGTGAGCGCGGCGCAGCGCGCGTGGCGGCGGCACCGGGCGCGCGCGCGGGCGGCGCGGGCGGACCGCGCGGCGCGGGTGATCGCGCGCGCGTGGCGCCGACACCGCGCCGCGCGCGCGCTGCCCGGCCGGCGCGCGCGCGCGGGCGGCGTGCTGTGGCGCGCGTGGAGCACTGCCGCGCGGCGCCGCTACCTGCGCGAGCTGTGGCCGCGGCTGCCGGCGCGCCACCGCTCGCCCGCGCTGCACGCCTGGCCGCCCTGTCCGCTGCCCGCGCTGCTCGGTAACTCACTACTGCTGCTGCTATTTATTTTTTAGCTTACCTTTAATATAGTTCCGAACGAACAAACTTAAGTTTTATTATAAAACAAATTTTTTATAGATACCTATTTAAACATGATCGAAGTACCTTGAATGCACCTTTTACTGTCAAATTCTGGGAATCATGATACTAAAGTGACCTTATGTTTTGAAAAAAAATAGTGATTAATTACAATTTTTTAAATATAAAGTGTTCGATCAGGTCGCACGGACGCGCTGCTGCGCCGGCTGCACCACCGCTGGCGCTGCCGGCTGTACCGCGCCGAGTTCGACCAGACCGCGCGCAACCGCATGCGGGAGAAGGTGACCGCCAGCGCGCTGTTCAAGGTCGGCACCGTCTCCGCTCACAGCAGGTCGGACTGCAGCGCTGCCGCCCGCCGCTATCTCACACCGTGTCTGTCGCAGGACCGCAAGCTGACGTACGCGTGCAGCGTGGGACACCCGTTCGTGGGGGACTACGTGCGGCTGCGGGCGTCGGCGGCGTGGCGGCGGGGCGCGGGCGCGGGCGTCGGCGACCGCTACGTCGTGTTCGCGGACGTCGTCGGAAAGGTCGCTACCACTCTTTCATTAAGTTTTAATATTTGAAGGCGTACCTTAATAATGATAATAGGTTGAGGAAAAAGTTTCTTCGCATTTTTAACCGACTTCAAAAAAAGGAGGTTATCAATTCGTCGGAATGTTTTTTTTTTATGTATATACTCGAAGACGGCTGAACCGATTTGAAAAATTTTTTTTTTGTTCGAGAGGGTTTATTTTCCAATTGGTCCCATGTTCAGCAGGTCAGGATCTGATGATGGGATCATGGAGAAATCGAGGGAACTCTTCAAGTTTTGTATTGGACATGGGTATTTTTTGATATATTCCAAGTTATTAAAATGAGACGAAGGTGAGACAATGCTGGAAAATTTAACCCACTTTCAAAAATGCAACGTATTCACAACTTTTTGATTGTAATATATCTTGCTCGATTACTCGAAGACCACTGAATCGATTGGTAAAATTATTTTTTTGTTAGAAAGGGTATACTTTCGAGATAGTTCCATAGTCATCAGATTAGGATCTGATGATGGAATCATGGAGTTATCGAGGGAACTCTTCAAGTTTTATTGCTATTTGGGTCGTTTTTGATATATTCCATGTCAATAAGGTGAGACGACGCTAATGACGTTTACCCGACTTTCCAAAATGCAAAGTGTTTACAACTTTTTAGTTATAAGGTATTGCGTACTCAAAACTAAAAAGTAAAAAATAATTGTTTTTGCCAAAAAAAACCAAACCGACTTCATTTCCTCAACTAAAAAGGATGAAATAATTAATACATTGTTGTTTAAATATGCTTCATATCAAACATTTTAATAAATTTGAAGTTGGTGCCAATTTTACAAATTCGTTGAATAGCTGCTGGCTCGTTAATTAGCATATTTTATTAAAATAATCGGCACCGACTTCAGATTTATTAAAATGTTTGATATTAAGCATATTTAAACAACAATGTATTAATTATTTCATCCTTTTTAGTTGAGGAAATGAAGTCGGTTTGGTTTTTTTGGCAAAAACAATTATATAGAAAATTAATAACATTACTGTCGAAACCAGAAATAAAGCAATTTACGTTAATTTATTTTTTAAGAGAACGAGGCGAAGCAGAGGCCCATTTTCTCCATCTCTTGAGATGAAACATCATCGTATAAAATTTTACAATGGCGTCAACGACAAGACAGCATTCGCTATGATCTCTTTTTTCATATTTTTGAAATGTTCGTGAACCTTTCTTGGCCGCTTACCGTCGAATCCGCTTCGGATCCTGTACCACCGATGCGAGAATCCCATCACATGAGATCGCGATAATAAACCGAAACACTTCGAGCGGTTCAACATTATCTAAAAGGTCCCTACGCGCGTCCCCGTAGTAAAGCATTCCCAAAGCACATGCATGATGCAAATCCTCGAAAACTGCTTCCTCGCAGAAGCAGAGCTCCATGTCGGAGACCTTCATACGGTGAAGGCTCCCCCTAAAACAGCCATGTCCAGACAAGATCTACGAGGTCTCGTAGTTCAGTTCGACCCAAGTTACCTTGACCCAATCCGCCACATCCGAAGACTTTCTCCCATCGATCGACGCGTCCCAACGCGCTTGCCATTTAGCCAGCGCGGAGCCAGTAATGCTGAGTTTGGCACGCCGAAGCTCCTCCTTGGTAACCGCGGACTCACGCACTTCTCATAGCCTCCCAGCACGACCAACCTCGAGGTCGGCAGGGAAAACGCCGGCAATTACCGGTAATGCGGCAGACCTCGTGGAGCGGTACGCCTTGGTCAGAAGGATCAAGGCGGTCTCGGGTACTCCGCACGATGGAACCAACTCGCAGCAGCATACGTTACCGTGGCGATGTAGATGCCTTTGTGCAGAACACGAAGTGCCTTGTACCGTATCCTTCAAGAGGTCGCCGATACTCTCGTCATTACAAAAATGCTGCATGCGATTAATGTCGTATTATAGACCATACCTATTACGTATTTTATCGTGTTACTATAGCGTGTAGTAGTATTAATGTTCAGCTTCCTTTTTACATTATGTAAAAAGGAAGCGAGGACCTGTAGTGGTTTATCTGTTTTTATCACAGTTAATTTACTATTGTAATATTATTGTAGCTGTTGGTCTTCCCATAAATAAATATATCTTGCCGCAGCAATTTGCCGCTCGTTCCCATATATCGATAACGCATGCTGCGCGAACGAGACTACAAATAGTATAGTGAAAGAGATTAATTGACAAGTGCATACGTAGTGTAGTGAACCGGCGCGGTCGGCAGGTGGCGCGGTCGTCGGGGCGCGTGTCGCGCTGTCTGTGCGTGGTGTCGACGGGCGCGCTGCTGCTGCTGGAGGCGCGCTCGCTGCGGCTCAAGCGGCGCGTGCCCGCGCACGCCGTCTACCGCCTGTCGCTGTCGCCGCACGCCGACGACCTGCTGGTGGTGCACGTGCGGGCGCATGCTCCCCACCCGCCGCACACGCCGCACACGCCGCACACGCCGCACACACACCACCACGAGCTCGACGTGTGCGACCCCGGAGACGCGCCGGACGGGGCCGACGCGCCCGGCTGCCTGTTTGCGGGAGAGGTTCGTTGCAATGCTTATCTCGGTTTTTTTTTAATAGTTTCATAATAAATTAAGAAACTAATTTTGAGAGAAAGAAAACAGTCGCTTTGTCCGCGCTGTATTTAATTTCCGATAATATAATTTCGAGTATTTGTGCATAATATTAGTCGATTATTATTCGCAAAATGTTCGTGAACAAGCTTGAGTGTTAAGTAGTGGTAAAGTGCCGATTGCGTGACTTTTATCTTTGTCACCTAACCTAAATCTCAAGTTATAGCTAAGTTAAATTTTTTTACCGCTTCACTTAGCCATCTAACTGACTAGACTAGGCTTGACTTGACATAAAATTAAGTAAAAAAAGATTTTTAAGTAAACGACTTTATTTAAGTTCAAGACACTAATAATACTAGTAATGTACTAAAAGCTAAAAAATAATCATAATAAATGTTATTTATCTACATATTTACTACCAACGATTTTATTTTTTTGTTTGATTAATGCCCTAGATTGATGCAGAGAGTAGTGTGAAGAGCCTAAGACTTACTGAATATTTTTTTAGCTTTTAGTACATTACATATAGCATCTTCAGTGTCTTGTTCTTAATAAAATCGTTTGTCAAAAATCTTTTTTTACTTAATTTATTTTCAAGTTTTTAGTTTTTTATTTTGTTAGATTATTCTCCTCATTCTGTTTAATTCCTATTCTGTTTAATTCTGCTTATTAAAATATGTAGTCCATCCATTTGTGGCGGCGGTCACCTTGAATTAAAATATTTTTTACTGCGCTTTATTGTACTTGTCAAGCCTTTTCATTTGATACCCATATTGAGGAAGTTGTATAAAAATTATGTAGTCCGCCATGTTATTTTATGGCGGCGGCCATCTTGGATTTACTATAATACTGATCATACTTAGTTGTATTGTCATCAAAACTAAAGGAGTGTACCAAATTTTAGGTCAATCGATCAACAGAAAAGGGGTGTAATTTCAGTTACTAGATTTAACCCAAACAAATAAACGAACACGGTAAGCTAAATAACACCGTTTAAAAAGTAGGACAAAAGAAGATTAATAAATTCAATAAAGGCCTTACAGGACTAGTTTCCATGGCCGTAAAAAGTATTGAAAAAAAGCTAATATTGAGCTGATGGAACCGAGGTAACTCTTTAGTTCAGGTTGTGGTTGTAGAGATCTATGCAGCCGTTTGAAAATAATCAACTAGTTTCTTTTCAAAATTCAAAATAATTTATTTGCTTTAAATATGAAAAATGGAAAAATAAGGCCAAAATTCGGCTCGGACCCGACACGGCTTAGCGTGAGTGTAAAGGGCACGAGACCGATTCTCATGACCTGGAAGGTCTAGAATAAAACTCCAGAATAGTTTAAAACTATTTATTGGAGTACTGGACTGAACTGAACTGCAAAATGTCCTGGAGACCTATATATGCAGATGCAAGCGAAACCATATCGCGTTTTACAATGCACTTACACGATACAACGCCATCTAGTTGACAAAAGTGGAACTATATACCTGAACATACCGCCCACCAAGGACGGCACTGAAGTAACGTCCTTAAAAAGTTTGATCTCTCAAAGAAACATCCTTGGTAGGAGATATTACAATGATGAACTAAGAACTTAATTTGTTTAACAATGAACTTAAGATCTATGGACTATATTAGAACTTCTACAATTTGAACTAATTCCATAAACTTTATGGAACTTATAATTGGACTAAGAACATTTGATCTAAGAACTCAAATCATTAATTCTTATATAAAAAAATAAATCTGATACTTAACTATTGTAGACTGCCGCCCACCCTGATCCTATCCTCTATGGAAAAACAAGGGATTGGCGCTCTTTTGTAACTATTTACATATAATGTTATCTTCTCTATTCTCAATGAACTGAATTTTAGGTAGTAACTAAACCTGACAAGATCCAGCCTAAACTTGTGCACTGAGCTACTAAAGAGCCGCTGGGAGATTTTTTAACTCCGTCCTTTAATATTTTACTGTACACTTCGGCTCCTAATAACATGTCTATTCTATTAGGTTTATTGAACTGTGGATCTGCTAACTCTAAATGTTCTAATTCTGGCCAATGTAAATTGTTGATTGTTCTATCTGGACTGTATGAAGTTATATCTTTAAGAACGTGAGCCTTAACATTTACTTTAAAATTAGGATCTGACAATGATTGAACTAAAACTGAAACCATATGTTTAGACTTCAATGTACTTTTATTACTAAAACCTGAAACAGAACTATTAACAGGGATTTTTCTTAATTTTAATCGTCTTACTGCGGACTCTGTTATAAATGAAGCTTCCGAAGCTTGATCTACTAGACAATGAACTGTTTGAAAATTATTAACAGATGATTTAGCCTTAACTAGAGCGGTTGCAAGCAAAACTTGGCTGTCGCTGCTATCTATGTTCTTTTTAACTGCATAACATGCTACTACTTTTTTAGCGTCTTTAGCTACTGTACTATTGTTTCTTTTGAACTGCTGCTGAATTGAACTTGAATTATTTGCTGGAGGGTGCAAAAGGGTATGATGTCTCCTTTTACAAGTATGACAACAAGTGGGTTTAAAGCATTGAAGCGTGGTATGATTTCCACCTAAGCAATTAAAACACATTTTGTGTTTAATAACGAACTCTCGCTTGTGCTCATAATCTATGGACTTAAATTTTGGACAAAATGATAACTTATGAATTTCTGAACAATATTCACATCTGAACTTAGAACTAGAACTTTGCTTACGTGCTAACATAACCTGATGCTGAACTAGTGCTTTTTTAGGCTCTATATTATCTAATGCTCTAAATCTGTTCTCTAAAAAGTTCTTGAACTGAATAAATGTGGGCAATTCGCTATCATTATCTGAAATTTCTAATTCCCATTGTAATAATAATTAAATCCCAAGTACTAACATCTATATTTAGGTTACTTAATGCACTTAAGCAGTCAGAAGTGGTATCTACAAGTTCTTTTAATGCTGATGCTGATTCCTGAGACATGCGCTTTTGTGAAAACATTCGCTTAAAAATATTATTTGTTAAGTATTTTACATTATACGTAACGTGTATGTGGTATATACTTGCAAAATGTCTGTATGTCTACATAGATTTTCATCACTCAATTAGGTGTCATGTTCAACCGACCATGCACTACCTGCATTTTGCATAGATGTATTTATTTTTCTATTAGATATTTGTGTTAATGGTATCTAAGTTCTATTGTTAGTTTCTGTAAGTGAAAACTTGTAATTGGCCATATTTACTTCTACCGTATGTTCTATCATTGTAAAATTAGCTGTAAGTTTTCCATAAATATAAAAATAAAAAAATAAAATAAATAAAAATTATTATATCTACTTTCTAATAGATTCCAACATATAGTATAATTAGCTTCTGTAATAGGAGTGTGCCGAATGAGTCGTTCGGCCTCACCCGTTAGATGGCTCTTAAGGTAATGAAGACGTTCTACATTATTAAGCGATGCATTATTATGTACTAAGGATACAAACAATTCTCTAAATGTAGTCCACTCTGAGTACTTTCCTGAAAATACTGGAATTGAAATTTTGGGAAGCTTTACATGGGAACTAACTTGATCTTTAGAGTGATCACTTTTCTCTGAACTTTGTACTTTAGAAACATTAAATTGTTTAGAATCTGACATTAATAATGCTCGATATTCCGTGTAGATCTCTTCAACATAATCATATATTCCGTTCTCAAAATAATCATAATCACATAAATCTTCTGTGTACTGATCTAGTATTTTAAAATGATTATCACGGAAAAGTGACCAATCTTTATCTACATTATCAATGCGAACTTGTATGTACTCATATGTTATGTTCTGCTTTGGAGATTTCTTATAATTAGTATGCGCTTTTTCTATACAATTTTTTAAGTTGAACTGAATTCGCAGTAGCCCTTCTGCCATTTTTAATCGATAGTGAAAGTACTAAATTATAATACAAATAAATCTTATATAGCAAAAAATATGTTCTTATAATGCACTATTGGTACTTAAATCTAGACAAATTATGTACATTTACAAATGTCCAAGCTCTGCTGCACTGATAATAATTGTAATCAATTCGCTTTGCAAATTAATAGTGTACTCATACTGTGAGTTCTTTACTTATTGTTCTGATCTTACTAAACTACACGGGATTTTGAAGACTGTGGACCTCTGCACTCTTGGAGGTCGTAGACTTCTGGATCTTTTCTCGAACTAGGTAGTCCTCTGCGCTTCGGAGGTTGATGATCTAGAGGTTCTTTCTTGTACTGTTATGATAGGTTCTGAACTTTGGGTCCTTGGGATCACGACTTAGAAGCGTAGGCGGTTCGACTTCAGCACTCCGGAAGTCGATGAACTTTGCTGGAACTGGTGGTTTGTCTGGACGCAATGGGGTCTAGACGGTTGTTGACCTCAGCACTGATGGAGGTCTAAGAACTGGCGTTGACACTAGGGTGGTTTTTGACCTCAGCTCTGATGGAGGTCAATGCACTCCGTACTTTGACCTAGGGCGTCGAACTTTGTTCCCTAGACGTTCATTGACCTCAGCACTTTCGGAGGTCAACGTACCCGTGGGAAACTAGTCCTGGTACCCGTAGGACACTAGTCCTGTCCTCGCACTTTCCCGGGTCAATGAACCCGTGGGAACACTGCAATCCTTATCACGCACTCCGGAGGTCAATGACCCCGTGGGAATCCGCGATCCGGGCACTGCACTGCAATCCTTCGATGCACTGTATCCACTATCCCTGGGCACTGCACTGTCACTTAGCACTAGTCACTTGCACTTATTATCACTACTCACTCACCGAACTTGACCGCCCGACCGAACTCACACTTCTAGCGGATCCCGTAATCCGGGCTAGAAGGACCTTGTATAGGGCACGAGACCGATTCTCATGACCTGGAAGGTCTAGAATAAAACTCCAGAATAGTTTAAAACTATTTATTGGAGTACTGGACTGAACTGAACTGCAAAATGTCCTGGAGACCTATATATGCAGATGCAAGCGAAACCATATCGCGTTTTACAATGCACTTACACGATACAACGCCATCTAGTTGACAAAAGTGGAACTATATACCTGAACAGTGAGTCATTCATGCTTTATTTGATAAATGCGTCGGACGGGATTTCTTTTGAGAAGCTCGATAGCCTAGCGCGGCGCGCGTGTTCGTAACGATAGCGCGTCTCAAGCGATGGCGCCGGCGAGTGCGCGGCCATGCTTGGATTGGTCGCCATTAGTGGCATTTTCTTTTATCTTGTAATTCATAATTCATTTATTTTATGTCAGACATGGGTACATTTAAGGGTGTTAGTATTTAAATTAGTTACTGTGCGCCATGCTACGCCGTCAGGCATACAAAATTGGTATTGATTTTATAAAATAATGGTATACTCGTAAATAATATTCATGCAATTCATGTCAATTAAATTATCGAATTAAGTTAATTATCATAGTGTCAGTCATTTCAAATTTACATTATTTCCATTTAAATTTAATAACATTAAGATTTTGCATTAAAAAGATGTCAATTAAATATTAAAACATTAAAAAAATATGTCATAAGAAAAAATAAAGACAATGATAAATTACTAAAATACGATTACATGTAGTCAGTTTCTTGTAATTTTTCATAATTGTCACTTAAAATTCTTTCACTGAATAATATGCTTTTTCTACTAGTGTTCTGAAAAGTAAATTTTTAAAATTCTGAATTTCTTTACAATTTCTGATAGATGGTGGAAATTTGTTATATATTCGTGGTGCCATTGAGTATATACTATTAAGTAGAAATGCGCTTTTTGTACTTATGAGGTACAATTTATCAGAGCAAGGCCTCAGCTGCGCTTCGGCCTTGCAATATAACTCGGCCGTAAATGGCTTCATTTCTGGCCTCGACAGTAATGTACTATTTACAAAAATTAAAGCAGAAATGAAGTAATCGTTGGTATGCGTGCAGGGCGCGTGGCGGCGTCGCGGCGACGTGGTGGTGCGCACGTGCCACGTGCTGGAGCTGGCCACCAAGCTGTTCCTGGTGGTCCAGAACGCGGTGGGCGCGCCGCCGCACGTCAACATCGCGCCCGAGTTCGAGGCCGACTTCGGCCAGCAGACCGTGACCGTGGCGTTCCACGCGCTCGGCGGCGGCGCGCCCGCGCGGCTGCTGCGGCGCGGCTCGCGGCTCGACGTGCTGCTGTGATGCTGCACGCGCTGTCTGCACCACATATGAAGCTGCCTGTATCTACTCTGCACACAATTTTCGAACACACACATAAAACAAATAGTTTTTTCCACCAAAGTGTTTTACTTTCTTTGAAAGACCGCGCCAGCAAGATACTAATCAATGGTGTTTGCAGACGTCATTCCTCTACACAATATGTTTTTCGTACAAGTTTTGTTTTGTCAATTATTGTAAGTTTGTTTCGTCCTCAGCATTTACAATCACCGTGTGGCAAAAGGTAGATTCAGTAAAATGGCATATTTTTGTTATGTATTTTATTGAAGGAGGTGTTGAATGATTGTCTACCTCGCCAGAGACACTTATTAAACTAACGTTCTTATGTGATCGCCGTTACAATAAATTATAAGTACCTATACAAAATATAGACGTTATTTCGTCAATTTACTGAATCTAATAAAATGTCAAAGTAGGCACTTATACTTAATTTAGAGAACCTAATATTAGATTAGACATTAGATTATAATAGTTCACTAGAATTAGCTAGGCACTGAAATATTCAATTGTCTTTGAAAAAGTTCCGTTTGAGTTCAGTCGATATCCTGGCGGAGTAGACGGTAGCTAGGTCTTCAAAAGGCCTAACCGTAGTTTTAATGCACCCTTAGTGTATATGGTGATAGTTATTTAGATACCTCTACAACTGGACAATAGAATAATAGAAAGTGATTGACACATGTGGTGGAATGAGGATTTTCGATATACTAGATGGCGCTAGTAAAGCTTGGAGTCTACTGACGATATAAAGTTAAGTTCGTCAAATATTAAAAGGAACGCAATTGTTAACCAACAACTACAGTGCATTGGATCCCACGCCTTAGTGCTTTCATCTGGCGTTTGTCATTTTTGAAAATTCTCATTTACGCCTCACTCAAAATAACTTCTATTCTGCCAGGTATACCAGCTGTTGTGTGATTGTACTCCGCTCAGCAGCGGTGGCGGGGCGGTCACTGTGACTTCTATTTATGTATTTAGTCGCGCACCCATGAGTCCGAACATACTTTACATATGTTTGTAGATCCTTAAATAAACAGTCACACCAGCTGTTGTTGTGACGGTTTCTGTGACCACCGGGGCCGCCCTGCGCTGCGAGCAGTCCCACTGCCGGTACAAGCAAATATGAATCGGCACGCAGATAGTCTCGTGCGTGTGCGTGATGAGAAATAATGACTATGGTTCTTGGGTTATTTATTTAAGGAGATTTTCTAATTTGCGAAATCAAGTCGGCCGTTGGCCCTAGTACCTTTACCTACAAAGGGAAATCAGATTATATGCTGTAAAATGACGTGTGACTTACTTAGTGTGAAACGATACGCTAGTGTCTAAAGTGTAAATGTAAAAGTTTCCTCGTCCCCTGCAAATTTGTTCATAATTTTGTGCGCGTTACTCATCCTTAAATAAATAGAATCAAGACTTCAGTTACATAAACCAGTATTAATATATAAGTATTGAGGTGCCAAACGTAGCGGCGCGCTGCGAAGCCCGGGCCGGGCCACAGCGCGCACTTTAGGATAGTGTTACAAGACCGCCGCGACGGCGGGCGACGTCGCGTTCTCATGCACATGCCTTCTAAAGAGATATGCCTATAAATCGTACTTGGTGCCTACTCACTTGATATTTGGTAATGGTTAAAGACTTACAGCAGTGTTATATTAGTCGCATTGGCCAAATTAGACTGCGCGGAACAATTTCACCGACTGGTATCAACGAAATAGTACCTTATTCGTTTAGTCAATGTATGTAACCGAACATTATTAACGCACTACTGTAAATATTTATTTGTTGTCATTTATGGTCAAATAATATTAACATACTTATTATGGCTTTTTTAGTGCAGTCCCCCTATTTCTAACCAAAAAGAAAATGGATCAAGCATGTCCGTGTGGCATCTCAAAAGTGTATGGGACCGCTTCGGAACCCCCTAAACGACGGCTAGGCTAAAAAATTCTATCGGATTATTAGTACGTCGACCATTCGTCGACAGTCATAATCTAAGTATGTACAGTAATAGTGTAAGTTAGCGAGTGTCAGTCAGTGCCTGGTGGCGCCGCGGCGCGTAGCTGTTACAGATGTCTATGGCTGTTAGCGCGGGGCCGCGGGCGCGCCGCTCTCCGCCCGCTCCATACGAGTACCAAACCGAAACGGGAGAATCGCCTATGGACGACGGACGACAGAGGCGGGCGCGTCTACGGCCACAACTACAATGCGAATTTTTCATTTTTGTTGATCGAAATGTTGCGTGCATGTTATGTTTTCAATGACTAATATGAAAATGTTTTATTGTTTGTAATAAAACCGTAAAAAATGGCTGTTTTATTATTGGCCCCTACTTAACTATTATAACTACGCCCGAACTCAATTTGCATTGACTTGAAACGTGATTGCTTGTGTTTAGGGTTGCCAGATGTTAGGATAAAGCAGGACATACGTAGGATTTTTGATTGCTTGTCCGGCCAAAATAAGCGGCAACCGGCCGAATGTTAGGACAAAAAAAAAATAGTTTTACACTTATTATAAAAAAATGGACAAAAAAAAACAAGATGTCCGGATTTTTTACCTAAATGTCAGGACAAACTCACAGGTCTGTCCGGCTTTTGCGTCTGAGGACCTGGCAACCCTACTTGTGTTCGAAGCGATTGCAACTTGAGCGTAAAACAAGGTACCTACATGACAAATAAATAATGAATTAAATACATATAACAGATATTAAATTTTATTATACATACTTGTACTACATTACATAACAAATACTTACATATTTAGGTACTGTCATATGTGAATAAATATAAATACAAATGCAAACCTAGGTACCTACTTAGTTAGTTATTGCAAGTAGATTTTCTTAAATTCCGCTTGAGGCAGGCGCTGCTAGACGAGCGACTGTTGCGGTGTATTATCAGATAATGATCATAAAATATCAACGCATCTGAATTTATGTCATAGATCATGATCATGACGTACAATTTTTAATTTTTCACGAGCAACTACGTACATTGTACATGTAAGTAATTTAACATTTTTATCATATAGGTATTAATGGAATCAGTTTAGCACTGTGGTAACGCGGCATCACACATCAAGGGATGAATTCAGATGAATTATTTTTACGTTGACAGCTAAATAAGTAGATATAAGTAGTAGGGTGTAGAAATATAGACACCTAAACGAAGTATTTATTATATCTGAGAGATATAGAGCTACTGTCAACCTCAGTCAGTCTTCTCGTTACACTCACAGTTCATACTCCACCGGTCTCTACTCTATTCAAACTACAATAAGGTAGAAGCAAAGTACCTATACTGGTAGATATTACCTAGTAAAAATTAGGCCCAATTGGTCCAAAATGTGTCAAAAGCCATTTAATTTAGGCCTCTCGGTCTCGGTTTGTCCCCAGTGGCGACAAAGACAGTGGTAATAACCGGGAATAGACTATATGAATCATTCTCACTAGTTCTATTTGCAAATAGTTCCATGGAACGCCTATAACGTAAAGATGCAAAACAGCGAAAAAAAATGGTATCAAGACACATGCGTTTCGTCCACTAGGATCCCCTAACCCGATCCCCCAGGGGATCCCCGCGAACGGATGACACACGCACACCAAACGCAGAACCACTTATTTCCTCCTGTCCCTGTGGTCACAGGATAAAAATTAACAAACCTTTGTTAATCCCATTTTAACTAAAATACTATGTTCTATCTCGTTCGTTCATACGTTTTTTATGAATAAGGCGTAAGGCGCGTTTTATAAAGAAGAGACGTAGTAGCCACGCGTCACCTAGCAGAGTATGCACCTAATTAGATGTAATCAGAGGTGTCCGCGGCGCGGCGCGGCGGCGGAACGTCTACACCTAGCGGCGCGCGTCTCCTTCCTTATGCCAAAAAAAACGACGCTATTATGTCGCATTGTGTTTCTTTGACAATCCGACTCCGCCACACGTCTCTTCTACTTATATCAGACAGCGAACACGAGCGTAGTGCGGTATTGCCGGATTTTCCGGAAGCTGTGTAAAGTTTATCATAGCGCAGATTATAGAATGCTTCTGACTACGGGGGATTGATTGGGGATTGGGGCTACAAGAAAGGAAGTCGTCAAGGAACAGGAAAACTCCGAGAACTGGTGGCCTACTATCATCTTTAAAAACCATGCAAGTCCCAGTGAGTTAGCGAGACAGCTCAATACATGATGTAAGGCGACATTTCACAAGAGATGGTAGTAAAGTAACCCCCCTGTCTTAAATATTCATCAGCAAACAGGAAGAGGCACATAAGTATCTACTTATTTATTGAGTACATAATTAAGTATTTAGAATACTTTTTTTTTTGCAAGATCTGCTATTATATGGGTAGGTAGGTACCTAACCTACGTAAGTACTAAACGAGTACGACGAGTAGAGACGTAAGTAAGTACCTACATACAAATTTATTTATTTTATAAAGACAAAATTACATTCCAACAACAATATAACAACGAATAAAATATATACCTACATATTGCCCTTATATTACTCCATTACATTGTAAAAATATTTAATATCAATGTATATAATATACTTAGGTAATAAGTATACAAATACTTTATCTAATACACATCGACGTTAACAGTATTGTAACAAACAAACAACGATAGATATGTTTTTATATTATTTAGTAACATTATACAGACTTATGAAACGAACACCCACTCTAAATTAATGAACTCTTAGGATTTCGCAGCATGGCTAACACCTGCGATTCCTCCCATTTGGGAGGGAGGTTTCTCTTAGGTACCTTACTATGTTTAGTATTCATCGGAAGAGTACCTACTTCAAGGTTATAATTTAACGGTGACCTTTAAAACCGCTACTGCGTAGGAGTTATGTAAGTAGGTAAAAAATACCTACTTAAGTATTTCATTTTGGTCAAATTGCCGTGAAGCCGTGCAAAAGTGTGGTGTCATGTAGCATAAGCAGGAAAACTAGAAAATTTAGGTTTTGAAGAAGAAAACAGTTAGACAGATATCAATCCGTGGTAAGTAGGTAGCTACTATTTTTTTCTGTAATCAAAAACAAAAATACAACAAAAAAGATTGCACAGATATGTATGTACGAAAAGCACAATCTTCAATTACATTTTTACAAAAAACAGAGAACGGACGAAGACGAAACTAAATAGCGACGACGATGACGTGCACCGCTGCGGCGCGGCACCGGGCGGTCCGCGGTGGCGGTCGCGGTCGCTCACTTGATGGAGCACGCGAACTGCGCGCGCAGCCGCCGCAGCGTGTCGGACGACGACGAGTCCTGCAAGACAGTACATGTGTTAGTTGCCAAACAGGGCGCGATCGTCGACAGCAGAGAGGAATATAATTTTATTTAGATACTTACCTTTAACGGAGAAGTGTGGTCATTGTCATTCTGCATATCATCGGCGTGTAAGTTCACTGCAATATAAAGGGAGTACAGAAATCTGTTATCATTTATGGTAAGAGAAAAACAATATACAGATGACGGGCACATGGCTTTACCTAAATTGCAGCCAGCAACAAATGAGTCAAGATGAGATATCCAGGTATAAGACCTTAAACATAACCTAACTTCGGCCTTGAAAGAATGGAAGCGGAAACCACTAAGCTAGCTGTCAGTAAAACAAACAAGGACGTGTCTTTTAGTAAGGATATTAAGTACAACGGTAAGAGGAGGCAGGTATAAAGTTCAGCAATACCTGTGTGGACTGGCGAGGTCGGCGCGTTGCCGTTGTCGTCGTGCGCGTCGCCGCCGCCGCCGCTGCTGCCGCTGCCGCCGCCGCCGCTGCTGCCGCCCGTGCCCGTGCTCTCCCAGCCCGCGCCCGACACTGAGGCGCCTGCAAACAAACAGTTACTGGCTATGGACACAAATACCACCCAGAGCTGATATAAATCTGCTTTTGTGCCTCATTATTATTAATCTGTAAACATATTTCTGTACTTCTTCGGTGTAATAGAGTATTTGTATTGTATCGTATAAATTAATGTTATACTAAAACTTTCGACGACTTTTTCATATAGGGTTTATTTTACGGGCACCTACAGTACAGGCCAAATAGGTATGTAGTCTGTAGATGCCCAACATCCATGAATTGGTCCATCGAGCCGGATACACTGTCAATAAAAAATATACCTACATACCTACACTCGTAGCTACTATATGAATAACATTATAATGTCGGTTAAAAGATGTATAATTTCAAAATAAGTATACCCAAAATTCAAACGAGCTATTTGATGCTGTTATATCTATTTTAGATCTCGATTCGTACGATCAATGAATTAATGATTTTTTTTTATTAGTAAGTTGAGTGTACAACGTACTGTCAGTGTGGTCTGTTCGACGTGACAATGATATGCTGGGCGAGGAGTCGAGCTCGAGCGAGGACTGCGAGACGCACGAATCGTCGGAATCTGAGCCCGAGTCGGAGCGCGAGCGGCTGACTTCACGCCGCGCTCCCGCCGCCGCTGCCGCCGCTGCTCCCACAGACGAACTCGACGCCGACTCGTCCGCTTCCTGCTCCATTTCCTAAATTTATAACATTTAATTTTTAGGCACTTTAATGAAACATAATTTTAAAATATAATCAAACATAGAAACTAAATATATATATTTTTATTATTTTCCACGTTTTAAAAATGTAATTTGTATCACAAAAATATCACATTTATATATACGCCAGATCTGTAATAGCTTAAAAGAAGAATTATGTGTTAAGAAAGTGAACATGCGTACATACGTGTGCCGAGCCGAGCGGCATGTCGGCGAGGTGGCGCAGGCGGCGCGGCGGCGGCCGGCGCGGGCTGCTGTCTGCGCTCGAGCCCGTGCCGGCGCTCAGCCGCGCGCACGCCGCTTCTGAAAAGTACTATGTTACATTTTGTTTTTTTTTTTGAGGCAGGCTACCTAAAATTACAATATACGGTAGTGAGACGACCATCCTTGATCGGCATTATCAAGAGTTGCATATCACAGGGGACGAAGATGCTGCGCTGGACGCGTGGGGTATCACTGAAAGACCGCATAAAAATCTCCCATATAAGGGACAGCCTTCATGTTTAAGAAATAGCAGACAAGCTTCAGTAGTATTGCGATGTAATGGCCACGTTTAACGGAAACCCGAAAGTTACGTTGGGAACAAGTGTCTAGCCATGCTGCCTCCGTAAGCGTCGGGAAGGAGAGGCAAGCCTGAAAAGTGCTGACTCGAAGTCGCAGTAAAGGTTATGGGTGCCAATGGTCTCATAAACAATAAGGATTCCGAAGACCGATCGAAGCGAAGATCACCTGAGCGTCCAGGCGGGGAGGGCGGTGCGGTCGGCGAGGGCGGCGAGGGCGGCGTAGGTGGCGCGGCGGCGGGCGCGGTCGCCACCTTGTGCTGCAGCAGCGAGTAGAAGCCGCGCGCCGTGGCGTTGTGCGGCTCGTATTGCAAGATCAGCCGGCAGTACTTTAACGCCTCCGCGTACTGCCGCTGCATTATGGCCGACAGGAACTACGCGATGCAATGCAACAACAATTATTCACATCATGTTTATGTAGTACCTAGAGTACTAGAGTATTCTCGATACGCAGCTTATAGCTAAAATTTACGAAAAATATTAAATTAATTATATTGCTATATATGTATATTAGTAAACTTAACTCCATTATAAATACCATTTATAGTAGGTATTTACCTCTGCCAGAAATTCGCTAGGTGCGGATACTGGGTCGTTGCCGTCGGAACCTTCATCGGGACTGCGGCGCGCATCCATGGTGTGGCGTTGCGAGGGGAGGGTGACCACCAGACGTCGCGAGGGCGGCGCGTGGTGTGCGTGCGGCTCGGGCCGGCTCTGGCTGAGCTGCAGCGCGGCCAGTGACGCGGTGGCCAGCGAACGCTGCGCCGGCGCGGGCGGCGGCCAGCTGCCGCGCCACGGGGACGGCGGCGGCGGCGGAGCGCGCAGCCGCGGCGGCACCGGCCGGTACAGCCGCGCGTTCGGCACCGGCCGCTTGTACACGCGCTTGCGGCGCCGGCTGCGGCCTTCGGACCGCTTGCTCTTCGGCTCTGGCTTTTGGGGCCCGGGATATCTGAGTGACACAGTCTCATTTATTTATTTATTAAATTCTTTATTGTTTCATAAGCACAAAATCTATATATATAAAAGCGAAAAACACTCACTCACTCATCACGAAATCTCCAAAACTGCTGAGCCGATGAAGATGAAATTTGGCAGGAAGGTAGATTGTGACTAAGAGACGTCCGCTAAGAAAGGACTTTTGGGAATTTTATCCCTAAAGGGGTGAAAAAGGGGTTGCCAGTTTGTATGAAACTTCGTCATTTTTGAAGTGAGATACATGAAATTATTAACATACATTTGAAGTTGGTAAAAAATAATAATGCACCAATCAGATTTTGAAAATTACATCCCTAAAGGGGTGAAATAGGGATTGCCATTTTGTATGAAACTTTGTCATTATTGAAGTAAGACACATGAAAATTTTAATTTGAATTTGTAATTGTTAAAAAACAATAATGCATCATTCTGATTTTGAAAATAACATCCCTATAGGGGTGAAATAGGGGTTGCCAGTTTGTATGAAACTTCGTCATTTTTGAAGTGAGATACATGGAATTATTAACATACATTTGAAGTTGGTAAAAAATAATAATGCACCAATCAGATTTTGAAAATTACATCTCTAAAGGGGTGAAATAGGGGTTGCCATTTTGTATGAAACTTTGTCATTATTGAAGTGAGACACATGAAATTTTTAATTTGAATTTGTAATTGGTAAAAAATAATAATGCATCAATCTGATTTTGAAAATAACATCCCTATAGGGGTGAAATAGGGGTTGCCAGTTTGTATGAAACTTTGTCATTTTTGAAGTGAGATACATAGAATTAAAATTGAAAATGTCTTTTGGTATAATATTTTGTATTGAATTGTATTGTATGTACACAACATATTGTAATAGGATACAATACATAATAGAAGATAGAGTGCAAAGGTTTTATTTATCTGTTAATATTATGAGTTCAGTAATGTGTCAATAGATGACGCCACCATACATTTTAAAAGTCGATATGGTTTGTCATTCGCATTTAATCATCATGTCATTGTGTAGTAATTGAGATTTCATAATAAATAAAATATTTTTATTTTTTTGCTTTTCTAACGGTTTGATTGTGTGTTTAGACGATTTGGTACCTGCTTAATATAAAATAATAAAATTAAATTGGAATTGATTGGAGTATGGAGTGGTAATTGCGGCATTATATTGTATGTATAGTTTAATGTCTGCGTTTTGGGCTACTCATTGATTCGTTTAATTTAAGTTTGAAAAGTACTTTTCCGGGTTCCGGATTCCGGATTTCTAATAGTAGTTTGAAAATAGGTAAATCTTTGTGTTATTTTCCATAAGTTAGGATTATTTTTTTGAGTAGAGGGTTCTTATCCTGCTAAACATTACTTTTTTTTTACTTACTTTTTTTCGTTCTGTATTAGTTTTTTAGAATTCTATATTTTTGCTTTTAATATTTTAGTAAAGAAATGTTTCAAGAAATAGCTGGAAGTAGCTGGATCGAATCCTGCCACAAACAATAATTTTCTGTTTTTTTTTTTATTTGTTTTCTAGAATTAGTTTATTACTTTTTTTTAATTTTGAAAAGGATCGAATAAATTCATTTGCAAATTTATTTCCGGATAAACGATATCGCAACCCCAATCAAATCAAATCTAATAGTTGTCATTGACGACTTTGAAGAAGAACATTAATCAAATGGTTGACTGGTAGAGAACGCTCTTAGCGTTAAGTCCGTTAATATATCAGTATTTTGTACTATACAAATAATAGGACAGTAAAAATCGAGTGTCTATACATTAAATATTTTTCTAAAAAACTGATACGGAGCGATTAAAGAAGAGTCAAAAAAAAAACAATTTTTGGAATTTTTGTCTCTTTGGTACGTTATAACTTCAAAACTACTCAACAGATTTGAACGCGGTTTTCACAGGTGGATTACATATAATTAGGAGCGTTGTCAAAACTTTGTTTCGTCAAAATCGGTTAAGGGAAAAAGAAGTTATGGTCAGTTGAAGTTTACTCCTAGCACTGCTTCAAAACTTTTAAACAGAGTTGAATGCGGTTTACATAAACGTATTTAATTTAGATAAAGCTAGAATTTCTACTTCGTTTTATCGATATCAATAAAGAGAAAAACACACTGCAGTCTCTATTAAATTTTAATAAAATAACACATTGAATGTGTGTATAATTTAGTTACATAAAATATCAATAGATGGCGCTGACTTTATTTTAATTATTATTTCGCATATGGTATAGCAGATTGAAAATTTCCTTACGGCAATTAATTTAAATTATTGAAAATAAAATTTTGGTTGTTGATTTAGTTCTATTGGTTGGTTTGTTTATCGGTCGTGTTGTATTGTAAGCTATTTGAATTGATTGGTTGGTTTGGTTTGGCTTTGGTTTAAAAAATTATGAAATCGGCAAGTCAGTTCAGTTATTGTTTGACGGAACATACGGTCGTGTCGTTAGGTTTAATTTAACTAACTTATCAGTTTTTATTGAGATTTTCTCCACTTTTCACGCCCACTATAACGATATAAAAAGATGTGATAGTATGAATGTTAATATTTTCAGTTTGATATCGTAGCAATGCCTTTATAAAATTGGCACGGGAATAGGATACTATAGATTTAACTATAGGTCTGGATAGTTGTAGTTTCCACAGGTTACGCGAAAAGCGACCTACACGCGGGCGGAGCCGCGGGCAATAGCTAGTACTTATATAAGTTGGATGGAAAAACAAAGGGGAATAAAGTATTATATTAGTAACTCCTTCACCGTCGACAATCAAACTGTCTGCTTGGTCCCATGGTTTTGGCTATATACACTACCGGCACGTTATGAGGGCCGTTTTGACGTTTGTCCACACATGAAAGAGCAAATTGCTGTTCTTTATTGTCAATAGCGACCCGCCCCGGCTTTGCACGTTGTACGACTATGTAGTGATAGTGAGTGATAGTGACGTACTAGTCATAAAAATTATCAAATGTATTATTTTAGGACACATAAAATTACATTGATTTCAAAATTATACTGACAGCCTTGGATTGGGCGTGTAGGAATGCAGGCGACGATGCCGGGACGGCGATTGAGTGGTTGGAGCGCGACGACGATGGAGCCGCGGAGCACCCAAGTCGATTACGTCGTCAGCGTCGTCTTCCAGTTCTCTACGGCAAACAATTATATCATCTATATATCTAAGCATTATAAAGGTTGCGGCCTATATGAAGCAATCCCTTCTTTCTTTGGAGGTTAGTATAGATGAAGTTCACTAGTCAGCCAAAGGTGGTGGCTTTTACGGAAAAACAAGATTCAAGAAACTCACCGGTCGTCTACGTTAGCGTTGTAATCGCGTTGCGCCTTCACCACGATGAGGTCCGACTGCGGAGCACCGACGCCGGCACCGAACGCGGTGGGGCCGCCACTTCTGTTAACCAATGTTTTGCCCTCTGTTAGCACAATTGCTGACAATGCTGTAAAATCTCGACAATAAACGTAGAACTGGCGACGAAATCCCTAAAACATCTACCAATGTACTTAACAGGGTCACATTTGCTTCGTGGTCACAACGCAATATTAAAACTTCAGTGGTCGCAATTAAACATCCCCTGCAGTGGTATTTTCATTGGAATGCCGTTGATGGTAAGCCGTGAATGAAAAGTAAATTGAAACACCTGGTGGCTTACCACCATCTCTTAAAACCATTCAAGATCCAGTGAGTAAGAGAGACAGCGCAATACATGATGTAAGGCGACATCTCCCTTAGTCAATCTTTAGTAGCCACCCAGTTCTTTTCTTCAGTCGTCTGTTACACCATGATGTGAGCTCTATCGAACCTCCAGTTGAACAACGGTGATTCTTTTTCGTCCGAGTGTGTTTCCCGGTTGCATCTTCAGTTTACGCTTCAGAGCCCAGGGTACGATATTGCGTTAATTATTATTGCGATTTATAAACCATGGGCCTGATTTGGCGGTACTGGTTATTACAATGGAGCTACTGCCGTCTGACCTCCGTAACCCTGTAGACCACCCGGGGGCGAGGGTTCGCTTTTAACGGGAAGCATATTACTTTTTGATTTAAGACATTGCAGGCTTGAACCACCTGATTGTCTCAAAATAAGACGACTCCGTGCTTGGGAAGGCACGCTAATCCTTCGGGTCGTAGAATCCAGACACAACATAACAGGAAAACTATTGTTTTGTAACAACTGGGTTCTTAACAACAACTTTAGTTCCAGAACCATTATTATATAGACGGATTTTTGATGACGAACTTGTGTTTTCAGTGAATAATGATTTTTAAACAATGGTAGCGCTAGTGTTCTCTAAGGTATCGTCTTAGTATTTTTCAATAAACTAACTACGACACGCGTATCGAAGCATTGCAATTGCAATACCTACATAATATTAAGCGAGGCGCGGCGGCCGGCGGCGTCTAGAACAATATCGACCTAATGATGCATCGGCCCTTGGCTTGGCACGAGAGCCTCGCCTCCAGTTGATCATGCACCTATATTGGCACACTAATTCAATATGTTGTTAATACCCTGTTTATATTCAAATTGGCCATCATAGAGGATTAGGACTCAATAAAAACACAAACCATGTGTTTTGAGACGCAATTTCTCTGTTTAGGCAAAGGCAAGGCTAGAGAAACTAACTTATGTGTCGATTTAATTAACACATACCCAAGTAAATAAGTAGGTACTCAACTTACCAATAACTTTATTTTATTTCAATGAAATGAATGCACCAAAATTCGCGTGACAAGTGTGAGAACGATGTCACGCAACGATTAGGCCAGAGCAATAGCAACCAAAACAAAAGCACATTTAGGTCGTAGATGCGTATCGATCGAAAAGCAACAGATAGTCGATTCGTGTGTCGGTCGCGCGAGGTTTCACGGCGAGCGATATCCGGAAGCTGCGTCGCGCGCGTGCAGCAGCGGCAGCCTGTCGCGCGCCCTAGCGAGCCGAGCTCGGCGACACGGACGGAGGCACACGCGCGGCGCGTACGTTGTCGCCACTAGCTGAGTGAGTGGCTGAAGGCTCCAGTCCGCCACGCTCCACTGATCATTAGCGGATCCACAAGGCGCATGCTCCGCAACCCGTCATCCAGTTGGACTTCATCTACTACGTAGTAAAACTTTATCACATCTCACAATCTAGTTTGTCATGAATGAAATGAAATGTGAGAAGTCTTAACCTATGCCCAATTCATAGGGCTTCCTTTCCTTTGGCCTTGAAAGAACGTCACAAAGAAAAACGCTTTCGAATACTGTGAAAACATTTTCCTCCTTAACTATTTAGGTAGTTACTTATTTACGAACCAACAGTTTCGATAGCGGTCGAAGGGAATGTATACAACTCCAAGTAGTAAGTACCTATTTGCCGACGCCATAAATCGTAACAATGGAGTTCTGGAATGAAGCTCCTGCGGTTTTCCTGTCTCGGAGGCCAGATGGGATTTAAATAATAAAATAGAAAAAGTAATGTGTTCTTACTGTCTATTTCTAGTTTTTCGTAGTAATGTGACCTTGGGGGGTTTCGTATTAAATACCATTTTTATTGTTATTTATTTTATTCACTAGAAATTTGTATCTTTTTTTAGTACTTTTATTATTGATAATTGATGCCTAAAAATGATCCGCTCCACCACACGACAAACGGAAACAATTGAAATTTGACTTTCAAACATCACTCTATTCCCAAAAATAAATATGAAAAAAGTATAGAATTAATATAGGTCGCAAATGTTGCATTTATAAACTACTAGCTGTTGCCCGCGGTTCCGCCCGAGTGGGACTCGGTTATATCGCACCCAAAAGTAGCTTCTCTTTGACCACTGGTCCTTAACTATATCCATACCAAATTTCATCAAAATCGGTCCAGCAGTTTAGTCGTAAAAGCCTAGCAGGCAAGCAGACTTTCGCATGTATACATCTTGTTACAAACTCTTTAGTGCATGTATCGATGGCATAAGTAATTCCTATTTGTTTGGTTAGTCTTGTCTTGGTGTTGTCATATTCTTCTTATTCCATTATTTCTCTCTTGTTGTTTCTTTTCTTATAAAATTGCTAAATAAATTGAGTTTACTACCAGTTTTCACATCATTTACATTTATCCACCACATTTTTGGTCCTTCGAGCTCCCGACTTGCGAGCTCAACAGTCGTTGGATATTCATTTAGGTAGTTCCAATATCGGTTGTGTAAAAGTGTTGGGTGTTAAATGGATCATCCGGTTTTGGATGATTTGGGCTTCAGGTCAGCGGGAGATGCTTTTCCGTCCATTCTTACAAAGCGCGTAGTTCTCTCTCATCTGATGCGAGTCTACGACCCTTTAGATTTACTTAGGTACTCCGGTGGTAGTGAAGGGCCGTATATTAGTTCAACATATCTGAAGATGGTATTGCTTGGGATACGCCGCTTTCCTCATTAAATCAACAGAATTGGGTAGATTGGTTTCGGGAAGTGACAGGAAGTGACAGACGCCGCGACCCTCAAAGTACCGCGTTGGTACGCTTCCTCGGAAAATTACGAGCCCTTTGAGTTTATTTATTTATTTATTTGTTGGGAATAAGAAACAGCAAAACACATTACAAAAAATATGTCCTTAAAACAATTAACAACAAAGTTATCTCTCAAAGGGCTGGTAATGGTTGCGTAGCGACGCCAGAACTTTTAAACCTTTCGTTGCGCACAGATTAGGTGAAATCTTAGAGAATACTTCAGTATTTATTTTCATTTTATTTTTATACTTATGGAAAACTTACAGCTAATTTCACAATGATAGAACTTACGGTAGAAGTAAATATGGCCAATTGGGTATGTTAAATTTTTTTAACACACTAAAATACGAAAACAATTTCGAGATATTTTGATTTTATACCATATTTTTGTATTTTCGACAAGAAAAGTACTACATTGATTGCGGTAAAATATTCAAAAATGCCGTGCAAGTTGTAACATTCATTCGACACCTAAATGACGTCATTACGCAAATAAAGCTGCGTCTACGCTTTAATTCGTATCCTAAGTGTGTCCACACTTCAGATTCCGACCGTAAAAACGGAGAAATTTAAAATGATCTTTCAATGTCATGTCAAGTCAATCTTTCAATGTCGTGGTTTTAAGAGACTATAGTCACGGCAGATAAAGCTCAAAGAAAAAAAATTATCGATAGAGAACGTTATAGACAATCGCAAATATACATTTTGACAATTGTCTTGCCTCCCGTACTTCATTCTTCATCCCCTTGTTCGCCATACGTTATTCTCTATGATTTTTGACTGACTGGACCATGTGGTGACTGGAAAATAGCGTTGTGTTCACAGAGTGCCTTTATTATATTTGAAAATTGTGTTGATAATGTTTTAGTGGTGTTGTATTCCTTGTTAAGAAAGCAAAAGGAATAGTGTTTTACTAAGTATATACCTAAGTTTCTTAAAACCAATGCAGGACCCAACTAACCTACAGAAGCTGTACCTAAGCTTCTGTATTTATGTGTGTCACAATCACAAAGAGATGTTGGCAAGATGGCAAATTACTACGGCAATCGGCATATCCCAATTTATTTACTATAACTGATATACACACTGGGGTACATAGCACAAGCACATTCTGTGAGTTGGTAAGTTGGATAATGTAATGGTAATTATGCTAAGTAGGTACCTAGTTACCTAAATAGTTTTATAATATTACAAAAGCGAAAACCTTTTATTTCAGTAACTGCTTTAATAATCTAGTGGTTAAGGCGTTTGCCGGCAGACCTACTGGTCGTGGGTTCAATTCCCACAGGAAGCATATTTATTGTGCTTTCGAATGCATGTAATGGGTGCCCTCTGGTTGTTGTTAAAAGAATCAAGTCAGAGACAGAGAGGCCATTCCGAATAAACTCTCACCCCGGGGATAACAAAGTCAATTGGCCTTTTAACACATGATATGAATGAATTGCTATTGTATATTTTCAACCATCAATAATTTCATCTTTGTACTTTTATGTTGCAATAAATAGTCTTTATGAAATAATAGTCTACAAAAATAAGTTGTTTTAGTACCAAAACAAACTTTAGCTAATATTGTATGTTATTTTGATATCGTAGGCATGTACTGGATGCAAGCCGCTTTTGATTGGTCATGCTGTAAATTCTTGCGAAAAGCCCATTTCCAGCAGTGGACAGCTTGCGGCTCAAATGATCATGATGATATCGCATCGCTTTTTAATTTTGGGATTATCAAATGCCCTTAATAATTTCAACATTTTCCTTTTCAGTTCACTATATTGATGGAAAGGGAGTGTCCTTCGTAACGCAACACATCAAGCTCAAACAAGTTGTGAATTTGACTTATTGGTAATTTTTTATAAATTAAAAAAAAATAAGAAATATACTTATTAAATGATGTGTAAAACTCATTCGGTCTTTTATTTTGTATGTCTTTACAACATTTTCATTAAGAGGTGATATTCCATGTTATCTTTCAGGATCTCCTGAAAGATAACATGGAATATCACCTATTAAAGTAACGGTTATACCTGTGGTTATACTGTATAAAACTTAAAACTCATTCTCTTTTGCCTAAATAGCTTTTTTAAAACTATAGCTGCCACGACGATATAAATAAAAATACTTGTCATTTTGTATTTTGGCAGTCAGTGTTGCCATGAAATTTAATTTGCTATGGCCCAATTTTAATGTTCAAGCTTGCCCGTCTGATACGTAGTATCTCTATTTAGTTTGTGACTATAATAAAGTGCGTTTCATAGAATAGTTCCTTTGCCGTCATATTGGCAGTATGACCTATCAGTGTTCCATCTACAGTTTCCATATTACCCTATTATGCTACCTTACATTGTGGGAAATATTTTATTTAATACAATATTTATAACCTTTTACTAGTTCGTTGAATCATTCATTAGGTATTCATCCATCATATTTTATAACTTTTAACTACTAGCGAAATCCATGCCATTCAGTGTATAGTTTATATAATGTGATTTACACAAGGGCTACATTTCAACCAAAGCAAAATAATTTAAATGCGTTTTGGCAGAAAGAATCGCTCGGTAAAACGTTGCGCGTTACGCTGAACGCAGCATAATTTACGCTGTCATAGGGGACCTAATCCAATTCAAAACCAGATGTGGTGCTACTCTACTATAGATGTGAATATGGGATATTATTTAGGGCGCTAGGAAGGCCAGATCATCATCAATAAAAAAACAAAACAACGTTAAGCAATAAAATTGAATTTTATTATTATTTTTTACAATAATTGTGTTCATCAATCATATCCACATCAGATATTTCGTCATACTCAAATTCACTATCGTCAGAAGTATCACTATCGTCTCCAACTTCGATTATGAACCTATCTGTTTCATTATCGACGGCTGGGCCAGCAGCGTAAAGTTTTTCTTCAATATTTATTACGTGCTGGCATTCCTTTTTCCATTCCTCTTGAGTGATTGTAGCAAAAGCTTCTTCCGTAATTTGTACTATCTTATTAGCTTCTTGACCTACATTTTTTTCGGCTATCCTTCTTTTTAATACACTCCATATAAGCTCAATAGGGTTCAAGTCACAATGGTAAGGTGGAAGCCTTACCACTTTATGCCCATGTTCTTCCAACATCACATCTGCTTCATAAACAGGTGGCTGTTTATGTTCTTTGATAATTTCATACAGCTGCGCTTTTAACATACCCGGCAAATACGAAAGTCCTTTATTAATGATCCAAGATTGCATATCTGACTTTGTACTTGACATTGTGGGTGCCTTATCTATCTGCACGGTATGGTAGGATGCATTGTCCATGACTACAATAGACTGTGGAGGTAGATTTGGAATTAATTTTTCCTTCAACCACTTATTAAAATTAACTTTGTTCATTTCATCATGATAATCAGCTGACTTCGATTGGGATCTAAAAATCAGTTGAGCATTGGGTATAAAACCCATGTCACCACCAGCGTGGACAATGATCCCTTTGGAATCTGAAGACAAAACACCTTCTTCAGTCTCGCTTTGCCAACATTTTCCAGCGCAATATGTGGCGTGTATATATGTTTCGTCTAAATACACGACTGGCCGCTGGGCTCCAAGACGATTATTTCTTAATTCTTCCAGATATCGATGACGCCAAGCAACAATGTCGTATCTCTCCATCAAAACTTTTCTTTTCGATTTGCATTTTTTAAAATAAAATCTAATCTCTTTTATAATTCTCCACAAAGTAGTGCGACTACCTTTAAAATCTATCTCATTTCTCATTTCATGTAATAATTTTATCAATGTAGGCAATTCTTTTCTAACGGAATAAAATTCATGTATTTTATGCCTTATAGTACATCGTTCGAAATCATCAAGTTCATGAGTTTTTCGTCGAGGACCAATTTTGCGAGGTGTTGTAATTTTTTTTGACGTTGAAGCTGCCTCCATACCTTCTTTTGTGATTTTCGACACTGTTTTTTCAGATATACCTAAAACAATATTATTATTATTATTATTTAATCATGACGTTTGAGATATAATCACGTGCTTAATTTTAGTAACGTAATTATACATCATCAGAAAACGATAAATCTTTTTCACAACATAATTTGCACTTCTACATATCAATCTAAATATATAATCATTCCGAAAATGTTGAAAGTGGTGAAATAATGATAAAATATTGGTTCTGAAAATTAGCAACTTTTTCCCAGGTGGCATTACTACCAAAATTCTGCAGTGCGTCGGAAATGTTCATGTAGGCGAAAACATTATTATTAAAATTAAATTAAACGGCAAGGGTAATTAATTGATGCTGGTAACCCTATTTCACTAACCTGTAATGGCGGCGACCCGAGCTTGTACACATCTTAATGGAATAATTGGGGCGTCGTTGCGTTTTTCACGTTCACAAAAGTCCTTCACTTTTAGCACCATCATTCTTTCACCACTTTTTAATGTTTTCGGCATGGTTTCCTTACGAAAATACAGTCAAAGTTGTAAAAACTCGCAGTATACGTTTACCGTGTTGACGTATTTGACAAACAGTGGTGCCAACATGACGACAAAGGAACTATTTGATGAAACGCACTTTAACCATTAGTTATTGTTCTGAGAGTAACCCCCCTGGTGGCCTACTACCATCTATCCACTTGTCTATCCAGTGAGTAAGCGAGATGTCGCCTTACATCATGTATTGCGCTGTCTCGCTTACTCACTGGAACTTGCATGGTTTTAAGAGACGGTAGTAACCCCCATGGTCAAGTAGACGAATATCGAATAGTTCGAAATGTTCAAATACAATACAAACAGTCAAGTTCAGTATCCATACCAATAATATAAAAAAGTTATATGTCACACAATGACATTGGCGGTTGTCAGCCAGGCACTTTAGACACGAACCGTGCGATGTGTAGTGAGAGAGTGCAAGCAAAACATTTGTCTGTCATGCGATAAAATATTATTGTCATTCGTAGAAATGGCCGAGTTGTTGTTTGTTCCTTTGAAGAAGTCTTCGGACGTAGATATCGTTAAGCCTCTGACGAATTTGATCCAGTCGACGTACAATACCGGCGAGAGCCATGAAGATTATTCCGAAGCTCTCAATGAGCTGAGCCGCTTGAGAACCAACGCCATTTGGAAGGTGTTCGAGAAGTCTTCGCTGGAGATTCTGTACAGGTGACTCATACGGCCATTAACTGAATCATTGAACTTACAACATCTTTATGATGTGGTTCAAATTAAAATGGATATGTGAACTGATTGTTCTATTTAAGGTCATACTATCAAAACAAATAAAGCAGTGATGTCATCAGTCGGCAACCGGTTGACGAACACAAGTAGGTGTTCATTTGAAGATCTAATTAGAAAGGTTCTTTTAAAAGCCCTTGTACAATTTTCATTGGGTTTACACACACATGCCAAATCTATAGATGTATTTTGCTACATCATAAGTGGAACCTAAAAGCTACTCCTAGATAGATTCATTCTTCTGCTTGAATCGTGCATGAATGCACCACATAACAATCGTTTTTCCATGGTTTCTGGATTCAGCGAGCTGACAGGTTAAGGATAATAAAATCACATGGAACATAATAAAATTAGATTTTCAGCTTTTATGACATTGTTCAAGTTATCCTTATTTAGCAATTTTAATACTATTTTCCTTTAGTCCCTTTGGAAAAAGGTTTTAGTGTTAAACAGCCAATAGTGTTATTGAAATAATGTGTGCTTGAACTACATGTACTGGTTTGTTCCAGCTACTATGACCAGCTGGCGTCGCTGGAAGGCAAGCTGCCACCGCAGGAGGTGCAGATTCCATTCAAGTGGAAGGATGCTTTCGACAAGGGCTCCATTTTTGGAGGCCGGATGAGTCTGAGTAGGTTCACTAATGTACTTCTTTTAATTTTTTGTACTTTTTTCTTTATTATTTTACCTTGTGAGTCAGATCAGTTTTCACATGTAGCAAAAATTTTGATTCATCAAAACAACATACATAATATGAATGAAATTTGGGTACAAAAAATTGTTATCCAATCGGTATATAAAAACTTCTAATATTTCATACATCATCATCATTCATACAGCAGGAAAAGATGCATGCAGACATTATTTGAGTATGCTTACACAATGTGTTTTTGTGTCCAAACAAAAACACAATGTTTTATCTATATATATAAAAATGAAACCCGTTTTCCGTTATCACGACATAGCATGAAAACGGCTTGACCGATTTGGCAGATTTTTTTTTTGTAGTTTTCTAATACTCTGTATAAGGTTCTTACGGAAAAAAATATTAAGGAAGGCAGTACTAAGTTCGCCGGGTCAGCTAGTACAATATATTTTTTTTCCATTTTTCATTATGATGTAAGCATACTCAAATAATGTCTGCATGCATTAAATCTCTTCCTGCTGTATGAATGATGATGATGTATGAATATCCTTATATTGTCGCTGAAGTAGTAAATGATTTGTTAAGGTTATGCACTGGTTACATAATCCTTATGAGTGTTTATTTGCAGCGGTGTCGTCATTGGCTTATGAGCGCATGTGCATCCTGTTCAACATTGCGGCGCAGCAGAGTGCGCTGGCGGCGCAGCAGGCGCTCGACACCGAGGACTCGCTCAAGACTGCCGCCAAGCTGCTGCAGGTAAACAAACGCCTTTACAACTGATTCCGATTCCTTTGATTGGGGATAGAGAGAGACTGGCATGACAGGAAAACCCTATCAGGGATAAGTCCTCCTTTTGTTGTGTCATGTAATATATATAATTGTGTACATTAAAGATTTGACATACATACATACCCAATATAAAATGACAAATATTAAACAGTGTGCATCATGTGGAAAAGAGACAATACATACCTTTTGGATAAGAGGGAAGTGTACTTTTCTGGTTTTATTCAGATGAAAATGAAAATGAAAATAGTTTATTTAGCAAGTATAAAGTTACAAAGATTTGTGTCGGTCTGACACCCACGGTAGGTTTCCCTGTGTTGTGGGAGTCAGGCTCCCTCCTAGTAGATTGTTACACTAAAACTTACTAAACACAATACAATAGATTGTTACACAAAAACTTACTAAATATCAATATAATACAATTCAGCTTTAAAGATCTGTATACAACCAATTTTATGTATAGGTGGGGTTTATGTCAGCAAATTTAATACTGTTAAGTCTGAATGGTTGTATGTTAATATTTCTGTGTCTATATGTCTGAATGTATGTATGTATGTTTGTATGTCAGTATGTCTGTGTTTATATGTGTGTGTGTTTGTATGCTTGTACAACCACAATCTTAACTGGTCGAATCGTTAATATAGCCCAAAAATTTACTCCTAAACCAACACAACAAAAAGGTCCTCAGTCTCATCATAAGTCAAATTGTCAAGCCACGTAGTGAGAATCTTCTTAAAAGAATTGTTGTTTAATGTTAAAATATTTTTATCTGTCGAGAGAATCTTATTATAAAGTTTAGGTGCGATATAATTGTAAAATTTACGGGCAAACACAGTTTCAACCCGAGGAACTGGACATCGTTGGATACGTTTATTTGATGGCGGAAGAGTAGGTACAGTCTTTTTGTGGAATCTAATCAGACTAGTGAAAATAAAAAGCTTTCGTACTGATAACACGTTTGCTTGCTTGTAAAGGGAAGCAGTAGGATGACGAAACGGTAAACCTAGAGTCACCTTGAGGACCGCTCTTTGGGCTCTTTCAACCTCGATAATACGAGTTTTAGCGGCTCCACCCCACGAAGTGATGCAATATGTGATTATGCACTGGCATAGTGCTTTATATGTCGATAGAAGTAGTTTGGAGTCTTCCGCTATTCTCAATTTCTTAAAAATGTGTATAAGCTTTCTAGCCCTGCTCGAAATAGCTGCAATTTGTTGAGCCCAAGAAAGATTTTCATCAACCATAACCCCCAAGTACTTTACACTCTGCATACGCGTTAATATTGAACATTGATACGACTCTATTCTACCCTCCTCAATAGTTCTATTACATGGGTATGTGTGTATTAGGATTTTGAAATTCGAGTCAGGTCTAGATGCAGATGTTTTGAAAAAACAGACGTAATTAGATTTGCTAGTATTAAGGGTCAGGAGATGATCCTCTAACCAAGATGTTATTGTAGCAAGCCCAGCCTCCGACAAGGCCTCTACCCCAGCCCATGTTTTGCTATGAAATATGACAGCTGTGTCGTCAGCGAACATTAATAATTCCGCACCAGGAATCTTCAGCCTACACAGTCCGTCTATATAAATTAGAAATAGGGTAGGACCGAGCGTGCTGCCCTGTGGCACGCCATATTGGCACTCCGCAGCCACACCTTCGTAATTTCCTACTCTTACATATTGACGTCTATGAGTAAGATAATCCTTAAACCAGTCATAGACAACTCCTCTGATACCAGCGTCGTAAAGTTGCCTCAGCAGAATGGGAATAGCGACCGTATCAAAAGCCTTCTGAAGATCCAGAAAGAAACCCACACAACGTTCTCCCTTATCAAGGTGGGTACTAATAGAGGAAGTAAGCTTAAGCATGGTATCTTCTGTTGATCGATTTTTTCTAAATCCGTATTGGTTGGAGGCTATTAGATCCATACTTTCTAGATAGTTAACCAATCTTTTATTTACTAATTTTTCCAGTATTTTAGCTAGGATGGTTAAAAGGGATATAGGTCTATAGTTGGTAGGTTGTTTTTTATCTCCATTTTTGTAGATTGGGCAAATTAAAGCAGTTTTAAATATTTTAGGGAATATTCCAGTAGAAATGCTTAGGTTACAGACAAAAGCTATTGGTTCTTTGAGAAATTCATTAAACATTTTGAAAAAAAGCACTGATATTTTATCCCAGCCAGGAGCTGAGTCAGTTTTGAGTTTATTTATAGTATATTGTACTTCAAATGGATCTGTTGGTATGAATGCCATGGATTTAGCTGGGCTTTGTTGTGATTTAGTATTGTTTTCAAGATTAACATTTGTTGTTCCGAGTTTTAAGAGGATATTGTCTGCTAGATTTTTACCAACTGATGTAAAAAAGGTATTAACTTCTGTCAGTGAATCGACTGGATTATCTTTTATAGTAAGAAGATCCTCACTTTTTGTCTTGGCTTTAGATAAGTTACATATTTCTTTAATAACCTTCCATGTCATCTTAGTGTTACCTTTATACTTTGTGAGTAGTGATTGGAAATACATTTTCTTAGCATTTTTAACGATTTTGTTACAGATGTTCCTGTAGTTAATATATTCAAATCGAAGTACTTTATCGTTCGGTGCTCTAGTAGATTTATTGTATAATTTGTCACGTTTTCGCATACATTTTACCAATCC
This sequence comes from Apomyelois bistriatella, assembly GCA_947044815.1. Taxonomy (NCBI): domain Eukaryota; kingdom Metazoa; phylum Arthropoda; class Insecta; order Lepidoptera; family Pyralidae; genus Apomyelois; species Apomyelois bistriatella. The sequence continues at coordinate 111,146 of OX345696.1, forward strand.
TACAGTGATCCATGGCTTAAGTGGTCTAACCTTTTTAGGAATTTTTGTAATCATCGTGTTTTCTAAAATTATCTTTTGTAAAATTGTTACCAATTTGATAGCTGCTATATCAGGATCATCAGCAGCGTATAATTTAGACCAATCATACTCTTTCAGAATTACAGCTATCCTATCAAAGTCCAGAACTACTTTTAATGGATTTGCTTCGTTCCTACAGATCTGTGCCTTTTCTATTACTAAAAGTATAGGACAATGGTCCGTAAATTCATTGTAAATAAATGATTGAGCTTTGTGATTAGTGTTAACCATGAAGTGGTCAATACATCTGGCTAGCCTGGTTGGTTTATTAACCCCTGGTAAAAAGCCATGGACAGCCATCATATTCAAATAGCGATTAGTATTGTCATCATTACACCCAGGGAGAATATTTATATTTATATCACCTGTTAGTATGATGTTTTTTGTTTTAATTGTTTTTAAGATCTTATCTAGTGAGTGGATATAATTAGTCGGATTTTTAAAAGAAGGTGATCTGTAAGAACACAGTACAGTATAATCACTACATAAGTTTAGCATAAGACAGCTGCAATCACTAACAACAGGCTCAATACAAGTAGCAGGCAAGTTTGATTTCACATAGACGACAACCCCGTCGTTTTTATTAATGTTTTTTCTTGTAAAAAATGCCGAGTATTCACTTAGTGTATCAGGTGTAAAATCATTTCCAGTCCAACACTCCGTCAATACAATAACATCAATTGGAATATTTATGTCAGATAAAAATGTTAAAAACCTATCCCAATTTTTGTTAAAACTTCGTATGTTAACTGTTATAATTGTGAGAGCTTTATTCGAATTAAAATTAGATGTCAATATAAACGGGGTTTTAGATGGTGTCGACACAAGCGTACATGGAATGTTATTTGTTTCATCAATGTCCATTAGAATTTCATCATTAGGGTTAGCGAATTTTATAGGTAAGTATATTATGTCTCATGAGACTGTTAGATAGTATTTTATAATTGAGCAGGGCAATATATATGATTTGATGTGATAACCTTTCTGATGTGTGTTGTATAAGTGTGTATATTAATGTATATAAGTGCAAATGGCAGTTGCGAGTAAAGTTATACGCTAAAAATATGAACAAGCACGAACAAACTAGAAAATTACTTTTATAACAAAACAATTGGATGCACACAAGACCACAATACAATAGGACCGGCATGGCGGTGTCATAAATAGAATACCCTAGTCACTTTTCTATACGATCGAAATCACTATCATCGTTTACACGTATCACTGGGGATCCTTCCGTTTTGCGCATGAAGATAGTACCTTGAGCAGTCCAACAGTATCTGTATTGGTGTGTCCTAGCCAAATCCCTAGCAGTAGCATATAACTTCTTACTTATATATATATATAAGATTTATTCTTTTCACCTTATAAATCTTATTGTAAAGCTATCTAGTGGCTAATTGTGAATGTTACAGCACTGAGGGGTCGTGTTCAATACACTAATTGTGATTGAAATTGTATCGTATTGGACTTCATGCCTAGCTTATTAGTTAGGCGTGAAGTGCGAAGACTCACAATTTCTTCACAATTTGATATTGAAAATACAGAATTCCTAATTGGAAACAATCGATAAAAAATTTAAGCGAAGTGTTAAAATAGTCACTGCTAAAATAAAGTGAAACACTTTCTGTGGTGCAAAACAATTTAACGTGATCACTCCTTGTAAAACCAAACTTGTAACTAGGTATATTGAAAATATGTCAGTACTTAATATTATATATACCACCTCGGTTGGTGGTGGATGCAGCAATCGGCGGGCATCTTCAACTACCTGAAGGCCAACATCCTGCTGGCCGTGCACCAGGAGACCACGCCCGACCTCAACCCCGACACGCTGGCTGCGCTGGCCGCGCTCATGCTGGCGCAGGCGCAGGAGGTCATCGCCTACAAGTGCATCCGAGGTTACACACCTTTTTTAATACCAACTCACTTCATTATTGTTATGTACTGCTTCTCTTGAGCCTCCAATGTTGGGTACATTGATACCAATGATCAAATAGGTACTATACATTGAAATAATATTACTGGGAATTCTCAAAAAATGTTAGATTTGTTATTGTAATGCATTTATGCACATCGTCAGATGAGATGAAGGACAGCATGGTGGCCAAAGTGTGCGCTCAAGCTGAGGAGCTGTACACGGAAGCGGCGCGAGCCATGCAGCGGGACCAGCTGCGGGGGCTGTGGGAGCGCAGCTGGCCGGCGGCAGTCAGCGGCAAGCAGGCCCTGGCGCGCGGGCTGGCGCAGTACTACCAGGTGGGTCCTACTGCCGACAGCGGGCCGTGGGAGCGCAGCTGGCCGGCGGCAGTCAGCGGCAAGCAGGCCCTGGCGCGCGGGCTGGCGCAGTACTACCAGGTGGGTCCTACTGCCGACAGCGGGCTGTGGGAGCGCAGCTGGCCGGCGGCAGTCACGTACGTCACACACGTTTCGTCCACATTAATCGAGCATATATTCATGGATGAATTGTAATTTCCCAGGCGCAAGTGTGTCGTCAAAACAAATCAGTCGGCGAGGAGATCTGCCGTCTGCAGATCGCGGTGGAGCAGCTGAATGCGGGCGCGGCGCCGTGGGGCTCCGTGCCGGGCCCGGCGGCCGACGTGCTGGTGCGCGCCGGCCGGCAGCTGGCGGCCGCCGTCAGGGACAACGACTTCATCTACCACGAGCGCGTGCCGGACGCGCGCGCGCTGGACCCGGTGGCCCGCGCGCCCGTGGCCAAGCCGCTGCCGCCGCCGGAGCGCTGGGCCGCCGGGAAGGACCTGTTCGGGGGGCTCGTGCCCGCTCTCGTGCATCAGGTAATTACTCGCTTCTATAATTATTTATGTAAATTCGGCATGTAAGTTCCCATGATATTGTTATACAGCATACTACTTTAAAAAACATAAGAAGATTGATACAAAAGGCGCAGAAGAAGATAGAAGGGAGAATGTAGTGTGATGTTCAAAGTTTTAGCTAGCATCGTGCCAATGGGCTACTTGACTCGTATCAATTTTGACGCAAAAAATGTTTATTCCTTACAGTATTTGACCCACGAAACCTAAATATATCGATCTACGTTAAAAAAAGCGCAAAAACTGTCAAAACGCAGCCCGTCCATCATCCTCCATGACGTTGTGGTAAACTTCTTTCTTTCAGACCTATTTTTGACTTCTATCATTCGTTCAAAGTCGGTAATTCGAATGGTTTTCATTCAACAACACTGTGGAATCGCATGATTTTCATGCCACTCTGTGGTTCTTGGCGAGAATCAGCAAAAATAGCACCTTACAGAATAATTATGTCACAAAACTGCAAAATTAAACTTTAAATGTAACTTTTGCACGTCTCCAAACAGACTGAGTATGTTGGACTAAGAATTGTAACACCATATTTGTATTCTTGCAAAATAAATGATTCTTATTAACTATAGTGACAACTTCACAGAAACAACAGGAACAAAACCACGGCAGGATTCCGTGCTCCTCCCCGCACGGAACTGTACGTCACAACCAATTGAGTCTTCTCGACGTCTCACCGTGTTTACGCGAACTACTATACCTGCTCACCATCAAATAATCTCTTGCTAATACAAAGCAACGATTTTTTTTTGTATTCCGAATTTATCTCTACATATACTGAATGTACCTTTTTATTAATATTTTGACACATTGATAAACTGGAAAGAACTCACTGAGCACGTCAAACTTCACACGAATGCTAGTTTCCAACTAGCATTAGCGCACTGCACACACAAACATACTGCGCAATGGGAGAACCAAGACTAACTGACTAGTCATCGGCGCATAGTCACCACATACTCGTTGATCGGGTGGGGTAGCGAATGGTGGAGTGACTACTTAATCGACACTAGTTTTACCGACAGCACCATGTTTTATTTTGCAATAGCCCCTACAACGAGTGTATCATGTTGTTTAGGCGCTGCAGACGTCGTCGGCGCGTCGCGCGGAGCTGGTGAACGCGGAGATCGGCAAGCTGCGCGACGCCACGCAGCTGCTGAACAGCATCCTGGCGTCGCTGAGCCTGCCGGCCTGCATCGAGCGGGAGCAGGCCGGCCTGCCCGCGTCCATCCGCGAGCAGGCCGCCGCCGTGCGCGACGCGGGCGGGCTGCCGGCGTTGGAGCGCCTCATGCAGGTCTCTTACAGTGGCAGCGGTATACTAACAAATAAATAGCCGAGACCGATCATTCTCCTTCTTGACTAGTCCGGGGATCGAACTGTCATGATGACCGCTAGGCCGCAGAGGTCGTAACTATCGTATGTCCGTTCAGGAGCTGCCCGAGCTGCTGCAGCGCAACAAGGACATGCTGGACGAGACGGAGCGCATGCTGCGCGAGGAGCAGGAGGCGGACGAGGCGCTGCGCGCGCAGTTCGGGGCGCGCTGGTCGCGCACGCCGTCCGACAAGCTGACGGAGGCGTTCCGCGCCAACGCCGACAAGTACCGCCAGATCATCGACAACGCCGTGCGCGCCGACAACATCGTGCAGCAGAAGTTCCAGCAGCACAGGGAGGTCAGTGAGCGACGCTCTCTTATTTACTTTTTTAAGCTGTATGTTTTACATTTTAGGTTTAAACCGAATAAAAATTACATGAATAAATTAAATAAATATTGGATTTAATTTGAAAGTTGAAATTAAACAATTCATGCAAAATTACAGTAAACTAGGTGCAGCCCCAGGTGTTACCCGCGTTTTATCATACACAGCAACTGAAGAATCTCCTGCTTCTCTATCCTAACAGGCTTCCTGGGGGACAACTGGGATTTAGAAGAGAAATAAAAAGCGGACTGTATTTCTATAAGGCCAAATGCCGGTATACTTCGAAATAAGTAACAAAATTAGGAAACGCCCTAAGCGCGTCAGACGTGGCGGCAGCGACTGCGGGCGCAGCAGCGCGCGTCCCCCGCGACGCGAGGGGTCACGCGAGCAACGACAGCAACGCCATCTTCTTTATAAATTAAACTTTTTGACTTCCTTCCTCAACCAAATTTCATTAAAAATGTCCCAGCTAGGTGTTCGAGCATGAAAAATTGACAAGCATACAACCTTTCGCCTTTATAATATAGTGGGATTTAATATCCTTTAGATCTGAATTTCTTAAAACATTTTTTACTTAGAACGTAAGCTTAAAGATAAGCAGGACCAAAACATAACATTTGTACCCTGATTTCGGCGGCCTCCCTAGTTTTTCACCGATTGCCTTAAGTGGTGTGTCCTTACCAGTTTGCTCCAATTTCAGATAATTAGGCTCATTAGTTCAAAATGATGGAGATATTGACCGGGATATTAATAGCCGTATTAGTGCAGGTTGGGCAAAATGGCGACAGGTCACGGGTGTAACCTGCGATCCTCGTATGCCCCTTAAATGGAAAGGGAAAATATATAAGAGCGTAGTTAGACCTGTTATGTTATATGAATGGGAGTGTTGGACAACAAAAGCGACGGATGAAAGGAAAATGCATTCAACAAAAATGCGATTGTTGTGAGGATTTGTGGTTACAAGATTAGATAAAATAAGGAATGAGTACATAAGAGGAAGTATGAAGTGGCACCCATAAATGAGAAGTTACAAAGCTATAGGTAAGGATGGTAGGGCCATGTCGTGAGGAGGGAGGAAAGCCATGTAACGCAAAGAGTATGGAATATGAAAATTACGGGATCTAGGAGTAGAGGAAGACCAAAAAAGAGATGGATAGATTGTGTGATATGTCCAGGAGAAGTGTGATGCGGGGAATGGCTGGAAATAAATCTAAATGGAAGGAAGTTGCATACTGTGTCGACCCCACATAGGAAAGTGGGATAAATTAAAGGAAAAGAAAGATTTTTACTGCGAGCGAGAAGTGGTTCTTCTAAAGTTTAAAGCACCATTTTCGACTAAGAGAAGTGGAAATAAGTATTGTTTATAACTGTTTGATTACAGAACATCTTACTGCTCAGCGGCAGTGAGGGCGCACTGTCGGCGGGCGTGCCGGACGCGCCCAGCGGGCCCGCGCCCGCCGACGACGCGCCCGCCGCGCGGCTGCGGCAGCTCATGCAGCAGGTAACACACGAACACACACACCACACACACTCACACACACCGAGCGGGCGTGCCGGACGCGCCCAGCGGGCCCGCGCCCGCCGACGACGCGCCCGCCGCGCGGCTGCGGCAGCTCATGCAGCAGGTAACACACGAACACACACACACCACACACACTCACACACACCGAGCGGGCGTGCCGGACGCGCCCGCCGCGCGGCTGCGGCAGCTCATGCAGCAGGTAACACACGAACACACACACACCACACACACTCACACACACCGAGCGGGCGTGCCGGACGCGCCCGCCGCGCGGCTGCGGCAGCTCATGCAGCAGGTAACACACGAACACACACACACCACACACACTCACACACACCGAGCGGGCGTGCCGGACGCGCCCGCCGCGCGGCTGCGGCAGCTCATGCAGCAGGTAACACACGAACACACACACTCACACACACAGAGCGGGCGTGCCGGACGCGCCCGCCGCGCGGCTGCGGCAGCTCATGCAGCAGGTAACACACGAACACACACACACCACACACACTCACACACACCGAGCGGGCGTGCCGGACGCGCCCGCCGCGCGGCTGCGGCAGCTCATGCAGCAGGTAACACACGAACACACACACTCACACACACAGAGCGGGCGTGCCGGACGCGCCCGCCGCGCGGCTGCGGCAGCTCATGCAGCAGGTAACACACGAACACACACACACCACACACACTCACACACACAGAGCGGGCGTGCCGGACGCGCCCGCCGCGCGGCTGCGGCAGCTCATGCAGCAGGTAACACACGAACACACACACACCACACACACTCACACACACCGAGCGGGCGTGCCGGACGCGCCCGCCGCGCGGCTGCGGCAGCTCATGCAGCAGGTAACACACGAACACACACACCGAGCGGGCGTGCCGGACGCCCCTGCAGCCGCGTATGTAACCAGAGTTTTGTAACCAGTTACATAAAAATAAAAAATGATCCTCATAGGATACTGGTATCCAAGTGATAGGATTTTTACCTTTTCTGATACCTATATGTATGTTCGTAACTAGTATCCAGTAAGGAATAAATAATATTCTTATGAAACCATGAGTAATCCGGACCCATGCTTTACCTAAGACCTGGGTATACCAAATTATTTTTAGTGATTAAGGACATGGTGAGTGTGTAAGTTTGTGAAGTATTTAGTGGTGAGAAAAGAGTGAAAAGTACCAGGGCAACAGAAAGTATTAGGAGTTAGTCTACGCTTAGTTCATTATATTTGAGTTATAGATATGAGATAGAGTTGCAAAGTTATGCCCGTTTCATACGAGGGCAGAGCAATGAGGCAGAACAGTAGGCAGCAAAGTGCCGCAGAAACAATAACACGTCCTCAAGAACTAGTAATGTAAAAAGTTTTATTTATTTAGTTATTAATAGGAAGAGCAAAAGCAGATAATACCATATTAAGAAACTGATGACTACTTAGAGTTGTACATATATTTATGCCCTTGACTCTGAATCCCGGAGTGAAATAAATCAAGAAATTAATTAATTGATTACTATACCTACGAGTATCTATATTTCAAGCAGTTACCTAAAAGGAATATAAAGTACTTTCTCGTAATCGTTAGGAAGTTTTCCTTGGTTGTAACTCGGTTACGTGAAAGGAAAAAAATATATCACTTGGATACCAGTTTCCTATGAGGATCATTTTTTATTTTTATGTAACTGGTTACAAAACTCTGGTTACATACGCGGCTGAAGGGCCGGACGCGCCCGCCGCGCGGCTGCGGCAGCTCATGCAGCAGGTAACACACGAACACACACACACCACACACACTCACACACACCGAGCGGGCGTGCCGGACGCGCCCGCCGCGCGGCTGCGGCAGCTCATGCAGCAGGTAACACACGAACACACACACACCACACACACTCACACACACCGAGCGGGCGTGCCGGACGCGCCCGCCGCGCGGCTGCGGCAGCTCATGCAGCAGGTAACACACGAACACACACACACCACACACACTCACACACACCGAGCGGGCGTGCCGGACGCGCCCGCCGCGCGGCTGCGGCAGCTCATGCAGCAGGTAACACACGAACACACACACTCACACACACCGAGCGGGCGTGCCGGACGCGCCCGCCGCGCGGCTGCGGCAGCTCATGCAGCAGGTAACACACGAACACACACACCACACACACCGAGCGGGCGTGCCGGACGCGCCCAGCGGCGTGATGGCTGGCTCTTTATAGATTTATTAAAGCTGCCACCGATATTTACCGAAATATCGGCGGAAAAGTGGTTTCAGCTCCAAGAAACTTTTCTTATAAAATTGGATTACGTAGATCGGATCGTGGATCATCATTTGTTTAAATGTCCAGGTGTCGGATCTGAAGGCGCAGCGAGACGCGCTGGAGTCGGCGCTGAAGGACGTGACGCTGGACCTGAAGCCGCAGTTCCTGTCGGCGCTGGCGGCCGACGGCGCGCTGGACGAGCCGGCGCTGTCCGCCGCCGCGCTCGGCGCCGCGCTCACGCCGCTGCAGAGACAGGTATGCCTCTCTATCTCTCTCTACCATAACAACTTTTTATTTTTTATTAATTCAGCCCTTATGCCTCGGTCCTTTTTAAGGTTATACGTATCCGACGCTGCGTTTATCGGCGCGTAGTTGCCATTCGATAACCTTTCTGTCGTATGGGCCATCGGTTCCCCACAGACACATAGTGGCCTCGTCCACTGGCACTTTAAAGAGCTAATTCGTCGGCTAAGTCGGCAACTTTTGTTCTCTTGCGGATCTTCATACAAGTAATTTCCCATTACTCCGCGTGTTCGTGTTGCGGTCAGGTGTCGGCGACGCTGTCGGCGCAGGAGTCGCTGGTGTCGTCGCTGCAGGCGGCGCACGCGGAGCTGCTGTCGGCGCGAGGCGGCGCCAGCGGCCGCGACGAGGCGCTGGGCCGGCTGGCGGCCGCCGGCGACGCCTACCGCGACCTCACCAGCAACCTCAAGGAGGGCGTCAAGTTCTACAACGACCTCACGCAGGTCACACACAACACAATGCTTAATATCTTATTAATAGCCTTTTTTCTCATTTTTGATTTGGTTTTCATATTTTTTTTAGTTTCAAGTTTCTTTATTTGCATAAATGTAGGTACAATCATCTTAAACATGTGTTTTACCACCCCACAGTTGCTGCTAGCATTCCAGAACAAAGTGTCGGACTTCTGCTTTGCGCGCAAGACGGAGAAGGAGGAGTTGCTGAAGGACCTCACGCAGGAGGCGTCCCGCCCCGCGCGCTCCGCCCCCACCCCGCCGCAGCGCTCCGTCGACGAGGTAACGTGCTCCGCCCCGCAACACACTGTACTCACTGACAGGAGGCGTCCCCACCCCGCCGCAGCGCTCCGTCGACGAGGTAACGTGCTCCGCCCCGCAACACACTGAACTCACTGACAGTAGGCGTAAATTATATAAAGCGGAGCCACAAAATATGTGACATTATGTATGTCAACATTGTTTAGTGGCTTTTGTTTTAAGCAGCGTACGTGGTGCTTTTCCATTAATATATGACACGTTCCCCGCAGCCGCCGGCGGTGGCGCGTCGCTCCCCCCCGCCGCGGCCGCCGCCCCCCGCCGCCACCAGCTCCGCCCCCGCACCCGCACCCGCACCCGCGCTGCCCTACCCGCAACAACCGCAAGGTCAGTATTACCCCATCTTCTATTACTAATATCCCAACAAATATTATAAATGCGAAAGTGAGTTTGTATATTTGTTTGTTACCTCTTCACGCCCTATCTACTGAACCAATTATCCTGAAATTTCGCATACACACACATATCTAGGAGGAGTATTGAGAAAGAGATTGGGTACCTTTCATCCCGGGAAAAAGCTCTGTTCCCAAGAGAAATTCATGCGGGCGAAGCCGTGGGCGAATGCTAGTAATATAAATAAAGCTATTATTATAATAATAAAGCTAGTATTATAAATGCGAAAGTTAGTTTGCTTGTAACGCTTACACGCTCTTAATACTGAACCAATCTTCCTGAAATTGAAAGTATCGAGAAGGACTTAGTCTACCTTTCATTCGGGGGAAAAACACTTTTCCCGAGGAATTTTCACGCGAGCGAAGCCGCGGGCACAAGCTAGTACAGTCGCCTCCACGCGCGCCGCCCGCAGGCATGCCGCTGCCGTACGGCGCGGCCGCGTACCCCTACTACGCGCCGCCGCCCATGCCCGCGCTCTACAACCCCTACGCCACGCTGCCCTACCCCCACCACGCGCGCCTGCCGCCCGCGCAGCCCTACCAGCCCTACCAGTACCCGCCGCCGTCCGCCGCGCCCTACCAGCCGCCGCCCGCCGGCTACAACCCCTACCCGCAGCAGCCGCAGTAGGAGGGTCTGCTTATGACGACCGTAATCTAAACTACTCTTTTTTTCAAGCAAATTATGTAATATATAGTTTAGTTTGTAAAAAAGCTAGGTGCATTCTATCCGTAATTATTAAAGTTATTGTTTTGATTATTCCAGAGTTCAAAATTAAGTAATAGTGCTTTTTGCAGTTTCATTTCACAATGGCTATCTGAGTTAAACTGAAAATGTTGATTTTATTACCAATAAAAACGAATCGAATTTAACCAATTGTAAGAAAATCATTTCACTGCCTTGGCCAAATCCACACGTTGGCAAACAAATTATAATATAATATACCTTGTACTGTTGTGAAAATTATGCAAATTATGCATTGATATCGTAGGTTAAGACAGGTGCACGATCTGTTATATGTTTGGATTATATGATTGTTGATGTATATTATATCGTAAGGCTCAAAAGTACTAACCAAGGTTATTTAGATGTTAATTACTTCCAATGTTATAATCGCACGGCGCGCCGTCGCCTGTGGTTATCAAACCAAAGCACTGAGAGCCGGCGTCCACATCGCGGACGCGCCGCGACGCGAGGAGCACAGCTGTGATTGATTGCCTTGAATCTTCGACCGAATGAATGGTGATCTAAGAATATAAAGGGTACAATAAGTTCTACTAGACGCATTTTATAATTCTCAAACCAATGTACTAATTCAATTTTATTGTATTTTAATTTGACTATTATATTAGTTTGCAATGAAATCTACTAATCTAGAATAAATTGTTTTTATATGACGAAGTTGTTTCAATCCAACATCCTGTATGGTTTAGCCTTAACGACTCAGCATGGTGCTGCATAACAAATGTGTGAGTGATATCATGAATCGTCGATAGCTATGTATCAGAGGTAACATTCATGTATATATTTTATTATATCTTCAGGTTGGTAGGATAAACACCGTTGTCATTCAAATAGTGGATAGAACTACATAATAAAAATATCTAATCCAATAAACAATCTAATTACTTAAATAATAAAATGGTTTTATTATTTATAGAGGTAGGATGGGCAAAGCCAGAATACACTTATAATTTTGAACACTCAATTAGTTGTTTCCTCAAAAACTTCTACTTTGTTATCATCAATACTATGCCACTGAGGCTTACTGGGACCAATCCAGAACCGCGAACCAGTGGTACTCATTTATAAAGTGTGTATGACCTAGCTGGTTTCAGGGTTCAACAATGACTACAGTCAGCCACAGTGAATATAGAAAAAAGTAGTAATAAAATTGATAATCTTCTTTTTGTCAAAAGCATAATATTATTTTGTGGTTGGCCAAGAGAGGCTGTTATGTTCTTATCATGTCTGATATAAAAAAAAATATTAAGTAAAACCCAAATTAATATCACATAACTTCTATTTATTAAATGATAAACTGCTAGCAATTATATAAACTGATGGGTTTTATTAATTTAGTCAATAAACATTAGAACTTGGGAGCTGGAGACTCTTCCTTGGAGTAATCCCTGTTGGGCGAGTAGAACTGTGGACAACAGAAACACAACTTTAAAAGCAAACCAGCTAACAATAAAAAATACTAGTTGGTAGATATAACAGGGCAAGTACAGTAATATTTACTGATCTATGAATGAAGAGAATAATATCTTACAATGTAGAAGTGCTTACCTTGTATTGCTTTGTCCTGTACTCTTCCCAGGGCTCGGGATTGCCCTTCTTGCTCCAGGAGACGTCGGGCGAGCGCAGCGCCAGCCGCGCGAGGTAGAACACCGCGCCGCCACAGCCCAGCGCCGTGCACACGTATAGCGGGATTAACTAAACATATAAATAATTGTCACTGCGCTGTTGTTATCTAGAAGGTTTGAGGTTAATTATGTAAGAAGTACAAAAAGAAAATAAGGAAAGTTAATATTTCAACATAATCACTACTCACAGCTTTATGCTTCTTTAAGCTTTGAATGCTTAGACCTTGCATTTTTCTGTTTTTTTACGAAAAATTGTATATGTACAGAGCAGATTTTTATTCTCTTCAAAAAAATCAATTTGAAACTACTCTGCACAGTGCACTGCAGCTAGCTTGCTTGTGTCAATCAATATGTGTCACTGGAGACAGCTGTCACTGTCACCTACATAAACTTTTTTTTGTGGAATTCAATCCACAATATCAACAATATGGCAAGGGAAGGGTTATCATATATGTAGATAGGTAGCATATTTTTCCAGGTGGCCTACTATCATCTCTTAAAACCATGCAAAATCCAGTGAGTAAGCGAGACAGCGCTATACATGATGTAGGGCGACATCTCCCTTAATCGTTCTTGCATGTTTTTTAGAGATGGTGGTAGGCCGCCAGGTGGCTTCCTAACTAGAATAGTGTCGGTCGACGCGAGCGCCACGAGTGGCGAGACGAGCCGCGAGAGTCCATTCACCAAAGAATTTATATACAACACTAGAATGCTTACGGAGGACAAAAGCCGTTCCCGAAATAAAACCTAAAGTTTGTAGGTATCTCTTTCTAGTAAGTTGTATAATATTCAAGAGGAAAAGGGACACCTACAAATTTTGGTCCTTTTTCTGGAACGTTAGGTATTTGTATGTAGGTTTATAAGAAAAATCAACTTTGATGTAGAGTAATAAGGATTAATTTTGAATGTTGTTTTTTGCGATTATTATAATTCGTAAGCATTCTAGTGTTGTATATAAATTCTTTGCCATTCACACATTCGGCTCGTGGCTCGTCTCGCGACTCGCACGAGAGTGTAAATATGGTAAATGAGGTATTAAAGAACTTTGAATCCAGGGCCGTAAAATAATTAAAAAAAAGAAGAAAATTGATTTGATTGAGTGAGATTGAAGTGCATGAAGAAATTATTGAATAATGAATATGAATATGAACGATTGCATCTGAAAGTGATCGGAAACTACTAGTTATTCCTTTATTTATATCTTCTTTGTTTGCAAGAAAAAAAGAATCTGTTATCGTGGAAGACATTTGTAAAAATATCAAAATGAGTTTCCTTTTGTAAGTAAAAGTTTAGATTGATCTAGAATGCTATTTTTATAGATACTTGTACGTTTCCTTATTTTATTGACATCTTTATTAAACCAGTATGGACAAATGTTTTGCATGGTTTCTTTGCGTCTATCGCAGTGAGTTGGCATCTTTACATGGGCTAATGTTATGAATAACATGTAGGTACTGACTGACATGACAAATGGACTTCAGGCGAAGTTTGATTAATCCGTATCAATGTTGCAGTGGAAGCCGGTCGAATAAGACCTTTAAGCCCAAGAAGAACATCCCAGAGGGCACCCATCAATATGACCTGATGCGGCACGCTGCCGCCACGCTGGGATCCGGCAACCTGCGCCTCGCCGTCATGTTGCCGGAGGGCGAGGACCTCAACGAGTGGGTCGCCGTCAACAGTAAGTGTACATTCCTTGCTTACTGGCAGTACCAGCACACATATACAATGTAAAACAATTCATTTTTTCATTAATATGGTGTAGATTACAAGTTCAACTTTATTGACCTTGCACACCTGATGTAAGAGTGCTTCTAATCGGCCCACTGGCCTCTGATGTGGCTAAGACTTATGGTTCAACAAACCACTAGAAAGGTCATTTATAACTTGAGCAAGAGCATTAAACTTAACTGGAGGCGCCACTGAGACACTACACAAACTTATTTCTAAGTGAAAAAGTCTGCCACATTCTGCATGCTAATGGAGGAAACACATACAGTAAGTATTAACACTAACATATTATTTAAACAAGTTGCTACACACGCGCCAAATTATCAACACAAGCAAAAAGTACACAAATATAAGAAGTATGACCGGTGGTTCTATACTATTCTTTCCAAGCCAAAATGAATGTACATAATGTTTGACACAAATGAAAAATTTATTATTGCATAGTATAAAACAAAGTCACTTTCCACTGTCTGTCCCTATGTATGCTTATATCTTATAAACTATACAACATACTTTGATGCGGTTTTTGTAATAGAGTGATTCAAGAGGAATGTTTTTATGTAAGTGAACCCATAATATTCCCATGCGAAGCCAGGGTGGGTCGCTAGTGATGCATATATTATAATTCTATTGTGTAAAAATATTGTAGTTAATTTGCAACTTAACCTAACATGTTAACAAAATATTTACAACCCATTTTGGGAGTATTACTATTCTTGGAAAAACTCTGTTTTTGTTCTGCCCCTTTCCCAGTTCCTCTGGGGTCAGTTCTCTTCTTAATATGTTAAGCTATATCAAAACTGTTGCTAATCCAGCCAAAAAAGCTGATTGCAAAGCCTTTCAGGCTATAAGCAGATAAGTTTAAAAGATTCAACATGATTTAATATTATTTCTCTTTAAGAATACCTATTTAAGAATAGGCAGCCTGTATGTGGCGACAAATTGTTTAAACTTATGCTTCCATGCGTAATTTCCATTGAATAGATACATGAACAAAGGCGGTCGACAGAGATAACATATTGTTTGGTTCAGTATGGGCTGTTATCTGTGCCAGTTCCTGGCCACATCATTTATAAAATCATGATACACAACTTATACATATTTTTATTTCTGAATTTTTCTTGTGCTTTAGTTTTGGTAAATAAGAAATTTAGAAGAATTACCACACATTTAGAAGAATCACCCACAGGACTGTTGTATTTTGTTTAATTGGGCTGCTTGTTGACTAATATCAACTATTTACCACATTTATAAATAAATACAATTGGCACTATTGTGAACGGACGAACGGCGAACTTTGTTTTGGATTTAAGAATATACCATTTTTTCCTTTCTGTCAATGTTGTAAAACGAAAGTGTGTCTCAAAAAGCAACATCATATTATGCCAAATATTTTAATAATTTTAAAACAAAATATGAAGACATTTTGTATCATGAACTCACTTCAAAACTTCTGTTGGATGTAATGTAACTGATGTTTGTTCATCAATTGTAAACCTTTTTTCCTGAGTCATGTTAAGCCTGAGATGTTTATTATTACATCTTTATATGTCAGTTAATACTTTCATTGAGACTCATGCTCAATAAGACAAAAATAGTTTGTTGTCCACGTTGAAATGTCCACAAAAGCGCTAAGATTTGATTTGAAATCAAACCCCACTGAAAATTATTATACTTATGTGGTAAAGATAAAATTAAATGTTAAACTAAATAAAAGATTTTGTTACCTAGATGTATAAACAATTATAGTTAACAAAGTGCATTGAGGAGCTCGATAGCCTAGCGCGCACGTTTTCGTAACGATAGCGCGCGTCAAGCGATGGCGACGGCGAGTGCGCGGCCATGTTTGGATTGGTCGCCATTAGTGGCATTTCCATCTTGAGCTCTTCCGTGCTTCGGAAGGCACGTTAAGCCGTTGGTCCCGGCTGTTATCGGTAGATGGCAGTCGTTAGGCAATGTCAGATGCTTTTAGGCAGCCTGTAAAATCTGATAGTGTTGGCAACTAACTTGGTTCATGTTCCTGTGGGTCTGGTTTCCCTGTAAAAAGGGGGTTATGGAGGTTAGACAGCAGTCGCTCCATTGTAATAACCAGTTCCGCCAAATCAGGGCCATGATTAATACCATACTCTGGCCTCTGAAGCGTAAGCTGAAGATGCAACCGGGAAACACGCTTGGACGAAGAAGAAGTTAACAAAGTGCATTGATACAGTAAAATTTAAATTGATTCTGTTCATTAATATTTGTTTCTCAACAGCAGTGGACTTCTTCAACCAAATCAACATGCTGTATGGGACCATCACGGAGTTCTGCACAGAGGAGTCGTGTGCCGTGATGTCGGCAGGGCCAAAGTACGAGTACCACTGGGCGGATGGACACACAGTCAAGAAACCTATCAAGTGTTCGGCCCCCAAGTACATTGACTACCTGATGACTTGGGCGCAAGACCAGCTCGACGATGAAACCCTCTTTCCTTCCAAAATAGGTAAATAAAAATGCTGTGCTATTGTATATGGTCAGATTTGAATAATTCTTTTTGCATATGATAGCCTGATTCTTGAGGAAGGCTACATACACACCACGTGCGAGTGAAACCACGTAGAATAGCTTATATTAGTATATGGGTAAAGGTATTACAAAGTTGTTACAAATTGTTTGCAGGTGTGCCGTTCCCCAAGAACTTCCTGTCGATGGCTAAGACGATCCTGAAGCGGTTGTTCCGCGTGTACGCACACATCTACCATCAGCACTTCCCGCAAGTGGTGCAGCTCGGCGAGGAGGCCCATCTCAACACCTCCTTCAAACACTTCATCTTCTTTGTACAGGTCGGCAGACTTCAACATTGCAATCAAACATGAGCCTTCAGTTGATATTTTAGTTCTTTTTATATTATTTAAGGATATGCGGATTGGCTAAATTGCATCAGAATCGAGAACTTTGGATTAACAAAGACTTGGAAAAGCTGATTAAATTAGAACCGAAGTGGCATTCATTCGTGTACATTATGAAATTGCAATAGAAATCAGCAACTCATTTAAAATTGTTTGTTACCAGGAGTTCAGTTTGATCGAGCGCCGCGAGCTGGCACCGCTGCACGAGCTCATCGAGAAACTCACCGCCAAGGACGCGCGATGATGACAGCGGCAGGGGCGTCCTATGTAACAGTAGCTGGACGATACGGACGGATATGTAGGTTTCGTTTGACTGTTTTCAAGTATTTCGTTATTAACATTAATATAATACGACGCTGAATTGCCAGTGACAGCATTCCTACACAAATGCTTCCACTAATTTGTCTAATATTAAGATCAGACTTGGTTCTTCAGTGTCGAATTACATTTTTTCTGTCTGTTTTGACATTTGGTCGGAGTTGAGAAACAGGTGTGTGGATGATGGCCTTCCTATGATAATAACGATAGATGCGATTTTATATCATTGGAATCTAACTATATTTGATACAGAGGTTATTGTACATTGCGGATTTACTCGTAGAACGTACTTAAGGTACTATTTAGATTCACGCATTTTTTTACCAAATAGCAGACGCATTTTATAAACCTAGAGATAAACTCACTTGTATTTTTCTAAGAAGTGACTTGATTATAATTAAATTAAGGGGTTAGTGTAGTATCGGCGTGGCCTATGTAGACAATGATTTTTGATAATTGTGAACCCCAAATAAGGCGGACGTTTAAACGAGTGTCCCAGCTGAATAAGATAAAGACCTATGGAATATTGAATCTTATGAAGTGCTATTTGTATAAGAATAATTTATTATTTTGAAAGATTTCGCATTTTGGTTCGTGTGCCCTTTTTTCGATCTCAAATTGGTTTTTATTGTAAGGTCAAACAAATTATAAAATGGAACTTAAAATCAATTTAAAAGTGAAAGAGCATTATGAATTAGATTTGAATATAAAATGTAGTCGCAGAGCCCGAACCAAAATAAATACTACTTAGTTAAGATTTATTTAGAATTATTGTATGTTTTATTTATAATTAATTACTACATAGTAACTGTGTTATTAATTGTATTCGAATTTTTGTAATGCATTACATAGTATAAGCGCTTGTAAGATATATTCGCGCATACTTCATAATAATACTTGGAGGTGTTTCTAACATTCTGTGTATAATAAATATTACTAACGTATTCTCTTCAGAAATGTTCGGCTTGGAACGATCGAGCCTATGGAAGTGTACGCTAGAAATGTAGTCGATAAAACTAGCAGAGCCCGTCTTCAGTCGACGTTCTAGCTGTATTTTCACTTTATTGTTTCGGTTTATTAAAATATTCCAAACAGGTGTAATATTAGTGCAATTTTATAAATTATATGCTATGTACACAATAATATTTGAATGTTTTTATATACTTTTCTTAACAACAGAAACCATTTAGTAGTCAAATAGTAGGGGAGCCCAAGAGGGAATTTCGCAAGTTACTCAAGCGCGGCAGATTGACATATGGGAGATAAGGTAAAACACCCTATTAAGTAACTACAAAATTTGAGCATTATAATTCAACCGCGCGGATAATATTTCCAGTCAGAATAATAAAAAAAATCGATAGTCAAAATACCTAAGCGCTTCAGGGTTAATTTTCTTGTTTAAAAGGGTCCATTCCAATAATCTGACGATTTAAGCGAAACATGAGTAGTAGGATTACGAACTTGCAAAAAAATCGTTAAGTACTCATACATACTCGAGCGCGACAGATTTTTTCTTAATCCCAACTAATGTTATAAATGCGAAAGTGAGTTTGTTTGTTTGTGAAATCCCTATCTATATATCTCTACTGAACCAACTTGAAATTTCTCATACATAAAGTTAGAAGTATTGAGAAGGACATAGGCTACCTATCATCCCGGGCAAAACCACTGTTCCCGACGAATTGTAATTCAATCCATACTCGTTTAACAATGCGACTAATATTTACAGATTTCTGGTAACAAAAGAATATAAACGAAAATTCGATAACTTCATGTGTTTGTTTACATCGTAAAAAAACAATATATGATAGTACTAGCTGTTCCCCGCGGCTCCGCCTCGCGTGGGACTCGGTTATATCGCGCCCAAAAGTAGCCTATGTTTGACCTCAGGTCATTAACTACATCCCTACCAAATTTCATCACAATCAGTCCAGCCGTTTAGTCGTGAAGAGGTGACAGACAGACAGACTTTCGCATTTATAATATTAGTATGGATTGGGATGAATGATTGAGCGTTGCGTGTATTTGTTTACAAAATAAACACAAAATAAACATAGAAGTATTGAAAAGTATTTTTTTAGACAGCACATTACCTCGATAATCGTTTATCGCATCGAGCCTAGTCTTTTGTATCGTATGAAAATCTAACGCGGTCTCGTATTTCAGAATAGAACTTATTTTGCATTTTAAAAAGCCACCACAAGCTTGTGTCACGTCAGAAGCTCAAAATCGTCAGTGTTTTGTATAGGTGCATAAATGGGGGTTCATACATTGTCTTCACTGAAAATCTGACAAGTACAAGAACTTATTTTTCTTATTTTTTAACCCCTTTTTTTGCCACCCCCATCTTCCACATTTGCAGATTTACATATCTCCGTTACCGGTGAGATGTGGGCACAAAATGATATTAATATCTGACGCGCTCGAGTACTTCGATGCGACTGATTTATTTACAATTTCGAAACAGACGCTTCCCCTACCGGTATAACAATAAAATAATATAAGCTTTTTTTCTTTTAACTATCTAATCCACAGAACAGAAAAATTATCCGAAAAGGTATGTTTTTATGCGGATTTAGTTCCAGGATCAGTATGGCAGCGTGTTCTCTCTTTTTATCTTCAATTAATACATGTAAACCACACCACACCTTATTAGAAATGTTTTATATATGTTACAACAAAGCCACCTAATTTTATCGACCAATAAAAGTGGCAATAAATGACGCAATCAAATTCCCCGTCCATTTTTTCTGTGTGAAACGCTGACTTGCAAGCCAAACTAGTGACACGTTTTTCGTGCGCTATGCCACTTCTTGTTAATATTTCTAAATTCTGTGATCTAATCATTAAAATCTTGTCTGAACAACCTCCGAGTAACTGCACATTTAGCATCATGGGCTCTTCTACTAAAACGCCCTTTCATTTGTCGATGTCAACTGAGATGCCAAGCGAATTTAGTTGCTGATAAAAAAATGTAAATAATTTCTTTCAATTTAAGGTGATACCTCGGTGAACACCAGCGCCACCATCATTTAAAAATCATTATTCACTGAAAATACAAGTTATCAAAAATTCGTCTTATGTAATTAAGGTTCTTGATCTGGTTAATTTTAAACATATTAAATTATTAAGTTATTGTTCCCTATAGTTACAAATTGAAATATTGCTTAAAACGGCCACTTTTAGCAGTTTTGCAATTTGTAACTATATGGAACTATAATTTAATATGTTTAAACTTCAGATCCAGAACCTTAATTACATCACGGATTTTTGATAACGTGTGTTTTCAGTGAATAACGATTTTTAAATGATGGTGGCGCTAGTGTTTTTATGTCTGCGCAGACGAAAGACCTGTACTACTATTGTAAATAAACGATTTGTATTATTTTTACGAAATAGTATTCAGTGTCTGCTTTTGGCATCCTCTGACACAATCACGAACTGATGACGACCATATTGGATATATGTTTACCTAGAAGGATAAATAAGCTAAATTAACAAAAATCTGGGAGTTCTAGATTAATTCTAACTTCATCAAGCACTTTGCCGGCCAGTAACTACTGACGACGGCACACTGGTCGCGTCAAACATTGTCCGCCGAAAGGCAAAATCAAGGTGACGAGAGGATTTTATATAAATAAAACAAATATTTAATACTTTGTTGCATTTTTATTTCGCAATGATTATACAAAGTCCGTGATCCCTCACAATAAGTATTCACATAAAATTAAACTAAGCATTACTAACAGTCAGTACTATGCGGGCCTGGGATGCAGCGTAGTCACAGCAGTCGGGGGCGGCGCCCCGTGGGCTGCTAGTGTCGCTAGGGCGGGGCGGCACCCGCGTGCACAGCTGCTAGTGTCGCTAGGGCGGGGCGGCACCCGCGTGCACAGCTGCTAGTGTCGCTAGGGCGGGGCGGCACCCGCGTGCACAGCTGCTAGTGTCGCTAGGGCGGGGCGGCACCCGCGTGCACAGCTGCTAGTGTTGCTAGGGCGGGGCGGCACCCGCGTGCACAGCTGCTAGTGTCGCTAGGGCGGGGCGGCACCCGCGTGCACAGCTGCTAGTGTCGCTAGGGCGGGGCGGCACCCGCGTGCACAGCTGCTAGTGTCGCTAGGGCGGGGCGGCACCCGCGTGCACAGCTGCTAGTGTCGCTAGGGCGGGGCGGCACCCGCGTGCACAGCTGCTAGTGTCGCTAGGGCGGGGCGGCACCCGCGTGCACAGCTGCTAGTGTCGCTAGGGCGGGGCGGCACCCGCGTGCACAGCTGCTAGTGCGGCTAGGGCGGGCCGCCGCTGGACACGGGCGGCGGGGGCGGCGGCGGCGCCAGGAAGGCGGGCGGCGGCGGCGCCGACCAGGGCGGGGGCGGGCCGCCGAACCCGCGCCAGCCGCCCGCGCCTGTTCACACACATAGTACTTAGACCAAAGTTCACAGACATATGTTTCAATGTAAAACAACTAATTTACACATAAAACGGATGTTATATTATTAAACTGCCGCTTTAGTTTCACAAGAATACTTGTTTTTCTCCAAAATGAACGAATGCACCGATTTTAATGGATTTCACTTTATTTATTCTTTCATTAATTCATTCATCAATTCAATTCATATATCGGTATTTAGAGTAAGCACACTGGTAGAAGGGCTTAACCCAAAAAGAGCGCTTGACGTCGCGGCGCGGGACCTGCGTGCTACTCGTAATAGCTTCACCACCAAGGATGTCAAAGACTGGTGGCCTACTATCATCTCTTAAAACCACGCAAGATCCAGTGAGTAAGCGGGACAGCGCAATACATGATGTGAGGCGACATCTTCCTTACTCACTGGACCTTGCATGGTTTTAAGAGATGGTAGTAAGCCACCTAGGGCTAGAAAGCGGACCCTGAACTCCGAAGCAACCAGCTGAGGATGCAACCAAGGAAGTGCTGATTATGATAAAGAAGAAGCTTAATATCCTATCCTAACTATAATATTATAAATACAAAAGTGAGTTTGTTTATTTGTTACGTTTTCATGCTCATGATCTACTGCACCAATCTTCCTGAAATTTCGCATACACATTAATAAAAGTATTGAGAAGGACATAGGTACCTTTCTGAAAACACTGTACCCGTGGAAAATTCACGCGGGCGAAAGCTAGTCACTATCATTACATAGTAAAAAACAAAGTCGCTTCCGGTGGCTCTATATCCCTATGTATTCTTAAATCTTTAAAACCACACACACACACCGGATTTTGATGCGGTTTTTTTTTTATAGAAGAGTGATTCAAGAGGAAGGTTTTTATGTCCATGCGAAGCCGGGGCGGGTCGCTAGTATTAAATAAATAAATGATCAACTGACCTGGCGGCGGCGGCGGCATGTGTGGCGGGCCCGGCACTCCCGGCGGAGGACCCATTTTCCCGTCGTTCTGATTACAAACACATTAGTTACAAAAACGTTACAGATGCAATTTACAGTTTTAGCTGGGATACATGAGCCTTAATGAGAATTTATTAATAGTACGCATTGCAAGGATGTCTAGGTGGCCTACTACCATCTCTTAAAACCATGCAAGTTCCAGTAAGTAAGCGAGCCAGTGCGATACAAGATGTAATGCGATATTACTCACTGGATCTTGCATGGTTTTAAGAGATTGTGGCAAGCCACCTGGCCAGAAATTAGACAAAATCATCGAATTGCTGAAAGTAGAAGGAAATAATAGTACAGTTGGGGGTAGATAAACCAAACCCCCTATTCACTCACTATGGTAAAGTACGGTAAGGGTCACCTTTATCTGCCCCCCTGATTATATTTTTGTCGAGTACGAATGTAATAGATAGAATGGAATGGTTGTTGAGTTGAGACCGGAATTTAAGCAAATTACGGCCGGGTAATATTGCAAGGAGGATGCGCAGCTGAGGCCTTTTAAAAATAAGAGGACGTAAATTGCAATTTCGGTCGAGGCTTGTACGGTACTTTTCATCCTCACTTGTCAAATTTTTGCGCATACAGATTATTTATATATATAAATAAGTACAATTACAGTTAATATAAAAAATACATTTTTAAGCGGTCAGAAAAATTTGTATTGTATTGTATAAATTATTCATTTTGTTTAAATCAAAAATATATTAGAGAAATAGACGAGGACGTTATGCTATTTCGGCTTAGATTCGTATAGTAACTATTTTCTATTAGCGAGGCAAAAATATAATACAAATAATCATCGAGTTTACGCGTCGGGTACACAGTATGGTTACCTGGTAGTGCGGCGGTCCGTGCACGTGGTGGTGCGGCGGCGGCATGTGCGGGCGCAGCAGCGGCGGCTGCGGCGGCGGCGGCGGCGGCGCGCCCGGCGGCGGCGGCGCAGCGCCCAGCCACGGCGCCGCCAGCAGCGCGCGCGGCGCACCGCCGCCCCCGCCCGCCCCCACGCCGCCCACGCCGCCCACACCGCCCGCCCGGCGGGAGCCCGCCCCGCCTGTCGGCGCCGGGCCGGGCGGCGCCTCGCCCAGCTCCGCCATCAGAGACATGTACTCCTCGTCGATCTTGGCCTGCGGGACCGTGTATGTATTAAATTACGGAGCTTGCGGACAGATTAGATACGTTGTTTGGATCTTACGATGTATTGTTATGAAGTTAAAATAATGCAACCCCATAGCTGGCAACCACTGGAAACACTAAGATTCTGGCAACATACAGACGTATCTCCGCAATCGAATATTCACCGTGGAACAAACTAAAACGATACTCATAAATCCATATCCATACTAATATTATAAATGCGAAAGTCTGTCTGTCTGTCTGTCACCTCTTCACGGCTAAACTGCTGGACCAATTGTAATGAAATTTGGTAGGGATGTAGTTAACGACCTGAGGTAAAACATAGGCTACTTTTGGGCGCGATATAACCGAGTCCCACGCGGGGCGAAGCCGCGGGAAACAGCTAGTCTTATATATATGTAAAACTTAAAATCAAAACTTGCAAATTTTAGAAATTGGAAAAGACAACTAAGGAAAACAACCTTCAGCAAGTGATATAGGCATTTGGTAACTATCAGTTTATGTTTTGGAAATTGACACCATAGTGATTATATACTCTGCTTAGAAGTACTGCAAGACCAAGCCAGTCAAATCGTCATAATCTAAATACTTTGTTTTAACGCGGAGTGACATCATCACTGTAACTTAATTAAATTTAATTAAATAAAAAATGATTTACAATTTTAAGAAGTTTTCTTTCAATCTTTCTATCTTATCGAAAAAACATTTAAATCACTACCATTTTTATTTTTGGCTAGCCCCTAGCTCGTAACGGTATAAATAATGATTTATTTCACACAGATAATTTTCTTTCTTTCTTACTAGGCAAAAACGTTAATTTAACATTGACTGCGGCCGGCTTGGACCGAGTAGCATCAAATGACAGCGCTCAAATGTTTACGGTAAATTACAAGGTGAAACACTAGTGCGACACGTTTCACTATCAGATTGATTCCGCAATGCGCACAGGACGCAATTTGTGTTAAAAAGTATGAGTTTTAAGAAACTTTTCTTCTTTAACCCTCGACGCAAAAAGAGGGGTGTTATAAGTTTGACGTGTCTGTCTGTCTCTGATATCATAGCTCCCGAACAGATGAAGCGATTTCAATTAAGTTTTTTTCGTATTAAAGGTGACTTATGGGCGAGTGTTTTTAGACATGTTTGATGAAAATCGGTTGAGCCGTTTAGAAGTTGTGGGGCTGAAAGTGGGGAAGATTAACCGAATGTCTGCAAATATACTCGAGTATGAAAGCGGATTAAGTGCACATTACATACATAAAATGTTTAATGAAAATCGATTTAGTTGTTAAAAAGCTCTGGGGTTGTAAGTGGTGAAAAAAACTAATGTCTGCAAATAATATTGTGGGGGGTGGGGGATGTGGTTACTACTAAAAAGAAAATGTGTCGTGGGTTTAATTTAATGTTATTTAACTCAGTCTGTAAAACGTGTTAGCTTAAAATGCAATAAATAATTAAATAACGAACTATAAATACGAAAAGGAACAATGCAGCGTGCGTATACCTTGTTGTGCACGGGCAGCAGCGTGCCCTGGCCGGGCCGCTTGGCGCGGCAGTCGCGCGCTATGTGCCCCGCGCCGCCGCACGCGCTGCACACGATGCTGTTGGTGACGTTGGGCTTGTCCGGGCACAGCCACGTGCGGTGGTCGGTGGCCGTGCAGTTGGCGCAGCGCTGCGCGTCGTGCTCGCGCAGCGTGCCGTTCAGCTGCGCCAGCTCGCGCAGCTGCATGCGCCGCAGGTCGTTCTGCCCTTCCGGCACCTCCACGCCTTGCCGGATCACTTCCTTGATCTGAGAGAGAGATGTCATCGGAATTAGCAATAGTCTTCGAAAAACTTACAACGACCGAACGGCAACACGCTATTGAAAAAAAAAGATATTATTAGGAATATCCGAGATCGGCTATATAACATCTTACGTTTTTATGATCCTTCGAGCCGGAGGCAAAAAAATATAAATAAAGTGTCAACAAATACCAGTCTTTCGTCCCTAATTAAAAAAAAAAAAAATTCTAACTAATATTATAAATGCGAAAGTGAGTTTGTTTGTTACGCTTTCACGCCCTATCTACTGCACCAATCTTCCTGAAATTTCGCATACACAATAATAGAAGTATTGAGAAGAACATAGGGTACCTTTCATCCCAGGAAAAAGCACTGTTCCCGAGGGAATCTCACGCGGGCGAAGACGCTTACGAAAGCTAGCAATTAAATAAAAACCAAATACCAATAAATAAAAAATCAAAGTCGTGGCTACCTTCTCAACAGCCTTCTTGACGCAGTCGGCGCTGGTGGCGGTGATGTAGGCGTGCAGCGGCTCGTCCTCGCCGGGCAGCGGCTGCCCGTCCTTGCGGCCCACCTTGCCTTCCTTCACCGACCCCTTGCCGCGGATTATTATCTTCGCGCCCGTCTCCTTCTCCATTGCTGGGTAAACGATTCAATAGGAACATCTATATTCATTTTATTGTATGCCCAGTGGTGGGACATAGGTTATTTTCAATACCATGTCAACCTGTGTTACGATATATGCCTATGTTCACAAAATAAACAAATTCATTTTAGACCTGTTTCAATTACGTACTTGGGTTATGTTACATTACATGTTGCTAATATAATGTGAGGTATTCTGTTGTAAAAATATAAAATGGCTAACATTTTTTTAAAAGAACTACAAATGTCGCTAAATTGTTAAAAAGGAGCAGAAGAGAAAATTCTGATATTTTCTTGATAAATTCAATGTAATGAATGAGAAATATCGTTTGGATTACCGATGAAAATGGTATTTCTATGCAAAACCAACGCAAAACTGTTTATATGTTGTAATGTATATATAACAATGTAAAAATAAACACAGATAAGGTACCTTTGAGCGTGTTCCCTCTGGGCCCGATGAGCAGCCCCACGAAGTTGATGTCGGGGTGCTCCTCCTGCGGGATCATCACCTTGTCGTGCACGCGCACGATGGGCGGCCTGCACACAATATACTAATGTTACACCATTTTTCTACTATATATTACGCTTGGGCATAAAAACCTTCCTATATCTATTAAAAAAACCGCATCAAAATCCGTTGCTTAGTTTTAAAGATTTAATACAAAAGGACATAGGAACAGAGAAAGCGACTTTTTTATACTATGTAGTGAAGTGATGATGCAAGAACTAGTCATTTTCACGTTATAAATTCTTTTGTTCCAGCGGAAAAAAAAAAATATTCTTGTGATTCGAATCCACGAGCTGAAATTAAATGATTAGTTTGTAAAAGTTTCTTGTTTTAAGCTCCATGGAACAGCTCTGAGGGTTTAGCTAAAGTCACAATTTCAAAACGTTGATGAATGTCGACAAGAGCAAAATGTATGGGATTGACATAAGCTGCGGTAAATCACGTGGTCAATCTTATGTCAATCCCGTATACATATTTTGTTGGCTAAGCCTCTATAGCTGTTCCACGGAGCTGAAAACAAGATAAAATGTACCAGACTAATCTTACACCTTCAGTTAGTGGATTCAAATACCAAGAATTTTTTTTTTTTCTGCTTGCTATCCCGGATCATATAGTAAACGATTATACGTTTAACCGCCTGAAAAGTCTGGACAGTCTGTCAGCTCAGTAAAACACGACCGAAACCAACTTATGCCTACACGTATAATAGCCGCGGTGAGCTGTACCGCGCTAGCTGCTGTAGAGTTTTCTCAAATAAGCTTGGTTTCGCTAGTCATACGCGCGCCCACTGGCGCAGAAATGAAGTTTTGCCTTGATGTAGCCGATCAAGAGGACATCATCGTCCCGGACCGTTAGCCAGAAGCCTCACTTGTAGTCCGGCGGCGGCTTGAACTCGGGGTTGATCTGCTGCATGCGCTGCACGAGCCGATGCCGCTCCTCCTCCAGCTTGCGGCGCGTGCGGTACTCGCGCGTGTTCAGCCGCTTGCCGTCCGTCGAGTAGATGGGCTCCGGCGACGGCGACCTGTCGCAGACACACGTCACACGTCAGACTGCCGCGAGGGGGCGCACTACACACCTCCGACAATATTGTTAGCATTTATAACCCGGACTAAACTGACAATGATTTAAGTTTAAATAATCCTACATCTCACTCAAAAATTCTACGCATTTATATTACATTGCCTGCGCTAGTTTGAAAAAGTTGTGAATCTCAAATATGAAATATCTCCAACCCTTATCAGTGTCAAATAAAAATTGTTGCTGTTGATAAACCGAAATAAAGGCTTTACGCTACGCGCGTTTAGGAATGCGGCAATTAACGTTTATAATAGAAGTTTCAGAAACGAATACTTTACAAGGGCAATGCTGCTATTAGGTTCAATCTCGTCTTGTTCCCGACACGGATAACAATTTTATTTTTTACAAAACAAAAATGATATGTCGTTAAAGTTAATCGTAATAAGCCGGTTCTAGTCGGATTCGCCGACAGGATAGTCACGTGCACGCAAACAAGCAAAATGCACACATACGAAAGAGCGTTACAAAAATATTATTACTGTAATAAAATGTTCGACATTTAATTACAAGTAACGCCGGGAGCTCGTGCGTGTGCATATTGTTGTCACAAATATTTATATATAAAACAAAAAGTGCAAATTTGCAGCTTCAGTGTTATCTCAGGAAATATATTGTGTTTTGTTTTCATCAAATAAGTACATTTTAACTAAGGCGGACATAAAATTATTTTATTGTGACGAGAAATAACACTGAAGCTATACAAAGTGTATTATATAGTCAATTACTACTCCTAACCCTAACATTCAGGGGGAAAATATTAATTAATGACCTGAAATTTTAATATCGTTAGCCCTGAAAACAATCGGATTAAATGGCCGTCGCTGAAAAAATTATTATTAGAGATTATATTGATTAATATTTGCAGCGAGTGCTACCTGCGAACAGGAAAACGGCTCATTAGACATCCCGCGGCGCGCGGCTCGCACTTTGTTTCATTTGTAAACAATATAGACTGATTTCATTGATTTTATAATATTCAAGTCCATATTAGTAATTAAATAATAACCAATTCAAAATTGTTACTAAAAAGATTTGGAAAATTTTAAGTCGACTGGAGTTTAATTATCATCAAGTGTTACGTAATACTAAACCTAAAAACCTGTCAAGTTAACTGAGAACATTTTAGACTTGAGACATGATTTTATTGAAACAATTTAAAATTGTACTAACAGAAAAGGTCTGTGTGTAAAAGTGATCTCAGTCCACCGGTCGAGCGTCGGCTAGGGGATAATAAAGTATTAATGAAATCGTTGTAGCGATACTCATGTGGCGGCGGACGGCGGCGGCAAGCAGCGGCGCCGCGGCCCGTCGCGGGATGGGTGCGCACCTCTCCTCGATGTTGTGCGGGATGCCGAGGTCGCCCGAGCGCAGCTTGCGGCTCACCTCCTCGATCTGCAGTTGCACTGTAAGGGAACGGATTAGCCACCCGCGGCCACACGCCATCATTAGAATGCTGACCGCTACTGCACGCAGCCCTACGCACTTACCTACGCGTATACACATACTCTGCCTCTAACACATTATATAATTATCTACTTTAATAAAATATTCCTGAAATTATCGTGTTTATATATACATGTCAATGTCCTGGAAGAAGTGAATTATGTTGGAGCTGAAATAAAACATTGTGAAGAGAATTTAGCTGGCTAACTTTGTAGGAAATCTAAATATAGAATTTTATTAGTATACCCAAAAAAATATGTGAGTTCAGTGTAGTAATACTTCAAAAGAATAGATGAAACGGCGGTAAAAAACTAACATTGAAATCATCATCATATGGAAGTCGACCACTTTCTACTCTCGGTGAACATTATACTAGTTTAAAACACCGCACAAATACTGAGTATAGAAACGAGGCTGTATAGCAGAAGTTGTAAAGCATTATCTCCTCATCACGTCACTATGGGTCACAATGGGTTTTCTATTACTGGCCCCTGCATAGGAGCTTCTCACTGAGTATTTCATGTATCTGCAGAAATTATGTGTTATTCCTAAATGAGCAATATATATATATATATTAGACTGAGAAATTCAATTAGCATTATGTCAACCTACACAAAAGACTGGAAACTATAAATCAAAATCATTAAAAAAAAATATGGTCTAAGTAAGAAACCTCCTTTTTATTTAAGTCGGTTAAGAAGGATTCTAAAATCTATAGAAAAATTAAATAAAATGTAAGTATATTGTAATATACTAATTTGTATATTGTAAATTGTATAGTATATTGTAACATACTAATATATATTGTAATATACTTACAGTAGCATATATTGTAATAATTAAGAAATTTACTAAAGTATGCAAATATGTCAATATGCATACCTTAGTAAATTTGAATCAAATTAATGTTTTTCCATTCGGTTGACGCACAAAAATGTTAAAAGACAATAGTTTTCTATTGCAACTGGATTCTGCGAGCTAATTTTAAAGTGAGAAAGTCCCTAAACTTCATAATGACAGACAAGACAAACAGGAATTCTAACAGGAAAAAGGCTACAGGATAAACAAAAAGGATAAACTAATTTGGATTAGTATTAATTCTGGAATCAAATTTCTAATGTCAGAATTACATAAAAAATTGAAAACCTTGTAAGTTATGATCAGAGTTCCGTTTTTTATTATTTAAATATATTGATTTCGGAATAAAAATATGGTAAAAACTTCAGTATCATTATATTGTATATTTACCTGAACTTCACTTAAGTCAAATAGAAGTGGTAAGAAGGACAAAAAGTTTCTAAGGATACCCAAATGGAATGATGTCTTTTTTGGGTGTATATTAAATTCTTCTGTTTTAAATACGTATTGTAGCTTACGTCTTCCATAAAGATCGGTCTACTTTCCTCATTGGCTTGTTACGTATTTACTAACGCCCCTAAATAGTTCGAAGTATGATCAACCCAAAATGAAGGTATACAGACCGCAACAATGACAGTAAAATTAAGGTACAGTAGGCCACATAGAAATGTATATCACCTGGAGTGGAAGTTGAAGGTTAAAGTGGTATAGTTTTCTATGTGGCCCACCATGTAACATGATGGGCGGAATGTTTGGAATATGGTGGGGAGTATACTCACGGAGGTACTGCTCCTCCTGGTCGCGGGTGAGCGAGGACGGCAGCACGGTGGGCAGGCCGGGGATGAAGGTCTTGTCGTGCTCGGAGCCCATCCAGCGAGTGCGGCGACGCCGCGCGCGCCGCTCCGCTGCGGTCTCGCCCGGCGGACCTGACACCACATTTATTGCAATCAAATTGCAGGAATCGCGTGCTCGGTTAAGAAACTATGTTGCGCCAGAGGCAGAGGTTGTTTTGATGAACTCTGACACCAGTGTACAAGGTTAATTGACCGTTCAACCCACCTGATATGAATGAATGAGTTAAGTGTTTTATTTATTAGGTTATCAAGAAAGTAAGTAAGAAAGAAAGTGACTTAAGGGATTAAAGATTTTGGTATGATTTTGTATGAAAAATATTTCAGCATATTTTTTTTTTGTATTGTAATTGAACATCTGTACTTGTATTGTACAGAAAGAACATTGATTATACAACATAGAACACAACAAAAGGCGTACTTATCAACCTGTATACTAAAAGAAAAAGAGTACATGGTCTTTTCTGTATACTTATAGAGCACTCACCTTGTCCGTCGTCCTTATCGTCGTCGGGGTGATAGTCATTGTGCGAGGGTTTGTCCCGGTAGCGGGACTCGGTGCGCGCCTGCATCTGCTCCAGCTTCTGCTGCACCGACGTGGGCGGCGGGATGGCCGTGGCGGCCGACAGCGCAGCCGCCGCCGCCGCCGCGGGCTGCACGGGCGCGGCGATGCGACGCTGTGCCACAAACGTCTGTTACCGCGCCACACAGACCGATAACGAAACGCGCACACACGACACAAATAAAACAATGGACAAATAAAAACAAACACAAATCAATATTAATTAAATAAAACTGAGCTGTCTCACCATGAAATTAACATATTTCTAAAAAAAAAGACAAATAGATAAATTATTTATTATGTTCTTTCTCAATAAATGAAAATGTCAAAAGGAAATTAACATAAGCAGAAAATCCATCAAATCTAGAGGCCAATACCTCTAAAATTTAAGGAGTGTACTGTACATGTAATTTAGTGTGTCATACGCTTCTTTTCTTTATTCATCTAACCATTTCACAATAGCATCCTCAGTTTACGCTACAGATACCAGAAAGCAATTAGTTATCAAATAATTATACACATCCTATTATATATACGATATTCATGTTGACACAAGGCAACATCCACCTACAACATATGAATACTCCATATATATTTTTTCGTGTGCTCTAGAACAGATGTGATAGGCCGATAATAAAATAATGCTGATATAAATATTGTCATATAACAGTTAACACATTCGAGTGTTGGGAATGCAATAGTGCATTTTAAACTATTACATATCTATCTTTATAGGTTTATCAGCAGCAAATGTGTCAACAAGGTTCATGATTAAGATACTCTTATGTCTTTACCTGTCTTTCTTGCTCATTATGCTGAAATAACATTTGGACAACTCTTGTATATTCCAATCACAATGTAGATGAATGTGAAGTTGACATAACAGATTTGCTTTTTTTTCTCATCAAATTAAGCCATGATATCAAGGACCTTTGTGGCCTAGTCCAGTTTGATACCCGATCAGGTCAAGATGGAAAATAATCTTTTTCAAATTGGCCTCAATCTTGGGATGTTTATTTATTATAAAAATATAGTATTGTTGAGTTAGTATCCCATAACACAAGTTTAAAACTTACTTTTAGGCTAATTCAATCTGTATAATTTGTACTCAAATATTTATTTATTGCAGTTAATGTTTTTTATGACATCATTTTACCAATCTAACTTCTAAAGCCATATTTAAATAATACAAAAAATCTGTCCGCAAAAGGAGGCAGCTTCCAAGGGTGATTTGTATGCAATTTGTATGCTGGTATGCAAAGAAAGAACACATGAGCCAAGTTGGACCATGTCTAAAGAAACTACTCCACACTTGTAATAACTGCATCCACTGACATACATATATCTATGTATAAGGACAAATAATAAGGATGGGTAATAAATTAAAAATAGGATAAAGATGTAATTGTGATAATTACCTGAGCAACGGCAGCAGCAGCCAAGATGGCTGCCTGTGTGGCCGGGTTGATGGTGGTGGTGTTGGTCACCGCCCGAGCAGTGGCCTTTGTGGTCGTACCCACCATTTGGTCGAGGAGAGCAATAGTGCCATCCCTGTGGGCATTCAATAATATGCTTAATAACTTTAGCTTGATTTATAAAGACCACTACTGTGAGAATCTCATTATTATTTAGTGCCATTTGTCTGTAATAAATTAAAATTTAAACAACTTTGTATATTTACCTGTCTTTGGATTTCCTGCCACGACTTCTGGACCTTGAGCGGCTGCGGCGCTTCTCCTTGTGCCGATCTCTGCTGCGGCTGCGTTCACGCTCCTTATCCCTTTTAATTAACAACAATTACTATAATTGGAACATGAATTACAACTTAAATAATAATGAAGTCAATGCTTGATAGTAATTTATTTTTACATTTAATATGTCCATATTGATTCGGACATTATCACTATAGCTATGTGAATACCATCAATATGGTACTTTTGAAAAGCCTCGGTATAACCTACCTTTTTGATCTATGTCGGTCTCTGTCACGATCCCTGTCGCGGTCTGAGCGGTCCCTGTCTCTGTCGCGGTCGCGGTCGCGGTCCCGGTCCCGATCCTTGTCGCGGTCCCGATCCCGGTCCCGATCCCTATCACGGGTTTTCTCACGGTCTCGATCCTTATGGCGATCGCGCGACCTACTCCTGTCTCGGTGTCGCGAACTCATGTCGTCACTTCAAAATAAGCTTTCACCTAAACGATTTATTACTATGATGATGTTTACAACAATACAAATTGAAACTCCTCAGTCCTCAGATTATTTCAAAGAAAATACGAATACTATTAGCTAAATTATTCCCTAAAACCAAAGATGAAATGTTACCACGCAACGCAAGAACCAACCAACGCAACGCTTCACTTGCTTTGCTTGATTTGATAAGTGACATGACAGATGACACCTGACCTGACCTGCCTGACATTCCGGATAATTTTGACATTGACAAGAAAAATAAAGAGATATATCCAACGCCTAACTAAATAGGGGGGGTTATAACCGCCTCTTAAAAACCATACAAGATCCAGTGAGTAAGCGATCCAGGGGGGTTACCACCATCTCTTAAAACCATGCACGATCCAGTGAGTAAGGGAGATGTCGCCTTACATTATGTATTGCGCTGTCTCCCTTACTCACTGGACCTCGAATGGTTTAATGATAGTAGGCCACAGGCCACTAGGTCACACACAGTCACAGGTATTAACATGAATACACGTTTTATTATACATTATTTCACGGTTTGACGTTAGGCAGGCGAAATAATGCAGATCCCAGTGTAGGTCAAGGTCAGGAGAAAAATTCCACTGTGTTCAAACTGGTGGAGCAAATTCATCAGCATCATAGAGTTTTCCTGTTTGCATCCTCAGCCGGTTGCCTCGGAGCCCAGGGTCCGCTTTCCTACTCCTTTTCGCCTGGTTTTCGGCATCCTTGTTGGTGAGTCCGTTTGCACGCATATCCCGCGCCACGACGTCAAGCCAGCACGTTTTGGGTTTGCCCCTACTACCAAGCCCCGGGGGAGGCGGCATGCCCAGACACTTGTTTCCAACGTAGCTTGCAGGTGTCCGCAAGACGTGACCGTACCATCGCAGGCGATTCTCCTGAAGCTTGTCCGCTATGTCACGGACATGAAGGCTGCCCCGAAAGCGGGAGTTAATAATGCGGTCTTTCCGAGACACCCCTACACCCACCGCAGCATTTTCATTTCCGTGACAGGCAGCTGTTGCTTGTGCCTTCAAATACGGGCCACGCACGCCTCACTACCCTGCAGAAGAACATGCCTATATATAATGGTTTTATATACAGTCCTTTGAGCCTGACCATTCTGGGATCACAAGTGACACCAGTCACTTCTCGCCACTTTCTCCACGCTACTATAATGCGTGCTTGAACGTCGCCGTCGCTATTCCCGGATGCGTTGAGTACAGCTCCAAAGTATTTGAACTGGTCAGTACGTACACTCGACCTATCTCTAATACCTATCTATTTCTGTGTACCTATGCGTACTGGTTGGGGATCTGTGGTATTACAGGCCATGTAGGTACTCTGTCTTCGCCACTTTTAGTTGAAGTCAAATGGAGCAAATTGAAGTATCTTAAAATGTTTTGTATTCTGCTCGCCCCACTAGGGCTTTGGCACTGTGTAGGTGTGAGACTAATTATAATCAAGATTTTTTGTAAAAAAATAAAACAAAACATGAGTTGAGCTTTCTTTTGTTATATTTTTAAGTTCAAAATACATTTCTTACAATTTGTAACAGTTCAATCATACCAAATTACAATTTAGAACAACATTGGCTAGTACAAAATGTCAAAAATACAAAATGCTGTAAAATAATGTTACAACAGCTTTAAGCTTACAAACAAATAGTTACACATGAGTTCAAGTACATTATCTATTAAATTATATTGCACCAGCCTCCAACAGCTACAGAAGCTGGCAGCAAAATAATTTTTGCAGTACACAAAATAAATTGTACATTCTTTAGCAGAAATTGTCCCATTAACAAACCAAGAAATTCAAACTTAATTCTAATACAATCATATTTAAATCTGCTTATGGCTAATTATCCCTAACACTTAATAGCTAAAGTCCGGACCAACTGTTCTCTGAAGTCACTCCACTGTTTGTTTCCACCAATCACTATCTTCATTACAAAACTATGTTTACAATTAGGTGATGAAATTAGACTGCCGACAGCACGCCCGGAGTCAAATGCAATGCAAATCTTACTGAAGATACCTGAGAACAATAAAGGAATACTCTATAATATGCTAATCAAGTTTAGCGGTTAATTGCTTTGTGAAGCAGGATTCTTTGGATGTCTAAAGAGTGAATGAGTGAAAAATAGAGAAGTCAATTTACTTGAACACCTGTCTGATGGATTTCCCCAACAACAGCATTACCAAAGAGGGTAAATGTCAGCCTGCCTGACAGGTAGCTTTCATAAGAAAAATAAAAGTATTTTTTATTTGCAGTTGAATAATATTAGTTGTATGAGTTTAATTTTATGCATGGAACCCCCGTAAGTTTTACCAGAAATGAAAGTATTCTAAGTAGCAACTTAAGCATAAGCGTCTAAGGTGCGCCTAATACTAATCATACTAAATTTTTGTGCCTATTTTGCCAGTCTGATGTTTTCAGACAAAAACATTGACATTTCCTAGAGCTGAGGGCACAACAACTAACAAAGTCTGGCAGTCAAAGGGTTAAATAATACCTATTTGTCAATTATATTTCATAACTGTTTTGTTAATAATTATCAGCCAAAATGGGCTAATGGAAAACTAAAAAATATAGGCAGTATGTAGGTATTTGATTTAGATGAATAAACAGTACATACACAGGTACAATATTAATATTAATCTATCTATAATTTGAAAACATTGCTTCTGTTGGTTCTATGTCTCCCTTGTTTTTTAGCCATCTGCTTAACATCTCTATATGACACAAACATACCTAAATTAGACAGGTGCTCCTGGACCACCTTTCTTGCCGATAAGAGATTTGTGTATGTGTGGAATGACACCACCACCAGCAATGGTGGCTTTGATCAAGCTGTCCAACTCCTCATCTCCTCTGATAGCTAGCTGCAAGTGGCGTGGAGTGATACGCTTCACTTTTAAGTCTTTGGAGGCGTTTCCCGCCAACTCCAACACCTGTAATAAACAATAACAAATCAAGAGGTACCTACACAAGTTGATTACTTATTATGTAGATTTTACTTACAACATTTTAGTATTACTGGTGGGTAGGTAGTTCCTTTACTTCAAATTATGTCATGTAGTAGTATGTACAGCAATATGGTGAAGATAGTGCAATTCTAAACAAACTTTGTTTGTTTAGAAAGTGATAAACAATCGGAGCCGGAACATTATTTTTTCCCGCCATTAGTAAATTTAATATTACACAAGGAAAAGAGATCAATTTTAAAATTAAATTAATATCGTCTAATAATCATACATTAATAAAGTGGAAACTGCTCTCACTGTAGTCTATACGATTAAGAAAATTATAATTAGGTAATTGCTGCTATAAAGCGGTAGACGCCATGTTGATGGGCGTCACTAAACTTACCTCGGCAGTGAGATATTCAAGAATAGCTGCTGAATAAACTGCTGCTGTAGCTCCAACTCGGCCATGACTCGTTGTTCGGTTTTTGAGATGTCTGTGGATTCTCCCAACAGGAAACTGAAATAATAACAAAAACCCCGATAACACTATTGATTTTCTTCTGACGAATGTTGGCCGCCGCCATAATAGAGGTCATGCATACTATTTAATTTTCTGAAATATTGTTATGATTATGAAATAATATCGCAAATAGCTTGAAAAATCATGAATTAAATAAAGAAACATAAAGACAGTACCTGAAGACCTGCCCTGGCTGATCTGGAGACTGCTTTCGCCTTGGCTTTGCCAGAGTCTTTACCTGCTTTACCTCCAGCCTAAAAATCACGAAAAAGTCCATTAATTTTCATCGTACGGCGTTGAAACTTCGCCAGTAAGTTAATCACATCACAAGGCATCGAATTACATCATCAAATATGCACTACACCAAACATTTTGCACAAAATCTTGCAAAACTCACCATTTTGAAACGTGTTTCACTATCACTTCACTACAGAGAGCAAACGAACACAGGAAAGGCGCCAAGCTATATCAACGAAACAAGATGGCAGTTCCGCTGTACAACGCTATACAGGTTGGCCAACCGCA
This sequence comes from Apomyelois bistriatella, assembly GCA_947044815.1. Lineage (NCBI taxonomy): Eukaryota > Metazoa > Arthropoda > Insecta > Lepidoptera > Pyralidae > Apomyelois > Apomyelois bistriatella. The sequence goes on from OX345696.1 coordinate 148,773, forward strand.
CGTGAGCGGAAATACCGTAAAAATAAACAACCTATTTGGGCCAATCAGCGATAAGGAAAATGGCGGTTTAAATACAGTGGAGCCATCAAGCCACAACGGTTTTTTGAAGAACTAAATTTTACTTGCGTTTTGTTTAAACAGTCAAACAAATACAAGCAAGATTATTGGCTATTTGAAAACTATTATTTTGATGTATATATATATATATTTTTTTTATATATACGATACTTCTGTGACATCATACAACATATAGGGGGGTTACCACCATCTCTTAAAACCATGCAAGATCCAGTGAGTAAGGGGGATGTCGCTTTACGTCATGTATTGCGCTGTCTCCCTTACTCACTGGATCTTGCATGGTTTTAAGAGATGGTAGTAGCCACCTAGATTTCGGCATGGAAGTGGAAGTAACTACTTGGTACTTGGTTACTACCGTCTCCTAAAACCATGCAAGATCCAGTTAGTAAGGGAGATGTCGTCTTACATCATGTATTGCGCTGTCTCGCTTACTCACTAGATCTTGCATGGTTTAAGAGATGATAGTAGGCCACTTGCAGCCCGGCCCGTTACTAATGTGCTTAGGTTAAGTAAGACGCATTTTGCGCTGATGCGGCCCGCCCGGCACGCTACGGCCCGTCAAAGTTTGCGCCTAATACCTTTCAGAGTACCCACTCTGAAAGGTAGGCGCAATCGGCGCAATGGTCCTCAAAGTAGGCATGAAATGAGATTATGCGAGATGACAAATCAATGTAAGGCAAAGACACATTTACATAGTTTGCACCATCTCGCTCACTAGTATTTAGATCGCTTGTTAAAGGTCATTGTAAGCCCCTGGGTCGGACTAAGCTTGGATCATTATCATAAATTACCACTGATATATTTATTGGTTCGCGCCGGCGCGGCGGCGTCGGCATAGACAAGGTATGTATTAGGTATTCTGTGGTACAAGCAAGCAAATCAATTTTATTTCTAAACTAGCTGTTGCCCGCGGCTCCGCCCGCGTGCGCCTCGGTTATTTGCGCCCGAAAGTAGGCTATGTTTGACTCCTAGTGCATAACTATATCCATACCAAATTTCATCACAATCGGTCCAGCAGTTTAGCCGCGAAAAGGTGACAGACAGACTTTCGCATTTATAATATTAGTATGGATAGATAGATTTCAATACGCCCTAAGTTACAGTCGTGTCGTGCGTATTACAGAGCCGTGGTCATCGCATTAGCAACTTTATCTTATAAAAATAAATGCGTTAGGTACATAGTTAGGTAATTTAATACTTAACTTTTTTAAGTAAGTACTGAATATTTACTCATATGAATATTCTAAAAGTATTCGTCTACTCGTAGTAATTACTATTTTTACCAGACAATGGCGAAACCAAAGAGACGAATAACTGCAACACCGGGAGTGTCACGTGCGCATTGCCACCCTTCAATTATTTTCACGCCCTTTTTGAAAGACCCCATGTCGTAGGCTCTAGGGAAGACTATGGCATTCTCATTCCACATTAAACGCACGAGTCCAGCTCTTTGTAGTCCAATAAATGAGGATCATCTGGCGATGGAGAGAGGTGCGATGGCAATGTCGATGTCTTCATCATATCAAACATCCATACTAATATTATAAATGCGAAAGTCTGTCTGTCTGTCTGTTACCTCTTCACGGCTAAACTGCTGGACCGATTGTGATGAAATTTAGTAGGGATGTAGTTAACGACCTGAGGTCAAACATAGGCTACTTTTGGGCGCGATATAACCGAGTCCCACGCGGGGCGGAGCCGCGGGGAACAGCTAGTTTAAATAAAACGCTTATAATACTTGGCGCTGCAGCATGTCGGTTAATAGTGGATGTGGATGGGTTTGTTCCACGTTTGTTCATATGGCGCGCATGATTAGTAGAATTTTTTTGCGACTTCATCATCATCAGGGACGTTGCTACCATCTCTTAAAACCATGCAAGATCCAGTGAGTAAACGAGACAGCGCAATACATGTATTACATACATACATCATGATGTAAGGCGACATCTCCCTCACTCAATCGTTCTTGCATGGTTTTAAGAGATGGTAGTTGGCCACCAGCTGTCTGTTACACACTGCTGGGCATATGCCTCTCTCTGTCTACGTTACGTTCGCGACTTTCATATTAATTTCTGCGTGGTACATCGAACTTATTTTGTGGCACTGTACTCTAGGGTCAGTACCACTGCTAGCTAGAGGATTTGTTTTGTGGGATACAAACCAGTTTTTGGTAAAGAAATACAATGAAATCATAATTATTAGTTTATTAAAAAAATACCATTTTATTACAAATATTTGGTAGCGAAATCACAGTACTATTTACAAGTTAATCCATAAATGTACTCCATCCATAGCAGTATGAGCATGTTTTGACGCTACATTAATGTAGTCGAAATTTCGTTTTCGATAGCTGTGTAAAATAACAATAATGACAATTAATTAATAGACATAATAATATTTTGAAATAGTCTATGAATGTACGATGCTGGCGTCACTACTAACTAACTAAATTATGGACATGCAGACATTTTATTTACATTGCTATTCAGTGAAAGATCCACGATAAGGTTTCAATTATATTAAAATAGCAACATGGTACCAACATTTATTGTCGTATTGTAAAACTTAAACATAGTTGGTAGTTAAGTAGTATGGCAGTATGAGGCTAGCTGGACCAGTGTCTACTGGGGGGGATCATCCACGAACTCATCGCAGCGGTCTTCCAGCTCGTACTGAAACAATAAGGAGCAATGTATTAACTTTAAGATATGTATAACTAGTTGTTTTCCGCGGCTCCGTCCGCGTGGGACTCGGTTATATCGCCCCCAAAAGTTAGTGGCCAACAATGTTAGATTTTTCAGGCAGCCTAAAGGCATCTGACATAGCATAACGACTGCCATCTATCTATAACAGCGGATATTAACGGCTTAACGTGCCCTCTTAGTCAAGGGGGAGATATAAATATTACTAATGGCGACCAATCCAAGCATTGCCGCGCACTCGCCGTATCCCATAAATCTCGAAAAGTCGAGTGGTTATAAATAAATAAATCTATATATATAAAAGAAAGTCGTGTTAGTTACTCCACTTATAACTCAAGAACGGCTGAACCGATTTAGCTGAAAATTGTCAGGGAGGTAGTTTAGAGCCAGGAGAAGGACATAGGATACTTTTTATCCCGGGAAAAAGATTTCACGCGGGCGAAGCCGCGGGCAAAAGCTAGTAAAATATATTTGTTTCAGGTTTCTGATCAAATAATAATGGTGGATTATTATTTGCTAAATGTTCGTGAATAAATGTGAGTGTTGGCAAGTGGTACAATGCCGTAAAATTGACTTTAATAATTGTCATCAAAATTTCCCAAGATAACGCTAAGTGAAATTCTTCCACCGCTTCACTTAGCTTCACCCTTTGACTAACTTGACTTGACTAGCATGCTACTTACTTGACTAAATGAAGAAAATTCAAATAAAACTTGATAGTGGCAAAAATCCCAAGTAATATTATAAATGCGAAAGTGAGTTTGTATGTTTGTTACCTCTTCACGTTCTGTCCCCTTCGTCCACTTACTAAAATTACCTAACCAGTTACAAAAGATTTTTCTTTCTCTATAGAACCATCTTTTTGAAATGTTTCATAAGCATAGCTAGGTCACCATCATTATTGATTCCCAGTTTCAACTGTCATCATGCTAAACGTGGTCTAAGGTCTTATGGTCCTAGGCTGTCTACCCCGTATGGGATAAAGACGTGACTATATGTATGTATGTATGTGTGTTACCTCGTCGAGCTGCAGACACTTGCCCCACTCGTGCAGCGTGACGCGGTGGTCCTTGTCGTCGTCGCAGCGATCCAGGAACGGCGCGATGCAGTGCTCCAGGGACATCAGCGGCGCGCGGATCGGGAACAACTCGTGGCGGGACACGTAGCTGGTAGTGGGCACACACGGACTACTGTTAGCTTCTGTGCTGGCTCACTTGTTTTATATCACTCATTTTACTCATATAATATAGTAAGATTGGAAAGAAGAGGCACAGGACAGGGAAGCGTGGAAGAAAAGAGGACTTTTGCCAAGTAGTGGGACATATACAGGAAAAAAAATTGTAGTTGGTCTTTCTATCCATACTTATATTATAAATGCGAAAGTCTGTCTGTCTGTCTGTCACCTCTTCACGGCTAAACTGCTGGACCGATTGTGATGAAATTTGGTAGGGATGTAGTTAACGACCTGAGGTCAAACATAGGCTACTTTTGGGCGCGATATAACTGAGTCCCACGCGGGGCGAAGCCGCGGGGTACAGCTAGTATTTCATAAATAAATAATTAAATTCATTTAATTTTACTTAACAAAAAGATGTGTACTTACAATAATAAGAAAGAGAATTCATGTCCAAACAAAAGGCATAGGAAATTCACACTGTTGTAATTTATAAATAAATTAACTAGCGACCCGCTCCAGCTTCGCATGGGCATAAAAACCTTCCTCTTGAATCACTCTATCTATTAAAAATACCGCATCAAAATCCGTTGCGTAGTTTTAAAGATTTAAGCATACAAAGGGACAGAGAAAGCTACTTTGTTTTATACTATGTAGTGATGAAAATAAATTAATAGAAGTATGCTAAACGTGGCCTACGGCCTAAGGTCTTATGCTTCAGGCTCTGTCTATTCCGTATGGGATAAAAACGTGATTATAAGTATGTATGATAAAATAATCTATACTAATATAATAAAGCTGAAGAGTTTGTTTGTTTGTTTGAACACTTATAACTTGAAAACTACTGGTCGGATTTGCAAAATTCTTTTTGTATATGAAAGCCTGATTCTTGACGAAGGTCATAGGCTATAGCACACAGACACAAATGTCGAGTGGAGCCCCACGCACCGGTCGTTGTCGTGCGCGTCGAGGTCGCACCACTTCCACACGGCCGCGTTGGCCCAGCGCCGCGCCAGGTCGTGCTCGGCCTCGCGCTCCATCTGCAGGTAGTGCGGCGACAGCTCGGAGCGCTCGGCGAGGTCGCGCATGATGTTGAACAGCCAGTCGCGCATGCGCCGCGGGAAGTCCGACATCTCGCTCTCGCTGCACTCCTGCGCAACACGACGGCGAACATTATCAATTTTTTGCTAACAAAAATATTGAATAATTAATTAATGTGAGTAATCTTATTTACCCCGTCTATTAAAAGAGCAATCATCATCATCTTTTCATGAAAAATAAAAAGTTTTATAGAACAAAATAAAAATTAAGCTAAAAAACTTTGTCGTTTCCCGAACCACTTATACCACTTTACGAATGCATTTTAAACATTCCAACCTATATTTTGACAAATATTTGTAATATGCTCGTCAGGACCTTTCTTTTGATACCAAACACGTGATGTCTATCTCGGTTTAATATTTTTTTGAAGTTAGAATCTGATGTTTAAATTCCGTCCGTTAAAATTTTGATACAATTTATATAGCCTATGTTACCCGCGCTATTCTTACGAATCCGTTGACACCTCATTCATTAAAATCGGTCCAGTAGTTTAAGCGCTACGATGGAACATACATACATACTTACATACATACATAGACTGCCAAAATCATTAGGAGTCGTCTCGTATCAGAATGTGAACATGCTAGCGAGAGATAGAGACAGGTGTTAAGACAGTGAGCAGCAAGCACTGACCGGCAGCTGGCGGCACTGGCCGTAGTAGTCGATCTGCACGTGGTGGTACTGCGGGCCGCGACACTGCGCCGCGCCCTCCAGACACAGGCAGCGCTGGCGGTACACCTCGCAGTCGGACGGCCACGTCTCGTTGTTGTTGGTGCACACCTGGCAGTCGCAGTGTGACAAACACATAAGTTTACAAGAAAACTTCATTTTTCTATGAAATAATTAAATCAAAAGCTATATAAAATCATTACATAGTATAAAACAAAGTCGCTTTCTCTGGTTCTATGACCCTTTGTATGCTTAAATCTTTAATACTACGAACGGATTTTGATGCCGTTTTTTTTTAATAGATAGAGTGATTTGAGAGGAAGGTTTTTATGCCCATGCGAAGCTGGGGCGGGTCGCTAGTTTTTCTATAAAATAATTAAATCAAAAGCTATATAAAATACATCATTGAAAGCTCTTTCATTACATAAAAACAGAAAAATATTTAATTTATCAATTCACTTCCTTAATCAAAAGATATTAGGTATTTTGTGTCTCCTGAACATTGCATTTTTGATTACTTATGTTGTGTTATAAATCATTCCTTCACCTGCCAGTTACACCCAGGCCATTTATAATGCGCAGCATAAAACGAAATATAAACTTTTTTTTTCATAATTTAACTAAAAGTGGCGGAAATGCTAAGACTAACAAACAGTAGTAAGTGGATGCCGGCCGGCAGTAATTTGCATGAATTAAAAGACTTCTTTTATACCTATAATTATAAGTCTGTGTCATATCATAATATCCTTAAAAAAATAGCAAATAATATGGTTCACCTTGCGTCGCACTTCGGTCTCGTACGGACACTCTTTGATACAGTTGCAGACTGCGTCCCCGTGCTCGTCTATCTCACAGACGCGGCCCGCGCTGCAGTGCACCTTCAAGCAGGGATCTGCCGGTAAAATATAGCTTATTAACACCCAAATTCACCACTATTAACTACATTCTAATCCTAACTAATTATATAAATGCGAAAGTGAGTTTGTTTGTTAGCTTTCACGCCCTATATACTACACCAATCTTCCTGAAATTTCGCATACACATAGCTAGGAGTATTGAGAAGGACATAGGGTACCTTTCATATCGGGGAAAAGCACTGTTTCCGAGGGAAATCCATGCGAGCGACTAGCTAAAGCTAGTTTGAATATATTTTTGTGAAATTGGGTCTAAGTTAGGACTATATACCTTTGTGCCTGAGGACAAATTAAGATAATTTTCAGTTGTTATGATATAAATTGAAAATATTGATAGCTGTTGCCCGAGGCCGCGGCCCGCATTGTTACTCCCTTAAATATGATCAAAAAGTAAACTAACCAATACCTGCTCGCTGGAGGACTTGTACGAAGCTTCTGAGAGCGCTGTAAAAGTGGCCCAGTTTTGGGCATTCAAGGGCATCTAAGGTAAACGTTGACACGCTAAGACGAATAAGTACACTTTGTCCTTCCCTGGTTTTCAAACTATCTTTATTCATATCATCCATATAGGGTAAATGGATAAAGCATGAAGATTGATAGACAAATATATATATAGACATATTTTCCTATCAATAGGTATTATGCATGACTTTCTACATTCATATCATCATTTTGTGTAAAGGTGTCACGGTCAATTGACCGTTAAAATCATATACGGTGGCTTCGAACAACTATGACACCAGGGTGTGCAGGTCCTATTGGCCTTGTTATCTTTACGATATGAACGTGCATGAATGTAAGATGACTTACCGCCAAGGTAGACTTCGTTGTAGACCACGCCGCGGTCGCGGGACATCTGGTCCAGCAGGGCGGACACTCGCTCCTTCTCATACTCCTGCCAACACAACATTCTATTACACTTAGGGTCGATTTCACCAAACATGACTTAACTTAAGAATAGTTATCCGCGGAATATATTTATTCTTCCATTTAGCTCTTGGATAACTTCGTCCACGTTCCACCACTTTACACCAGATTAAATTTACTCTCGGATAGTTACTCTCTGACAGGGAGTGAATCCGAATGATTGAAATGAATGACTGTATAAGTCGCCCAAATGTAATTGCTCGTTTCTCCTCTAATAAATAAAGTGCATTTCGTATTATTATATTCGATAGGGTTATACCTATGTCAAAAATGTCAAAACAAGATATTCTTAATTTTTTTTTTTAATAGTTTTTACGGCCATGGAATCTAGTCCTTTAAGGCCTTTCTTGAATTTATTAATCTTCTTCAGTCCTACTTAAGTCAGTCGTCAAAAATTCAAGTCAATAGTCAAGTCCAGTCAAGTAAGTAAGTCTAGTCTGAGTCAGACGGCTAAGTGAAGCGGTGGAAAAATTTCACTTAGCCATATCATGGAGATTTTGGTGACAAAGATAAAAAGTCACGTAATCGACACTGTATCACTTCCCAACACTCACGCTTGTTTACGAACACTTTGCGAATAATAATCCAACAATATTATGCACAAACACTCGAAAAAACCTAAGTTTTGGAAATTAAATACAGCGCGAACATAGCGACAGTTTACTTTCCCTCCAAAAAAAACGATATTCTTACAAAGTAAAATCAAAGAAGTTCGATTCGCGTGCGGTCTTTTTTAGTGACGCAATTTTTTTTTATCTATGGGTAAAATATAAAAATATTTTAGGGAGTTTTTGGAGGGAAAGTAAACTGTCGCTATGTCCGCGCTGTATTTCATTTCCAAAACTTAGGTTTTTTCGAGTGTTTGTGCATAATATTGGTGGATTATTATTCGCAGTGTTCGTGAACAAGCGTGAGTGTTGGGAAGTGATACAGTGTCGATTACGTTACTTTTTATCTTTGTCACCAAAATCTCCATGATATAGCTTAAGTGAAATTTTTCCACCGCTTCACTTAGCCATCTGACTCAGACTAGACTTACTTACTTGACTGGACTTGACTATTGACTTGAATTTTTGACTCGACTGACTTAAGTAGGACTGAAGAAGATTAATAAATTCAAGAAAGGCCTTAAAGGACTAGATTCCATGGCCGTATAAACTATTCAAAAAAAAAATATATTTTATCTAATATTTTTTTTATGTCAGCGCGCCAGAGAATCAGCTGTTGAAACAATGACACTTGGACGCCATATTGAACTTATCCTTAGTATAAGCTCGCTGTTCGTTGAAAATTGGCGGAGTAGAGATTTACTCCAGCATAATCGTTTATTCTTGGATCAAGTCTATGGTGAAACGTAAAAATATGTTATCCTAGGGGTAACTGCTCGTATACTCTCGAGTAAAATTTACTCTTATTTGGTGAAATCGACCCTTAGTGGTATAAGTATTTGATAATGATTACTTGTAGTTCGACGACGGAGGGCGGAGACATAATCATCAAACCAGCTGCAATCACAAATCACCACACCAGACTGCTTACAACGGCTGAAGCGCCGCAGAATACTTGAATTGGGGAGCCTCACATAGGCTGCCATGTCTAAAATAGTTATTCCTAAAGGTCTAAATTTCCATGTACCTTTGTCCAATTGGTGGCGGACTCCGTCAACAAAAACATCCTCAAGCCTCCTTGAAGAAGTCCCATCATTATCTGGGGGTCTAAAAACGCCCCTTTGAGCAATTCATCGAATCGAATTCATATTATAAATTCCTTAGCAATTCCTCTTCAAAACAAATTGAAAGAAATAGGAATTACTAAAGAATTGCTAAGGAATTCATAATATGAATTCGACTTTAGACCTTTAGGAATAACTATTTTGCTCAAAGTGGCGTTTTTAGACCCCCAGATAATGATGGGACTTCTTCAAGGAGGCTTGAGGATGTTTTTGTTGACGGAGTCCGCCACCAATTGTACAAATGTACATAGAAATTTAGACCTTTAGGAATAACTATTTTGCTCAAAGTGGCGTTTTTAGACCCACTGAACTCTAAATATTTGTGTTGTCCATTCCCGCCTGTATGATCATGCACCACAGATAATATCTCTCGTGATGACCATAGCTAAGATGGACAGCGCGCGCAATTACACATTTATTCATTAGTTTCATTACAGTAAGTCACAGTTCCCTTTAACTCAAATGAAATGTTTGTACAGTAGAGCGTACCTGGAATTTCTTCTCGTCCATCCGCTCAGCCATGCCGAGCTCGATGTGTTCGGCCTCCTCGTCCTCCGCGCTGAGGCCGTCCTCGTCCGGCGCGCGCTCGGCGGCGGGCGGCGCCAGCGTGCTGGTGGTGCGCAGGCGACGGTGTCTCCGCCGGTGACGCTGCACGGACAACACATTACATCATTTTAAGGCTCCTCCTTGGATTGCATGGATGGGCGACACTATAGAGAACTTGTAGGGAGATCGAGCAGGTGCGACTGGAAGGAGATGCGAAATGCAAGTACAGCGCACTCTCCCGAGATTCGGCTCGTATAACCGAGAGGTTGGTAGAGCCATGGGAGGTGGAGGGAAGTGGCTCCTCCTTGGAGTTTTTGGAGGGAAAGAAAAGTCTCAAAAGTGGCCGTTTTTAGGGTTTCGTACAAAAATGTAAAAACGGAACCCTTATAGGACTCTCGTGCGTCTGTCTCTCCGTCCGTCCGTCTGTCACAGCCAATTTTCTCCGAACCTACTGAACCAAAACAGATGAAATTTAGTAGGATGGCGTAATCCTGTGACCCAAACACAGTTGCGCGTCGTTAATTAGAATGATGTTACTTGAGCATAAGCCATCGGCTTACCTCCGCATCAGCAGCACACAGCACGGCGAGCGATATCGCCAGCACCAATAGCCACCTCATGTTCGCTCCTCTCGTCACTAGAATAAAAAAACATTCTTTATTAATTACATTAAAATATTTTTGCCGATTAACTGTACAGAGAAACAGAGATCCCTTCTTAGGATAAGTCAGCCATTGTATTTTTTAATAATTAAGTAAAATTGTAATATCGGATATGTTAAGTGTAATAAAGATATTAAAAACAATATATTTGAGAAAAAATAACATAAAGAGTGAAACTGATAGAACTTGGAGCAACAGCAAAACGACGTTGCATGAACGATATCATAAAATAACTATGCCTCTCGTAAACCAACTGACGTGGTGACGTGGAGGTGGACCTGGTTCCGTTCCCATCGCTATTTCAGGCCGCTCGTAAAACCAAAACAGGTCGCAGGTGCAATGCAATGGCGATGCACTTACGATCCTGCATTAACTACGGAGTTTCAACCTGGGGATTTTTATTAAGTTATCCAATGTTTGAAAGTTCATTTACATCAGAACAGTACTATTACTAATCTGTGTCAGAACTTATATTTTTTGCGTACACCCCCAGTTATACGGTATACCATGCTCCCGTAGTTGGCCCCCGATTTTTTAAGAGATTTTGTATCAAACACCACGGGGCTAAATAGCACAGAAGGCATAACACACATCCCGGCGTAGTTACTTGATGATTCGATGACTCATTTATGAAGATACTTGTATAATGCATATTGCAATACATGTAATGTGATAGCCAGGCCGCCCTCGGAGATGACCTCATCGCACTCCTGAGCGGCTGACGACCTGCCACCGCTAACAACAACCACGTGCTTGTTAGCGTCATCATATTTTTTTTACAGTTGTCAAAGACCCACAGCTCAAAAACGGGACGCTATTATTAAGTTTGTAATATTGTAGAATTTAAACCTAGGGTTTACAGTTACTGTACGCACGGTTGTCACAAAAGATTTGACATTTTTTTAGATCAGCCGCCGACTTATCTTTATTGGTGGGATACACCACCACTTGTCTTAGAGGTACAAGGAAATGGAACCTCTGTGTGTACCTCAGTCACCAGTATTGTACGAAACAGATTAATAATAATAATAATAATAATAACGTATATTTATTTCTTTCCACAATATAGGTACAATAAATATAACAAAGTAATACATAGAAACATTAATCTAAGGGAGCAAAAAAATGATAAAACTACAATTGTGGAGAACTGGTGTCCGTGCTAGGTATCCAGAGAACCTGTATTACGGATCACCAGGACTCGTCATATATACACTAATGAAGATTTTATAAATAAAAAATAACAATTATATGATTAAATAGACTATCAAATTAAAATAAATTAAGCAATAACTAATTTCCTATAATAGCTAGACATATCAACGTAGGGGAATTAACAAATTTTCAGTCTCTTCATAAGTCAAATGTTGTAGCCACTCACTTACAATACTTTTGCAATTATAATTATTTAGGGCAAATATATTTGCTGATGCATGAGCTTTTTTATACAAATAGGGACCAAGAAAGTAAAAGAATCTCTTTGTAAATTCTGTGTTTAATAATGGGAGAGGAAGGTTGAGTCTATTATTTCTCATGAGAAGTTCAGGGAGGAAGGGTAGTCTTGAATGCTGCTGTAGTATTGTCGCTATATATATATATAGATATATATATATATATATATATATAGATTGAATAGATACTGTGCCCCTAGTATGAGTTTTTCTTAACGCAGACGCTAACGACTGCGTTAGGATTTTGTATGGAATTTCTTAGTTGCCATACTATCCGCCATAGGCGCTGTACAGGTTTGCCATACTAAATCGCTAACGCAGTCGCTAGCGTCTGCGTTAAGAAAAACTCATACCTCATCAGTGCCCCGATCATTAATTTCACTCTGCACTTTTTTAAACATTACCGTTAAGGGAATAGACAATTTGTGACCGTTATATTACTTTTACAGTGGACATCACTTTCTGCGGCAATCGGCCCTTGTTATTTCAAAACAATAGCAAAACGAATCAATCAAACGACAACGATTCTATATCGACGACCCATTTGCCTGGATAGCTCGCTGGTGGCGTCAGTGTGGCTAATGAGTCTGGATTGGACCAGAGGCTGCCTGCATTTGTTTCCATTGACCCAAAGATGACACCTCGCAAATCAATCTAGCGTGCAAGTTCACTGGAACTGGTGCTGATGCGTTCATGTCGCAATGCCATCGCTGGTGCACAATTGGTGGTTGTAGGACGCATTTAATAAATTGAATGTAGTACCAGTTTCAATGATTCCGATAGCTAAAGTAATTTATAACTTATCTAATGTATGTTTAATTAAAGGCTGAGATGAGAGGATTGGTAAAAAATTTTACGTCCATAGGTTTACGGTAACCCAGTGGCACGGAATCAGTAATAGTACAGCGGTCACCACCTTCCATCAGGTGGGCTTTCTGCCTGTTTGTCTACTGAACAAGTAATATAATAAGAATGAATTGAGAAAACGTTATAAATGAACTGAACTGAACAAAAGGTCATCCTGATAAATGTCGATAACTATACCGATACACTTGTGTCACAGTATTGTATTGTGGTTAAAATTCTGATAGTCCGTTTTTTAGCAGATCATCATCAATCATTGGACTGCTTAATTTTTATCCTAACTAATATTATAAATGCGAAAGCGAGTTTGTATATTTGTTTGTTTGTTACCTCTTCACGTCCTATCTACTGAACTAATCTTCCTGAAATTTCGCATACACATATATATACAGATAGGAGTATTGAGAAGGACGAAGCCGCGTGCTAGTTTTGATACAAATTCGCAATATCTCACAAAAAATTTACAAAATAAGAATAATAAGAAAATAAATTTAAATTTTCTTATTATCCTTATTATGTAAAATTTAAGCCGATATTTCAAATAAGTAGACGAGTACCTATAGTTATTTAAATACTGCATGTATTTTTTCTAAACTAACCTATATATATACAATAAAGCGCACCCGAGAGCGTTCCAAGAAATTTTTAGGTGACCTACAAACGAAGCAAGCCCAAAAATGTTTGTGTTTTTATTGTGCGGCATTGACTGTGCATAAATCTGTGCATACATACTGCATATTGTCGACGCCATGTGGCGACTGAGGTTGTTTGTTTGCCAACTCTAGCGAAGTTCGAGCTGGTTGATGAAAACTTAAAATTCAGGCTAACGGAACAACATAATACAATATTCTGTTCTACAAAAAAAGTAAGATGCTTTGCATAACGCAAAAAGAATTATCTGCAGTTCTGGATGTATTGTGTATGCATCGTAGTATTGAAAAACTAATTGTTACGGGAAAAGTTGAAGAAAACAGAGTTTGTAAGCTAAGAGGAAAGCGCAATAAGGTGGTTGGACCAGTGAGCCCAACTGTATAATGTAACAGCAGTCCTCTACGCACAAGATCGTAAGTGGCTAGAACCTAGAACTAATCCAAAAAATTATACAAGGGGCCACCGAGCTTCATTAAATAAAGAAACGCTTCATGATGCGCGTAAAACTCTGTTATCCCTTTATGAGCATGAAAAGCGCTGGTGCTAGTGGTGGTATTGTAAAGGCGACCTGCTACCGTGGTATCAGGGCGGCGATAACCTCTCGGCCTCCACAGCCGAACTGAATCTGTGTCGCCGCCCGCGCCATGCTCATACCGCATACGTTATTTTACGACCAGCTTCACCGAAATATACTCCAAAAGTCATGCATGGGACCTCATTTCTAGATCATTAAACGGTTTCATAGAAAACGTATTTTCGAAGGATAGACTAGGAGCTTATGGCAACTATTGTTAATGAATAGTACTAATGCTGTCATACTTCTTATGTATAAAATCATAGAAGAATATCTTACAACAGTTCTATGATTTTGATAACTTAAACCCTTTCGCTGATGAAACCTTACAACGACGTAGGTATATAACAAATTCTTATTATTGTCTCGTTTAGGTCACTGTCTGTAATGTCAGCTAAAAGGTTAACCGATAACTTAAAAAAAAATGTGGCTCAACATAAAGCGTATGCTTCACTTGACTCAATTGAACGCCCACGTCTATATATATCGCACCAAAAAGTAGCTATGTTCTTCCCCGGGACTAAAACTGTCTCCATGCAAATTTCATCTCAATCGAATCATCAGTTTAAGCGTGACGGCGTTACAGACAGACAGAATATTACCACATTTAAAATATTAGATTATTTTCTTATACTTTTACGAATATATTATACTTTTATCTATTCTGTGATATTAGTAGGGATTCGCGATTTTCAAGGATGCCATGTCGCAATATAGGTCACATTCCGCAACCCTCGCGCTTGACGAGCGCCATCGCGGGCGGAAGCCACTATCGTGTCCGCCGATAGCTGTGACCCACGCAGATAAACAAACACGGCCGGCGTGTATTCGCGACGATTTATAATAATAAAAATATAATTCGGTTAGCGGGACATGATGTCATAGAGCAAGAGATAGATCACAGGGATCGAGATACGCAAAAGAGGGGCCAAACAGACAAAGGCTTAAAAAATTTGACAGAAAATTCCTCATTTTGAGAATGCCATTTTCATAAAGATAGAGCTGTTGCAACTCTATTGTTATTTAAAAGCTAAACCCTTTACACTTAAACTCACAGCATATACGAGTATGTATAGCTTGTAAATCTGTCAAAGTTAAATGTAACAACCAAAGAAATTGGAATCGCGTGCGGTCTCTACGAGGATTTTTTTTAATCTATGGTTACAACTTTGACTTACTTGTAACTTCATTCATTGCTTGATTTTCAACCGACTTCCAAAAAAGGAGAAGGTTCTCAATTTAGCTAAATATTTTTTCTTAGTTCAGTCAGACATGTTAAGAAAGAAACATATATAATATCTATAACATATTAGGATCTCTGCTTGACCCAACTGTTAGATAGCTGTTCGCCTATTGTGCTATACAAGTTTATTTTGTACAATAAAATTTAAATAAATAAACAACAAGCACATATCACATACAACGTGATTTCACTGATGTTTCTTACACACGCTTATCATCTGCGTTTTATAGCGGTGTTTCTCGAACGCACACAGGCTGTTGGTTACCTACATACGGCGTCTAAACAGATTTAATTTGGATTTATTGCTATGTATATTCGTTACGATCATATGAGCAATGAATCATGTCAGACTAGCTGCTGCCCGCGGTTACGTACTAATATTAGTAATATCTACTTAGTCTAAGTTATAGCAGTTTTAACTAATACAACTTCAAGTGTTTGAAAGTGAAAATTTAACTGTATAAACATACGGATTGACATTTTGACGCGGATATCTATTGCCATTCAAAGAGACAAAAGCAGCCTGTATGATGGTACCTGTAAGCCATACAGACCTAGTTGGCATTATTGATTATTTTTTCAAATCAAAATACTTGTACCTTATTACATCAAATCTCGACATCTTGTAATTTTGATTTACCAAATTGAACGGGGTTAAAAATTTTACAATTCTTTTTTATTTTAATTCTGAAAATTTTTTTAGAAATAAAGAATGATACCACATCGTATACTAATCTGCAAAAGCTTTGCCTGGCTAAACGCGCTTATGCAATAACAACGTTCTATTTATAAAATAAATATATTTTTTAACTTATTTAAACCAATATTTGAGGTAGGTTATAGGCAGCACAAAGATCACGACGAAGCCATCTAAATCTAAAATCACAAAACAGTGTTGTCTTTATCAAGTTAATGTACGTGATGTAAAACGATACCGATACAAGAAATATTTGTATACAATGCATGTAATACTAACACAAAATGCAGGCGTACCGCGCGAGTCTTCTTAGTCAGCAAGAAACGCGAGAAGTCAGTCAACAATTTGATGTTAGCAATACATGTGTTGATAATATCTAGACATTTTTAAATGGCATTGAATTTGAAAGTTAAATTGTTATGCAGTTGTGTTATCGTCTAGTTTAATTTATAATCAAAACAAAAGTTGAAAAAATTTACTACGAAAATCCTTGTTAGATACCCAATGGTTAATCCTCATTGGACCCTTTTAATTCTCCCGTAATTCCCACAGGAGGAAAGCCCCGGGCAAAACCTAGTAAGAGAAAGTAGCTTAGTATTAACATGTTATCTTGTAAGGATGGATTGATGTTTCTTAAATATTTCTAGAGTTAATTAAATCGAAGCACCACGTGGGAATAAGAAATAAGACGTGTAGCTTTCTAACCAAAATGATTACGGGCGAGTAATCCAATGCAAAAGCTGGAAGTTAAAGCTTATTTTGACCGTGCGTTAATATTGCAAAACCTGTTCCTGACGTCCAGAGTCCAGACAGACAAAAAAACAGACATCCTGTTAATAGCGACGCGAAAACATACAAAAAATCCTTGTTTGACCCAAATGACTGTTAGCTTTTAGCACTTTTAGCACACTTTTTAGTTGTGATATATCATGAATTTAATACGTTATTTTTGGAACATAATTTAACTTTTCTAATAGTTGTTACACTATGACTTTTATTATCAAACCATTTATCATAAACCTCAATTTATTATAAAACCATCCTACTAATATTACAAACGCGAAAGTTTGTAAGAATGTTTGTTACTCTTTTACAGGAAAACGGCTGAACCGATTTGGCTGAAATTCGGAATGGAGATTGCTAAGATCCTAGATCAACAAAGGAATTAAGGAATTTCCACGGGAGCGGAGCCCCGGGCAAGAACTAGTAAGAAATATTTTATGATCATGTAAAAACTCCTATCAAAATTTAAAAGTTAAAAACGTGTGTATACATAATACTCACCAGTTGTTTGTTATAGTTAGCGCGGCCGCGTCCGTGTGTCAGGAAGCGCGCACCAGACTGCCGTCCGCTCTCCGCGCCTCCCGGCTTTGCCTGTTATCTTCAATGTGGCACAGGCGCGGGCTTCATACTTCTTTCCTAAAACATTATTTGGTTAATCCTTTGACCGCCAAATTTTAATTTATGATGTTTTGCCCCAGCGCCAGAAAATGTTAAAATATAACTACTTACTGGCGGAAATTTAACACGGGCGAAATAGGCACGGAAAATGTTTCTCTGAAAAATCCAACCTAAGCGGTTAACAGTTTTCATAACAAAATACTTAGAAAAAAATATTATTATTAGAGTCTGTTTGAGACTGGTTACGCTTCACGGTGGCCATACTATCCATCGTATCCTATCATCACAATTATTTCCCTTCGTGAGGTATTAGATACACAGTTAAAGCGGGCTTTAAATTTATGAAGAGCAACCTGCTTGACATCGATCTTCCACCTTAATAGGTACTCTTAAATTGATTATTTACCATAATATAGACCTATAGCTTAGGTAGGTATAGTTAGTTAGTTCTTTGGATTCTGGATTAAAAAAAACAATTTAGTTAAGATCCCCTTTTTGTAGTGGGACTTTTCCCACGGTTTTTTAATGTAGTCGTCTTACCACAAATTGATAAGTTATTGAATTTAGAATTAAAGTGTCTTATGTGATCGATAGATGGTGTGAATGTCTCAGTATGGGGAGGGAGGACTATTAGTACACTAAAATTCGGCGCGTTTCTTAGTATGGTGGTCAAATATCTGTACTAGTATTCTGTAATCTGTGGGTAATTACTAAGCTAAGCATAGTTCGTCAATATATATTTGCATAAATCCCCCGGCTTCGCCCGCGTAATTTGCAGTGCATTCGACGCGTTTACTAGTTACTCACTAGCTATTATTAAATTATTTTTATGACTTAGTGGTAAATAATACTACTAATTAACTTACCCTCATTTTCTTGTATGTGTGTTAGGTTCTTATAACAAATCTTTCGTAGTTCCAATTAAGTATAATCTTATTTGACCACATTTAATAACTCTGAAAGAAAAATACAATTTTTACTACCTATTTTAAATTTTATAGAGTTAAATTATTGGCAAAATATAAAACAAAATACTTACATGGTAATGTTTATATCAATGAATACTTTGAATAATTTGTGGGGTACAAGGATCGTGGGAGATAAATAAAACCATCGATTTGTTACAAAAAGTACATCTCTAATGTAGAGCGCAGCGGCGCGCGCGCCGCCGCCGGTTACTGCACTTGACAATTTACCGGGAAAGCGCCGTGCACACCCACTCCACTACCCACTCTATACAATTCATTATTCCTTTCTATATTAAATCATTAAAAAAAACTAATAACTTGTTTAGATATCAATTTTGAGTGATGGTAGGCTGGCGACGACTGACAGAATAGGTTCCAATGTTTCATTGTAAAGTAAACTTTGTGTGAATTGCAGCATTGAGCTAGCTTAAATGACAAGTGTAGAAAGAGAGAAAGCTCCTTGCTGCTGCGCCGCCGAGATCGGAATGCTCGCAAGAGTGCGAAAGAGGCAGACAGTTTAAATGTCTTTCTCGTTTCATACTGTCACTTGTAGGAGTAGTGAGTGACCGTGCCCCTAGTATGAGTTTTCCTTAACGCAGACGCTAGCGACTGCGTTAGCGATTTAGTATGGCAAACCTGTACAGCGCCTCTGGCGGATAGTAAGGCAACTAAGAAATTCCATACAAAACCCTAACGCAGTCGCTAGCGTCTGCGTTAAGAAAAACTCATACTAGGGGCACTAATCTCAACGCGTTTTGTGAAGCTTTCTTTCTGTTCCATTTATCATATGGTAGAAGACAGTCAATGGAGTGGCGCTACAAAAGCTGCGCGTTACTATTGACGAAATACGTATATCAATATCAGTAGGCTATATAAATTTACAATTTTTCCAGCCATTCCACCGTTAACGGTTCGTGGAGCAGGTGTGCGCTGCGCGTGTGGGGCTGCACACTCCCGACATCGGGCGGCCGCACACTAGCGACTTTCCAATCGCACGACTAAGTCGCACGACTGGTGCCAACACGCGGCCGGCCGTTCCGGAGTCGCGGCGCCGCGGGACGTCGCATCACAAAACTTAATCAATACATGCTTACATGTACAAGTCAGTGCGGATTCTAAACAACTAAATTAATCGTTAGTTCGCTTCAGCAGCAATTGGTTAGTTTTTACAATTACGCGTAAATTTCCGTCGGCGTCGATTGAATCGAAAAGCAAATGTATTCGATCTGAAAGGGGGAGATGCAACAAATCAAGATGAAATTGAACATTTGAAATTTGAATGATATTAAGAATTTTAGTAAATATATCTGAATTCATCTCATTACTACTTTGTTAAAAATTTGCAGTCAAGTATATAATAGTCTCTCGTGTGAGGAACCTCTATAGCATTGTGAGAAATTGTTTTCTCACTCATTATAAGACGATGCAAACGCATTCTGCTTTACGATACAATCTCCGCGAACGGCCATAGAATACATAATATTATTATCATATAGATAGGTATATTATTGGACGTCCGGCGACGCTGCGTTGGCAGTGACGCTGTGGTAACACGGGCAGTGGCGGCTGCGGACGGTCGTGGGTTTGAGTGTCGGCGAGATACACCTTCACTGTACTACGTTTATAGATAAACCGTAAATTTTCAAAGGTTTAGTAACCACTACTTTTCTTTATAATAATTAATAATAAAAACAGGTCAATAAGGCCAAAAATATAAATTCTTAATTCGTATTGTATACAAAAAATAATTGAGAGAACTGCCGGCTAGGAGTTGAAATACGAACAGATTTCGCCATGGCCAATGGCCAAATCGGTGAAATAGATTCCCATACAAATTGAAATAAATTGATTTAATACCGAATAGTCACAAATTTGTCCTTGGTACACATTAGTCATCTATATAGTTATATGAGAAACGTAGTACAATACAAATAAAAGGTGCTCAGTATATAAAATAATGGCATTAATGGGCCCCAGAGCTCGCCGTTCACTCTTGCCCGTCGTCCGTCCTGTGTTACAGTAAATCTCGATTCCAAACTGTTATTTACAATAAATAAGTACACGAAAATTTTCACAAACTGTTTTGAGAAAACACGCGGTGCAGTTTCGTCAGAGCCAAAGCGGACCGAGTCCGCGGTACGTGTTCACTGCGACAATTATATTCATATGCCAAGTTAGCTTGGTCGAGTAGTCAGTAGATAATTATAAAATAAAGCATTATATAGGGACACAATTTCACACATATACACTCGAAAAGAAGAAGCAGACACATATTACTGAGTTAGTCCCAACGTAAGTTACTTGTGTTATGGGATACTTACTCAACAATACTATTATTTTATAATAAATACATATATAGATATATATAAGATCAGAACAATCAGAAAAAGATCATTTTCATCTTGATCTCACCGGGGTTCGAACCCTCGGGCCTCCTGAGTAGCGGTCAGCCATATTAACCGTTACGCTATGGAGGTCGTTCTATTATAAAGAAGAAGTATATAAGATATGAGTTTACTCGACCAAGCCAACAAGGGCGTATTGTCGTGGCGAATCGTACGTCCGTTCCAGTCCATCGTCTCCCTCATTAAATCGTAGAACGTCATCGTTTATTACCCCACCGTATGTTTTCATCATTACTATATTCAAACTTTGAATTAAAAATATTCTTATTTGTAAATAAATGTGTCTAGTTAGAAAAAAGAACAGTATAAACATACCGAGGAAAACTGATACAATATAAAAGTCACTGCCAATTTGTCGTTGAAGTTATCGTCATTGGCAGACGAGCGTTCCGGCTCGGTTTCCCGCCAAAGCTGCGTTCGACGATGTGCGGTAAGCAAGGGTACATTATTTTATTACCATAGATGTGAGAGAGATAGAGATTAGAGCAAAACAAGTTCATGAAAGTACCCGACAGATTTGTTCCTTGCTCAGTATTGCTGTAATGCAGCTTTGGTGGGAAACAAGCATTAACCGCGCTTCAGCATCGCACGGCAGTCGTTTCCACATTACACCACTCTTACAAAATATGACATACCGCCGCGGTGCCAGAGGCGGATTTCCTTTCATAATGCGGATTATATGTCTACGGAACCTCTCCGGATAACCTCGGAGTCATGGGGTTTTATACTGGTCCGAGTTTGTTCAGACGGGTTACGTTCACATGTATTCCGAGCCTTAAAGGCCGATGACAGTGATCTCGTGGAAAATTAAATCCAGCGCATAATTTTCAAGTTGTAAAATATTGAACCTCGCGTTGTTTTAGCTTACAATGTTAAGCTAAATTGGTCTCTCACAGTTATTTCGCAAGGCGCAATATAGATTGACATTGTAAGTGCTGTGCGTGCGTAGGCACACATCCACAACTTTATGATGTTACGCGCACGCAGACCACTGTCCCAATGCATTCAATGGCGAGAGAAGCCTGGACGCACGTTATTCAGAAAAACTGTTAATACTCCAGCTCTAAAGAGAAGAGTCAGGAGCTCACAAAATTATGAATGAACCAGGTTGTTTATAGAGTAAGTTTTTGATCAGAGAGTAAATAAAGGTTTGAAAAAAAGCCGTGAAATACAAAAATATTTTTAATCTCCCATCAGAAATTCGACAATCTAACCACGTTACTTTATTTATATGGGAGATTGATATTTTTTTCCGTAATTCACGAAATAAGTTATTTGACGCACTGATTAAAATATTGCTCTGTTACTCAAACAGATTTTATGTTTTAGAAGAATGTAGCGCGTGCATCAGGCTCCGCCGCTAGCACTCGACACAGACTTAAGTAAATGCAAACAGCATCAACATTATTGCGAACCATACGTAACATACATTTATAAATACAAAATACGTTATTTATATTCTGGAAATATCTGGAAACTAATCTACAATTTTTATTTCTTCAAGCACGACGAGCGGGTCGCTCGCACAACTATTTTATATACATCGAATGAGTTAATACGTCGTCACCATCGAAACGATAGTGACTTGGTGAATCCGCGTGTTACAACTACGGGGCTCGGCCATGATCTCTTAAATCGATTGAGTTACTACTGAATTGCTTTTCTACGATAACAGCTAAATGAAATAATAAAAGCAAAATGGTTCTTATTGTTAAGATTTTAAAGTCGAAACAAGAATCATTGAGACTGTTACTGCCAAAATACAAAACTTTCGTGTCGAGTAGCAGTCGCTATAAGAGTCCATGGCGAGCCTAATGCTAGGTAATAAAATATAAGCGATATAAATTCCGACATGTGTTGGTATAAAAATAACGAACTTAACACAAACATTCCAGACGTAAGCCTACATCGGCGGCCGGCCGCGACTTTCACCGAACCCAAATTCACAAAATCGAAAAAATTTGATAAACCAGACCTTATAATCTCGTAAACGTCCACAATCCATACTTTTATACAATACTAATATTATAAATGCGAAAGTCTGTCTGTCTGTTTGCACAGTTAAAGTGATGGATTGATTTTGATGTTTGGTTGAGTATAGTTTAGGACTAGGAGGCAAACATTAGCTTACCTTTACCCGCGATATAACAGAGTTCCACAAGAGCGCTAACGGCCAGTTTATTAAAACACGTTTTAAGGATTTTTAACGTTTACTAGCATTCCTCTATGTCACAAATCTGAGAAAGACAAGTTAAATTACAAAAACTTGGAATACTATGTAAAATTCGTTTTCAAGCGAGACAAACGAGGTGAAATTCTACTCCACTTATAGTTATAAATCAAAACATTGTCCATGAAACGACATTAATTTAAGTGAGGGTAGTTTGAGTTCGGGCCGCGGCCGACGCCGCTAGCGACTAAACTAGATGCGACAATAAACAATACACATACATCGCAAATAACTCCATGATCTTGGAAGGAAGCGATCGGCGCTGCCGGCTGGGAGTTCAGCATTGACACATTCATATACACAAGACTAATGATTATATTATGATGGTGAAATATTAATGGAGGTTAATTGTATCTATAATTGCTTTCAAATATTTTCTGATAAGGTGTATTTAGAAATAGGCCAGTGTTTACGAAATATTCAATGAAGATCACGCTGGCTAAGTGTGAATGAGCCTGTCACGCCGCCATTGCAACAGGTCCAGCCAATCACCACCGCTAATTTCAAGCAACGGGACATAGATGGCGGTCTGACGGCCCAATCACGTCTAACCATTACATTAACTCCCGTGATATAACCTCCAATTAAGTATCTGATACATCTCAGAACAAGATGGCCGCGATTAGCCGAGGTCAGTGACCTGCGGGTCGCGGCTGATACATCCGACAGTCGAATGGGCGACAAATAAAATTATTAATTTACTATCTAACTACTTAAACGAAAGGTAAGCAATGCGAAGCGTTAGCCGAAGGAGGGGCTGAGCGCGGCCACGACATTATCAACATTCTACATTTTCACAGTTATTAGAATTTCCTCTAAAAATAACGAAATATTTATATAGTATTACTACTAATACTTAAAGACAAGTTTACAGCGACAATACACGCGTCGAATAGAAACTACGGCCACGGTCAGACCCGTAGAGTACTGTCACGGTTTGCGCGACTTTTAGACGATTATATCGACCAAACGGCCAAGGAATTAGCGAGGCGAGGGACGACAACTTGCCTCAAACGATTTCAATACAAAAAGCGCACTGCGCACAGGTAATTAAACAGGAGACGGGTCAAATGACGTCCTCGGACGTTAGAAATAGATAATCGAATCTGATCTCTTTAACATTATCAAACAATCGTCAGGACATAACATCCACTGCAAATCATTTCAAGTCGCTCGCTCGACGTTCCTTATCCCGAGTTGAGTATAGAGATCCTTCGACTTTTACAGTCTAAAGGTTTTGTTAGTTCTTGTCAAGCAATTATCCAGAAAAGAAAGGTACTTTTGTACAGAAGAGACTGTGGATGTATGGAAAGACACCTTCGCGCCCGCGACTTTGCTCCCACTATTATCACTACGCCGTGACATGTATTATGAAAATATGTTGGTATACATTGGAAGTTTGCATATAAACTCGTTTTAGTTTTTTCGAATCGTGTTCACACATGAAAGTAGTCCATTCGAATGATAGAATACTTTATAATAGGGAAAAGGTATTTAAATTTTATTAATATGAATAGGGAACAATTGGAAGATATTTGTAAATATATGAGTGTATAAATGGAAAAAGTTAGCTCATGTATTAATTTCCTTTCAAATATTTAAAGGTTATGTGTGAACATGGTTCTGAAGAAAGCCCGAGTTTATAAAATATAATGAATAACAAAATATATTGAAATTATTTTAATTAAAATTACAAAAATGAACAGTCGTTCGATAGATAGTAGCGAAATACGAACACTAAAATTTATCAGAAAAGTACCTACTTATAAAATAGTGATCAAATAGTTGTACAATATAAGCGACATATACCTACTACACATAGGTCTTTAGAAAGACAAAATTTACTTCTGCCGAATACTGTTCTAAAGATGGTATAGCATTTTAATTTTCGTATTTCGCTAAGTTCACTTAGCATAAGTTTAAATTTAATCAAACGCAGACCGATATGGTTACAAAATATATGAATCACAAGTTGGCATGTTTTCCACGTTTGTATTTCTATTTAGTCCATAAACTGTACAAGATATATGTTTGCATATAGAGAAGATTGTCTCATCTGGTTTATTAAGGAACACAACATACCATGTGTACGGATTTAGTGTATGGTGCTCCTGTGAATCAATGTTTAACACATTAAGCGGTTACCATAACCGCATTGCTTATTATGGTAACCGCTTAATGTGTTAAACATTGATTGAGGCTAGTCGACGTTAGGGCTTGATGTGTTTTTTGTAATTAATTTCATATGGAAGTTATTTTTAGTATGAAACACGCTATGCATGTCTGTTAGGCGTGATACAGCAAAGTATTAGTTGAAACAGTCCGGTTTGTGTATTCAGAAGAAAAAAAAATGGGAAGACATGCCATCTTGCATCAAACAACCGTAAAAAAAACAATTAAATTGGCGTAAATCGATAATTTCAAACTATTTGTCGAGAAAATTAAAGACCGCGTTAATTATTCCAACAAGAGTGTATAGTATAGTGAAATGCATTTGTAGCGCTGCACTTCAAACACTAGCGACAGTTATCGGCGCACGTTGCAAACGCGGGTGTAGTGGGGAGCATGTAGCGTGTGGAGGGGGAGCGGCTAGCGGCGGTAGGCGGGGCGCGGGAAGGCGCGCTGCGAGGACAGCGGGCGGCGGCGCTCGCGCTCGCGGTCGCGGCCGCGCGTCTTCTTCTCCTCTACATTCAGCTTCACGCCGGCGCCGTCGGCGCTGTCCGCCGGGAAGTACAGCGGCTGGAAGATAATACGTTAATACTCTACTCTAATTTCATTATAAAATAAACGGCTGGTTAAAAATAACGTACAGCGGTTGTGAACAAATGAAACGTTACTACTTTAAGTTTATTACGAAATAAAGGTCCATAAAAACTCTCTTAGTATTCTTAAGCTGGTTAAAAGGTCAAATTATAACACTGTACAACAAACTTTTTAAGTGTCTTCGATGTTTTGACAATTAAAAACGATGAGTTTTTTTTTAAATAGTTTTTACGGCCATGGAATCTAGTCCTTTAAGGCCTTTCTTGAATTTATTAATCTTCTTCAGTCCTACTTAAGTCAGTCGAGTCAAAAATTCAAGTCAATAGTCAAGTCCAGCCAAGTAAGTAAGTCTAGTCTGAGTCAGATGACTAAGTGAAGCGGTGGAAAAATTTCACTTAGCTATATCATGGAGATTTTTGTGACAAAGATAAAAAGTCACGTAATCGACACTGTATCACTTCCCAACACTCACGCTTGTTCACGAACACTTTGCGAATAATAAACCACCAATATTATGCACAAACACTCGAAAAAACCTAAGTTTTGGAAATTAAATACAGCGTGGACATAGCGACAGTTTACTTTCCCTCCAAAAACTCTAAAAACGATGACGATTAATAGAGGGCGTCAAGTCAAGGACTTTGAAGCGAAAACGTTAAATATATACATACTATAAACAAGTTTCTATCCTTTACGGTGTAAACAGTACCTAGGACCATAAGATCTCACGTTTAGCATGATGATAATTGAAACAGCAAATCAATAGTGAACGTTAAGAATTCTACATTACACATTTCAAATTTTTTTAATTAACCATTATTTGCTGAGTGTTTGTGAAAAAACATGACTATTTGAAAGTGGTATAAGTATCGATTAATTGTCGCCAAAACTTAAAAAAATTGCTAATTGTAGTTTTTGACCGCTAACACCGCTAATGATATTAATTATTCGACTTTGTACAAGATTAGAAGTAACCCGGTGAGATTAAAAAAAAATCTTTTTGCATAAGATAGCCTTAGATAGATAGATTTGCATATGATTTATATAGATAAGCTTTCAGATTACACGACAGACGAATGACAGTGAGTGAAATTAAAAACTAATTTTTCGATAAGATAGCCTGATTTTAAGAGAAGGTTACAGGTTATAGGCACGATAGACGAACGACATCTAAATAAGCATGTAACTCACGGCGGCGTGCAGGCAGTCGTGCGCGGCCTGCGCGGTCTCGTACGTGATGAACCCGTAGTTGGGGTGGCGCGGGGCTCCGGCGGCGGCCGGCTTGCTGTGCACGCGCAGCTCCGCCACCGCGCCGAAGCGACCGAACAGCGCGCGCAGCTCCTCCTACACACATTGATATCTATTTATCCGATAGCCCAGTTTAATAGTATTTTATATAAGGTAGACTCAAATCAACTGCAAATATTTTAAGGGCAAATTCAGACAACTAAACTGAACAACTTTTCCAAATAAACTTATGTCGAAATACATATAAAAATTTTGACCCTCCATACAAATTGAGAATCAGCTGATCTGGTTAAGTATGGAGAGTGAAAAAAATAATTTCGTATTTTGATATAAGTTTATTTGGAAAAGTTGGTAGTGTTAATCTACCCTTAAAATATTTGCAGTTGATTTCAGCCCACCTTATATTATGTTCAAAACAATTTTCCCATATTTTTTGAGCACAAGAAAACAACAAAACATAATTTCAAAAGTTCATTTTCAAAAAACATCGAAAACAGTGTCAGCCATTTTGCAATATTTTGTGAGGGCTATATTTGAAAATTCGATTCTCACCAAAAACCGCCGAATCGCACGAAACCTGGTTTTATCGAATGAAAATCATTACAAATCACGAATTTTCGATGAATTATGGAATTCACAAATAGGTTAGCTCTAACCATTGACGTCGCATCATGGCGTTTTTATCGTCCGAATTTTAAGTAAACTTGAAATTGAAATTATTGCCATCTAACATTTTTATTAACTGAAATTTATACATTTAGTTTTTTGCGTCAAATACTGTAAAAAACAAACGTTTATTGCATCAAAATTAATAAATTAAGTGTGGCGCCAACTCAACGAAACGAAACAAACGAACCGATTGCGGAAGGAACAATGATTTCGTGGCAGTGTGGTGGGCGAGTATCGTCGGCGTGCGCATACTATAGGGGACTGTCCTCACCAAATATCATGGCAATCTAGCAGACCTGTTCCCTCTGGAAAATGACGCTATAAAAAGAATTCAGAACTTATATGAAAAATAACATAAATATATAGAAATACGAAAAAATCTGATCTAGTTTAGTATGAAGTGACAAAAAACTTTCATAGTTTAAATTTCAGTTGATTTGTGTACAGCGCCATCTGTTATCAATAGTGGGTACCTTGTGATACATACCTCTGTGGCGGAGTGCGGCAGGTTCCCGAGGAACAGCTGCTGCGAGTCGGAGTAGCGGCGAGTGCCCGACCCAGACCCCGCTGTGTTGGCCGGCTCCGCTGTATAAACAATACTTATTTAATATTCGATAGGTATATCTAACAGTTACAGCGCCATTTTTGTCGTATAGCAAGAAAAATACATGCTCTATTTCATAATAATCAGACCTCTATTTACTGTATTTACGTGCATGTAAATTGTACAGTCCAGCTCGCCGGCTCGAAGGACCACAAAGATGTAGAGTCCAGGACTGAACACCTTAGATTCTAGTTGTGTTGCTAAACGATAAAAGTGAACTTTACAAAGAGATCTGATTTTTTAATCACTCACAACATTACAATTAAAATGAATATGATTGATGAATGAATGCTAATTACGGACTGACTGGATGTGTTTACCTAAATGTCGCAAGAATGAAATTGCTGCGAAGGCTGTGTGCGTGTCCAGTACATAAATGATTTATAAAGTTCTTTGTGCTAGTTGTCGCAATAAATAAGTAAACCTTTACTCTTTAGAAACAAAAATTAAGATATATTTGTTTTGGTTTGGGCTCGAAATAAAACTTTTTGCCCATCCGTAGAAGATGGAAAGTTTCTTTTTCTTAGCGAATCGACTCAAGCTAATTATTTATTATTATGTGAGGACAAAACCTCCGCCATTGACAAGGTTGACCATAGCAGGTCATCTCCTAGCGGCAGAAGTGACGTAGCTGTTGTCGCTACAGTAACATACCAGCGGGCTGGTAGTGCCGCGCGGGCGGGGGCGGCGCCCGACTTCAGCAGGTTGGCGTCCGTCTGTTGTTGTCGCTACAGTAACATACCAGCGGGCTGGTAGTGCCGCGCGGGCGGCGCGCGGGGCGGCGGGTCGGCGCGGGGCGCGGGGGCGGCGCCCGACTTCAGCAGGTTGGCGTCCGTCTGTTGTTGTCGCTACAGTAACATACCAGCGGGCTGGTAGTGCCGCGCGGGCGGGGGCGGCGCCCGACTTCAGCAGGTTGGCGTCCGTCTGTTGTTGTCGCTACAGTAACATACCAGCGGGCTGGTAGTGCCGCGCGGGCGGCGCGCGGGGCGGCGGGTCGGCGCGGGGCGCGGGGGCGGCGCCCGACTTCAGCAGGTTGGCGTCCGTCTGTTGTTGTCGCTACAGTAACATACCAGCGGGCTGGTAGTGCCGCGCGGGCGGGGGCGGCGCCCGACTTCAGCAGGTTGGCGTCCGTCTGTTGTTGTCGCTACAGTAACATACCAGCGGGCTGGTAGTGCCGCGCGGGCGGCGCGCGGGGCGGCGGGTCGGCGCGGGGCGCGGGGGCGGCGCCCGACTTCAGCAGGTTGGCGTCCGTCTGTTGTTGTCGCTACAGTAACATACCAGCGGGCTGGTAGTGCCGCGCGGGCGGGGGCGGCGCCCGACTTCAGCAGGTTGTCGTCCGTCTGTTGTTGTCGCTACAGTAACATACCAGCGGGCTGGTAGTGCCGCGCGGGCGGGGGCGGCGCCCGACTTCAGCAGGTTGGCGTCCGTCTGTTGTTGTCGCTACAGTAACATACCAGCGGGCTGGTAGTGCCGCGCGGGCGGCGCGCGGGGCGGCGGGTCGGCGCGGGGCGCGGGGGCGGCGCCCGACTTCAGCAGGTTGGCGTACGTCTTCGGCTCCGACGACAGGGGCGCCGCTGCGGGGAACGATACGGGGTGAAGCGACGATGGAAGAAACTATAATACCTAGTACATTACTGTGGAGATCGGAAATTATGGAATTTCCGGCCGAGTTATATTGCAAGACAAAGCGCAGCTGAGTCCTCGTCAATTGTTTTTAAATGATGAGAAGCCTTTTAATAGTACGAGGTCGTAAATTGCCGAGGCTTGTACATTACTTTTCTTCCTCGGTCTTCTTCTGGACACGAAACGATATCGTGTCTAATTTCGCGCCTACAATATGCAAGCGTGCGATTTGCTCTTTTTTTAAATTTTAGAAATGGGCGTACATATTTTAGATCGGGACTAACCTAAATCGCTGGACGCTTCCAGCGATTTCCATTACCCACCGTAAGAATAAGTTTTTTTTGTAGACTGGTCAGAATTAAACTTAAAATCCTAATGTGTGAAATAGACATAAGAACTAGTATGGAGACCTGATATGACGTTAAATGAGTAAAACAACCGTATCGTTTAGATGCTCGTTTATTACTGCTTTCGAGGCGTCACTCCACAGGTAACCATACATAGATGCATATACATCAAGACCACTATAGTCACTGTGTTGGCTTTGGTTGATTTTTCAAATGCTTTTAATACCGTTGACCACGAAATACTTTAAGTAATTCGTTCTCATCATTCTTCTTTGGCAGCCGTGAATGGTTCTCATCATATCTTCGAGGGCGTCAACAGTCAGTTCGCCTTAGAGAAAACACATCGGTTTGGTGCGATCTTGAGACTGGCGTCCCTCAAGGCGGTATTTTATAACTATTACTTGTCCTAATATTCATTGATTTTATCACAAAAAGTCTTGAGTGCTCGTATCACTTTTATGCGGATGACTTGCAGCTCTATACACAGATTAAAGTAGATAATATATAGACGTCGCAATAAATAAATTTAATAATGATTTGCAATCCATCAATGACTGGTCTCATCAGTTTTGAGTATCAGTCAATCCCAACAAATGTCAGGCTATATTGATTGGCAGCACTCATCTTTTAAGCAGTATTGATCATAAGTTATTATCATCTATTAGTTTTGACAATATTGTTATTGAATAACAATGTCAAAGATCTCGGACTTTCTATTGACTCAACCTTGTCATGGAATATGCAGGTTTCAGTGGTTGTCTCCGCTCACTCTATAGTTTTTTGTCTATCTGTGTTAAAACTATGCTGATGCAAACAATGATTCTTCCAATTTTGGACTATGCGGACGTATGTTCTGATCTTAACTATACTCTTCTTGACAAATTAGAATAGCTACAGAATAACGCATTCGCTTCATATATGGTCTCCGGAAGTACGACCATGTCTCAGCTTTCCGTAGCCAGTTGAAGAGGCTCCCTATACGTCAGCGTCGCAATTTGCATGTCCTTGACATCCTCTTTATTCTTTTCAACCCCAAAACTCCATGGTATCTCAAATCCAAATTTACTTTTCTTGGCAATATGCATGCCAAAAATCTCTGTTTTTCAAACGATCTTCGTCTTTATATACCAGTGCATCGGAGTAGCTTTTTGCGTATTAGTTTACGGTCCAGGCGAACCTGGTTTGGAATGCCCTACCCTGTTGATATCCGGAAGTCCAAGACTAGTTTAACATTCAAACTTTGTAATAAACCTTTTCAGGTTGGTACCAACCATTAGGTTCTATTATGGTTTAAAATAATGTATACGCATTTCAAAATTTTAATAAAGAACAAATCCGGCGATGGCTTGTTGACGCCTTTGTAAAATATGACACATGTTGTTTCGTCTCAAGAGGAATGCAGAAGAAGAAAATTATTGTACAAGCCTCAGCTAAAATTGCAATGTACGTCCTCGTAAGTAATGTACTATTAATTTATTTGATGTTTTTTTCTTTTATGTGCATGGTAATATGCATTTTTTAAAAGAAGTACCTACTGAGTTACTTACAAAAAAATAATATAAAATAACTTCCTTATTCCCTAACCATTCCAAAATATTAAAAATGCACAACTTAATATTTATTTATTAAAGTTTTTACCTCTGCCGGCACTCTCGGAGTGCAACCTGTTATTTTTTTTATTATATTGATGGCCTAGGCCTTGGTTTCTCCTTGTCCTCCTTTTAAAAGCATTTGGCACTTTGTTGTCCCTTTAAAAGCACTTGGCAAGGTCCCAGCTGCACTTCGGTCGGTCTTGCAATATTACTCGGCCGTAAATTGCTTAATTTCCGGCATAAACAGTAATGTACTATTTGTATAACATACAAGTACTTTATGTTTAAGAAAGCACATAAAACAGTTAATCTCGACTGATATAACTAGATGACATAATAAGTCAGAAGATACGGTCAGCTTGAAAAATCTGAGGCTAGTGTTAGCCACTAATACACTCGCAACGAAAAAAACGAAAATATTGATTATGATGATTTTTTTCCACAAGTTAATAAATCTAAAACCCCGCGCAAGCCTCTCAAAAGAGCAAAGCTTTATTCACAGAAATACGAAAAATAATGATTATTATTTTAAATATTTATTTTTTTCTTCCTAAAATAAGAATGCAATAACAATGAAAGAGATAACTGATGATCGCATCATTAGTATAAGCTACCTGTCACATTAGTATTAGGTTTCCACGAGACGGTCTTGTCGTCGTAGTGTGGAAACCACTAGTATATTTATTGTTTCTTTATAAATAGTATTCTTATAGTTACAGTAGATAGATAGATATACTCTTTATTGTACCATTATCATACAAATTATACATGTTGAATACAAATACAAACAATGTGTACAAAGGCGGACTTATCGCTGATGCAATTTCTTCCAGCCAACCTTAGGGTGGATAGGAACAACGTGGAAAAAATGCAGTATTCTGTATATACTCGTAGGTTAAGAAACTTTTGTAACGTAATCTTTTAAATAAATAAATTTGAATTTTGAATGAGTATAACGATAAATAGCAGCATATGTAACTCCTACGAAATGAATGAATGAATAAAATGTAGTTACCAGCGGGCGGCGGCGACTCTTGCTCGGGCGCGGGCTCGGGCGCGGGCTCGGGCTCCGCCTCACGCTCGGGAGCTTGCGGAGTGCTGGCGGGCGCTGCACGATACAAACGGGATATTGAACATTCTATTAACTTAATAATTAATATGTAATTATTAATTTTTAAAATTATTTAAATTAAATTACTGTTGAGACGAGAACGTTGACTATTTTGGTTAAACTTTAATATAGTGCTTACGCCCTTCGCTTTCGCACATTAGTTTCTAAGACTTTTGAAGAAAAAATCGGTTGTCTGTAAAGTCGGTTTACTGACGATAGTTGAACGTGACAACGTCATAAGAAATTCGCTTGCACTTCAAGCCTTAAATGGAACGCCTCAGAGCGAGGTAACGCCGAATTGCGTCATGTTTTTTCGTCCGTGCAGCCAGCTCCATCGAATTATAAGACGTTGCCACGTCAAAAAAACCATGTGAAGATATTATACAGCAGCGTATTAAACATTTCAGAAATGTGTTTCTTCCCACAAATAACCATAATAATGAAATTAATAAAGAACTACATTGTGGAGCATTGGTGTCCGTGTCAGGTGTCTGAATAATTTGAAATACGGATCAGTAGTTATATTCGGGTGTTGGTCCTTCGAGCTGGATATATAATGTCATTATACACCTCCATAGCGTAAGGGTTAAGCAATCATGTTGTGGTTATCAAAATGGCCTTTGAGGTCACGTTAAAAGTTTCAGCTTCTTGGCACCAGTGTCGCTATGATCAGTATAACTTTTCGATGTTGTTAAACACGCTCAATTTTAAATCACTACATAGTATAAAACAAAGTCGCTTTCGCTGTCTCTATGTTCCTTTGTATGCTTAAATCTTTAAAACTACGCAACGAATTTTGATGCTGTTTTTTTAATAGATAGAGTGATTCAAGAGGAAGGTTTTTATTCGGCGGGTCACTAGTTATAAATAATACGTTGATCGACAAAATGAAGTGTTATGTTATTGGGTGCAAAAGCTATACGTGAAAACGTAAACTGAATAAAGCTAAAAAATTATCATTTCATTTGTACATAATAATTATGCATTTTATAATTTTATGTTACTGTAGGAATGCAGTGACTGCCGATATTTTCCTCATACCCCGACCACCCGTAACTAGGAGACCCTGTGTTTCTAATCAGGCATCTATACGTTACCTAGCGGCGCGGTGGCGTGCGCGGTGGCGAGCGCGGGTGCGGGTGCGGGCGCGGGTGCGGGCGCGGGCGCGGGCGCGGGCGGGTGCGGGCGCGGGCGCGCGTCGTCGTGCGGATGGCCGTTGAGGTGCGGCGCGGGCGGGGACGGCGGCGGCAGCGACGCGGGCGCCGCCGGCGGGGACGGCTGCTGCTGGGGGGAACACATATATGCCACATTTACACTCAGCCTTGTAGGGCAGGGAAGTGAGCAGGGAAGTGGGCAGCGCGCGAATGTAAATAGGTTCCTCGCGTTATTACTGCCCATGCCGCTGCCGCTGCCCGGCAAGCCCGCGATTGTCGGAGGACGGGCAGCGCGAGCGCGAGTGAGTGTTTACATTCAGCTTAAAACCATGCAAGATCCAGTGAGTAAGGGAGATGTCGCCTTACATCATGTATTGCGCTGTCTCGCTTACTCACTGGAACTTGCATGTTTAGTAGGCCACCAGATGAGCAGTAAAGAAGTATGAAGGCTGAATGTGAACGCTCACTCGCGTCGTTATTGCTGCAGAAGTATTTAGGGAAATATTCCGGCAGCGACAGGAGCAGTGGCAGGGGCTGAGTATAAATGTGGGAATAGAATTAATAAAAAATACTAATAGAACAAATGAATACACGTAATATTGGTGCAAAAATGAACAATAGACTGAAAAGTGATCAACTATAAATATTGCTTGATATAAGTAAACTCATCAGCTGTGATAGGTGCCTGTCTATAAATGCTTATATTAATAGTACATTACTGTCGAGGCCAGAAATGAAGCCATTTACGGCCAAGTTGTATTGCATTGCCTTACCAAGTGCCTTATACATCAATTAAAAATACGAGGTAAAAGCAAGTAAATTGCAATTTCGGCCTATGCTTGAATGGTACTTTACTTCCTCTGAAATCCTCTTGAGACGAAACAACATCGTATCAAATTTTTAAATGGCGTCTACAACACGCCAGCATTCCCTGTGTTCTTTTTTAATGTTCATATATATTTTTAAACGATAAGAACTAATGGTTAGTACCAACCTAACAAAATTGTCCAGCAATTTCCATTAACAACCGCTAGAATAGGCTTTTATTTGGTAGGCTGGAAAGAGTGAAACTATAAAAACCTAATGTATGAAAACGTGTAACATTAAAAAACCTTCATTAGCGGCTGACAATGTTTTTTTTTATTACATTGTTGCCTTAGGCCAGCAATGAGTCTATTGACGTTTTGGTTTTTTTTAATAACAAAGCTATTTCCGGTCTAGAGGAAGAAAAATTACATAAAACAGCTTTACTTAAAACAATGAGGCACAAATGTGAACTTATAATGTAGTTATATCCGAGCAAAAGGAAGAAATGAACACAATATCCTCACCATGAGCTGCGGCGGCGGCGCGGCGGGCGGGAAGGCGGCGGGCGGGGGCGGGAACGCCTCCGCCTCCTCCTCCGCCTCCGACCGCCCCGACGCCGAGCCCTCCTCGTCCGAGAACACTATGTCCTGTACACGAGACATAAGGTTACTTTCACTTTGACACTGACTGCTGGATAACGGCATGGAAGCATATCATTCTAGCTATTACTCATCTAGAGGACTCATCGTATCTCCAGAGATACGGTCAGGGATCATATTATTATTAAGTTCCAAGTACAATCGAGCTGTAATTGTGTTAATACATCAGGGGGGAAAAAAAAAGTAGTCCATTTTTCACCTTTTCAAGTCGTAAAGGGTAATATTACGAGTATAATCACTCACTATGCTCGTGATTAGGTATTTAATAGTAAATTATTTAAGTTCAGCACAAAAACAACTGCTTTAAAACAAATAAATAATTTCTTATGAACTAGCAAAGTAGTCTACTGAAGAAAGCAATACTTTTGCAAGCTGAAGAGGTGTTAATTAATATAAACCTGCTGTTGAATCTATTTATGCAAAACCGCATCAAAATAATTTTAATTGTTCAAAAAATCTACATGTACAGTAAAATTCAAATATTGTAGATGTTTTGTATTTAAATTAAAGACTTTTCATAAATTTTCCTTATTACCTGGTAGCGAAATATGTCGTTATGGACATAGTACTTCTTGGGCGTCTGCGCGGCCAGCACGAAGGTTTGCGTGAAGCGGCGCATCGGGGCGCCGCCGTTGCTGAGCTCGCCCGTCACCTGCACCACCACGCCATTGCCGAGCGTCGCTTGCGCGTCCACCTGACACAATCAAATTAATATTAAAACTTTATTCTGCTATAAGTACATCCTATATATATAGTACTAGCTTTCACCCGCGACTTTGCCCGCGTGAGATTTCCTCGGAAACAGTGCTTTTACCCGGAATGAAAGGTACTCCTAGCTATGTGTATGCGAAATTTCAGGATTGGTCCAGTAGATAGATAGGACGTGAAAAAGTAACAAACAAATATACAAACTCATTTCCGCTTAATAGGATCAAACGAGCTATATATACATTTATTTGTACTCGTGCTCGAAAATGGCTCTAACGATTTCTTTGAAATTATAATGATAAGTTCCTACATAGCCAAAAAGATAATCTAGCTAGGATCCATATCTGGGAAAATTCATTTAGTCATATACCACGTTTTGTTTTCAGAGCATTTTATATCGCAATAGAGGTGCACCCAAGGACTTTTAACTTCCAAAACATTCAGATCCGTAACGCAGTCAATTATTAGGAGAAACAATAGGTAAGTACAAACATCATGAGCTCGCTAGCCTAGCGGCATTACGAGTATGTGTTCGTAATGATAGCGGATGTCAAGCGACGACGAGCGCAGCCTAGATTGCATTTAGTGGCATTTCTATATTGCTTCCGTGCTTCGGAAGACACGTTTCAGTTGGTTCTTTTGAAACTGGATTTTGGTTAGACTGTGTCAGAAGCTTTTAGACCAGCCTGAACAACATCTGAAATTGTTGACCACTAAGAAAATTCAAATTCAAATTGTTTATTTTCAATATAGGATATTCTTATCACTTATTGACGTCAATTGTTACTTATTTTAAGTTTACCACCACTTCCAAAGCGCAAGTGGTTAGATATAACTAAGATCGTTTCTTCCTAAAAAGGGTTGAAGTCTGGGACAATACGATTTAAAAGATTATAATTGCCATTCTTATAAAATTCATTCAAAGAGAGGCGCGTCAGCGACGGCGCTTATTATGACTATTCAAACAAATTGTAATACCGACGCCACCCGCCATCAAACAAACAATATTACTAAAACACTTGGCAGAAATTATACCTGAAAAATAAAACTAGACAAAAGATTTACTATCTCGTCCATTATCCATCTAGTCTATTGTAAGTTATGTTACTGATAACAACACACTACGTGAATCACAATTTCATTTGAATGGACCTACAAAATATTTTGAAACTGTTAACAAAGCACAGGATAAATACAAACAAAAAAGGTATAAATAAATATTTTACTATGAATTAGTATATATATTGTAAAGATTACAAAGACAATATGATAACACAATCCCCACTTGATGTTACTACCTAGAATGGTCACAGTATCAGAGCAAACAAGTGAATGGATTCTTTGGAGTGACTCACTCAATTTGGGGATTTGTGATGATAATGTATAAATACATGAAGCATATTCCTGACTAAATATTTATTTATTTCATTAAATTTAACACTTAAAAACAAGCATAGGAAACGTAAAATTAAGAAATTTAGTGCCAGAGTACTACATCTTATTTCTATAGAAATGTCTTCCAGTAGATAGGACCCGCGATAGGAACCTAAAAACAAAAGCCAGCTGCATGGCGTGTGTCTTCGAAGTTGAAAGACAGTTTTGAAAAACTCTTGACACCAGGTTGTGCAGGTTCATATCGTTATCCAAGCAAACTTATTACTACGTTTCAGAAGATTTAAGTCAGTTTAAACAATCTGACACCAGTTTGAAGTACCTAACGAAAAGCGTTATACTCCTGTTGAAGGTAGTGAGTCGTGAGTCCTTTTTAAGACTGAAACCACAAGGCAACCAACACGCTTAATAAGCTTACTAATAATATTATGAAGTGTTTGTGAATTTGTTTGTATGTGGTAATATTCGAAACGAATACTGCAATTAAAAAATAAATCAAATTGCCTTGATTTATGGGAACTGCCTCCGTGGTGCAGTGGGTAAGGCGTTTGCTGGTAGGGCCAGGGTCGTAGGTTCGATTACCACGGGAAACATACTTTGCTTAATTGTTTCCAGTTTGGTTAGGAAATTACAGGAAATTAATCACCCGATTATCACAACTAATATTATAAATGCGAAAGTGAGTTTGTATGTTTGTTTGTTTCTTACCTCTTCACCTACTAAACCAATCTTTCTGAAATTTCGCATACACATAGCTGAGAATATTGAGATAGACATAGGGTACCTTTCATTCCAGGAACTGAAAGCACTGTTCCCGAGGGAATCTAACGCGGGCGACGCCGCGGGCGGATGCTAGTTATAAAAGTGAAATGTACGTAACATACCTGACTAATCTTAGCATGGCAGTCGCGGAAGTTCAGCTGCTGAATCCGGTTGTGGATCTGCTTCTGTCCGACCACGGGCAGGGTCTCGCGATTGGGCGCGTCCAGCCCGCCGTGGACGAACGACGAGTAGTTGTTGTAAAACCTGGGCACGTCACATCACATGAGATTTCATACAGGGTGGAAGGTGGTATTTTTAAAACCAAAAAAAAAAAACAGTCTTGATGTCTTAGTAGTACCTCGGAAGGCACGTTAAGCCGTTGGTCCCGGCTGCCGTCTGGTAGTCGTTAAAGGAACCACGTCAGAAGCCGAGAGGCGGTTCCGAAAAACTCTGACACCAGGGTGATGATGATGATGATGAGTAGTAATGAAGCGGCAATTGGTGACCGCGTAACTTTTGGACATAAACTTAACCAACTATTATCTATTGTGTGACTTCATTAAAAATTCTTAGACATGTAATACAGGTACTCACACAGAACAAGTAATTATTAAAACTATTTCGATAAATTGATATATTAAAGTCCAAACAACCCGT
The DNA here is from genome assembly GCA_947044815.1 of Apomyelois bistriatella. Taxonomy (NCBI): domain Eukaryota; kingdom Metazoa; phylum Arthropoda; class Insecta; order Lepidoptera; family Pyralidae; genus Apomyelois; species Apomyelois bistriatella. The sequence continues at coordinate 187,858 of OX345696.1, forward strand.
ATAGGCTTCAGAGTTCAACAAAGAGGCAGACATACATTCGAAAAGCATAACCATTCTTTGGGCAGTCGGGTTAAACAGTAAAAGTTTGTTAAGTAGATAACGTTTGTATGTTAAAGTTATACATACAAAACTTCATTAAACACCTGATCCTAATCTAATTCAGAGCTTAAAATTTGACAAGCAAATATTTAAACACTTAAGTATAAAAATCTTTACGATTATGAAAGTTTTCTACTGTGTATATGTGCTTATAAAAAATACTAGGCATTAACAAAATAAAATAGCTTTTTGCAATTATTATCTGTTTGTTTGGGTAAACTACGACTTAGACCGCAATATTTTTTTATATTTTATTTTGGAATTTAGTTTTGGCCACAAAATTAATAAAACATACAACTCGTAGAAGATAATCGACTAACATACGAAAATAACTTGGGAAATCACACAGATTGAGTTCGACACTCGTTTGCCCCAAAATAAGTTTTCTAAAGTACTCAACTACACTATATTTAATACTAAATACATAGTTTGAAATAGGTATTTTTTTTGCCCTGGCTGGGGATCGAATACAGAACCTCAACCTAAAAACAAAAGCGGTAATTTTACATAGCGAAAATAGAGCGAGAACAGCTGATCAGTAATAACATTAGGGTACTTACCGATGAAGATGCGCAGGCGCCTTGTTGAGCAGCGTGTAGTATTGGCGAACGAACTCGCGGCCTACGCTTTGAGGTGACGGGGACGCCTCCATTACCATTTCTGGTATTCGGTGAAAGTGACCCTCACGGACCGCCTGCAAGTGTAATACCATAGTAATGGTTACCACGGGTGTAGCTTATTACACGAATGAACTGTCCGGATCAGAAGTCGGGAGCGAACTGAGCTTTAACCCTCGTCGATCGTTTAGGGAAAGCTCATCGGCTATTGTGCCTATTGTATAAAGAAACCAGATAAGATAATATTATAGACAATCCATTACGACTTAGTAATTACAAAAAAAAAAATCAGTATCTAGGTAATTTTACGAAGTTTCCGTGATAATGGTGTAAAATGAGCAATGTCTTTATTCAAACCCAAAAGCAAAAGATCGTAAAAATATTAATAATAAAATAGAACAATGCGCTTTAAGGCAAAATATAAAATTAGGCCTTACAAAATATTGTAATCTTTATATTTAAAATGACTAAGAACCTCGTGTGAGTAAGAATGCCTAAGTATTCTATTTTTATCTTGAAACATTTACATGGTGATTTTTATAAAAGATACAACTGAATATATATTTTATTAAATCAATTGTATGAATTGATATAAAAAACGAGAGTAAGCACCTTAAACGAAGTCACTAAAAAAGCTCATACCGGGTTATATAGGTATTATACAGGGTAGATTGACCTTACAAATTACTCCAATATCAAGCAAGCATCTTGTAAACATACGAAAAATCAAAATATTCTCATTTCATTCAAATTGTAATCAAAATATTCTCATTTCATTCAAATTGTCAATTTACGTATTCAAGTTATTTTGATTTTAAAACCAAATTCCTGCACCAATATTTCTTTTAGGTAAAATTTTAATGGGACTAAAATTAAAGTAGGTATATTATAAAAAAATAATTGAGAACCATTTTTTTAAAATCTGTTAAAAAATTGAAACTAATAATATCACATACATACAGGTTGAATTGCTCACCTCCTTTATTAAAGTCGGTTAAGGATATAACCACAGGATATAACTGAAATGTATAGCACTGAATAGCGTCCAACTTGAGTGATCTGACCCGTGCATCTGAACTAGTCTAGCAAATACTAATATGATACCATTGAATTAATGATAATTACATTTTACAAGTAATTAGAATTTATATTTACAAAATTAGTTTATTGTATTAGCTCAATCATTAAATGGTTTAAACAATAGACATTAAGGGTGCTTAAACCGTAATGACGCGCAACCATGGCTCAGAAAGGTAATATTAGTTAAATAGACATTTAGTTAACTGCATTTTGACTTAAATTTGAAAAGAAAGAAATTCACTTAATAGGCATTTACTTATCTGCCTTTTCATCTAAATGTTGTCAATTGATTCTAAAGGCATATTAACAAATTAGTTTATTTGGTTAAGTAGGCACCTACTAAACTGTGTTATGATTCAAATATAATGTCCATATGGCTTGCTACCATCCCTTAAAACCATGCAAGAACAAGTGAGTAATAGAGACAGCGCAATACATGATGTAAGGCGACATCATGTATAGCGACAATGATAATTGATCAAGGACAATTCCTACACTGGAAGTCCCGTATTCGTCCTTTGGGTACAGAATCCAAATTAATCTGTAGATCATGGAGTTATGAGATAACAAACATAAAAAGCATACTTTAATTTTGAAAGAAACTTCAAAGAATTTGAATATTAGCAACTTTTCAACTACATACTTGACACATTTTTAAAATTGACACATGGGGTTAAAGGCAGTTTTGAAGAACTCAGACACCAGGGTATGTAGGATCAATTGGACTTGTAACCAGTGTGGTTTACAGGATAACAAGGTGTTCAAAGTGTCTTGATCATCTACTGTTTATGGGCTATGTGTTGTATAACTTAGTGCAGTCTAGAAGGCATAGTCTAAAATGTTTCTATGTCAATAAAGTTTATTGGTTATATTCATAATTTTTTAAAATTTCTGGACAACACATTTTAAAATCCTTTAGTGAAGTTTCTATTATAATATGAATATTTTTTTTATCACAGATTTGGTCAAAGCAGTCAGTTACTGAGGGCAAAGCCATTTACACGTAGTAATATATAAATTACACATTTATATGCATAATACATAAAAAAAATACAAAAAACCTTTCCCTAACAATAAAACTATGTCATGCAAAACTTTACAGAGAAAACTGCAACATTGCTTATAAAACTAATAACACCTTGCTATATGCACATCTTTTTAATTCTAGATTTAAGAATGAGGAATTGTGGACCATAAACAGAGCTCCTGTTTCATAGTAGCATCAGCAACAAAATTAATGATGTAGTTTATTACTCTTCTTCTTCAGTGTCAATGGCCCAACAAATCCAGCTGCAACATCTATCTGATTGACGAGGCCAACTATTGATATGGTACATAGTATTAATTGACATCTGTCTCTTTATCAGCAGATTACACAGGTAAACAATAGGCGACACAATATGAGACAGCTACCTTCGCCTGTGCTCAATCTATCGAAATATATCTCATCAGCTTAGATATAAACCGGAAACTATTAGTAACATTGGAAGAAAATATATATCCTGCTGGTCTTGTCAAAGCACGCATGGCGACGAAAATCGTATAGCAATCGTCTTCCAAGGTACTAGATACCAAAGTTTGAAACTACGTACAAAATATATCAACAATAATGTATCTTTACATTATTTCTGCAAATCTTGTGACAGCGATTGCACGTAAATCAAAGAAATACGGAGATTAACCTTTAAAATGTTCGTCCGCCGACAACCATAATAATAAGGTTTTCTAGAACCCCAAGGGTTAGTTATAATTTTCTACTTACCTCAGTAAAATTTAGGCATCAAAGTGGCGTAATCTTCTACAAACTATCACGAAAATCGCTTAATTTTCACAATAAATACGGACTGAAAACAGAAAAGAGCCTACCTCACCGTTCTGATGTCAATTTTTTTTTTTAATTATCATCATATTTCTATATTGCCATGCCATGTACAATGAATGGTCCGGCCATAAACTAATTGTCACTGTCACTGACCGTGTGGTGTCATGGTGTGGATATTGCCTATTCATAGATATAGAAATAGAGCTGTTAATTTCTTTGGGATATTGTGTGGATATCTGGGAGTCGAGACTCTGGTGGCCTATTACCATCTCTTAAAACCACGCAAGATCCAGTGAGTAAGCGAGACAGCGCAATACATGATGTAAGGCGACATCTCCCTTACTCACTGGATCTTGCATGGTTTTAAGGTGGTTTTAAGAGATGGTGGTAACTCCTCTGGACCTGGTGGCTTACTACCTTCTCTTAAATCCATGCAAGATCCAGGTGGCCTACTATCATCTCTTAAAACCATGCAAGATCCAGTGAGTAAAGGAGATGTTTTAAAGTGATTTGCACTGATCATTTACCTGGTGGCCTACTATCATCTCTAGTTTTAAAAGACGGTAGTAACCCCCTGGATCTTGAATGGTTTTAAGAAATGGTATTAACCCCCCTGTATGTTTTATGTGTTAGCAGTTACTTTTGATATTAGTGTAGTTAAATTAATGTAGCGATAAAAGAGGGTTCGCAACCGACTACATAAAAAGGTCAGTTTCAATGTTATTGTATTTTTTTAATTACTTTTTTAAAATTTGTTTATCCAATAATTCCGTCATTTTTAAACCGATTTTAAAAATTATTTTTTATTCAAAAGGATATATTAAACAGAAATTTTATCATAATCGGTATAGTAGTTTGATTTTAAAATCAATACTATAATAAGTATGTCATCCAAGTACTATTAATTTGAGCGCTTTTTATCATTCATACTTTTTCAAGTTGTTGATTTGTTGCGTTTAATGTCTTAAAAAGCAACTAAGGACTTTAAGATGTATAGTAGTAGCCACCCTGTGACCTATACCACGTTAGTACTATTTAGTATTTGTGCCTTACTAATATTGCACTAAGCTAGGACCTTTTATAACATTTTAATCAAGCATTTTTATTACATTTTATAATAAGCTCCAAGTAGACATGGGTAATCTCGACTCCGAGGCGTGTTTCGGCTCACTGAATCTTAATTCGCGTCCGGTACCGACTCCTCTTAATGATTCCGACTCCCTTATCGACTGGCAACCAGCACAAACAAAACACAGACAACCATTCTGGTACCCGATTCATTCTATACAGAATATACTGAAACCGGTATCGCGACGACCATCTGTAGATTCATGTCAATTATACGCATAGTAAATTGATTTCTGTTTGTTTTTACAGGCTTGAGACTGTCGAACTAATTCATTTATTTATTATCACAAAATCCACAGCTCTTAAACATTTTACAATAGTTCCTTAAAAAAACTGACAGCCAATACTGGTTTACATATTTAGATATAACATACTCATGAAACACAAAAAGTAATTATAGATCAACTAGCTGTTTCCCGCGGCTTCGCTCCGCGTTGGACTCGGTTATATCGCGCCCAAAAGTAGCCTATGTTTGACCTCAAGTCGTTAACTACATCCCTACCAAATTTCATCACAATCGGTCCAGCAGTTTAGCTGTGAAGAGGTGACAGACAGACAGACTTTCGCATTTATAATATTAGTAGGGAAGTATGGATTAGTATGGAAGTATAGATGGAAGTATGGATATTAGTATAGAAGTATGGATATGGTTTATTGATAATTATGTTTGGACGTTAAATTATAAGTTACGAGTAATGGCGAGTCGCGACGCGACAGGGGCGTCGAAATCCGGCCGGAACCAAACACCTACGATCTACGATGCGGATCTAATAACTCTCGAGAGTCGATAAGAATTGCTCGGTCTCATTAAGGGAATCGGCTCCTGTTAACGAATCGACTTGCATCTTTGAGACCCATGTCCAAGGCATAATAATCATAAGCGTAGGCTCAAAAGAGGCTACTTAGGGATTACCATCAACTTTTTTAGCTGGCCCGAAAGAGTAAGCGAGATTGTGCCATTATAGGAAGGCGACATCCAAACATTAGAACCACTAAGGATAATTTACGGCTAAATAATAGAATAATATTTAAAAACAAAAAGGCGTGTTGTTTTTATAGTTGTTTTTTATTTCTGTGTTCAAAGTTTCTGAACGTAAGCTTCTTGCTTGACGGAAAAAGGCGGTATAAATATTGTTTGGTTGGCACATGTATTGATTCATTTAGTACCGAAATTGGGTATATTTTTTCTCTTTTCATCTCATTCCTAAAGTTGTTGCCATCTCATTTACTCTATTTGTATGTCATTGACCCTTTCTTGTAGTAGCTTGTGATTGGTTTAAAATGTGGTGGGGATAGCAATGTTTGCAAAAACAGCGCGTCTCTATTGGTGATAGCCAACATACAGAAACTTTTCGCGCCGGCTCATCACGCACTTCCTTTCTTCCTTCTTCATTTGGCATTCGGAGTTGAAGGTCGCGTGTAGACCTTAGTTTTTAGTTTATAAATTAATTTAGCCTAAAACTTAAGTCATGGCCAATAACGATAATTTTGCCCAAGACGTGACCGAAAATCAACTAAATGGAAATGCTGAGAATGGTGGAGGAGATTCACAAGATAATAACAGTGCCGAAGCCCCGGGACGCGATGACGACAGGTACCGTTGGTTTTCATTATATCTGTTTATGTTCTCAAATCGATCAATTTTATTTGCTACTGCGTAGAATTTCAGTCAGTTTGTGTAAATATAATAATGTGATTCTAAATTCCTAGCTTTTTTGCAATTTTTTCACAGTTAATCTTTGCCCGCCATAATGGCGGCGATCCGGCATTTTCATTATCGGCATATTAAATCTGTTTCGATCGTCGACATCTTTTCAAAATTGTACCCCTTCACTTTTGCAGAGTCTTCTTCGCGGTACAAACTCGAATATAGTTGTTATAGTTTTAGTTTCAAATAACTTTCAGGTCACTTTTGCTAAATATAGAATCTCGTCTCCGCAGCCGCATGTCAGTAAAATGGCGTCATATTCGCGCGTCCCTTGCAACAGGCACACCGGTTCAGCCCCGTTATTGATTTTTCTTGTAGTTTACTTGTGGTTGTTTTGTTATGGTCAGTGAGCGGCTCTGAGGCCATAGTACTGTTAGCGGTAATGTACGATAAAGGCACTTGCAAGATTTTAAATCGGTGGTAGCGCTAGAGACAGGCGCGGGGTCAGTTTGGGGCGCTACTAACGCTGTGTCTCTCTGCAGGTGTGAGCCTGCGCCGCCGCCGCTGCAGCCGCCGGAGGACGCCATGGTATCTATCCGCTGGGCTCACACTAAAGTAAACAACGACCAAACTGACTAGATTGCCTCGGCCACTTAACTTTGGGCCCTGTTCACACTTGCCAATTTCAAATCTTGCGATTTACTGTAACATGTTCATTTTTGGTTGTTCTATTCCATAATGTTAAATTTCCAGTTGTAACTTTTGTAACTTACAGGTTGTCAATTTGTTTTGCTGCAGTGCTTGGAGTTTGTTTTAAACAAAAAAAGTAGCTGTAAAGTACTAAACAAGTACTGCATAGTGTTAATGTTAAAAGTAATTTTTAAGTCAGTTTTTACCTCGAAAATTGCACATTTTATTTTTGTTCTCCTGTTAATGCTGGTTACTGTTGTGTTCACAGAAAACTCTTTGTGGGTGGCTTAAGCTGGGAGACTACAGATAGTAAGTTGTCACTTTTACCTTGCCTTTGTCTATTACTTATCAATAACCTTTTATGATGACTATTTCAGTTCTGCTTCTGAATTAATATTGAAGAAAATTTATACCCACACATCTGAGATTAGCTCAATCTATTAAAATTTGTTTATTGTTAATGCTGTTAGTATAATTTTATAATTTGTTTTTTTAGAGGAACTTCGTGACCATTTCATCACATATGGAGATATTGAGAGCATCAATGTCAAGACTGATCCCAACACTGGCAGGTCCAGGGGATTTGCTTTCATTGTATTCAAAGCACCTGACTCCATTGACAAAGTCATGGCAGCAGGTGAACACACCATCAACAACAAGAAAGTAGACCCCAAAAAGGCCAAAGCGAGGCATGGAAAGATATTTGTTGGAGGTCTGAGCAGTGAAATCTCAGATGATGAAATCAAGAACTTCTTCAGTAACTTTGGGACTGTAAGTTTTAAATTTAATATTAGTGCTTTTTTGTTAAATATTTTGTAAATGAAAGGGTTACTCTATTAACTAGAATTTAGACAAGGTGCGATGCATTGGTCACCAGTGACTGTCAAACAATTGTTGAAAAACTATTGACTGATATTGGGGTTCGATTTAAAAAAAAATTCTATATCCAATTTTTAGAAACTTAGACATCCATGTTCATTTATGTCTTTAATGATGACAAATCCGGAATTGGTGAGATTACATTAACTAGATTTCTTTTGAAGAGAAAACCGGGCCACTGACTTTTACTTGTTATGATATTGTTTGTGTTTCAATATTTTAGGGATTAAAAGTTTCGTTTCTTGTTCCCAGATTATTGAAGTCGAAATGCCTTTCGATAAGACAAAGAATCAGAGGAAAGGCTTCTGCTTTATCACATTCGAGTCCGAGCAGGTCGTGAACGAACTTCTCAAAACTCCCAAACAGACCATAGCGGGAAAAGAGGTGTGTATTTCTTTCTATATGATGGAAGCTCTCATGTCCACAGATCTCTGTTATCTCTAGTTGACGACATTTGTTGCGCTTGCAGGTGGACGTGAAGCGCGCGACGCCGAAGCCGGACGGCCCGGGCGGCATGGGCGGACGGGGCGCGCGGGGCGGACGGGGCGGACGGGGAGGTCGGGGCGGACGGGGAGGATACGGCGGACAGGGCGCCTGGGGCAGCCAGGGCTACGGCGGCTACGGCTACGGTCAAGGCGGCTACGGCGGCGGCTATGACGGCTACGGCTACGGCGGCTACGGCTACGACGGCTACGGGGGCTATGGCGGATACGATTACTCCGGCTACCCCAATTACGGTAAACGCGGCAAGCAGAACTAGTGGCTCGGGGCCGCGGTCCGCTCTCCCACACATTACCTCGACTGATGTTACCTGATCCTAGGATGTATTGTAGGTTAAGGACCGCGTGTAGTGTAGCGAGGGGGCCGACGTTCCGTCCTCGAGATGCCTATTTACCTTATTATATTGTATAATTTACATATATTCGAAGAGATCGACATCACGCGAAGCTTAAGATATTCGACTTAGTGTGTAGAGAATATTTATTTTTCTAAATATTTAATATTCTATCGAGATAATGTGTAGTGAACGATGTGGGGGCGACGATGTATATCTGAATATAACCGACCTATCTAATATCCGCTAAGTAGTTATCCGCGACGCAGCATCGCTCGTCTCTAACCCGCCGGCGGCGAGCCGCATCAATAGTTTGGTCTCATTCAGCTATCTCTGTCATTGTTTCACCGGGTACTATATTCTGTACATATGTTACCTGCCTTATGTTTTTAAGTGTTTATTTGTAATACCACTTTTGACATATGTAGCATTGTGGTTCGAGTTTTTTTATGGTATTTTTATTTTACCACATACTCGCATAGTGCTACATTTGGGAAATGGGGTAAATATGGAGAGACATTGTGAAAGTGATAAAGATAATATGATGAAAGCTTTTGAATAAAGCACTGTTACAAAAATTCTCAATGTGTTTCCATATGTAACCCAAATCCTATCCTTCCCTACTTCACTCCATGCTTCACCACTATACACATTCGTGGGTCCAAGACATTACTAACCATTGCATGACTTCTCTCATTGGCCAAATTTGCTGTTTCATAAATTAGGTACCTACTAATAGGGGTCTCAATGGGGAATCATCACAAATTGATCAAAACTATTAAACTATAAAAAGGGTCCAATGCCACAATCTTTTAATTCAGAGAGAAATTAAAGATTGCACAATTTACTGATTTGACTAAAATTAATATCTTAGCATTCGACTTTTAATCGGATTACAGTATAAATTAAACTTAGTAATGAGGGTTTTCAATGTTAGCTCAATCAGTTCAGACATTATAGAATTTTAGTTCTAACTACAAACATAACAGTTACCATCTGATAAGCCTCAGTGCCAGCAGTCATTTTTGAAAACCATCATTCCGATACTATCTCACTTTGCAACAGTAATTAACTTTTTTTTATCTCAAATCTGGACTGTTTCGTCAAATTTCTAAGAGTTACAAATCAAATTAGCTGTCTAGTCGCATCGCTTTTGGTGAAATGTTGGTCGCCCATTACACATTAGGGTCGTAGCCAGACGACTAACGTGTTTGTGTTTGGGGCAGACTACGGCGGGTACGGAGGGTATGAAGGCGGCTACGGCGCGCGCACCACGCCACGCGGGAAAGGTACTACTGCCGCACGCGAACGTGTTGGACTTGCCGACCATTTCTGAGAAGGAACATGTGCCAATTGAGATCTGTCTGTTCTCCGGGCTGTTAGATGTTTTGCTTTTGGTTTTTATATTCATTGTGAGAACAGATACTTATCAGGCTTCATTGCAATAAATAAAAAAAATTACACAAATCATAGTCTATTCTCAATAGATTAAATTAATTTGATTTTAACAATTGCTCTGTTTGTATAACAAACATAAGTAAAACAAACATTTCAATTTATTAAATCTCTTCTCGGGACTTGTCTGCTATAATACTATTAATATGCTCTAAATCTTCGCCAACACGTTCAAACTGCGGACGGCATAGTTTTGGTCATATCGTACCCCGCTTACGTAGTTGTTCTGACACATTTGGCTCTAGTTGGCACCTGACATTTGATAAGTATAAAGGAAAAAAAAATGTATTGACAATATTGTGGATACACTGGCAAGCGAGGTCGAATATGAGTTTTCATTATAATTCACAGGTGCATTCATAAACTTTTTAGCAGTAATAATTTTGATTGTTTATTAGGTATCTAATGTAGAAGTGTTACGAATGCACCAGTCGTATGTTAGTGAAGCATGTATTAGTGTCCATTGCAAGGATTTCGTTGATCGTTATTTGCGCCATCATTATCACTATTGTTTTGTTCAAGTTTGAGACTGAAAACAAATTCTAACACACATTTTAAATTAACAGTTAAAGAAACGCACTCTGCTTTTATTTCACGTCATTTACATTTATCTAACATTAGATCATTAGTAGTGTTGTAACCTTTATATACGGGTAGAAATACTAGTATTTCGCATCCAGACACCGTCCAGAGTAAAGTAAAAAAATAGCAAGCGGGTTTATCACACAGTGTCAATATTTTTATTTCACCTCTAGTCTATTTGGGACATGTCGCATATATTGCCTCTACCAAAAGTTTTTGCATACGTTGTTGCTAGCATCTGTAGTTAGGATTTAGTAACCTTCCTACATAATATTGAATGTGACACACCCATGTCCATAATATGAAAATGTAACTACAGATGCTATCGTCTGTAGTCTGTAGAGGTACTGTGTCGAGCGTGCTTTACTCTGTCGTGGTCGGGAAGGCGGCGGTATGAGGCTGTGAGGCTGTGAGGCTATAGCGGGGTGGTGTTGCAGCGGGCTACCAGGGCGGCAAGCAGCGCGGCGGCGGCGGCGGGCGCGCCAACCAGCGGCACCAGCCCTACTAACGTACCTGTCCACACGTTCAACTCCGTAAGGTAAACCGACCTGTTTGACAACTCGCACTTGTATTACTTTTGAATTATGTGACTCGCTCGTAATCTACGTGTCGAATGATTTTCATTCGTCCGAACGTGCGGAGTTGACCGCTCTCGTTGAAAATCAACTTGATCGTCATATTCTCTGAAGTGGTTCAAAATGCGAAAAACCAATGAAAATCATTTGACACGTTGATTTTGAGCGAGTCACAGATTTCAAAAATAGAACTTTTGTTAACTATTTAACATCAGCCTTTCAACTGTTTACTACGCGATTTTTATTAGAGATTTAGACTAATTGTGCCGTTCACAATTATTTTCTATTGTTTAGTTAGTTGAAAAAATCTGAAGAGGTTTATAATAGTACATACCGCTAGGCATAGCTTTTGCATTTAATGATTCAATTGCTGCGAAAGCGTATAGGCCATGTATAGATGAGTATGATAAGGACATTGATCTTATTCGAATATTATTGAACCTACCTAATATCTCTGATTAATAGTATTTTTTTCTTTTCAGGTTAAGTCATCGGTCATGTCATGAGTGTCTCCTGCGCCATCTCGTTCGCCGCGTTAGGGGCACGTCATTCCATTCCACAATATTAATTTAAGAAATTAATCTGTTTAAGAAAATGTTTTAAGGATAAAAAAATATTGTCGCTAGAAGCGGCCGCAACCGGGGGCCGCTTCACAAATTTATATAATATAGTATGGATTAATAGATTCATTCGAGTATTATTGCAGATATTTAATTTAGATTCACTTTGACCTTTAAAACAGATAAATATTTTAGTAAAATTCAGAGCTTGAATTTCGCGCGCGGAGAGAATCGCTAATCGGAGCGGTGCGCGGTGTGGCGTATATGTGTGCACGTGTGTGTGAATGTGCTGTACGAGTGTGCGCCCGAGCGAGCGAATGACGAGCCGCCTGCGCAGCGAGCGAGCGCCCGGCAATTAGTGTTCTGGATCTCAAACAAAATGTTGTAGTTTTATATTATTATTTGGATAATAACAACAAATCTGAATCATGTATTTTGTACGAGCTAAGTGTTTCTTCCATTGAGTAGGAATGAAATTGGACTCTTAGAATTAAGCAATTGGACATGAACAAACTCTGATGATATACAAGTGATGTATGTCGCAATAAAAATGTAAATAAATATTCGACTTATAATTTGTGTGTTATCACTCGTTTCTTTATGGTATATAATATTCCCATGTAATTTTTCCATAAACCAGGCTTATCCCACACCTGCTTCTTTATTGAATAGTTCTATGATAGAACTGTGTAGAACTAGTAGCATTTTTTTTAGGGTTTCACCCTCTGGCTATTCACAACGACCATCTATAAGAACTGTTTTTTTTTAGTTTTGACTAGGGTATGACAAATAATGGAAAACCGAAGTACCCTTATTTATATGCACCTGGAATCGAAAAAATAAAAATATTTTATTGATGTGTCAATGACCATTTTCTTTTTGTCTATTTTAAATCTTAGGACAAGTAAGAAATAAAACCGGTCAAGTGCGAGTTGAACTCGCGTGGAGAGGGTTCCGTAGACGAGTGGTGGCCTACTACCATCTCTTAAAACCATGCAAGATCCCAGTGAGTAAGCGAGACAGCGCAATACATGATGTAAGGTGACATCCCCCTTACTCACTGGATCTTGCATGGTTTTAAGAGATGGTAGTAAGCCACGACAACTATCGATGTTATTCATGAATTTTATTGATGACTACATTTAGGCCGCCTTAACAGACTTTTACTTAGGTGTAAATAATAAAATACTCTTTGTCATTTATAAAATCGTAAGTTAGTTACGCATATACTTAGGAATGTGTTGAAAAAAGTAAAACTGGCCTATTTCAACAAAAAGTTAATACTAATTTAGCTCGCTTCGCTATCAAAGAGTATTGGGTTGGTCTAAGTACCTAACTAACTACCTACCTACATAACTACCAAAAAAAAACGCACATTTTTTTTATTGGGGCCCAGTTGAACATCGTCAAATTAGAATAACTTCGACACCTTGTTGTGCAGGGTCAATTGCCCTAATACTCTAAACGATAACAGAAATGATACCAAGGCATACAGGGTCGTTGATTTTTGTTTGATTGATCACTGACCACGGTGTGCAGGGTTAACTGAGTTTGCTACCAAGTTAATCTAACGTCAATCATCTAATACCGGGGCATACAGGGTCCATTGACCTTGCAAATCACTACATTATCAAGCAAGCAACTTTTAAACATACGAAATATATTTTAAAAAAAATCATGTTATTTTGACTTAACTGATTTTCGTTTTCCAGTTAGGTATTTTGATTTTAAAACCAAACTACCTAGTACTTAAGCCGATTTCCATCAAATTAAACAACAAAAACATAAAAAGAAAAAATACCTATATTCATGCGAATCGAGAACTTTTATGGAAGTCTGTTGAAAAGTCGAAAAGAGCTTTGATCGTTTGATCGTCATTGATCTTGTCGGTGGAGCGCGTTTATTCCCAGTAGTACCACAAAACTGTACCAACGGTACTTTGTTCTAGTGGAAAACATACTTTCAGTAGGTCATCATCATTTCGTGTAGGCGTCACGTCAATCGACAATGAATGGCAGCCGGGACCAACGGCTTAACGTGCCTTCCGAAGCACGGAATCGTCTTTGTTATCAGACAATCAGGTGATTCAAGCTTGCAATGCCTAACCAAAGTGAAAACAACTAAACAAAGTATGCTTCCCGTGGGAATCGAACAACGACCCCCGGGTCTACAGGCAAGGCCTTAACCACTAGACCACGGAGGCAGTTTAGTAGTGTACTTACCTTATTATCTATGTTCTCAAGATTTTCAAGTGTTTGTTACAATGTTCTTATAGCTAAAGTACAGCTATAAAAACATTATTTACGTCCTGTCTTTGTACACGATAACACGACACGAGCAATATGACTTCCTGTACGGTTTTGCTTCTAGCAGCGTGTTTCTTTGCTGCTGATGGAAGACTTCTCAGAGGATCTGGTGGGTAAGTACTTAAAGCGTTGTGCATCAGATGAATACCGTATAGTGCCTTTTTTTTTTTGGAATACTAGTATGAAAGAAATAAAACATTCCGACGAAATGAGAACCTCCTCCTTTTTGAAGTCTGTTAAAAATAAGTATAGTTCAAAGATCAAAATACCTAAATGATTTATAAAAATTTGCAAAGAACAGACAGATAGACAGACAACAAAGTGATTTTATAAGGGTTCCGTTTATGAATTTTAAAGTTCGATACCCAAAAATAGTTGCCTTTGCGACTTGATGGTATGTGTGATGTGTGTGGTTGTGTGAAATCTACTAGACTTCCTCAGGAATAAGCTGGGTCTACTCGCCTAATGTTCGTCTACTACTGCGTCGGAATCTTAGTTTAGGAACATCTTGAGGTACCTACGCCTAGTTGGTTACTATTTTGTAATGCTGTCAATTGAAATACGAAGCATTAAAACGATTCCAGCGCTCGTGACGACATCCCCCCGCTGTGCGTCAGCGGCTCCGTGAGTCCGGTCTCGTGCGCCGGCGGCGTGGGCCCCGACTCCCTCCTGCCCCACCCTGACGACTGCCGGCTGTTCTACTACTGCGTGAGCGCCGACCGCCCGCCCGTCTGCCGGCAGTGCCCCGCTCACCTGCACTTCAGCCCGACGGAGCACGTCTGTGACACTCCAGAGCATGCTGGTTGTCAGGCCAAGGTTGCACTTGCGGCGGTTGTGAACTAAACATTTATGCTGACTGTATGTACAGTGGTTCAGATAGAACCACTTTAGATGTGAGCGTCAGAAGAAAATGTTCAGAATCAGTGATGTTAAATATTATGTTGTATTGTAAAAAATAAATTGATTGATCCACGAGTCTTATCTTGATTAACATATACTTATTATATTTATATTTTTGCAAATATATTAATACTTAGCAGAAAATCTAGTGCTTTTCTTACGTTTGGACGATGTTACGGAGGTCGTGGGTTCGAAATCAGATATTCTTTGCTTCGGAAGATACCTATGTCACAGTATCCTATGTGGAGATTTGAGGTCGATCGTCGATTTTTTCGACAAACATTTTCGAGCCAATTTCAACAGCGTCTGATATGACCGACTAACAGCACAGTAACTTTTAGCGCCTCCGTCGCTGGGAGTCCGAGCGCACGATAATATAAAGTCTGGCTGAGTTAATTAATTATTATCAAACATCCATTGAGCTGGGATTTGTTAGATAGGTAGGTATTGAAAAGCCAGAATGAGAAGACAATACTTCAATAAGACAAATACACTGTATAACACTGGGGTTCTGGTTTACATCGTCATCAGCAGGGCTGCGCGCTCCCCGTCGCGAACAGCACGTCCAAGGCGTTGCATAGGCCGCGGTAATCCACCTGGAATTGATTCAGGTTAAATTATCGATGTTCAGTGAGCCAGATAGAAAAGTATACCATTTTATTCTTAGGTAAGGTAGTATACAGCATTTGCATAACGAAATGCATCGCGCTGGCTTAAACCGACACCGAGCAAGCCGCGTTGGTAGCAAGAAGCGTCTTCTTCATTTCGAGTCATAAATGCTTTATGGACTACTAGCTTTCGCCCATGAATTTCCCGCAGGAACAGTGCTTTTCACCGGGATGAAAAGTACCCTATGACCCTTCTCAATACTCCTAGCTATGTGTATGCGAAATTTTAGGAATATTGGTTTAGTAGGGCGTGAGAGAATTAGTTGGGATATTGACTTAGCCCAGTACTTGGCCACCTCCACCGCCGGTTCACCTCATTCAAGTCCCCCATTGTGCAGGAGACAGGGCAGCTAGGGCACGACAGAAGGTGAGCCATCGACACCGTGCCGCAGTTACACAGGTTGCTGCCAGAGAAACCCCACCTAATCATGGCTCTTTGGAGAGAGTTACGGGAGCGATAGGGATATGCACGACCGCCGCAAAGGGAAGATCTTCCCGCCGGGTGTTATGTCTTGTCGGAGGTTGATAGTAATATTGTTGTTTTCCCTTCGGCCGTCTATAGAACCGGGGTTTCGGAACTGGTTCCGTACGAGGCTTTTAATTTACTTGTATGGAACTGGTTCCGTACGAGGCTTTTATTTTACTTGTATGGAACTGGTTCCGATCGAGACTCTTTATGTGCTTGTATGAAACTGCTAGATCTCCTTAAAATGCGTTGAGCTAATTTATGCATTTAAATTTCGAGATCTCTTCTTAGGTAAAGAGGATATTTTTTTAGTTATATTTAGCAAACAATTTTTAGTTATTAAGACCCAAACTTAGAATGAACTTAGAATGTACCAACAACTAGTTCTGCCAGCTTGGGATAGAGCGCTAATATACCCCACGGTGTATTTTCTCCGTGAAAGAAAACTCTTTTATTATAACTGGCCTGTTAAATGAGTAAATCAAAACATCATCCGTCAAATGATCTTATGACAACTATAATATTAATATAAAGTGCAATAGGTCAATTAATGTTTATTCTTAGAAAAGTGTTTATTTCCGTTGCTTATACATAATATAGGAGTGCATTCTGCCTACACTCGTCTTTGAAATGTCAGTGTTAAGAGATATTGAATTTATTTCAACGCGAAGAGGAGGTATTGCCCTTTTATTTGAAGGTCGCAAATATCATCGCAAAAAAAATTACACAAATGGTAATACAATATGGCTCTGTTCCAATTACAATAATGGTTGCAATGGGAGTATTAATTTAAACCAAAAGAACGAAGTGGACCATGATAAAAACAAAACACATAATGTGGACTGTATACCAAACGAAGCCCAAAATAAAGTAATTAAGGCACTTGACAAGCTCAAAGACAAGACTGGCTCCAATTTTGATTCAATACAAAAACAATATGACGAGATGGTATACAATTTAGAAACTGAAGGCGTGCATTTGATGGCGGAAATACCAGGATTTCCAAATAAAAAAACAGGTTTATTCAATAACCGAAACAAAATATTAGGTGTGCCAAAGATGCGTTTTTCATCATCTAGTGACGTAACAGTTCCAAAAAAGTTTCAGGATTTCTTGCTAGCTGACTACAATGGTGAAAGTGATGGAAAAAGAATTCTTATTTTCTGTCGTAAAGATGTCAGATCCATGATTAAAAGCTTCAGCCATATATTGTGTGATGGCACTTTTAAATCCTGCCCAAACGGTTTCAGGCAGTTATATTCAATCCATGCTCATAACGAGAAAAGTAAATCCGTGACTCCGATAATTTTTGGTTTACTACCTGATAAAAATCAGGAAACATATGCGATCCTCTTTCGTCTCATTAAATCAGTCTTTCCTGTCTGGAAACCATTGAAAGTAACAATGGACTACGAGAAGGCCGCAATGAATGCAGTAGCCAAAGTATATAATGGCATTGAAATCAAAGGATGCTATTTTCATTACAATAGATGCCTGTTTCGTAAAGCCAAGCAGTTCAAAATTTCAACGCCGGTTAAGCAACGACACGTGTCACGATGTGCTGGAATTGCACGTTTGCCAGCGGAACTCACAGCGAGTGGAATCGAATATGTAATGCGTAAAAGCCCGCCTGGTACAGAGATTGAAAAATTTAACGCATATTTCAAAACCCAATGGCTTGAAAAAACTAATTTCAACAAAACTTGTTGTTGCAACAAGGAGCAACTACGAACGACAAATAATTTGGAAGGATGGCACAGCCGGATCAATCGTTATATTGGAAAAAAAAACACCACAATTGCAAATTTACTAGACATATTGATCAAAGAAACGAAAATCACTAATATTTTCAAAACCAACTCTAAGAAGGCGAAAAGCTATCTTGAAATTGACCATGAAATTGATAGTGCAGTTAGCGATTTAAAAAGCGGCTTAATAACTGTTGGCCACTGCGTTGAGTTAATTTCCCCTTACGCTTTTAAATTTTAAGATCGTTTCTTAGGTAAAGAGGATATTTTAGTTAATTACAAACGGTATTGCCGGGGTAAATTTTACTCGGTAGGACCAAAAGTGTTAAAACAGAAGTAAAGATTTATGTTTACTTTATAGTTGTTTAATTTATTTCTAATATACAATACAATGGGGTTAAGTAAGTATTGGTTGTAATCGAGACACGCGGCAGCGTCAAAAACCGTTGCAAAAACGGACTTAAGTCTATTTTAGACCTATCTTTGTCTCTATTTCAGTTCCGTTCACGGCTGATGGAATACGATCATTACTTGATCGGAACCAGTTCCATACAAGTAAAATAAAAGCCTCGTACGGAACCAGTTCCATACAAGTAAATTAAAAGCCTCGTACGGAACCAGTTCCGAAACCCAGGTTCTATAGACGGCCGAAGGGGTTGTTTTGTATGCAAGCTCGATTTCCTCGCTTTTAACGCCATCTGTTGAGCATCTTTTGTAGTTAATTGTTGTGGCGCTAGTGCCGCCACATCTTTCCCGGCATCATCCAACACCAGGGTGGCTACTACATGCGAGATCCAGTGAGTAAGGGAGATGTCGCCTTACATCATGTATTGCGCTGTCCCGCTCACTGGATCTTGCATGGTTTTAAGAGATGGTAGTAAGCCACCAGTCGGCTGCCGCGCTAAACAACTAAACAAAGTATGCTTCCCGTGGGAATCGAACCCTCGACCCCCGGGTCTACAGGCAAACGCCTTAACCACTGGACCACGGAGGCAGTTGGCTGGTAGCACTAAACTAGCGTGTGCTGTGACCTCGTCGCCGCAGCCGCGCCGGTAGCCGAAGCAGCGGTACAGCAGGCCGCGCTCGCGCGCCGACAGCAGCTGCAGCAGCCCGCGCTGGCACAGCGCGCGCTCCACCGACACGGGCGGCAGCGTGCCGCACCGCTCTTTGTCCATGTCCTGCAATATAACTTTCATTTTAACATAGTTTGGTAGCTATTAAATTGTTCACAAACACAGTAAGTATAAAAATAGAAGAAATTATTCTTATATATTAATTTGATCAGTGCAATATATAGGTTCTCCGTGCCAGCAGCAGTTGGGAATTGTGCTGTCTGTATTGAAAACGTGTGTTTTTTCACAGAAAGTTTTAATCTTTATTTGCTTTTTTAGTACTTTTATTGCGACAGCAGTTAATAAGTACATAATCTGCAAAAAAATTAAGTCTCTTCCTATTACGATTCATTAGATAAGCTCCCTGACATTTTAACCTTGTACAGTTCAGGCAAACGCCTTTAATAGGTAAGTGGCTTGGCTAAAATATACAAATAATGTTAAGTATACCTTGAATACTTCCAAAATATTGGACAACTGGTCAGGGAACTTGGATAGTTTAGCGAGTGCGCCGGAGACGAGACTCCTCTCCTCAAAGTTGAGGAAGTTCCTCGGGGAGTCCCGCGTGGGCACGTGGGGGACGGGCTCCAGCAGCGGCGCGCGCTCCAGCGAGCCCTGGGTCAGCGCCTCGCCCACCACGGAGCAGAACCGCTCGTACTCGATGGAGCGCCGCCGCCCGGGCGCGCTGAAACTGCAAACAGAATACCCATCATTAATTAGTTATATACCTGGAGTGCTATTTTTGAAATGTATGGCATAACAAAATCGGTGAGTCGAATGATTATCGTTCGTTTTCGAATGATTTTCAGCGACATAACCGGTGACTCGAACGATAATCGTTGGACTCACCGATTTTGGGTGAGTCATACATTTCAAAAATAGCACTCCTGCATGCTGAACCAAACTATTTTATAACTAGCTTTTGCCCGCGACTTCGTCCGCGTGGCGTGTTATAAAAGAGATCTTTTTGTGTGTGGGATAAAGGTTAAAAATGCTTAATTTTACTATCTTTAAATGAGGTTATAGTATAATTAGCTCAGTTGAATAATGAAATTTAGGAAAATACGATCAGTGGAGGCTAACCCTAAGTACCTATAGGCTTTCGTCTGGAATTCAGAGGTGAGAATGTGGATGTCAGTCGGTATGAAAGTAAAAGTTTGACCACATAAAAACTAAAAATCGGCCAAGTGCGAGTCGGACTCGCGCACGAAGAGTTCCGTACAAAATTAACAAAAAATCATCGTAAAGACTTATATTAACCTACAATTATTTAAACAAAATTTGGAAATTACAAAAGAAAATTATAAGATAATTAAAGGGCCGTGAAACGTCCGCCTAGAAAATTTAACAGTAACCTACAACAGAAAACAACCTACTAAAGATATCTGCCCCCCCCCCCCCACCCCGCGCCATGGAAAATGGAGTAACTTCCCCCGTTTTCCCAACATTTCCCTTCACTACTCGGCTCCTATTGATTGTAGCGTGATGAAAAGTATACTATAACCTGCCCAGGAGTATGAAAAATTGTACCAAGTTTCATTAAAATCCGTCGAGTAGTTTTTGTTTCTATAAGGAACATACAGACAGACAAAAATTTTACTGATTGCATTTTTGGCATCAGTATCGATCACTAATCACCCCCTGATAGTTATTTCGAAAATATATTTCATGTACAGAATTGACCTCTCTACAGATTTATTATAAGTATAGATGAATGGCAGTGGTCTATATTAAATACAAAAGCCCTGTGGGTCTAAAAACGCCACTTTGAGCAATTCATCGAATCGAATTCATATTATGAATTCCTTAGCAATTCTTTAGCAATTTCTATTTCTTTTAATTTTTTTGAAGAGGAATTGCTGTTTATTTGGCCATTTCACAAAAAATAGAGGGATTGCAACAGAATTGCTAAGGAATTCATAATATGAATTCGATTCGATGAATTGCTCAAAGTGGCGTTTTTAGACCCCTTGTACTACTAACACTTCCATGAGCGTGTCCATCTCGAGCGGCGTGAGCGACAGGCCGGCGGAGGAGAGGCCGCGGTAGAAGTCCGCGCGCGGGATCACCAGCTCGTGGCGGGGGTCGAACTGCGTCAGGAAGTCCCGGGGCCGCAGGCCTTCGCGGACCATCTGAAGATCACCACGATTGAAAATGGATATTATTAGTTTTCTTTTTATCGTTTACCTACCCTTCCACGCCCGAAATTGGGGTAGGTACCTATGTTTAGCAACTGTACTTCTGTACCAGTCATTCAGCGTGCAGGGCAGAAAGTGGCTCATTTATAGGGTTGTACTACATTCGCAGGCAACGTTGAAGGTACTACTTGTGAAGGACCAAAGGGCTAGGTGATTTCTACTGCACCCAACTTGGAGTTCTCAGGCATGTTGAAAAGAAATACCTACAGTTATATATAGGATGCATTATGCAGTGATTTTACCTACCAGCTCAAAGTCCAGTCTGCACTTTTTAGGTTGGCCCCGTCCAGCAGGAGAAGGAGCAGATAGCGAAACACTTGCTCTTCACGTAACTTTTCAATTCATATCTTTTATTCTAACCAGAGTTATTTGAAGCCACTAACCTTTCCCTTGATCTTGGCGAGTATCTGCACGATGTCAGTCTGCAGAGGGTCGGGCCCGGCGGGGGGCGCGCGCGGGGGCGGGGGCGGCGGGGATATGGTGGCGCTCTCCACCGGACGCTCTTCTAACTGGAATCAGGCAACGCACATTGTAATGTCAGAGTAATGGAACATATGCATATGGATTGTGGCTTGGCGGACACTACCAGCCCCTGCAGCCGGCCCCCCCCCCTCACCGCGGCGTCTTTCGCTTGACATCTGCCAGTGAGTACATTACTGCTGATCTTACTTCCATCACCAACTTTGTGCTTGTACTCCACGACCCTAACTTCATTGTTAACTATCGAATTGAATATAAGTGTATATTTCTAATAACATCTTATATTTATGTAATTCTAACGTATAACAATAACGTTACAGGATTATTCATTCAGGCCGCTTCCAACCGGTCATTTTGGAAGTCCTTGGGGGAGGCCTATGTCCAGCAGTGGACAGCCTGCGGCTGAAATGGTGATGATGATGTAATACTCATTTCATTGCATTTTTCAGTATTTTTCAAATTAATAAGAGTTTCTACAGAGGGTAAGACGTAGTTGATATTGACAGTTATGGTGTTTCAAGTTGAATATAGGCTGAGTCAGGTAATTGCTTACTATAAAATGAATCGTAGAAGCTCTGTGGTGTGGTACAGTGGCTATGTGCTTTTAATAATGACGTAGCGCATTGGATCTATTTCCACGGAAAGTATGTTCGTCGTTATTCAATTTATGAGTAAAAACGCGAAAGAAAACTTTTTATTTCCCGTGAATCTTCGGCAGCGCGTCATCAATATCACAATCACTACATAGTATAAAAGAAAGTCGCTTTCTCTGTCCCTATGTTCCTTTGTATGCTTAAATCTTTAAAACGGACGCAACGGATTTTGATGCAGTTTTTTTAAATAGATAGAGTGATTCAAGAGGAAGCTTTTTATGCCTATGCGAAGCCGGGGCTAGTTAATCGCTAGTAAATCATAAATCATTCATTTGCACTAAAATACAGTAATACCGTCAAGGTGTGACGTGCGTAAATAGACTATGGCGTCCGCGCATCCATTTTTCACGGACCGTATGCTTAATACTCAATACTTTATTGCACCTTAAATTACATGCAGATTATACAATATTACAGATATAATGTATTCTACACTCCTTCAAGGACCCTGTTGGGCACTGCAAAGTAGAGAGGAGGAACTAGCTATAATTTTACTTAATCCTAATAATACTACTTTATGCAACTTTTTATTTATTTAGCTTTGAATTTTATTTAGCTTTGAAATTGATTGGCTTGATTACGCCTATTTAACCATATAAAGAAGATCATAAAAAAATGGCGGCCACCTCGTCGAGTAGTCCCACGTAGCTGAACCCGCAGTCGTCGAGGTACCTCTCCTCGAGCGCGCGCACCTGCGCGGCCGTGGGCAGCACGCCCAGGCGGGCCAGCACGCGCCGCACCTGCGCGCGCGACACGTGCCCGTTGTTTAACCTGGTACATTCAAACAACTGGTTAAGTGTGCGGTGCCGGTGAGCTAACAATTCTCCTCACTATGCGCCATCATAGAAAGTAACACCACTGGGCTATGTTAACTTTTGTTCTCCTACGGATCTTCCTCATGTCTGATTTAGTTGCTTAGGAAAACTTCGACCGAGCATAGCCTTCTCTATAGCTTACTGGGCGATCTTGAGCTTTCTTATGAGGCCCGTAGTTACGGCACAGAATATATAATAGTACTAACGTAGTTACGGTTAAGGTAATACATATAGTTAGAAGCATTGTGAAGGATAAATGGTAAGTACCTTTCATCACGGGAAAAAGCACTGTTCCCCAGGGAAGTTAACGCGGCCGAAGCCGCGGGCATAAGCTATTACTAAATAAATAAAAGCAAAAAAAAAAACATGACTGAGGAACATACGGGAGAACGAAACGAGAAATTGTCAAAGCCGAGGAACTGTTTGGCAATGGATCGGGAGAAGTTTTGGTAATGACGACAACCACCGGCAATGGAGATGATCGAATTAATTATTTGGTCATTTTAGTCAATTGGGTCACTGCGGTACAATTATGTTTTTACCAGTGTTTCTTTATATGGATGTTGTGTTTTGTGCCTCAGTTATACAAATAAAGTTATTATCTATCTATCTATCTGTTTATCTATCTATCTATCTATTAATCTATCTAATGCTCACGGATCGTGTTCGGCGAAGGCAGGTCGCAGGTCGATGGCGCGCTCGGCGCAGGCGGCGCGCACGCGCAGCAGCGCGGCCTGCGCCGTGTCCAGCGCGGCCGCGCCCGGCCCGCCGCGCGCCGCCGCCGCCCCCGGCGCGGGCAGCTCGCCCACGGCCGCCGCCGCCGCCCCCGCTTGCACGTCTGGGTGCTTCTCCAGCTCCTTTATTGTGAACACTGCCGAAACAAGGCTCTGTTACTTTGGAAGGGAATCGTTAAATCGGGTTTTCAAATAGTGAATTCCTGAAAGATGGTGTCAGATTTGATCAAGCAACCAGGCATCTGACAAGTTAGCAATTGCCAACTGCTGATAACAGCGCACCAAAACACGAAGTCCTCTTCTAGTCAAGCATTATTGGAGGACTGCGACATGTTTACATTATGTACTACAGCACGGACACTAATTTAATTAAAAATAAAACAGCTATATACACCGCCGATAGGTTTTTCATTGATGACTACATAAAGTTTTGACTCGTTTGTCAAGCGTTGGTCGCAATGATTGGGATTTCTCTGTTTATTGAAATCAGGATCACAATTTGTATTCGAATAAGTATGAAAATCAAACGAATCCTTGAGTTGTAGTAGTGCTGCATCAGCAGGAAAAGTGGTCTGCAGTGAAATTGCGTCGACCAAACTGCTCCAAAAACCGAAAACAGCTGGGGAAGAAACGTTCTACAATGACCACATCAGACATCATACTGATGCAGCAAAGACAACAATTGAAAAGGGAATAGTATACAAAAATACATTTTTAATCGTAAATTCGCTCTAAACGACGATAAAAAATATAACATAATAAATACTCGACATGTTTATGACATAAACAGTGTAAAAGTGATTCAAAATGTGCTCTCTCTTTCTCTGAAATAAATAGAAAATCTTCAAGACAAACTGACAAAATGTTTATGAAAAGTTTTCTTTTACCCTGGTCGCAGTCGTCCTCGAAGGTGCGCCAGCACACGCGCTCGCTATCGTTGGGGTCGAGGTAGTGCCGCATCACGCAGAGCGTCTCGTTCTGATCCAGAATGGAGCCCAAGCCCATGGCGTCCATGGCACGCCGGAACTGCTGCGGCGCGATGCGTCCGCTGTTTAGGGGGTCATAGTCCTGAAGAACAAATCAGATCTATTTATATAGGCAGCAGTACAGGTAATAAAGCATATGGTAGCAAAGTATTTCAAAGAATCTGCTCTTGCGGATTCTTCGCCTGCCAAACGACAACCGGCTGCCGCGTATCGTTCCGATTTCCATTATCTCCTCCAGTAGCTGCAAGATAAAAAGTACTGTTTGGTTCTTAGCTCTGATAAAGCAGATTCTTCGCCTGCCAAGCGACAACCGGCTGCCGCGTATCGTTATGATTTCCATTATATTCCCTCAAGTAGCTGAAGGATTAAAAGTACTATTTGGTTCTTAGCTCAGAAATATATCAGCTTGAGCTCAAGATTGGCTTGGCTGTGCAAATTGTGTCACGTTCACTCGTTCCACTTCAAGATCTACTTCTCTTCTATTTTGAGTGGTACTGGTACTAGGTTTTTATTTGAATGAGTGGATACAATGAAAATATACTCACCCTGAAGAACTCTGAGACTCTTATCCTTCTCTGTAACACAAACTGTTGCACGCGCAGCATCAGCTCAACGAGCTGGCGGCTCGGCTTTGGACGATTCAGCACCGGGTGGAATATGTCCGACTGTCCCAGGGGCGCAGTGGATAGCCCTGCGTCCACTTCTGGTCGCGACAGCTTTGGCAGGCTCGTGTCGATCACTGCTGCCGGATTCTCGTACTCCTGAATATAGTTATGATACCGGCAGGGTCATTAAAGGATTGTACTTGTTACTGGTGGTATCTATCTTTTGTTTTGTTTGTGTTTTTAAAGACTCGATTGTCACAATAAAGAAAAATTGATGTTTGAAAAGACTACTGTTAAATCAAGTATGTAAACATCAAAGCAAAAATATGTTTCAAAATCTCACCGGTCCTAATCCTCGGATACCTTCTTTCTTGACAGCTTCAACAGCTTTAAGGAACTCCACATAGTCCAGAGTGTACGAATCCTTGATGAACTTTCGCACTAGCAAGTTGAAGTCTTCGGGAGACAAAAGGATGCCGATGTAGTTCAGGATGCGGGCAAAGTGGGCGAATGTGATGCGCCCATCGTTTTTGGCCACCTGCACAGCAAGAGAACGTTTGAAAGTTTCTTTGATGGAAACATAATTTGAAGTTTAAATAAGTATCTAGTTTTAGAAGTTGAAGACATTCTATCATTTTTTATTGTATTTTTTTTTGTTATTACTGTAAAGTAACAAATAAACGTTTTTTCTTTCTTTCTTTAAATACAAAAACTGTTTTGTATTTAGAGTAATAAATAAAGATATCACAAACAAACAAAATAGTTACATTAAACATAACAGTGTAGTTAAACCTTTTATATATATTTTTTTTGTGGAAAAAATGTAGAAATTATTACTTACTACTTCTTTTCCTTGTTACATGAGGATGAATATAGGAAAAGAAGTAGTTGCCTTACAGCTCAGGGTAAGTTTTTAATACTTATTTGGCGGTAGATACAGGTTATAACAATGGATTTAAGTAAAGGCCGTCTGACCTCTATAACCTACTAGCTTTTGCCCGCGGCTTCGCCCGCGTGAACTTCCCTCGGGATCTTTTTCCCGGGATAAAAAGTATCCTATGTCCTTCTCCTGGCTCTAAACTACCTCCCTGACAATTTTAAGCTAAATCGGTTCAGCCGTTCTTGAGTTATAAGTGGAGTAACTAACACGACTTTCTTTTATATATATAGATATCGTAACAGGAAAAACCAAACCTATTGGATCATGATCTGAGCGTGTAGGTAGTTAACTATCAGATTTTCCAGGATGTCTTAAAGCATCTAACACAGGTTAAAGATTATCTAGCGATGACGCAGCCTTTGTTACGGAAACTTTTGAAAATATATGTGGTTTTAGAGGTGTCAAATATCATAAAAAACTTGTACCTTCCCTGAACTTATTTGCTACTGACCAATTCGTAGTCCTGGAAGTAAGGTTTAAGAGGAAGTTCCCTGGCAGCGATGGTAGCCAGAAGGCAACAGAGCCGCCTCA
The DNA here is from genome assembly GCA_947044815.1 of Apomyelois bistriatella. NCBI lineage: Eukaryota > Metazoa > Arthropoda > Insecta > Lepidoptera > Pyralidae > Apomyelois > Apomyelois bistriatella. The sequence continues at coordinate 214,970 of OX345696.1, forward strand.
TCTGCCACTGGTCCAGCTTGTGGCAGGCTGGCTCCGGCGGCGGCGGGCAGGCCTCCAGCACGCAGTCCGCGGTGGTTTTGTCACGTCCGCCAGTGTCTGGTCATAGGAGACCGTGGTTATGTAACGGACATTATGAAAGTATGTTTTATCATGTCGGTTGTATTAAATGCTTTGATCATTGCCTTTTTCATGACTGATTTAAGCGATTTCCTTCATTAGTCTGTGACCATGAGTGAAAATGACCACAATATCTTGTTATTATTTTAAGACGATACCTCGGTGAACACTAGAGCCACCATCATTTAAAAATCATTATGCACTGAAAACACAAGTTTTCAAAAATCCCTGTTATGTTTATGTTCTGGATCATAATCTCTCTCAAATCTGGATTAATTTTAATCATATAAAATTATAGTTCCCTATAGTTACAAATTGCAAAACTGCTAAAAGTGGCCGTTTAAAGCAATATTGAAATTTGTAACTATAGGGAACTATAATTTAATTAATAAATATGTTTAAAATAAACTAGATCCAGAACCTTAATTAAAGAACACCGAGTTTTGATAACTTGTTTACAGTGAATAATGATTTTTAAATGATGGTGGCGTTAGTATTCACCGAGGTCTCGTCTTAAGAGGTAAGACCGCAGTAGGTCACTTAAAAATGACCCATTATTAAATAAGATAACAAATCTCAATGCAATATTGCATTAGGTCTGTAACTTTTTTTAGTCTATGGCAGCTCGCTCCTTGATTGGCCCCTTGTTTTGGTCTACTATTGGCTATCGCTAAAGACGATCAAAATAAATTCGGTTTTCTACTTATTTATAAAGTTTACGCTTCGTAGGGTAGACACAAACTGAGATCACAGCCTCAGGATTATTAGAGGATTAGGAATTTAAGCAACTAAAATTTAGTTTTACAAGTGAATGACATTCATTTACAACAAATATTATCGATCAAAGTGACCCAGAAATTTTCCGGTTGCCCTTTGTGATTAAATAATGAAGTATCTAGCTTATTTATGTACAGTGAGTGAAAGACAGACAGACAAGTGAAGTGAGTGATAGGCATCTAAGGGGAATTACTGATACAATTAAAGGCAATAACAACATTGCACTTGAAAATACGATAAGATATGCATCAAATGATTTATTTTATCATAGCAATCATACAACAATTAGTATACAATTGAATGAGTCACAATTTCCGTTCCAATGTGAAGATATTCTTGCAATGAAATAATAAGTCAAAACTAGATTAATTTATTACATTGTCAGCCTAAATACCTAGGAAGTCAAAAGTCGGTCGATACAAGTTACATATCAAATATATCAATCAATAAAACAAAACCTTACAACAATATGTGAAACTATTACTAGATTAATTATTGTCTTCTTGGATTTGAGGGGTCTGAAGTCTGGAATCGAATAGTTATTAGAAAAATAGGTGGGAGTCTGATAGAGACTAAACTTGCATGCTTCGAACGTTACCATTCAACTGGCCCTGAATAGATTCGATTTACAAGAGTTTTGATAACATCATAAATTATGGTGGTCAAATGATACAGTATTAAAAATTCTCAGGAGAAAACGTCACAAACAAACTTCTTCAAAACTAATTTCAAAATTGTTTTGAATTGCTTTTTGCTGTCAAAATATGTGTAATTATGAGTTTTTTAACATTAGTCTCCATTGTTTAAATACGCGAATATGGCTTCAACTCGAAACAGTTGAGATCATCTGACATAGTCTGAGGGTCACCTTCTCCATGAACAAGCTGGCAGAGCTGGTGGTACAGCACGCGGCCATCTTGGGCTCGGAAGTAGTCTGCTAGCTGGGCGACTTCTGCATCAGACAACCCAATCACTGCTCGGAGGGGGCCCGCTAACACTGACACGAATTTAGACTCTGAAACAAATAAAAAATCATATATCAAGCTGTGTATCCACTAGAGGCAGCCGCTCGAACAAAGGCTGCCTTTAATGGATAGGCGTCTTAGAACTACTGTCCACACTGTCTATGACTCTTTGCTTGTGTGGTCCAGTTGTGTCCGAAGGTTGTGGAGAGCCAACGGTAGTATAGACCATTGCAGGCTTGAATAACTTTATTTTCTGATAATAAAGATGGTTCCTTGCTTCGGAAAGTACGTTGGTCCCAGCTGTCATCTGGTAGTCGTTAAAGGAACCATGTCAGAGGGCAAGAGACGGTTTCGAATAACTCACTCCAGGGTGTGAATGGTCAATTGACTCTTGACCCGCTCGATATGATGGTAATTTTGTTTCATCTACTTACTTCGACACAAAAACAATTTTTTTTGGACTGAATTTGATCAGTACTGACCAGAAATGAGCGAGTTTCCCTCAGGGTCCAGCGGCCGATACCAGTCCCACAGGTTGAGCCCCACTCGGAATGCAGCTGCTCGGATCTTATTGCAGGTCTTCCAGACATCTGCCAAGCGAACTATCTGAAAAACACTTTTCCTTAGTAAGCCTATCTTTTATGGTTATGTAACAGAGTAACACGCGAGCGACTCCGAGGGCAAAAACTAGGGCACGTGTATGCTATACACGTATAAACGTATACGTGTATGTTATAGCATTATATATTGTAAAATCGATTCACGGTTGTAAGCTTGTAGTATTATTAGACAGACTGAGTTCTGTAAGCATACATTTGTTATATTTGGAAATAGAGATTATAGACATTTGGACTACTCATATCCTGATAAATATTGCTAGCAGCTGCTTCAGCGAGAGAGAAAGACTGCTAAAAATATTGCTGGCTAAAAATGAATGAATGAATAAAATTGCGTAAAAATTTGAATTCACGCGTTCGTAGACAAACCACTGTAGACACTGTAGCAGATGCTACACACGTCGTAGCACGTGTTGTAGCATGTGCTACAACGTATCAAGCTACGAGACTCCTGCATGTTTGATACTAGTTTTTGAGTGCTATTTTTTAAATGTATGTATAATATCAATATCCTTCGTGATATGACATGGCAAAATCTATGAGTCGAATGATTATCGTTTCATGCGACATAACCGGTGACTAGAACGATGATCATTGGATACCGGTTTTGTGTGAGTCATACATTTCAAAAATAGCACTCCTTTGCCCCTAGTATGAGTTTTTCTTAACGCAGACGCTAGCGACTGCGTTAGGATTTTGTATGGAATTTCTTAGTTGCCCTACTATCCGCCAGAGGCGCTGTACAGGTTTGCCATACTAAATCGCTAACGCAGTCGCTAGCGTCTGCGTTAAGAAAAACTCATACTAGGGGCACTTGTCCGCATCTTTGTTCGCCGGGTAAGCCGCTATATTGCCATTAATTAGTATATACCTAGGTGCGTCCTATTCTTCTCATCCGAGCGTGTTTCCTAGTTACATCCATGTGAACGCTGAAGAGCAGATGATGGAGCTTAGGTAAGCTCTTTTACCCTATTTACAAAGAATACAGATCAATAGCAAATGTAGGCGAGCGCGGCTTGCTTTGGATTGGTCGCCACTAGTGGCATTTCGCTATCTTGTTCTCCTCCGTGCTTCGGAAGGTGGTTAAGCCGCTGGTTAAGTCTAGTTACCTTGTAAAAAGGGTTACCGAGGTTAGACAATAGCACGGCTTACGCTCCATCACATAAGACTGTGTAAGCTGAAGCAACTAGGAAACACGCTTAGATGACGACGAATCATTTTTTGGAATCATCGATGTGAGAATGGTTTGCGTTGTATTGTTAAACTAAACTGCACCCATTATAATTATTAAACTTACTGTGTCATGCATATTGAAACGCCAAAATAATTAGATTCGGTGGAAAAAGAGATGAAAAACTGCCGATTACTTGAATTTCGATATATACTGATTCCGCACAGAATTTAGAAAACGACTGCCATGTTTTATGTTGACTATTGTTGACATTTTAAATTTCACGCTGGCATCGGCGCTGAGCGAAACGGAACTTTTTGATTGTAATTTTGAAATAACGTAATATAGAAAAGCCACTGAGAAAACTAAAGAGGATAAAATATATAGGTAGATAAGAATAAATTAATTGTCTGAGAAATAAAAAAAAAACGAGTAGCTGTACCTATTTAAGCTATTTAGGTTAGCACTTCGATGCTTTTTTCAACCGACTTGCAAAAAGGCTTATAAAGAACTCATAAAAAATGTATAATGAGCCAAAAGTATAGGCTTTGCCAATGTAGGTACGAGTTTACCAGATAATCGCCCATTATTTATTTCTTTTATAGTGCTGTTTGGATGTTGTTTAGTTCATTTGACGACCGCCAGGTGGCGTTAGATTTACGGGTCCACCGAATCACAGAATTAGTAATAGTACTACGTATTACAGAATGATCGTTGAAAACTTTGATTATATACCTAATAATGAAAGACTGGAAACAACAGAGTATGCTTCATTTGCGATTTAAACCTACGTCCTCCAGATGACAAATCTGAACATTGAACAAAGACAGTAAAGTGTATGTAAAACTAACTTTTAACGGTTCCAAACCATTAGGTATATTAAAAAAAGAAACCTGGGCCCGATTCCAAATTCATTTTTCCAAACAGACTTTAATTCAGGTTTTCAGAATAATTAACTCCTAGAAATATTAAGATAAAGATATAAGAAGAAACAATCTCCATCATACACTCATTACTATAGCTATTCATGACTTGTAACGAAGCACGTCTATTATGGTCTGGAACTACGAGTGCCTTACTAACTCCACTCATCAATCAATTTGTCAATGAGAAGCGTGGTGCCATTGTGAGCGCTTACCGGGACCACCTACGAAGTCCTCTGTTTGCTACACAAGACTGTTTTTCTTCTGACAACACTGTACAAGTGTAATGATAAGGAAGCAATGTACCTCGAATAAGTTAGAGTCGGTTGACCTTTGGTATGTCTTGTGGGAGGCGTCGGGCATGCGCGGCGGCGCTCGGCTCCACCAATGACGTCAAAGCCATCGATCGCGACCAGGCGCACTCGCGGCGACATCCTCCATTAGGGCCTGCTGTCACCTGTACACGTGAAGCAGGAGGGCAGCGGCGGTATCACGTAACGCGGCCGACAATCCCGATTTCATGTCGAGTACAACGGGGACGCGCGCTCATGTGCGGCCTAAGCTTTAGAACCAGAAATAGTCCTTCGCAAAAAACCTCCCTCCGATGGGGCGACAGCTGTGCTTAGCATGTAAATCAGAGTAATCACTAGTTTAGGAACATTCGTTAATTGTGCACAGTGACGAGTAACTTTAGTAAATTGTACTGGATGGTCTGGACTGGAGGTGAGAGTGGTGTGGGATATTGTGTCTCAATCATGAAGATGGAAAACTTTTGAGTGAGCGGTAGTGAGGACCGGGCGAGCGTCGGCCGTGCAGGGGGACTGATATCTCTGAACAAGTAAGCTGTTATTCATGAAAAATGTTATTCTTACAGAAACCTTAGTATACTGTTAAATTTTATTGCAGTTACTGCAATTCTTTGATATAAAAATGAATCGTAAATGTTAGTAAAGTTTTTCAAGTATCAGATACCTAGGTATAGACTAAGGACACGACATCTTTGAGAGACATTAGTTTTAATGTGGTCTAAATATTCATTCCCTAGTGAGTAAACAGACTATTTCTTTCTTGATTAATCAATACTTGCGGACTAGATAACAGACAGCGGGACAAACAATTTACTTTTCATGACCTGTTCATGCATGTTAGATAAATTGAGCTTTCTCATGATTTCCGTTTGGGTCACTTGAAGCTTACTGGAATCAACTCCTTGTAGATGTATAGCTTTTTTATATCATTGCACCTCTGTCTGTCAATTGGAAATTTATTGTTATAACTTGGACTTCAAATAGTTCAGTGAGCTTTAAGGATTTTCCCACCCAGGAATAATCATTGCTGTTTGTCATAAAGATTAACTTCTTCCCCTTCTAGGATAAGTCCACCATTTATGTCTGTTTATATCCGACACTCAAAGGAAGGTTATATCATTGTCGTCCTCTGACCCTCCTTAAAGACACGGATAGCGCCAAAAGTACCAAATGCTTGATGGTCTTTAACTAAATTCATACCAAATTAAATCAAAATCGATCTATTAGCCCTTTTTAGGGTTCCGTAGCCAGATCGCAAAAACGGAACCTTTATGGATTCTAGTTTTCTAAAGTCTATCCGTCTGTCCGTATGTCATAGTCATATTCCAAGATGTTTAGTTTTTCATTCATTTACTTGATCTAAGGCTATTGATGTTCAAATGTAATAGTTACAAATTAATTTTTAAAAAATCCGAATCTAATAAAATTTTACACACAACCGACCCTAAATAGCCAGAAAGCAAGGACGATGTTGATGACACACAAACAAAACTGTGCAGGTGTGAGCAACCATCAAGATGATCAACTGGGGCGGAGTCGTCTCCATCATCCTGTTCTACGTGCTGATTCTGGCGGTGGGCATCTGGGCGGCCAGGAAGAAGCCACCGGGCAATGACTCCGAAGAGGAGGTCATGCTGGCTGGGCGCTCCATCGGCCTGTTCGTCGGCATCTTTACCATGACAGGTAATCATCATTGTCTGTGATATTATCCAAGACCAGTTACATCCTCAGAGCGAGGTTATGCTTTGACGACTCAGTTCCGAGTGTTGCCAGCTGTCCCTAACGTTATGGGTTCGTAACGAAGGAATTATCATAGTCCTATTTAATATAACATATTATCACTGAAATCAGGCACTCGTTGTTACAATGGAGCAACTGCCGTCTGACCTCCGTAACCCTTTTTACAGAAATACCAGGCTACATTTATTTTTCTTGAAAAACAAATAAATAAGACTTTTGGACTGACTTATCTTTTTAAGAGTCGTCTGGGAAGGAAAGAGGTAGACCAAGAAAGAGTTTTATAAAACAAATAAAAGAAAAAGTGGGAGTCGTGTCGTATCAGGAGGTGAAAAGGCTAGCGGAAGATAGAGACACCTGGAAGAGACCACTGACAAGAGCACAGCTTTTAAATGTTAGATAGATAGCCGTTTCGACTCGAAACGGAGAAGAATATATTCGAGTAGATAGTTCTCTATTTTAATACACGTAAGAATCTGTATAATCTGTGTTTTAGTAGGGTACGCTGGCATTTTATTTGATCAATGGCGATGGAGCGCAGCGTTGCTTCTTGACGTTGTATCGATTGCCCCAACCGCGGTTATTTTTGTACGCCAAGCCTTCGAATGCTCGATATTGCAAGCTTAATCGGTCTAGGTCCGTTCCGTCTGTTTGCGTATATATAGATAATACTCATTTGCATTGCATAAAACACAAATAATACTAAATTTGATTAGATCTTTCGAAGAAATTTTTATAAATGTTGGCTGAATGGTCAATTATGAGAACTTTTTCATAAATTACATAATACAATGTACCTAATTACTCTTTGAAGCAATATATGTGTATTTTTTTTTAGTTTAAGTAGTTAAATTACATATGTAAATAATTATTTATTGTTTGTTGAATAAATAAATATTGAAATATTTGAAATATTGTAATAGTCATTATCATATAAGTGTATTGTTACAAGAAAGCAGAGGCTGTAGTTATCAAAGCGCACGTATGTCATACGACGCTTTATAACATAGATTTTTAAAAAAATTGCCTCGCGTCGCTCGCTATTCCTAGTTCTATGTTTTATAACATACTAGCTGACCCGGCGAACTTCGTACCGCCTTTCTTAATATTTTTTTCCGTAAGAACCTTGTACAGAGTATTAGAAAACTGCAAAAAAAAAAATCAGCCAAATCTGTTAAGCCGTTTTCATGCTATGTCGTGACAACGGAAAACGGGTTTCATTTTTATATATATAGATTTGCGAGGAAATAAATAAAACTCTGACTTACTGAAAATGAATTCACATCTTTGCTTGTATTCCATATGATGAAATTTTAATAGGCTTGTAAGTATCTATCGGTCGATTTTTCGGGCAAGAGGCTTAGAGTAACTTTTTTTTTGCTGCATCTGAGACTACTGGCGGTGTCTAATTAATAAATTAACCACTACTTGACGACATTTTCAAAAAATAACAATTACGAAAAGAAAAAGAGCGCCTTTGAACCTTTGAAGCGCGCGAAATAATTTTTAATTGTTCACAATTTTTATAAATACGTAAAAGTATGCCATGCAAACTAGTCCTTTAGGGGCTTTCTTGAATTTTTTAATCTTCTTCAGTCCAACTTTAATCAAGACAAGTCAGTAGTCTAGTCCAGTCATGTTTACAAATTAGAGATGCGCGCGCATCAGCGCTTTTTTTAGGCAAAGGCACAAAAAACAGCCAGTATTATGTACTAATAAAGTAAATGTTACAGTTGTAATTTATTGTCAAAATTAATTAAATTAAAGAATAAAATGTTTATTTATTACATTTTATGTCTCAAACTGAATTTTATTTATAAAATGTTGACCACTTTTCTGACATTTTTATAAAAATCTTAGCTAAGTTAAAAAAGTACCGTTCGTTTTTAGACGAAGCGGTTTTTACTATATTAAAACAAAAAACTCGTGCGTGCGTTTTACATTATATTACCGCACAAGTCCGTAATGGGGAGTTTTTGGAGGGAAAGTAAACTGTCGCTATGTCCGCGCTGTATTTAATTTCCAAAACTTAGGTTTTTTCGAGTGTTTGTGCTAAATATTGGTGGATTATTATTCGCAAAGTGTTCGTGAACAAGCGTGAGTGTTGGGAAGTGATACAGTGTCGATTACGTGACTTTTTATCTTTGTCACCAAAATCTCCATGATATAGCTAAGTGAAATTTTTCCACCGCTTCACTTAGCCATCTGACTCAGACTAGACTTACTTGCTTGACTGGACTTGACTATTGACTTGAATTTTTGACTCGACTGACTTAAGTAGGACTGAAGAAGATTAATAAATTCAAGAAAGGCCTTAAAGGACTAGATTCCATGGCCGTATAAACTATTCAAAAAAAAAAAAGTCCGTAATGGGAGTTTTGGCGCCAAGCTAAAGTCGCTCAGTTATCGTCATTGTATTTATTTTCTAATATTTGTGTTTTTTCGAGTATTTGTGCATAATAAAGGTGAATTATTATACAGAGTGTTAGTGAACAAGCGTGAGTGTTGGGAAGTGGTACAATGTCGTATAAGTGACTTTAATCCTTGTCACCAAAATCTCCCATAGATAAAGCTTAGTGAAACTTCCACCGCTTCACTTAGCCCTTGACTAACTTGACTAGACATGACTACTGACTTGACTTGACTGTGACTCGATAAAATGAAGAACATTTATCTATAAACTTGATACTGGCAAAAATAAGCTTTATGTTTGATTGCCATATTGTGGATTATATACAATTTAAAAAACCAAATAAAAAATAGTCCGTATGTAATGAGATACAATACGATATTGAAATTGGTGAAATAAGAGACCCTTTACGAGCAAATATGTTGATAAGTTTTATTTTATTATTATTTTTTTTATATATCGTATTTAGTAAAATAGCTTAAATTAGTAGAATCAGTTTGTTTTAATTTCCTTTCTAGACTTGAGTCAGGTTAATCTGAAAATGAATTACCTATATTTTGATAACTATATTGTTATCCAATATCTGATTTGCATGCGCAGCATCCAACCCCTTCTAATATAACATGCGCATAAATTATAGTTATCCCCGTAACAATAACATAATGCGAGCTGTGTGTGCGTAAAATGGGAAAATACATACATATATTATCCTTAAATAAACAAATGAAGCTATTTTTACAGGTGTACATGTTCGCCATTGTTATTGCATTAAATAAATATCGAAATATACACTAATTTACATTATTAAAATTGAAGTATAATTAATTAAATTCCACCCCGGCTTCGCTCATGGTACATACATAGCTTATGTCACTAAGGTTGAATGTAGCTTTCTTATGATGAAAGAATTTTTGAAATCGGCACAGAGGTTTTTGAGTTTATTCATTACAAACATACACACAAATATACAAATCTTTCCTCTTTATAATATACTAGTGACAAGTCCCGGCTTCGCATGGGCCTAAAAACCTTCCTCTTGAATCAATCTATCTATTAAAAAAACCGCATCAAAATCCGTTGCGTAGTTTTAAAGAATTAAGCATACAAAGGGATATAGGGACAGAGAAAGCGACTTTGTTTTATACTATGTAGTAAACCGTCGCTACCAAATCGCAAGTATAGTTATAAAATAGAACGATTACTTTATTATGTTGTTAGTCTCATTGAGTGAGCCAAGGCCGAACTATCCCTCTCCCTTGTCGCCTGATTAGCTTACCGTTACACACCCTCGCTTCACTACCCATTGCTGGAGACGGCTCACTCAACTTAGAAGTCTTATAATGAAGCTCATGTCTGTCGCCGATTAATCATTATTTAATTTATAACATTAAAAAACAGAAAGTTAAGTCTAATTTATTTAAATCCGTTGCGTAGTTTTAAAGATAGGGACATAGGGACAGAAAAAGTGACTTCATTTTATACTATGTGGTGCAAAGAATTTCGATACGCGCGCGGTCCAAAGGCATTTTTTTTTAAAATCTATAATGTAGTGATAGTGATGTACATCTGACATTTGATGACATTGTTGAGTTAGTTGTTCCATGACCTGCTGTAACACTGTTGAATTGTTGGATGTATGCAAGTCTTACGCGCAAATATAAATAAATAGTGCATATCTGCATTATTTATTTATTACATTACATACATTGTGAAACAAAAGATTCAATCTAAAAAATAAAAACAATATCTTTACGTTTTTACGGTACCTCCAATATATATAATACGTCCTTTAAACCTTGTAAAGCCGAAACATAATGAGCTTTTAATATTTTAGCTCTACTTTGCATATTAAAGTTGTTTCTATTCTAAGTTACTAGTAATCGACAGACGTACAAGCCCATAATAAAAAAAACGAGATCAAGGATTAAAGTGGACAAAAGATCCATCTGGATCTTTGCACTGATATAAATATAATTCATTCATTCTTTCTTTTAAGAGGATCTAGGAAACGCGTCGACCTATTATTATATTTATAGTGTACTTTTCATACAAAATTAGGAAAGTAGAAACGGATTGAGTCCTGTTATGTGTACAGAGAGTAGTTCGTAGGTACTTCTTTTTCAATTGTAGTGGTAATGCATATAAAATATATTTTTATAGTTTGTGACGCTCACAACCAGTAACTAATAGAGGTACTCATCATGAATAAATAATAATCTTCTCAAAATCAATTGCCGTTCTTTTGTCTCGCTAAAAGTCGAGAATGGCTTGACCGATTTGGCTAATTTTGGCCTTGAAATATTTATGGAAGTTCAAGGAAGGTTTAAGTTAAAACGGTGAAAAAAGTGCTTTTAGGTGGTACGGAGTTCGCCGGGTTAGCTAGTTACTAATAAAAAATAACTCTATGGCTATCTATTAGATTTTTTTATTAGTTGTCGTAGCCCAGCAGTAGGAAAAGATTTTGGACGAAAATATCCGAAATAGAATAGGCACAAAAATGTTAATAGGGAAAAATCTGACTTTGGCGGCTCGTAAAGCTCTTTAAAAGCTATGTATTACTGTCCATTGACAAAATGTTTGGTTTGCAGCAACATGGGTGGGCGGCGGCTACATCAACGGCACGGCGGAGGCTATTTATACCCAGGGGCTGGTGTGGTGCCAGGCGCCCTTCGGCTACGCGTTGTCGCTCGTCTTCGGTGAGTTGTGCTACAAAATACGCTGAAAATTGAAATTGTTTATTCTTTCAATATAGGTATTATCACTTATTGACTTATATTAAGTTTATCACCAATGCAGAAGCGCAAAAGAAGAAGAAGAATAAAAATATATAGGCTATTTCCTGCTATTTCATAGAAAGTGGTTACCGTATCCTTTCACCATCAGCTTATTGACATTATTCCGATTTTGGAATGTCTTTCGGTTCCTTTCCCATTTAAATAAACGAGGAGATTTAGTGAGATACCCTTGGACTAAGGTTTGGTTTCGTTTTTCCTTAAACAGAATTCTGTATCGTAAAAAATTTATAAGACGACTAGCTGTTCCCCGCGGCTTCGCTGGTTATATCGCGCCCAAAAGTAGCCTATGTTTGACCTCAGGTCGTTAACTACATCCCTACCAAATTTCATCACAATCAGTCCAGCAGTTTAGCCGTGAAGAGGTGACAGACAGACAGACAGACAGACAGACTTTCGCATTTATAATATTAGTATGGATATGGATGTGCACGACTCTGTAAACCCAGGTATGAGTTTCTAGGTTGCTATCTGGTAGTCGTTAAAGGAACCACGTCATAGGCAGAGGCAGTTCCACAGAACTCTGACACCGGGGTGTGCATGGTAGATTGACCATGACATCTACACGAAATGATGATGAATTTCTAGAATAACACACGGCTGTGACAAGTAATATAAGAGTATATTTAAGTTGGTTCCAGTCCTAACTTTGTTTGTTCAAGCTGCTTCAAAAGGTTTTTCCGTTTACAAGAAATCCTCTTAACTTATACTGATTAGGATCTATTTCTCAGGTGGAATATTCTTCGCAAACCCGATGCGCAAGCAAGGCTACGTGACCATGTTGGATCCCCTCCAGGACTCGTTCGGTAGCCGTATGGGGGGCCTGCTGTTCTTGCCAGCTCTGTGTGGGGAAGTCTTCTGGGCGGCGGGCATCTTGGCAGCTCTGGGTGAGTATTTTGTCTAGTATCCTCGTGGTTGTAGGAATCATCCAGAGTTGGGAACTTCGTAATTTTGACTGAAAATGATAGAGGGACGTTTAAAATGAATACTAGAAACCAAAAATGTTTTTGTCTGTCTGTGTGTTTGTATGTATGATCACGCTTATCTCCGAAAGTACTGAACCGATTTGCTTAAAACTTTCACCAATTGTTTTGTTTTAACTTGGATGAACATCTAAAGTTTGTTTCATCAAATCGTTTCATAAAATAAATATATCGTCATTTGAATAAAATCAATGCACGTTTGATTTCGAACGAAAGCACTAATTCTTTTTTTTGTGTTGGTTATTGTCATTACAAACCTTGTATAAAAGAAAATGGGGATTCCCGGACGATCCCCGCGGAAATTTTGGAAGGAATTCCCGAAATTCCCACTATAACGGGAACGAAGCCCACGCGCACGAAATCGCGGGCTACAGCTAGTACAAAATAATGTTTGTCGTTAAAACTAAGCACTTACCTAGACACAATATATTACTCTCAGAAATTGAGGTTACAACCTGTTCATTAGCCTCCGAGGCTCAAAAAGATTTGTCTCTGCATTCATTTGACCCGGGGATTGAATCTCGACCCCGGCCGAGCCATTAGTTTAATGGACATTGATAAAACCCAAACCTCGGGATATATTAACAGCCTTTGTGCCGTGTCGCTGGAAACACAGATGAACTGGATTTAATCACTTATGTTTTTTGGCAAATATTCTGATCAAAAGAAAATATTTTTTGAACTCTTGACCTTTAAATGTTGGAAGAAACATGTTGGACTGAATGTTTGTTTGTTTGTACTATTGTAAAAAGAGATATAAAAGAACTTGCCAACTGCCTTTTTGTTTTCAAGTTCCTAGGTATGGCGGGTATGCAGGAAAAAATGTCTATAGAAATAAGTAGCACCCTTGTACCTAAACCTAATTTTAAGTTTCCTATGTTCGTATTTGAGTGTAAATGAATTTAATATGCTAATTAACGAGCCAGCAGCTAGTCAACGAATTCGTAAAATTGGCACCAACTTCAAATTTATTAAAATTTTTGATATGAAGCATATTTAAACAACAATGTATTGATTATTTCATCCTTTTTAGTTCAGGAATTGGAGTCTGTTTCGTTTTTTTGACAAAAACAATTATTTTTTTACTTTTTAGTTTTAGTACGCAATACCTTATACCTAAAAAGTTGTAAACACTTTGCATTTTGGAAAGTCGGGTAAACGTCATCAGCGTCGTCTCACCTTATTGACATGGAATATATCAAAAACGATACAAATCGCAATAAAACTTGAAGAGTTCCCTCGATAACTCCATGATTCCATCATGAGATCCTGATCTGATGACTATGGAACCATCTCGAAAGTATGCCCTTTCTAACAATAAAAGAATTTTACAAATCGATTCAGTGGTCTTCGAGTAATCGAGCAAGATATATTACAATCAAAAAGTTGTAAATACGTTGCATTTTTGAAAGTGGGTTAAATTTTCCGACATCGTCTCACCTTCGTCTCACTTCAATAACTTGGAATATATCAAAAAACACCCATGCCCAATACAAAACTTGAAGAGTTTCCTCGATTTCTCCATGATCCCATCATCAGATCCTGAACTGCTGAATATGGGACCAATTGGAAAGTAAACTCTCTCGAACAAAAAAAAACTTCAAATCGGTCCAGCCGTCTTCGAGTAATTCGGTAACATACATAAAAAAAAAACACCGACGAAATGAGAACCTCCTCCTTTTTTTTGAAGTCTGTTAAAAAACGGCAGATAAAAGGAAAAAGGAGTGCCAATTTTGAATTCTGCGACTCACTCAAAATCGGCGGGTTGTATGTTATTCGGCAGTTGTTTTTCGATATTATTGCATAATAAAAAAATTATATCTACGAAATCAATTCTTTTTAGATTTTACAAGTACTTACATAATTTTACATTTTCCTCTTACCGGATAGATAGAGCCTCAGGTTATTCATTAAGATGACTTTTTCAAGTCTCAAATCGAATGAAATTTTATTTATTTATTTTCCAACTTCATTCTATATTACTATTCATACTATATTACTTAATTCCGTCTGAAACTCGAATCGACGCCTTCCATAGACTTTATTTGCGGAATAAATTAGTTCCACGATAAGGTTTTATGTTTCAAATAACCTATTTCGCAGAAACAGGATTGTTATTTTGGTTTTGTATTCGCGATTCTAATTTCTTCTCTCAATGATAATATACCTCTATTTACAGAGTTAACAAAGTTATCTCAATTAAATGGGATAAAATACGAGTATATTAAAATCAAAACGATATCTATAATTTTTTACCTATAAGTTGTTTGAAAAGATTTTATCCTGGAATTTATGCTTGGAAAACGGCGGATACGACGTTGTAGTGTCGAGGTATATAAGTTTTTAATCGCAGAAATTTTGCAAGCGCAATTTAGGTTTTTCATTCTAATTAAGGCGCCGCGTGACTCGCTTTTAGCGCCGTTTTTGTTAAGTAAATTTTTGACATTCTGTTTACGGGTGTCGTCTTATTTCATAAATTATATGCATGATATACAGCAGTAGTAGTATATTATAAATCTACGCCATAATCCGCGTAATTTTTTATTAAATTGTACGATTTCGGTCTCAGTGTTCCCGCCTTACTGCATTTTTCGCTTTCCCCTCAAGGAAACGTCTGCCATTGCTGTCGTTTAGCCACAATTCGACAGGCAATTTGCCAGATAATATTATGTGGCGTTCAGTAGATGGCAGTCCATGACGTGGTAATGTACAATTTATTCCCTCGAATCGTTTGCGTGATACTACTTACTTACATAAAGATTTTTTTTATTTGAACTTACTAATGTAAAAAGAGTTTGTTTATTTGAACGACTTTAACTCTGGAACTCCCGTACTACACGCCGCTATATACTAAAGCCTAGATCCTTCCCTAAAAATCAGGCTATTATTTATTTACTTTAATCGTAATTGCACAAAAAATACAATGTATCGCACAATGCGGGCTTAATGCTAAGAGTGTTATGTACAGAAATCGGTTTCCGGTATCCCCTAGCCATCTCTAGCTCAATGCTTTCCGGGGTCGAAACTGGCTTTAAATTTCGACTGGCTGTAGATCTAGTAAGATGAAAATCTAGGTCACGTCTGATGCCTAGCCTCATTTGTTTGACGGTGGTGTCGTCTCGCCCGCCCCGAGCGATGTTCTCCTCTACAATATTTCACTCAAAGGCTTTGTACCAGTCATGATAAAAAACTACGTTTGGTACTATTTCTAGATCTATATCCGTTTCGTTTACTAAAATGTATGACATATAATCTACCTAATTTTACTTATTTATTTAGATTGAATTTGCGACGTCGAACGAACTAGGGAATCGCGCGCGGTCTTTACCAGCATTTTTTTTAAGGCAGATAACTTTTTTTTATCTATGACCTAACCCAAAGTGAAATTATTATTTAACCTCCTACTATTATTATTTCGACGAGCACTTAATTAATGATAATTAATGAAACCAGACCAATAGAATCATAATCCAGGTGTGTCAACGGGCAAAAGAATTTTCAGGCAGATAGCCTGAAAAAGCATCTGACTCAGCCTTACTCCTATTATATAGCGATAACAGCTGGCACCAGCGGCTAATCATGGCTTCGTAAGAACGGAGGACCTAATGATAGAAGGCGACCAAATCGAGTCTTCTTGCACTTACACGTCGCTTGACAGGCGCGTTCGCTAGGAACGTGCCTCGCAGGTCTACCAAGCTCCTCAATCAATCGCAATTAAACATCAATATATCGATAACAAATTTTGCGCAGGTGCAACCCTGGCTGTCATCATCGACATGGACCAACGCACGTCAGTCATCTTCAGCGCGTGCGTCGCCGTCTTCTACACCCTGTTCGGAGGTCTCTACTCCGTGGCCTACACCGACGTCATCCAGCTCTTCTGCATCTTCATTGGCCTCTGGATGTGTATCCCCTTCGCCTGGGCCAACAAGCACGTCAAACCACTTGGTTCCATGGAGGTAGACTGGATAGGCGAAGTGGATCCAGGGTCTTATTGGTTCTACGCGGATTATGGGCTGTTGTTGGTGTTTGGAGGCATTCCGTGGCAGGTGAGATTCAGTTAAATGTTGTTGTTTAGTCATTAAATTTCTATTAGATGATAGTGATACCTAATTGGTAACTATTTATATCAGAACTACTAGTTATTGGATGACCATTGAAGACAAGTAGAAAATAAGTTGTTGTTAAGCTTGAAAGAACGAACGAATTCTTTTACACTACGCTTTTAGTAGATGCAAGCCAAATCTTATTTAGGGTAGATCTTCTACGATGATAAACTCCAAGTCAACTCTGTGGTGTCTTATCACAAGGTTTCTATTTTAAAAAGCACATCAGGTCCTTGTGTACTCATAATAAATACACTTGTCCCACGCAGGTTTACTTCCAACGTGTGCTGAGCAGCAAGACAGCGGGGCGAGCGCAGATCCTCTCATACGTGGCTGCCGTTGGCTGTATTTTCATGGCCATCCCACCGGTTCTCATCGGAGCCATCGCCAAGGCTACTGGTACTATTTTTTACATTGTTGAAAGCCACTAGAAATTTGTATGCCGAACTGGTTCTGGCCAAACTTTTTATCGGTTTTTGAATATTACTATATTATGTTCTACAAGTTAAGTATCATGAATCTAGATTTAAATGATGTTAAAAGGTTTTATTAGTCATCTTTTCAAATCAAGATTTTTTTACGACTATAGTTTAAAAAAAATTGCTACAGTTACAGCTGTCTTTTGTTCTTTAGGATCCTCGATCACCTCAACCTCGTTTAGTACCATTTCAAATGATACCACTGAAATGTCTTTGCTATGTTGTTAATTCGGTTTTGATAATTACTTTATGGAAAACCAATCTTTGACTATGAATGGATGCCGATAATCTAGAATCTTTGTCACTGTAAGATACGTACCGGTCTTCGTGGTCTCGACAAGTTCTTGTAAATTTCAATCATTTTGCTGATATGAAGATACAACATATTATTAAATTCTCACAAACCTTTCTGTCTATCCAGCTTGGAATGAGACAGCATTCGAAGGCCCCTTAACTCCAAACGGGGAGTTGACGTCAGACCAGACCTCCATGATCCTGCCGCTGGTACTCCAGCATCTGACGCCAGACATCGTGTCGTTCTTTGGCCTCGGTGCCGTGTCCGCGGCGGTGATGTCATCCGCTGACTCCAGTGTGCTGAGTGCTTCGTCTATGTTTGCGAGGTCAGTGTAACTACTGTTGATGAACATAATAACAACAACAACAACAAACTCTTTATTGCACCAAGAAATAAAATACAGGAACATTTATTTGAGTTAACATAATATTTGAGTTAACATTATTTTCGGCTCAATATTAAATTGTTTTAAAGCTCACAGAGATACCAATTTAACCGTCCTTGGAATTCTATCTATTAAATCGTCTACAGTCTAGAATGCGGTATTAAATTTGCTGTATTTTCTAAATAAGGAAAGAAAAATTTGGAAATTTCTAAGAAGAAAAAATATAAAATCTAGGTCATTTGTTTAAAATATTTTTTTATTTACTTTACACAGTTTTTAAATCAAGGCGGAAAGGGTCCATAAAACTAAATATACGAGAGGTGAACTGAACCAATTTGTGTACGTCTTGTACCTTGACCAAAAACTGAGACTAAAAACGGTTCTCTTTTTTCGTATTTATTGCTTTGAGTATCCAAAAAAAATCCGACGAATAAATTTGGGCATTAGTATATGATTGATTTAAATTAGTATCTAGTATAATATTAGTATTATTACTCATGTCTACAGATTGGTATTCAATATGTAATTGTCCTTCAGGAACGTGTACAAGCTGATCTTCAGACAGAACGCCTCGGAGATGGAGATTATCTGGGTGATGCGAGTCTCCATCCTGGTGGTGGGGGTGCTGTCCACTGTAATGGCGCTAACCATCCCCTCCATTTACGGCCTGTGGTAAGTCTCTCTTTCTCTTATTATGGACTTTACCTGGCCATATGCCTTCGACAGCAGAGTGGACTGTATGGGGAAGGTGACAGGGTGATACTTTGGATACTTGGGATGTAGGGTTTCTTGAGTTAAAAATAAACTATTTCTTTCTTGGTAAACGTTCACAAGGAAGTAGATTCACGCACTTTTGTTCATTACTTTCAGCCTTTTTTGGAGCTGATCAATATAAGACACAAGCAAGATGTCTGTTAGACAATTATTAGACGATTAAAATGCATAGGGCAAGCATGGCGCTTTTATAATTAAAAAAATCCTAACGCGCATGCGTGAATCCGTCGACCCCCTTATGGTATCGGTTTAATATTGTTCAATCAAAATTCAAAAAGGTTGCACACGTTACAAAGGTTATTACAGGTCACAGAAATTTACACGTGCCGGTCCAAAGCTCACATTTTCTATACAAAACAGCATGCACGTGCCGACCGGTTTTCGTTATGGTATACAATCTTACATTCAAAAGTTACAAATGTTGAATCTAAAACAAGTAAAACAAATGAGTAAAAATAAGATACTGATAACATTTATATTAAAAAATAATTAATCCTATTTCTACTTATAGTTTATATAATAATAATAATGACAAATTCTAATCGCTATATGCGACACTTATCTTATTCTAAATTTAAGTTCTAAATTCAAATTGTTATTTTCTAAATAGGATATTCTTATTACTTATTGACGTTAGTGTTGCGTTGCGACGGTTGCGTCTCTAACTGGTAGATTCGGGGTTTAGGCCCTTTCTTTCTTTTTTCCCCTCTACTTCGTCAGCTCTTCGTTCATCGGCCTTTTTTTTACAGAAAATCAGGTCATTTTAACTTGCAAATATAACTAACAAAATAATAGCGACTGCTCTTTAATTAACTCCTAAAGTAAGTAGTCTGTATAATGACTCAATGAATAACATTAAATTAAAAATTAAAAAAACCCACGACACATTTTATTTTTAGTGGTGACGGTCGACTGATTTACCCCCCACATATTATTTGCAGACATTAGGTATTTTCTCTACTTACCCCCTAGAGCTTGCAACAACTTAACCAATTTTCATTAAACATATTATTTTGTAATGTGCACGTGATGTGCTTTCATTTGAGACCCCACTCGAGTATATTTGCAGACATTCGGTTGTTCTTCCCCACTTTTACCCCCACAACTTCTAAACATCTCAACCGATTTTCTCAAACATGTTTACGAACACTCGCCCGTAAGTCACCTTTAATACGAAAAAAAACTAAATTGAAATTGCTTTATCTGTTCGGGAGCTATGATTCCAGACCAAAGACAGACAGATAGACACGTCAAACTTATAACACCCCTCTTTTTGCGTCGGGGGGTTATAAAAGAAATATTTCGGAACAAAGGTTTGAATTTTGTTCTTTACTTTTTGTACCTAGTATTTATTTATGGATGTCTTACAAACTAATAACAATATTGGTAATAATAATATAAATCATTGTTTTATTAAAATATTTTGTAGTAGTCTGCAGTTTATTGCGTTTGGCTGCCTTCCAAACCCTCGCTAGATTGGCAAATACCACTCCATACATACAGTTCAAATACTGGAATGTAACAACGAACACTTTGTACAAAATGCAGTGTTTGAGTTATAATACATGGATAATGTGAATGCAGCATTAATGGCTAATTTGCAATAAAATTATTTTGTTTTGTATGATTAGGTCGAAAAAAAAAGAACCGTACTATATTCTTACATACCTCCCTTACTTACTCCACTCTCGTGATATACGCTTTCCGATTTCGGGTACTCCTAATGTCTCAATTTTAAAAAGGTCTGCGATTTGGTTGCAGCATGTTTTGTGAGGCCGACCCTGACCGACTCTCCCAGCTAACTCTACTTTCGTCAGTCTCCTTTCATCCATCCTCTCTATATGTCCAAACCATCTCAACATCCCTTTTTCGATAAAAAGCCTTATAATAAGTACTTAAATTGACTTCTGTTGTAAAGCCAAGAGATGGTCAATTAATAGTGAACGCACTACCGAAGGCTGGTGCAAAGCGTGCAGATTGATAGCAACACCATTCTAAATTTGATGGGGCGATTTGCAACGATGGTTTGGGCATAGCTCATTACAGCCATCAGGAGCGCCGATTTCGACACACACTGCGCACGCGCTTCTGTAAACCTAACGCCTGATTGACGGAGAAGAGCGCACCGTTTATTTCGTAAAGTTAAATTATGATATTTATTTAAAGTATTGGAGCTCTTGGAGGAGCTCGATGCCTAGCACAGCGCGCGCATACGTAACGATAGTGCGCGTCAAGACATATACAAGTCGTTACATTATATAAGGTGGACACAAATCAACTGAAAATATTTTAAGGGCAGATACAGACCACTATACTGAACAACTTTTCCAAATAAACTTATATCGAAATACGAAATTTTATTTTTCACTCTCCGTACTAAACTAGATCAGCTGATTCTCAATTTGTATGGGAGGTCAAAAAGTTTTTTCGTATTTAGACATAAGTTTATTTGGGAAAGTTGTTCAGTTTAGTGGTCTGTATCTGCTCTTAAAATATTTGCAGTTGATTTAAATTCACCTTATATATGTTTTCGCTCAGCTTATAATGTGGCCGACGCTTGAAATAGTTGGCACAGGATCGTGCGTGCACACCTAAACAGTGACGTATCGTGACGGCCGCTCATCGCAGATTGCTCTATTTGTCTTAACTGCTCACGTACAGATTATTTATCTGCTCGGAATATTGTGTTATTTCTTAGTAGAACAATTGTAGTGCACGCATTGTTACAAAACTCCTCGTAAATATTAGCGTTTCGGTATACACCTTTACTTAACTTGTGTTAAAACGTATCACTATCACTTCATAGTATAAAGCAAAGCCGCTTTCTCTGTCCCTATATCCCTATGTATGCTTAAATCTTTAAAACTACGCAACGGGTTTTGATGCGATTTTTTTTAATAGGTAGAGCGATTCAAGAGGAAGATTTTTATGCCCATGCAAAGCCGGGGCGGGTCGCTAGTTCGTTATAAAACAAAACTACTGAACCGATTCTAATAGAATTGCTAGAAGATCGATTTGAAAGTGTATCCCTTCTTTTTCGTCGTGTCAACACGCAAACTTTGCCAGCACGAAAGTACGCCGTCACACATTTTTTTACCATATGTTCACTTCTACTTCTGTTCATGTGCACAGGGCACTCCTGCAGTTCGGGCAACGTTTGCCCTGGCTCTCCTTTAAATCGGTCTTTAAAAGGCTAAGTTCAACGGTCATCTTCTTAGCGAGTCAATTCTGGCAAACTATATTTGTGATGATCAAAACTCCGCCACTGACAAGGCGATGATAGCTTAAGAGTTCTTCGGTATCATTATCACTACATAGTATAAAACAAAGTCGCTTTCTCTGTCCCTATGTCCCTTTGTATGCTTAAATCTTTAAAACTACGCAACGGATTTTGATGCGGTTTTTATAATAGATAGATTCAAGAGAAAGGTTTTTATGCCCATGCGAAGCTGGGGCGGGTTGCTAGTAAATATAAAAAATATACGCAAAATTGATAACCATTTTTTGTAGTCGGCAAAGAATAAGGCGTCACGTGTTGACTGTATTAAGGAATTTAAATCACCACGAAATGATGTGTGAAATACTAACATTTTTCATACTACAGCGGCGGGAAATGCAAATAATAGAGTCACGCTACCCTCGTCTCAGTATTTACGTTGATTGTTTGTAAAATGTTTAACTTTTACTATGTAATGTTTTTATGATTCACTTTTGAGCTCTTTAGATTTCAGTTCACAAAATTCGAAATAGGTATTTAAATAACTAAGATGGCGCCGCGAGCCGAAGTGAGTCTTGGGCTCCGATAATAAGGATCTTTATCGTATACTATTAAACGAGCAATTATGTTGATATCATGCGATACATAGGTATAAGAAAAAGTAAAAAAAAATATAAGACCAAAGCTCGGTCGCCCGGGTACTAATAATTTAAATCGGTATAATTTACAGGGGTTCGCCACACAAACCACATGTTAGACCCGGGATATATCAATTATTCAATAATTTAATCGTGGTCGATCTTAATTTCGGAGCCAGCTACGAAATCTAGCTACGAAATGGGACTGGGTAACCCACAGATTAAAAAATTGATTTGCCTTGACCGCGCGCAATTCCTAATTCTTTGGGGTAACCAAATCAAATAAACTTCCCAAAAAGTTCCTTGTATATGATATGGTGCACAACCAATCTCTAATGATAGAGTCATTTATAAAGAACATACTTAATGACAGGTATCATGACCATCATATACCTAATATTCTGACCTTAATATTTCACATACGTGATAATGTGCGACGTTTAAGTATAATTTTCATACCTCATTTCAAGAATGGGGAGAAGGGAGTCTATCTAATGCTTCTTAGTGTTATAATGTCACTGATACTTTGTCGTAAGACCTTGTGATACCAATCTCTTGACGGTACACGCTGGTAAACTTATTTGAAAAATTTTGTAGATAGAAAGAATAATTATTTATTGAGACAAAATCACAATAAAAACACACAAATACAAAAAAAAAAAATTACAACATAAATAGACATTGTGTGATTATGACTATAGGTGACGGCTCTGTTTCACTCTGGGAATCGAATGGGATGTACAGCAGTACGCACAGCACGACCCTAACCACTATTGATTGATGCTAAGATAATTTTATTACAATCATCATCATTCAGAGCATTTTTAAGAAAAAGCTTAACTTCTATACCATATGATTTATTTATTTTATTTAACTTATGTAAAAATATTGACATAATTTGTTTAATTCTTTCGTGAAAGATGAATTCTTTCGTGAAGAGAAGATGTCAAAAACTATAAAATCCAATATATTAAACATTGCACCTGTGTTCTGCGACACAGTTTCCAGGAATCGTTATTACTTTGGAACCAGACGTGATGAATCTGTATGCAAGTGGGGGGAGGGGGAGGAAGGGGGAAGAAGGGTGGCGGTAATCTTCCAATTGAAGTTGAATCCGCTATCTGCTGGCAGATCTCCAGTCTCATACTTTTAACACCCCCTGGATACCTTCTTATTATTTTTCTTTATTTAATCGTACTAATATTATACACGCGAAAGTTTGTACGGATATTTGTTACTCTTTCACAGGAAAACGGCTGAACCGATTTGACTGAAATTTGGAATAAATATTGCTTTAGACATTATTTACTCATACGCTATATTTTATCTTGGAATTCCAATGGGAGCGGAGCCACGGGCAACAGTTAGTATTTCATATTTATTAAAATCGATAAGCCCGCCTTTATAGTCATTTTGTTTTTTATTTTGCATCAAAATCAGTTCTTACTTTTGATAGTTCTTTATATTTAGCCGCCTGCCTCGTCAGTTATTCATTCAGTATTACTAATGAGATGATAATGATAAGAGAGATTTTTTTAAATATAAATCATTCCTTTATACATGTTAATATTTAGTCACTATTTGCCATACATTTGATATTTTTTTCGTATACAATATAATAAAATTATACCTTGCACGAAATCAATTTTGTTTAATGCCCAATCAATTACGTCATCGGTGTGTGGACGTCATGCGAGGCTCGGCCGGCGTGGGCGGGCGTGGGGCGGGCGGGGCTTCTGATTGCTTCGGCTTGCAGTTTTCACGACGGAAACAGCTGCTTTTGCACATTTTTTGTAATTTTATTTTTAATTTTAAGGTTTTGCTTTAGAATAACTTTAAAATTCAAAATTATTTCGAGCATTGAACATTCGTCTATTTTCTATTAGGTCATTCCATTCATTTCATTTCACATAAGTACGTTAGTACTACTAAGTATTCTGTGACATAGGTAACATCTCCTACTCTAAGTTTATCGTGTATATGTTAAATAATTGTAAAAGATGATTGGTCGAAAATCATTAGGACATTGAAACGGCTCTTCCGGGCATTATGATTATTTTGTTATTTTTTTATATATACTAAAAACTAGGTGTTAACAATAAGTACATACCTGATTCTAGTGTATTGACACGAAAGGATAAAAAAGGTCGTCGCAATTTTGGTCTACCCTAGGAATTTCAGGCGTATCTTAAAAGATCTCACAATACGTTTGGTAAGATAAGATTTTTACAAAAATAATACAACTTCGTCGTTTTGGAAGTTAATTGGAATGCACACAAAAACAAATCAGAAACAGAAGATTTTGCTCAAAAAACTGGAATTTTAAATCCTGACTTATACGAGTATTATAAACGCGAAAGTGAGTTTGTTTGTTTTTTTCACGCCCTATTTACTAAAACCAATCTTCCTGAAATTTCGCATGCACACAGTTACAAGTATTGAAAATGACATAGGGTACTTTTCATTTTAAAACGCCTTTTTTTCACGAAAAACATTACAAGCGGCGAAGCCGCGGTTAAGCGCTAGTAGATAAAAATGCATAAATGTTTAGAGCAGGCTCTATAATATGACGGCGTGAATATAAAATCTAAAACCTTAATCAATCATTATTTATATGATCAAGCCACATCATTTATACGGTCTCATAACCTATTAGGAGGCTATTTGTTAGAATTAGACGGGCGATAATCGAGCACTCCGGTGGTCTATGTCGCAAGTGGAATCGCAAGATCTGAATGGTCGTGGGATGGCGATATATCCGAATGGTCATAAAGAGGGTCCTTGGTGCACATGAGCAGATATCGGAGCAGAGGGAGAGTGGCATGCAACTGAAAGTGTTGTGGTCAGAGCTTATCTCCATGTACAAGAGTCTTTATAGACGTGTGATACGAATTTTAGAGCAATTGTTTGAATGAAAGGTATGTATGTAATGTATTCATATCGTTACGGTTACATTGTGGGTCAATTAACTTTTGAAGTTTTTTTGTTATCGCCTTTTGCCTCTGACGAGGTTACTTCTAACGAGAACTATATTGCAGCCGGTACAAAGCTTTTTACATCCCAGAGTCCTGCAATGTTCATATAGACTGGAAACAACTTACAAAAATTAGAGTGGTCACCGCTACCTATGGAATCTACAAAGACAAGAAAAAACCTAAATAATGATGTGTGTATTTTTGAGGTGTTGGTATAGGTGTCGCGAGTTCAATAGTTTTTTTTATAGTTTTTTCCATTTCAAAATATCAGTGTCACGTAAAGAAGTTTTCACTTCAAAAAGTGCTTTCTGTGGAATTTTGATCCCACGATCTCTGAATCGTAAGGCAACCGTTAGATCACTCTTTGTCCCCTATATATACTCACGTGCAACATCGATCCGGCGACCGCACTCTCACGTCCCGACACTATTTACGAAATCCGCCAGCAGATTATAGATTTGTTTGTGTAGATTGGATTTCGATTTTGATACTGATTTGATTTTTAATAGCAATGACGATGGCTGCAAATGGATGACACCCTGGTCGACATCAAAAACCCTTAACTCTATCTAATCTATCAAGTTTTAATTTGACGAAGCATGCTGCGGATACGAATTTGTAATACCTGTCGTGACGAAGCATTTTGCTGACGAATCAATGTATTTTTATTTTCTTGTGATTTGATAAAATAATTCTATATCTATCCTACTAAAGATGACTAAGCGTTAGGGATAATTTATTAAGGTCCTTGAGAATAAGCCTTTACCATCATTTATTGAGACATTTATTAAACAGTTACATTCTAGATGTTCTAGATCATCCTATTAACTCATTTGTTTATTGCAATCAAGATTTATCTGGAAGCGTAATAAAACCGATGAATTTACTGCACGTTTACCTACCTAAGTATTTAAGTTTATCTACTGTATATGAGTTTCTGTTGTACCGGCTAGCCCAGCGTGGGAAAATTCAGAATATTATTAAAATATTTGAAGAAGGTATCCGACTTTTATTTTTTAATGGAAACTGGTTCTTACGAATTCCAGTTTCCATTAATTTGCTTCCCCTTTATTAAACAACTTTTCCTCCTCAGGTCAATGTGCTCGGACCTGGTCTACGTCATCCTGTTCCCGCAGCTGCTGATGGTAGTCCACTTCAAGCACCACTGCAACACATACGGCTCTCTTGCTGCTTACATCGTGGCCCTGCTGGTGCGCCTGTCCGGGGGAGAGAAGATGCTGGGTCTACCGCCCCTGATCCATTACCCCGGCTGGGACCCAGAGACAGAGACGCAGATGTTCCCGTTCAGGACCATGGCTATGGTGCTGTCGCTGTTCACGCTGGCCTTCATCTCCTGGCTGTCAGTGTGAGTATTCCTGATCATTTACTAAATGTTTGTCAAAGATAACGTTGTGTCGGAACACGCAGGATAAGTGTCATAGGTAATGATGACCTAGGAAACCACTTTGTTACGTTTGGATCCTATGGGGATTATACTTCAGGTCATTTTCATATCGTTTGGGTTCCACGCTCAATTCATTTGTTCGTTCGGTATAGGATAGATTCTGGGATTGGACAGATTCGTGATGACCTTGCACACTGGTGGCAGAGGGTTAAATCGCCCCTGTTAAATAAATGTTCGTTGAACTACATGGTTAATCGCCCTCTTGGGCTCGCTAGCGTCTGCTGCGTTTGAAATATCTCATGATTGGATTTGAAGAGGTAGAATGAATATTAATATTGTTTAAGTATTTCATTTTATTACAAAAATTTAGGTAGAAATCTAAAATAATTAAAATTCGATACGCGGACGACGTCACGAACACAGCTAGTTTTTTAATAAATGAATGAACTAATGTATTTATTATTAAATAAATAAGGACAAAATACGAAATTTGAGCTAGCCCCAAAGTAAGTACGAGACTTGTGTTATGGGATACAAACTCAACCATACTATATTTTATAACAAATACATAATTATGTAGATAAACATCCAAGATCCAGGCCAATCAGAAAATATAATTTTTCATCTTGACCCGACCGGGGATCGAATATGGAACCTGCTGAGTAGAGGACTACCGAATAAGAATACTAGTTTGTGCAAAGAAGTTCGAATCGCGCTGTCTCCGCAATTTTTTTTTAATCTATGAGTTTGTGATTTGCAATGTCTTGATTTGTTTATAATCTCAGCAAATGTTCCTTTGACTAGCGCATCGTGCATTTAAAGATCGTAATTAATAATTTGCATGCAATCGTAATCAATGTATTACAATTTATCCGAGTCGAACATTAATTCAGAACGATTACATTAATCGTACAGTAGTAATAACATTAATTGAATGGGGACGCAAGTAATATTTAATGCTGTACGTTTGAACTAAGTTAATTAATAGTAGTGCAAAATACTTGCATTTTTGTTTTGAAGCTGAATTAGGTATAAAATTTTCCGTGTGGTTCTTTGCCATCTAGTCTAGTATTCTTTTTTTCTTAAGTGTAATCGAGTCCACTCCAGGACATATAATGTCTCATCCGTTGCTCTCTATATCTAGTCTGGTCTCTATCACAGATATGATATATATATATATATATTTAAAGACGTACTTACCCCAACTTCAGGATTCATTTAGATTCATTTATTTCTTGTAATAATTTTGTACAGTAAGGTTTTACAATATTTTTAGAAACAAACAAACTTAACCGTTACATACAAGTTTAGGTTAGTAAGATGGTCGCGTCGTTACATCTACTGAATATTCAAAAATATAACAAGCTTCACTACAATCGTTTTAAAGATAATTATTTTCTTAATACAATATTTTTCAAATGTCTCCTAAATTGTTTATTTGGCAGTTCTTTAATCCTACGAGACATTTTATTAAAAATCTTCAGGTTTTTTTTAATACATACCTTTTTGTGTAATTAAAAAAAAGCGATTTATAACGATTTCGATATTTCAAAACATATGGCAATATTTTAAGGTGATACACTATTTTAGTACTTGAATATTATTTTGTGCAAAACTATTTGTACGTGAGTGTGACTCCCACTAGACCGAAATATAGTTAAATTGATTTTTGATTGATCGAACCAAAACCCTCTAGGCAAAGTACCAAATAAATAAAGTTTATTATTCAGTAGTTCACAACAAATTGTAGGAAACGGGAAAGTAAAGGAAAATTTTCCATAAAACTTTCGATTCTCCGTCAGGTACATTTATAATTCGGCTAGCCCCGGGCACTAGGAAAGTTTCAACTTCGTCGGTCAGGTTTCGAGATAATTTAATATAACTTCTAATATTTAGGTATAACGATGAAAATATACTTTTATGATGGCCTGAAAAGAGGTCACAGGTCGTTAAAATTGATGTGAATGTGCGTTGTGAAATGTTTCCTATCAGTGCGTGTGTTCTTAGTTACATCTTCATCTTACGCTTTAGAGGCCAGTGTACACTTTTAGTCAAAGTTAATCTAGCAATGGTCATCTAGCATCAACTGAACGGGTATTTTGAAGCATGGAGGTGCTTAAAAAAGAAATACCACTAGTGGTGGCTAATTCAAGTCAGACCACGGTAGATAGAGGATAGATGTACTGATATACAAATTTACCTTTATCCGGAAAAAAGTCGAAAAGCCATTGCCGGAAGTTGCAACACCTGCCACTCAAAGCCGACCCTTGTATGTAGATAAGGATTATAGTAACAAAGACATTTTTCACAAATGCGAGTTCCATGTATACCTTGTGCCACCACACCGACCCTTTTCCGGGTGATCGGGGGAGGCTGGCGTTAGGCGTCATATACACTTTTTTTCTAAATGCAAAATGTCATAAAGGCTTGTTTATGTGGTGTTTATTACTGTTTTAGTCAAAATACCTTTTAATTGTAATAAACTTTACAACATTCGTGTTCTTATGATTGACTCACTAATCAGCCCATCACTTATTACTTAAGTGAACAAAAGCTGTACCTAAATGATATTAAACAAAATGAACATATGTAATTACTTTTTTTACCAACCAATAAGGTAATGGAATAATTGCTTCCTATGGAAAGCACTAAGTTTAATTAATAACAAGCAAAGTGGATAAGGTAGATGGACTGACGTATGCAACAATACGTATGAAATAATAGTAATAAAATATACATGTTGACAAGTTAAACTGTACGTCTGTGTGCATGCCATGTAGGGAACCTCTCGGACCATTTATCATCGAAAATTACTTATGTTTATAATTTATAAGGGCTCGGTCAAATGCGGGTCAAGTTGATTTACCTGAACAACGAAAATGGGCGTTTGAACTATAGAATTTTTTTTTTTTTAATTATTTTTTTTTTAACATGGATGTTTAAATAACGGAAGGGAATTTAGTAACAATTTTGTATCATGTTACATAAATTATAAGTCTCAATTTCATGGTGCATAACCATATATCGACTGTGGTACCGATTACTAGGTAAATCTATGTTTATAAATCAAGCCATTTTTAAAACTAGTTTATCTCCCACAGGTTCTTATTCAACAACGGCTACCTGAGCCCCGAATCTGACTACTTCAACTGCGTGGTTAACATCCCAGAAGACATCCGACGAGTCGACGAGCCCTCCGAGGCTGGCGAGCAAATGTCTGTGCTATCCGGCGTGCCGGGCCGGCTATACGGCGCCGCGTCCACTCTCGTCGGCCCGGATGAGAAAGCCGGTAGAGTCAACCCGGCTTTGGAACCAGATGACGATTTAGATGACCCCAACGATGGTCCGACCCCCCTGTTCGGAGCCAGCTCCGCCCCCCCTCCGGTCCAGCCGCGAGGCAAGCAGACAGCTTTCTGAGATGACGAGTATGAGCTCCGCTAGACACGCTACGATATGTTAAGAAAACCCTGTCATTAAGAGCATTATATATGTATAATTTTATGTTCAGTAACAAAATTAAGTTGTTCAATGTAGAAGGCAACTCGGGCTATTGGAAATTTTAGCATTCCCCTTCGAGTATTCAAGGAAGGTCTTTTTTGACATAATTTTGCGGCAATGCCGATAGTCAAAACACCGCCAGCGCCGGCCACGGTATTACCATTGTTTTAAAATTAGCCTGTTTTTGGAAAAAAATGTTCATGCAAATGGTTAAGTGTTTCCAACTTTTTATTTTGTTAAGTCATTCTTAAATTGAATGGAATGCTTCTTTCGAATTAGACAGGGTTTTTTTAACGCCCAGTATTTTACGAAGAATTTACTCGTTTCGTACATCGAAATGACCGGTTGAATTTCAGTATTTTTCGACTTAGAATATTGTGCTCAAACTTTACATATCGCCATATCTTCCGACGATACAGTTTTTGTAATTTATGTATAATGATTGAAGTAATGATCTATAGTAATATCAGGCGTGCGCGGGCTCATCTCAGCGACAAGCAATAGAGTATACTAGTGGGTGTAAAATAAAGAATTTATGTAAAATTATTTTGTAGTGAAAAATCATAGTTACGTAATACAATCGTGCTAAATATAATGCAACTCATACATATCAAAATGTGAATCTCAGTTTATTGTTAGAGAAGATTTTATATATATTATTTATATAAAGAGGATTCCTTATTTAAGTCAATTAATGTAGAGACGAAAGCACATAATATGTTCAACGTGCTTCATATGTCATATACTGCGTGCGATGTAGACACACGACTAAAATAAATTAAAAAATATAAAGTATACACGTGACCAAATAATCGAATGTAAATGAATAGCAATGTTGAATGGTTAGAGAGTTTATACTACTGACTGTATGATACATATCGCTTAAAGCAATCATATTACACACACACAAACATATCTTTGGGTATAGGTGAAATAAAGGCTTCAGTAGACAATCGAATCCATTGATTTGTTTTTGGAATTCATCGATTAGAATGTCGCGCACACTTTAGACTAAGTAGTACAATTTAGTGGCTTTAATCGTTTCTTAAAGGTTTTATTTGTGTTAATAGTTGAAATCTTTTTTGAATTTTTGTTCATTAGACGGTCGTTTAGTTGTAAGAGTACGCTTAACGGTTGGTGAATATATAGGAGAGTTTACATGTGATTACACTAGTTGGAACAGCTGGTACTTAGTATTTATTTCGCAATTATCTAAGTACGCAAAACAACGTATTTCAAATACGAAATCTCATGAAATTTAAATACAGTGCTGATTTCGACAGCCATTCTGTTCGTGACACAATAAATGATATAATATTTATAAAATATAATAATAATAATCTTATTGACTTAAGAATAAATTTTATGTATACAACTATATATCCAATACACTGGTCCGATTCCGAAATGTTCGGTCGGCCTAAGCGGGCCATAGGCTACTCCATTTGTGTAAGTGTTGTGTCATAGATGTATTTAACAGTTTGACGAAATTTGCACTATATTCCATATTGTATGATGTACTGAGACATAAATTTGAGCATTGAATGCGACGCAACTGAAACATATCAAAATGTACATTTTATTGTAAGTCAAGGTAATGTAATTTCAATGTGTTTGCCGCACAATTGTCTTGTTGTAAACCAACGACAAATTTATTATTACGACGTTATATCGGCTGAAATGTGTATTGGACATGGTCACCGACGACGTCGAGTCAATGGTCCCTGCAGGTCCCTGTAGGAGACAGCTACACAATGTAGCTGCAACTCCACCTGATGACGACATAAGCAAGCACACAACCACGGACTCTGAATTTTTCAACTTTTCAATGTTTATCGGTGTTCAATCATTATTAACTGATACTAAATGTCTCGGTTTGTCCGATCTCATATTTCCTGTGCTCCCATAGGTGCGTGTCATTAACCTGCCGCTTTTTAACATAAGATATTTAAAATAATAATACCTTTATACTATTGGAAATTGCTTATAAATTCTTTTATGAGAAATTTTATCATCTGCCGTCGTGCAGTTTTTAATAAATTATATTGGAAATGTTTATATACTACGTTGCGATTATATTTATTGTAATAAATATATATGAGGCGATAAACATCGTCCATTTTCAACAATTTTAACAGATGAAACGACTTGGGCTCTTATCATTTGATTTATGACACCTCTAATTATTATTAAGATTATTAGAATCGACGATGAAAGCTTTGAAGTTATTATAAAGACTACAATGAAACAAATTAACTATTCCAAAAATGTTGATTTGCAATACAAAGCTGCCTTGAAGAGTCGAGTGCGTGGTTTCATAAAGTGTCATAGTTATTTCGGGTGCCTCCAAATCAGGAGTCCTAAGTCGTCTTGTCTGTTAACACCCTAAGACTATGATCACGATACATATCATATCTGTGTGACTTAATATACATATCATAGTATGTAATAGGAACGGAACATATCAGTAATGTTAAGTGTAGCTATAGGTAATTGTTGTTCTTCATCGTAGCCCTCTTATGTGCCAGCGCGTGATGCCTATAATTAAGAAGAAAATGTTTAAAAAAGAATGTTCAAAACAAGAAGAAATAAAATAATTAAGTATTGTTCAGGAAAATGTCAAATAGCAATGAATGAATGAATGAATAAACATTTTATTGCACCAATTACATAAATACCTACATCATTGGATTTACAGGAACAAAGATGAAAATTATAATCATATCGCTAATGCAAAAATTCTGATCTCCGTGTTTTACCGTGTCGAACAAGTTGGCCGACTGTTTTACAACCGGGTGCCTCGCGGACAATCGAACTTTGAAAGTCAGGTGCCTGGCGGCAGGGGGCGTCGTGGATTGGGGGCCTAGCTGGACCTGTCAAATATTACTATCTATTCAATGCTAGTACAGCGCACTCTCCCGACATTCGGCTCGTATAACCGAGAGGTTGGTAGAGCCATGGGAGGTGGAGGGAAGTGTATCTATTCAATGTTGAAATCGGTTTCAGATTTTTATTCCTCTTATGCGTATTATAGTCTAATCTAGGTCAGCCAAAACTTTACTTCTGCAACTAGCATTACCTACATAAGAAAATAATGAAGATATATTTTTTATGCCATAAATTTGACATACCAAGTAACTAAAATGCTAGTATTTTTTGAAATTGTCATTATATAACTAATTCTGGTATACAGTATGTATTCAGATGCGCACGCGCAGGTATATATAAGAGGGCCACGGTAATCTGTTAGCTAGTAGTAAACCTACTATTGACTTATTCCTAGTTCTTGTTGAATATTTTGAAAATGTGAAAAAAAAAAATGTGTAATGTTGTAAACTCAGCGGCCGCTCCTACGACATAATAAAACATATAGTATGTTGAATGTGTTTTTGTTGTTTGCTTTAGATGTCATATTATCCCAGTCCAGCGCCTAGGTTGCATTCTAAGCAGTACGGTCTAAGTCGGCGACGCAGGCAGAAGACCGGAGGCTACGGTAATCAAATAACTTTTCATAAGTTGGGCCGTGCGCTTGTTTATTTTTATGACTGTCCGTCTGCTTGAAGTGATGGTGTGTCAACAATATGATAACAAAGATGGTAGTTTTATCCCGGTTGTACCCTCAGATTAATCTTTTGCAATGTGGTTGGTATTCAACTCAACAGTCGGATTAGCAAAAGAACTTTATTTATTTATTTAACTTCTTATCATGAAAATGCAAATGGCGGACTTAAAGCCATAGGCTTTTTCTACCAGTCAACCAACCAGTGGTGCAGAGAAGAACATCCTTTTGGGTTTTTAATATTGGCATCTGTAGTTTCTAACAAAACTGGATTAAAGAACAAAAACAACACATGATTTATGTACAAAGTTTAATTAAAATTCTTTGACCTTACTCTAATTTTGTACAGTTTGTTAAAACTTAAATAAATTTAATACTTTTCGTTCGGCAGTCCTGCCGTCGAAGCAGGCTGATCGTAACTAAATAAATAGAGAGACGGGGAGCATGTCCTGCGCATGCGCAGCCTGTGCTCGTTGCTGTCGGGAAAGGGGTAAGGGGCAGGCACAGAAATATATATATTCTTTGTGGGGACAAGGGATAAAGGGTAAGATAAAGGCACAATTTATTCTTTTACTTTCTTATCGACTTCGAACTTAAACACTAGCCCAATTTCAAAAGTATGAACAGTAATGATTTTTTTAAAGTAAAACAAAATAAATAAATGACATGATCTTTAAGTATTGCTTTTGAAAATAGTTTCAGAGCCTTGTTTAACTTAGCTGGTATAATGATTAGCGTTCAGTTGTGGTGTATGAAATGTCGCATTAAAATTTCAGGATCTTGAGGGGACAACAATGAACCGAGCACAGTCTCTGCGGCGCGGCACCGCAAACACAATTTAAATATATTACTGACTAGTGCCTCTTACTCTGTTATATATAATCAAATTTAAGAAAAAAAATAGTTGCTTATGATCCTCGTACACTGATTTTCGTAAACAAAACAGATGGCGCTAGTCAATAACATGATATAAAAGATGTAAGATGGTGCCGTGCGCGGACATCTTTTTAACAATCAGACGAAAACTTGCCTTAAGGTTGAACTGATTCCTAATACTTTTTCACTTTACATTCATGAAACTGTTTATAACTCAATGATGTACTAAACAGTTTAGTATTTAGTACACCATAGAGAAGAATAATTCACCGACGCTCCGAAACAGAGGGCTGAGAACTTAACAATTGACTATTAACCAATACTAAGAAGCTAAAAGTCTCGAAGACTTTAGTCTAGTACACGTATCCGCCGTTGGAGTCATAGCTTTGGTTGATGGTAGCAGGTACACCGCCGGAGCCATGGCTGCTGCCACCAGAGTACCCTCCAGAGCCACCGGATGAATAGCCACCTGAACCTCCCGAAGTGAAACCACCAGATGAGTATCCTCCTGATCCACCGGACGAGAAACCACTAGAGTGTCCACCAGAGGAGAAGCCTCCAGATCCGCTTGACGAGAAACCGTGACCACCAGAAGAGAAACCACCCGAGCTAGGTGCTCCATAACTGCTTGATGGGGCAGCAGGAGTCCCGTAAGAGCTTGAAGGAGCGGGAGCTCCATAACTGTTGGATGGGGCCGAGGGCGCACCGTAGCTTGAAGATGGGGCACTGCTTCCGAACCCACTTGATCCAAATCCGCTGCTACTGAATGCGCTTCCGCTGAAGCCGCTGCCGCTGCTGCCGTGACTGCTACTGCCGGAAGATGGAGCGCCATAGGATGACGAGGGAGCAGGAGCACCATAGGAGGATGATGGGGCAGCTGGGGCTCCATAAGAGCTTGATGGGGCCGCGGGAGCTCCGTAAGAGCTAGATGGTGCGGGAGCTCCGTAAGAGCTAGATGGCGCAGGGGCTCCATAAGAGCTAGAAGGTGCAGGGGCTCCATAAGAGCTAGATGGTGCAGGGGCTCCATAAGAGCTTGAAGGGGCAGCTGGGGCACCGTAGGAGCTAGATGGGGCCGCTGGGGCTCCGTAAGAGCTTGACGGGGCAGGAGCACCATAAGAGCTGGAAGGAGCAGGAGCACCATAAGAACTGGATGGTTTAGGAGCACCGTAGCTGCTTGAAGGCCTAGAAGGAGCTCCGTAGCTGCTTGAGGGTTTTGGCGCGCCATAAGATGTGGACGGTCCAGTGGGTACTCCGTAGCTGGTCGCTGGCGGCCTGGCAGGGGCTCCGTAGCTGCTTGAAGGCTTGGGTGGGGCGCCATAGCTTGACGACGGCCTGGGAGGAGCACCGTAGCTTGATGAAGGTGGGGGTCCGTAACTGCTGGATGGCCTGCTAGGAGGAGGGCCGTAGCTGGATGATGGTCGGCTTGGTGCGCCGTAGCTGGACGAGGGTCTGCTGGGCGGGCCGTAAGAGGACGAGGGCGCGCCGTAGGAAGACGAAGGCCGACCGCCTCCGCTAGATGGCGGCAGGTACGATGAGCTCAGCGGTGCTGAAAACAAAATTTAGCAGTGATGAGGCCACATGAAGTAAATAATATAACAAGGCGTGAGAAGGTTATTTGACTATTTATAGCTGACGGATTTGGGTGACTAATAAACTTTGGGGCAGAATGTCCCCTGTATTTCTGTTGTACAAATTCAAATTGTTTATTCTTAATATAGGACATTCTTATCACTTATTGACGTCAATCATTACTCATTTTATTAAGTAGCTGATATAATTAAGTATTATTTTTAATTTTTTTAGCTTATATTATTAAGTACCTAAAAAAACAGGTGAAAAATATTAAGGTTATAAAAAAATACACGAATTCCTCTCTAAAAATACTTTTTTTGTTTGCACGTCTACCTCTGGACGTAATTTCTATGTATGTCATTATTTCAAAAACTTCACATGTAAGCAAGTGAATTACGTTCAGAATTAATTAGCACCATTATGAAAGTGGCAAGTGTAGAGGTGCGAAAATAAGAGGTGTATACAACGCGCGTAACTAATGTGTAATTATGTCATTTGGTAGAAAAACATTGTCAGTGGGTCAGAGGTGGGACGAGAGAGTAAACAGTTTTATTACTACAACCAACTAAAAGTTGACATTTGTACAGTCTTTAACATAACCTTTATTATTTCTATTAATCCAAACCAGGCTGCGCTAGCTATCGCTTGACAAGCGCGATTGCTAGAAACAAGGCTAGACAAGAGCTCGAGCGAAAGAGCGAGCAATCGAAAGCGTGTCTATACTAGGCCTTCAAGGCAAACTTATTGAGTGCTTCTAGAAGTCATTGAATAAAGGGTACGATGGAGCGATGTATTCAAGAAAACATGTGATGCAGGCAAGAAATAGAAAACTATGGAAGGAATTGGGGGAAGCCTACGCCGCAGAGGCGATTTCCAAAATCTAAAAATATTTTAAAAATATAAAAATTAGTAAAAATATTATTATTCTTTTAAATATTATTTTTTGGCAAGTAGAATAAAGGCTTTTTTATTTTATTTTTTATTAATTTCATTATTTACTAGCTTTCACCTGCGGTTTCGCCCGCAATAATTTCCCGCGGGAACAGTGCTTTTTCCAGAGATGAAAGGTACTCTATGTCCTTAATACTCCTAGCTACTCGTATGTGTATGCGAAATTTCAGGAAGATTGGTTCAGTAGATAGGGCGTGAAGAGAAACAAACAAACAAATATACAAATTCACTGTCGCACTTATTATATTAGTTAGGATTTACTGAGTGCTTACCATCGCGCTTGTAGTGACGTTTTGGCGGGGACGCTGACGCAGCAGCCACCAACAGCGTAAGGACCAACTGGAAAAGAAGAACAAACCATTATCTATAGGTACATATAATACAACAGAAAAAAAAAATTAGTCTGTACATTTAGTTTTTTTTGACAGAAATTGATAAAGGGGCATTTAAAAACAATAATAAAAACAAAAATATTTATTAGTTATTTTATTTTTTTGTCGTCTGCAAGTACTGAACCGATTTACTTGATGAAAGTTTTACTTCATCAATTACTTTGTTCTAACTCGTCAAAACATTTATAGTAAAAAAAAGAATAATTTTAAAATTAATTTACAGGGAAAAAAAACTGGAAAAAAAGCAACAAAAAAGTCCTAAAGAAATCTTAGTAGAACGAAGATAAGAGTAAATTGGTACAAAGCTTCCAAAAAGGTAAAGTTTTAGATTTAAGTGTAAAGTTTTATTCACGAAGATAAATCAGAACTTTCCTCCTTAGAAACAATTTATTCGAGACGAAACAGTGTTGAATTTCATCCTATACATTTCAATGAACTCGAATAGATTATTGAAATAACAATAGCTTTCTTCTGAGAACAGGCTCCCATATAAATTACTATATTAAAGAAATACCAGGGATATATGAGATAGTAGGAGCCTATCTGTCATTAGAGAAACATAAAATGTTCTTTGTTCGAAGAATAGGTATACATTAAGGTATTCTTTAGTTATAACAAATTGCTCGTGGCTCCATCCGCGTAAGACTCGGTTATATTGCGCCCAAAACTAGCCTGTTTGATCCCTCTGGTCCTTAACTATATCCATACGAATCTTATCAAAATTTAATCAAAATCGGTCTAACGGTATAGCCATGAAAGCATAACAGACAGACAGATAGACTTTCGCATTTATATTATTATAGTATGGATAAATAAGAAAACTATTGTTTTTAAACATAATTACTATTAGCCAACCCTTAATAATTTTCTAATCTACCCCACCCACGGTACTTATTTGTACAAGTATAAGTCCACTAATAAGTCTCCACTAATAATAAAACCAGTGGCCATGCTTTCAACACCTTAAATTACTGAATAATCTTCCCCAAAAATTCATAATCGATTTTTTTTAATAAAGTGATAGTTTCAGAAGTTAGTGCGTTGAAACTAACTAAAAATATAGGCGAAAAATACAACTAAATATGATTTAAAATGGGGTGTTAATACCTAGTGAAATATCAAATATTTATATTAATGTCAAGCATATAACCGGTCATAAAAATGAAGTTGAATCCCTATTTTATAATTAAGGGAAAATTGTGTCGGGTAAATGTTAGACACCGCGTTGGGCTCCAAAGCAACACGTCTTAGGATGCAACTGGCAAAACGCTAAGATGATGATCAATCTATTGTTTTATTTGCGCGTATGCAAAGTCAGTTACATAAATGGTTTACATCTACTTGTCCGTTATCAATTTCTCAACTTTGCGTGCGGCGTACCTTCTAATGATCCTACGATCTGCACGCACTCTCAACCTCTCATTAACGCTGTACACACGATTCTACTCCTTATTTGTATGCAAATAAAGACGGTGTGTAACACTAGTAGGTATCTCGATACAATTATCCCAGCTAGGCGCTAACAGTAACGCAATCGTTGCCCAAACTGGGAGTCAAGGCGAGGCCGACTCATCATTTCCCTTCTGTGTCGCAACAAGTAAAGACAGTGAACTTGAAATATGAGCACAATATCATATCCCTACCATGATTTATTTGTAAACGCATTCGACGCTATCGATTGCGTTAGGATTTTGTATGAAAATTCTCAACTGCAAATGCCTTATGTACTATCCGCAAGTTGTATATCGATACATATAATAAAACAATAAAAATATTTGTCTGTACATTTATATTTTTTTGGTTTTTTTTTGTTTGTCTGTCTGTCTATCTGTGTGTATTGACAAATTGCTTTGTTTTAAAAGTAAAAGATTTAAAGTTTGTTTCATCAAAATCAGTTCATTTTAAGAAAAGTTATTGTCTACGTCATTCATGACAAGTAGTTATTCGTGTCTTTGTAAATCGTTTAGTTGCAATACAGATTTGGTACGAAAGCCCGTGTGTTTTATTTTCTAAGACATCTCCGTACATCGGTTCAACAATAATCGACCTAATATCATCACTACAGTTATCGTTATTTGAATTAATTCAAGGCAAGAGTTGGCCTGCAAATATATAGCAATTTCGAAAGAACCCGAATCAAAATTTGTATAAAAGAAAACGGGGATATAAAAGGAAACTTCGCTAG
This sequence comes from Apomyelois bistriatella, assembly GCA_947044815.1. Lineage (NCBI taxonomy): Eukaryota > Metazoa > Arthropoda > Insecta > Lepidoptera > Pyralidae > Apomyelois > Apomyelois bistriatella. Next base: position 255,077 of record OX345696.1, read on the forward strand.
CGAGCGGGAGCGAAGCCCACGCGCACGAAGTCGCGGGCAACAACTAGTTAAAACTATAAAATATCATAGTACAGGCCAAGGAATTTGTATGAACAGGCGTACATATGTATTACATATTATGTAATGACTTGCTTCACTGTGGCTATTTATTGATAGTGATATTATTTGTTTGCGTACTAGTTTTCAGACGGCCTCGTGTATTTTCCAAAGATACTTATTTTGCAATACGTATTTTCCTATTGTGTGCATTGCTTGAATAAATATATGACAAACAGCACAGACTATGCAAAATTAAAATTAATTTGTTTTATATTTATTTATTGTTTGACTTCAATTTTTTTAAACAAATATACGAAATAATATTAATTTTATCAATAAGAATCAATATTTAAAATAATACTGTTACTTAAATGTAATAAAATTAATTTAAAATTGAAATTCACACTAAACAAAATATAAATTTTTATTTTGTTCTCTACGAATTACCCTTTCTTGGATAAGTCCGCCATTGTACATACTTTTGTTCTATTTCTATGCTTTTGTATTTACTTTTGTTTAGTGCAATAACGTTATTACAAACAAACAAATATTTAATGATTTTACATTTTAGGAAGAAGATCTATGCCACTTTAAATTTATTTATTGATTTAAACTTTATTGTCCTTAAAACAGTTGTATAGCAGAATAGGCGAATTTAATGCTAAGAACATTATCTAACAGCGATTTGGTATGACAAACCTGTACAGCGCCCCTGGCGGATAAGTAGTAAGGCAACTAAGAAATTCCAATACAAAATCCCAACGCAGTCGCTAGCGTCTGCGTTTATGAAATCTCATACTAGGGGTACTGCCAATGCCAACCTTTGGGTCAAACAGAGATCGATATATCCTAATCATGTCCAGAATTATCTCCTCCTCCTCCACCTCGACCTCCGTGGCGTAATGGTTAACATGCCTGACCGTTACTCAGGAGGTCCCGGGTTCGAGCCCCGGTCAGGTCAAGATGAAAAAATGATCATTTTCTAATTGACCTGGGTCTTGGTCTATCTATATATGTATTTGTTTAATTGTATCGTTGAGTTAGTATCCCATAACACAAGTCTCGAACTTACTTTGGGACTAACTCAATCTGTGTGATTTGTCCCTATATATTTATTTATTATGTTAAGATGGTGATCCAGGTAAGGTCTGGAAATTTTTAAAGTCAATGGGAGTAGGAAAGAATAATCATAATGTTTCCAAATCTCTAGATATCAATGCTCTTAACAGTCATTTTTCCTGTTCTTCTGGCTTCGGTGGCAATGATAAAATATCTATACTTAACCACCTAGATTCTCTTTCGACTCCCGACTACTCTCCCTTTTCGTTTAGCCCAATTACCGAATGTGGTGTTCAGGAGTGTATCCTCGCCGTGACTTCTAACGCAGTAGGGGCTGATGAAATCGGTCGTAAAATGATAATTCCCATCCTTGATATAATCCTTCCAGTTTTAACTCAAATCTTTAACAACTCCCTTTCCTATGGTATTTTCCCTTCGATTTGGAAAAATGCTTTGGTCACTCCATTACCTAAAAAGTCCAATCCTTCTTCATTTTCAGATTATCGCCCTATTTCCATTCTCCCATTTCTGTCTAAAATCCTTGAACGTATTGTTCAGTCTCAGCTAAATTCTTTCCTTCTTGAAAACAGTATTATTAATCTCTATCAGTCAGGGTTTCGTACTGGACACAGTACAACCTCTGCTCTTATCACTATTACAGATGATATTCGTCTTGCCATGGACAATTCACAATTAACTATCCTCACATTGTTAGATTTCACCAATGCGTTTAATTCTGTCGATCATGACGTTCTCTTGAGTCTTATGCGCACCCTGAATATATCTCCATCGGCTATTAATTGGTTTGGTTCGTACCTTGGCGGCCGTCGGCAGTGTGTACGTATAGAAGATAACCTATCTTCGTGGAGCTACATCTCAGCTGGGGTACCTCAAGGCGGTGTCCTCTCTCCATTATTGTTTGCTCTTTTCATTAATCACATCACCGATAACCTTCAGTCATCCTACCACCTGTATGCAGATGATCTACAAATTTATTTCCACGCTACTATCTCTGATTTGCCATCTGCGATCGCTACCGTTAACGATGATCTGCAGCGCATATCTGATTGGAGTAGATCTTATGGTATAAGGGTTAATCCTTCCAAGACTCAGGCTATTATTATTGGTAGTCCTTATTTCGTTTCTCGTATTGACTGGAGTACTTTACCTTCCCTTATTTTCAATAATGAGCTTATTCCTTTTAGTGATTCGGTGAAAAATCTGGGAGTGGTATTTGACAAAACTCTTTCTTGGTCACACCACATTAAAGAAATAAGTAGAAAAACGTTTGCTGCTTTTGGTTCTCTGAGAAGACTCCGGAATTTCTTACCATTTGATACCAAAATTGCGCTGACACAGTCTCTTCTACTCCCTCTTCTTGATTATGCTGACTGATGTTTTATTAATCTCACCGAGGAACAGCTAAATAAACTAGAACGTCTTCAGAATCTGTCTATTAGGTTCATATTTGGAGTTCGTAAATATGACCATATTTCCCACTTCCGCTCCCAACTTAATTGGCTTCCTATTCGCCTTCGTCGCAACCTTCATATCTTGTCTTTACTATATTCCGTTCTATTCAATCCATCTTTTCCACCTTATCTGAAGGATCGTTTCATTTATCTCCATGATGTGCATGATGACCGTAATTTACGTAGTTCTGTCTCTCTTAGACTTAGAGTACCAATGCAAAACACCAAATTTTTCTTTAACTCTTTCTCCGTCCAAGCAGTTCTCCTCTGGAACGCCCTCCCGCTTGAAATCCGGAAAGCTCAGACTCTGACCGGGTTCAAAAATCTCGTCAAAACCCATTACCTTTCTGCCTTGTCCTAATTTGCTTTGTATCTGCTCAGTTATTTATTGAGATATTTAAGTATGCTCTTATTTATATGTAGTATATATATTTATATGTATATATATATGTGTGTGTGTATATATATGTATATGTATATGTATGTATATATATATATATATACATATATATATATATATATATATATATATATGTGTATGTATGTATATATATATATATTTTTTATGTATGTATTTATGTTTGTTTTATTTGTTTTTATTTATTTTTATTTAGTATGTGTAGGTTATATTATTTTATATTTATATCTTTGTGTGTGTATATTTATTTACGTATATATACTGCGCCTTCGCCTTTTGATTTGTCTTGGTTTTGTTTTCCATCCACCCTAAGGTTGACTGGAAGAGATTGCATTAGCGATAAGTCCGCCTTTGTACCTTACCTAGTTTTTAACAAAATTATGTATACATTTGTTTGGTGCAATAAAGAGTTTTTCTATTCTATTCTATTCTATTCTATTCTATTCTATGTTGGTACATCATAAAGTCCACACACCTGGAAAAACGTAAGCTGCAAACAAAACGATACAAGTTTAAATAATTATACAGCTTATTACCCAAAACATGTACTAGATAAATCGCTCTCCAAGGAGAAATTCACGACCATTTTATTATCTACTAAAAATGTCCGGTCTGTCTGTGCATTCCATACATAACGATTCACTTTCGCGGATCTTCTGGTAAACACAAATAGAATCACGTATAATACCATTACGATCTTAATCTGTACAAAATTTCTTGTTTTGCCTACGTAAGTTGAATATAAAAAAAGTATGTGATACCATGAATTCCTGTTATAAATATAAATATATATATATATATATATATATATATTTATATATATATATTTATATATATATATAGCTAAGTGGTCTATAATAGGTCTTATGCCCCTAAGCTCGACAGAGTCTCGGGGTAGACACCTCGTATGGGATAAAGACGTGATTATATGTATGTACTAGCTGTTCCCCGCGGCTCCGCCCCGCGTGGGACTCGGTTATATCGCGCCCAAAAGTAGCATTTGTTTGACCTCAGGTCGTTAACTACATGCCTACCAAATTTCATTACAATCGGTCCAGCAGTTTAGCCATTAAGAGGTGACAGACAGAAAGACAGACAGACTTTCGCATTTATAATATTAGTATGGAAGTATGGATGTACCTATGTCTTCAACTTTAGAATTTTTCCGCGTTATCGAATCTACGATTCGTGACGCGCTTCATACTTTTTTAATTGGTGATGTAATTAAAGGCTTCTCCATATTGCACATAATATTACAGTAATTGTAGAGCCTTCGGACAGTAAGACACGTATCAGACATACCCTTACATAGTAGCGGTGGAGGTAAAATACTTTCATTAAATAAATAATTGGTGTGTTTTATTTCAACACAGCTGCCGAATATATAATAAGGAAGAAACAGAGCGTCTAATTAAGTTAATTGCGTGTATTAAATGCACATTTGGTAAATTAAAAAATATTATAAAAAACATCTTGACGTAAGTAGTCTTTAATTATTCCACTATCCTTACTTTGTCGTAATCTGTGGTCGTAATATTGACTTCTGGTATCGAACGATAGATTTTTGTGTTGAATATATAAAACCTTTCTTCCGCTCGAACTTCCCTCGGGAACAGTGCTTTTTCACGGGATGAAATGTCCTTCTGGTTCTAAGCTACCTCTCCACCAATTTTCAGCCAAATTAGTTCAGCCGTTCTTAAGTTATAAATTCTTTTATATATATATATAGATTTATTCAACACTAATACAGTTGGCGGACTTAATTTTATTAGAAAACCAATAGCGATACAATAAAAAAAAATGTTAATGTTAAGCGTATTTTCTACCTGAAGACCACCATAAAAGAAAAAGAAAAATGCCATATTGACAAAGAGTAAAAATATTAATCCATATCCATATCCATACTAATATTATAAATGCGAAACTCTGTCTGTCTGTCTGTCTGTCTGTCTGTCTGTCACCTCTTCACGGCTAAACTGCTGGACCGATTGTGATGAAATTTGGTAGGGATGTAGTTAACGACCTGAGGTCAAACATAGGCTACTTTTGGGCGCGATATAACCGAGTCCCACGCGGGGCGAAGCCGCGGGGAACAGCTAGTATGCTATACAATGATGTATTTATGTAATTGGTGCAATAAAGTGTTTATTCATTCATTCATTCATTGAGTTAAGTCTTATATTAGGTTGATCTAGGCATTATATTGGAGACCACTGTTAATAAGCGGTTAATATATATGGCACGGATGAGAATAAATAATCAAAGTAGGGCACGTATAGGTAAATTTACTCCTGTTAAATCATTATGAACCTTATGCACATAGTAACACCAGTGCCCCTAGTATGAGTTTTAGCGATTTAGTATGGCAAACCTGTACAGCGCCTCTGGCGGATATTAAGGCAACTAAGAAATTCCATATAAAATCCTAACAACTCATACTAGGGGCACAGTTAGTTATACAGTAGTAGTCCAAAACCAGTAATTTACGCAGGAGTCATTACCCTACATACCCACACAATGCCACAGAATAGGCAAAGTATGTACTATGCGCTAATCGTCGAAGAAATGCGCTATTAGAATAAATTTACATAGCTTCATTGTCACCGCGCCTCCTGGTGCTGTCGCAATAGCTCCCGCTTACCACAACAGCGGAAACCTTGGAAAACCACAGTCTTAATGGCCGTAGACCTTGGGGGAGCAATCGCACAGCATACGAAGAGATTTGGTGACTAATTTTTTAACATTCCGTACCTTAATGGGTGCCAAATCGATGTTACTAAGTTGTCTAAAAAATAAATTTATACCTAGCTGACTTAGTTTGGTTAGTCTCGAGACTGAACCAGGCAATTCTTTAAAAATATATAGAGGTTTTTGCAGCCATCGAAAAAAGGGCGGGAAATCATGTGTATCCTTTGTTAGAATTAGTTATTTAAGCACGGAACGTCAGTGACGATTTATTAAATACTTATTACTAAGTTGTCAGTATTTGAATTAATTGATTGAAAGATAAATGCCACAAAATCCGGTGAACCGGTCACCGGACAGTCATCACAATGATATTTTGACTTTTGTTTAGACTTAATTTTGTTTTATGGAGGATATTTTGTTCTGGCACGTATCATCCAGTTTCAGCTCTATGTAATTTTTCTTCTCTGTCACTTTCTTTAATGAGAAACCGTATTAGTTTGATATTACGAGTTCGTATTCATTTTATATAGTAGCTCTGTCTGTTCGTTACTTTTGTTACGCTGAACCATTTGAGATGATAATTATTATTGAGATAGTTTAAGCCCTGGGAAAGGACATACTCCTTCTTGGCACGATATCTATACGGTAGAAACCGCGGACAATAATTAGCAAAATATATAAAAATGAAACTTACAGTTGTATTTTTAAAACTCAGAATATGAATATACACACACGAGCGTGGGTTCGGCAGGTCAAACAAAATATCATCGGTGCATGGCACAGAATTTGGGAAATATTAACAAGAAGTGGCATAGCGCACGAAAAACGTGTCACTAGTTTGGCTTGCAAGCCAACGTTTCACACAGAAAAAATGGGCGGGGAATTTGATTGCGTCATTTATTGCCACTGTTATTGGTACATAGTATTAGGTGGCTTTGTTGTAAACTACGAAATACACTTCTAATAAGGTGTGGTCTGGTTTACATGGGTTTACATGTATTAATTGAAGATAAGAAGAGAGAATACGCTGCCACACTGAAACTGGAACTAAATCCGCGTCAAACCATTTCTAGTCGGATAATTTCTCTGTTCTGTGGTTCATGGTGTCGTGGACCACACGTAACATCTTTGTTTCCTCAGATCCTTTACTTATTTGTAATATTTTTATTGCATAAGCACAGGAAGTTTCAAACATACATATGTATATGACATAGGCTACTTTTTCGCGCCATTTATGATTATATTTACGCTTGCAGGATCGCTGGTAAGCGCTTGTATTATAATATACTTTTTGTCTATAGAATAGAGTGATCGTATGGACTCGGAGTTTTTGCGTAGAAACTCATAATACCATCTACATATAACCAAAGATATAACCTTAGTCTTCATAAAAATTAAGTTAAATTTGTATTTTTTTAAATCGCATCAAAATTTATTTATTTATCTATCATATACACGATCGACCTATTCGAGACGAGCTACGATGCCTTAATAGCCCACAGACATGTGAGACGTAATAACACTCCCCTTTAGGTCAGGGGTTATAAAATAAAGTTATTTTGTTAGTAGCTAATAATGTTTAGTTTTGAGGTTTTCGTGGTTCGGTTTTTCTAAATGAAATGGATTTTGGTGTTGTTATGAATAAATAATATAATGAAATGATTTAATAAACTAATACACACAAGTTGGAAGATGTACTCCACTCAAATAAAAACTAATTAATTTAAACCAATTAAAATTCAATAACAACTAAAACAAAAGAATCCAAAGCAAACAGTTAAACAACATAACAGCTATTACGGATAATATCACCGAGATATGGTTTAACTAACAGAGGTTTATGTTAAGATGCGTTGAACCGTTGTCGCTTTCACCCTATTGTTGCATATTGTAAGATAAACAATATCTGGTTAACTTGTTTGTTAACTAGCGTGTAATCGCAACACAATAGTCGATCTCATCTCACAAAAGCTCACGAAGGCGTATATAAATAGTTCTTTTGCATTGACTGGGACACTATCAATTAAAAACACGCGATAATGAAGCGAGAACCCTCTCATTTCAGCGTTTTCCCTGTAACATGGTTTAGAGCCTCTTGCTTAGTTCATCAATGTTTAAATATAAATCAACCGTTTACATAAACAGCAGTTTTATCATATTATTAAACAGCCGCTTAATGGAATATAAAAAATGCTTTTTAGTAAACATAATTGGTAATGTCTGTAGATATTAATTTGTAAAGAAATCAGCAAAGCGAGATAGGCAGTGGTCTATTCTTGAAGTGAAATCGGAATAAACATTATTTTGTTTTTAATTGGAATATAAAGAATATGTAATTATTACTTTTCGCTGCTTGTTGATTGTTCTGAACGTTCTGTATGCCTTTTTATAAGACTAAATTGTACCGACAACTACTACTAATAAAGTAAGTATAATTATAAATGAACAATAAATGCGCGATTGGGCATAATTATTTATAAATCAAAATAATAAATTAAAAAAAAAGAAATAAACCATAAAATACGCACTCACATCCTTGTCATCGCCCGTAGCGCAATTGTGGTGCGCTGGCGCAATTGTTTGATACGATCGCGATCTTATCTCCGTAATACCAACCAGCTCGTTGACACTTGTTACATTATAAAATAAAAAATATATTTCGTTCTCTTAAAGTTTAACTATTTTATTTAATTACTTAAGTCAAAGCCGATAAGTTTTGAAAATTTTAGAAGTAATTATGTTCGATATTAGGTCACAACTTGTTAACCTAGGTTTGACCACGGTCTCACTCTGGTGTTTAACTCGAAAAACGAGTCCGTTTAAGATTTTCCGATATTATAACCGAGAAAAACTATCAAATGATTCTACAAGTAGGCGTACAACCTATTCTTTAGTTAATTTTAGTAGCACCAATGACCCAATGAACTCCTAAAAATAAATATTACATTGTCGACCCGTCGCTACCAGAGTTTAGAAGATATTGTCCACAGAAAATTAAACATACGCAACAAATGTCGTCATGAGCTCGGTGCGTTTGTGCAACTAGCGAAGGTCGGAGATATGCTTAGATTTATGGCAATTCATAAACCAATATTTGGGGAATTATGTCACGTGTTTGTTTTTAAATTGATTTATGTAGGGCTATTGGAATATTATGAGTAATGTGTAGCTTAAATTGTGCAATATTCAGCCAGTAATTTCGGCTTTTGCAATATCAATTCAGTATGAATTTAAAAGATTGATGAAAAATTTGATTTAATTGGAAAACTTAACTGTGTAAGAATATTATACTAGCTGTTACGAGGCATGCCTTTTAAGTTTTGTCGTTTGAAGAAAAAAAACACAACTAGAACCTTATAGTACTTTTTATTGTTTTTCAAAGTATTCACCACGTAACTTTATACACTTTTCTATTCGCTCAAACCAGTTATTATAACATTTATTCCACTCTAAAGTGGTATTGAAAATGGCCGACTTAAAAGCGTCGACTGCTTCTTCACCGGACTGGAACCTTTGACCACGAAGACTTTTCTTAATTTTAGGAAATGTAAAGAAATCGTTAGGGCTTAGGTCAGGACTGTATAGAGGATGGTCAAGAATTTCTACTTTTTCCTGCTTTAAATACTCAATCGATATGTTATTTGGTATTACTGCTCATAGTTTCTAAATAGGTATCAAAGTATACATTTAATTATTTCTCGCTAACATGTACATAATATTAATTAGGTGCAAATTACATAATTTGCTAAATATGTTAGTACATAACCCTAGACTGGATGTTACTAACTATACAAATATAAAAGGTTGTTAACTTTACAATGCACTGGTTGCTACAAATTTTAATCGATATACGATCATCTATGCCACGAGGAAATTATTTGCACGTCATTCAAAAGAAGATGATAAGTAAAGTACACCACGTAATCGATCCGGAGATATCGTCAGCCGAGTGAAGGCAGGCGACAGCCCATCAGATCGTCGCCACTCGCAAAAAGCCTTAACCGCACGATCTTCGCTTCCTCATCGGGACGGAAGGTAATGTGGCAGTGTGCCATTGTGAGGTGTCAATGGGCTACAAACACGACTATTACAAGTGTTATGTAATACTAATATTGCCTGTCTTGACTAGGCTTATAGTGATTTTGTTTTTTTACTTTTTATTTTAAACATTTCCCGCGTTCGAGTAGCTAAAACATAGTCATCCTTATAAAGGCCGTGAAAAGATTCATTTGAAATAATATTTTACTGAATATTATATGTAAGTATTGATAATCGATGATTTTTCATGCTGACGAAATTCGTTGTTTTTGTTGTGGTTTTTTTAACCGTGCATCGAATTTGGGGACTGGTAAAGAAAGGAAATGTGCATTTATATTGAAGGGTATCTAAATAGAGACTGTATAAAACATTAAGAATAATATCAGTTAACAAAAACATAAACTAATGTTTTAAATACAATGTTCACTCACAAGACACCATAATCTGATCTCTTATTTAAGAGTCCTTGTTGTGGAATACTTAAAGCAAGTTGCGATTAAAAATGTGTGAGAACAATAAAACCATGATTTGATACTAAACATGATAATGTTCAAACTAAAAAAGCAGTTAAACATTTAGCAACCATTTCCATTGTCCTCCGCACTATATCTCTGTGCCGGTCGACGACGGCGGACGTCCCACGGACGTCGTGTGAACATGCCAAGATTCACAATGACCCAAATTGTGCAAAACGACCCTCGTCCATTCTTCATCCTCTATGGCATGAGATTCCCGCGGTACGATCATCTTTGTAAATCTAATTGGATCGGAAATTATAAGTGACGCCTATTCTTCGCGCCGCGTCGAATGGTTACAGTTTTGAAACTGGTTTTGTCTCGTAAAATTGCCTAGATTATAAATGTCCTGTTTAGATCTTTGTTTTCTATATATTAATTTGAATAATACTAAGTACATTGTTTTAGAGTATATAATAAATCTAATACTACATACTACTAAGTAGTTGTCCGAAAAGAAAGATGGATTTAAGTCCGCCATTTACGTATGTAATGTAGTTAAATAAATAAAAATAAAAGAGAATAGACATAAACCAATAATTAGGGTTTACGTGTTTTGGGTTCGGTATTGACGTAAGTATGTCAAACTTCATATGGCGACTGAGAAACTGAAGCCAGGGAGAGTTCTATTAATTTTCAACATACGAAAGCAAGAATTTTCAGCATTACCAAATAAATTACGTTCAATTACAAATATTGTCAAGAATTAAATTTATTTAAGAGTATACAAGTAAAACTTAATCTACCTATGTAAGAAGGTATATTATTTTGTGTTCTATATTTCAACTTTTATTATGATGAGCAAGGGTCGTCCAAAACGTACTTAGTTCAAGCGCTTCCATGATAACACTTGGTTTTGTATTGCAGATAAGTAAGGATGACACCGCTTCTTTCGCTTCACCACGTATACTTTTAGATAGTCTTGTTACATTTTCACTATCGTTGTAGCTGCACAATTTACTGGACTCTTCGTAACTATTTTTATACTGCAACCACTCCAACGGATCGCCGAAAAATAGTGGTGAATCTTTTGGCGTTGACAGCCTGGACAACAACTATGAGTGTGCACTGTAGGTAGCTGTGGCCATCTGTTCCATAGCTCGAGCCAGGTGCTGAAGATCCGATGTGCAGGGTACAGCGGGTGGCGCCGGCGGCGCGGGGGCCGCGCGCTGCTGCTGTGGCTCCTGCTGGCTTTTACTTAACCATTCTTCTACTTTATTTGAAGCTTCGGCGATGGAGTCGATGGTACTGGACTTCTGTGATGATTCACCTTCAAGTGCGGCGAGTTGGGCTGCCAATCGTTTTTCTATCAGGTTCTTCTCTATTTCAGCTTTCGCTTCTGCTGCTTCCAGCTCTAATTGCTTTCTTCGCGCTGATAAAGATGATCTACTTGAACCTTTCTTTGAAACAACTGATACGGGACCACCCAATTTAATATTGAGACTACCGTCATGTTTAGGTATCTGTTGGATGATTTCTTTAAGCTCGTTCTTTGGAACCACAATTTCTGATTGCACTTTACGTGAAAGCACTTCACTTTTATTATCTTTTGCGGCATGTGACAAAACACTTTGATCATTGTAGACATTTTTAAAATCTACCCAAAATCTTTGTTCAGTTGTTGGACAATACGAGTACCAATCATCATAAATGGTTGACTGGTAGTGAATGCCCTTAGTATTAAGCATTTTTCTATATAAATAAGTAAATACTAGATTTGTATTATATACCTACTTAATTAGTGTGTATGTACCTTTCCCAAGAATCAGGCTTTCATATACAAAAAGAATTTTGCAAAACCGACCAGTAGTTTTCAATTTATAAGCGTTCAAACAAACAAACAAACTCTTCGGCTTTATTATATTAGTATATACTAGCGACCCGCCCCGGCTTCGCACGGGCATAAAAACCTTCCTCTTGAATCACTCTATCTATTAAAAAAACCTCATCAAAATCCGTTGCATAGTTTTAAAGATTTAAGCATACATAGGGACATAGGGACAGAGAAAGCGACTTTGTTTTATACTATGTAGTGACGTGCAAAAAATTGAACCTTGAGCAGTTTGGCAACATTTTTGCGTCAAATTCACATGCTTTGTCTACTAAATTGCCGCGAGGAAGCATTTTATTAAGAGCCACACGCGGAACCAGCCATGACACTTTCCAATAAAATGGCGGCGATGATTTTCCCGCCCATTTTCTCTGTTGCGCAATGACGTCATTAAAAAGGTTATTTCTGACGGGGAAACGAATAGAGTACTGACCCCGAGATCACATGGTCATGTGATCATTTGTGATCATCTCATTATGTTTTAAATTAAATGCGAAGCTATCCGACATAACAGACTTCGGGCCGGCCTCTTCCTTGTTCAGTTCGACACACTTTCCCAAGATTCCAAAGATATTATTCATTTTTTTATTATTAAATCTTTGTTGTATCTAGCTATCCTGCTTACATGCCTTAACCACTATGTGACATATTGCAATTAATACGCCAGGTATTTTTGTCTGTCCATCGGCGCCTACTCAATTGTTATTGATTGATTTATTTAATTAAAACAGAGAATTGCCAGAAATACTTTTTTTTTCTTTTTTTGATAGAACGACGATAAACGCAAACAATTGAAAATTGATGGTCATAAAAGTGTTTATATTGGTATCTAGCTAATACTCAAATAGTAGGTTATAATTTAAATAAGGTGAAATTACTGGGTACTGCTAGATACATGTTAGTCCACGAGTTGACAGTGCGCTAGTAAAACTCCTAACGCGATAGCGCGCCCATATTTCACATTTGCTTGACTCGCAACGTAATTGTAAAAAATATATATACATATATACAAAAATAAAGGAGTAGGAGGTATCATTAAGATCTAAAAAAAATTAATGACTACCATTTAATTTACTAAAGGTGTGCAATAAACATCTTGCATAATATCTCAAACATTACCTCTACAGGAAAGAAACAATTACGTGGGCGTGAGTACATACATATTCATACATTGCATAGTTTATGAAGATAGAGGAAAGTGGACCATAGACTGCAGATCAGTAGACCGTCAACACCAGAATTTCTTGAAATGGTTCTTGGTTTGATTTTAAGCATAACCAAATATTTGTGGCCATTTTAAACCATCTATAATTATTTATTTATTAAAAACTATTGTTCCGCAAGTAAATAATACTTATACAGTTAGCTGACTTAATGCTAAAAGCATTTTTTATAAACATTTGTACCACTGTGACTTGTTTTTCCCTAGATTGCCTTTTACGACAGCCACAGAAAGAGATGGAGGAGTGTTAAGCTGAATCACATTTCTACGGTTATACCTTCGCTCTATATTCATTCAATCTTATACCTTTGAATTTAATAAAAAAGTCTTCCGTGTTTCTAAATGTGTGTCATTGTAGGTTGTTGTCACTATATCAACCGTAGAAAACAAAATCTGACATCAGTCGATGGTAAACATGCACGAGGGAAAGATGGTGGGAATGAGAAAATTATGTATGCAAAGGTAAAGAGGGCTAGAGACTTGTATGCAAACGCCCCCGCGCAATCCCCAATGGAAATTATTTTAAGTTGGTTCTCTCCTAGTTATAACGTATATAAGGCTGTCTTGTGCTGTATCACACGTGTAATTATCTTCTTTTGTGTATTATATTAGCGATTATCTTTACTAAAACTAACAAGTATTAACATGTCGACAACGTATACTTACATACATTTTTTAAATACGTGTATAACAAAAGCTATAATTATTATTGTCATTTTTTGAAATTGCGCAAATGTCTGACTATGATGAATACGAAATAAACAGGTCTAATAGCTACAATTTTTTAACTTAGATCGACTTTTATAAAGAGTTCACCAAGTCGAGGCCCGTTAGCAATAATTTGGCAATTGTGTCAATTATATACAAGACTCGGGCTACAGCAATATCGGAATAATGTTGATACTGTGCGATTTAAATAATGCGAGTGACATAACGACATCACGCGCCGCGTTCTCACGTTGAAAGTAAAAGTATTATACTTTCTGAGTAGGCACAGGTGAAGCGTACAGTTGACGCCGTCAATTTAGTAACTAAGGCATAATTCAATGATGGCTACCTTAAGCCATGTTTTTTATAAAAGGTTTGTAATAATGATTTTTAAAAGAACAGAAAACAAACTAAAGACAAATTAAAAAAAAACGCATCAAATAAATTATGTCAACCGTTAGTTGAAAAATTTGTTCTAATCAATTTTATATTCTTTGTATCAATTAAATAATGCTTTGGTTTTGTTCCATTGATTATTTTCTAAATCAGTAATGCTCAAACGTCTGCGGCGCTAACTCACATGTTATGTAACTTCTGGTGAATGAATGCTGCTTGTGGTTTTTATTACAACGGCGTTTGTGTGTCACCACAAGACTTTACTAGGCTACAGTTGTCGAGTTCGACACCTAGATAATAGGTAAAAATTTTGCATACAGTACTTTTGACGTGTAAATAGTAATTTAAGTTAGTGTTTATGTGTACAGATAAAACCAGATCAGTTATTTTTTTACTTTTCAAATTCTAATAAATAGCTAGTTAATGATTAAAAAAATGTTTATTTAAAAATACTACAAAAACATAAGTAGATTTTTATTATTTGATAAGTCCTTCCCACATCTGACTATCCCTGCGTAAGCTGAGAACAGCAAAGTCAGAGTCCAAACTCATACTGACTTCAAAGTGGCCAAGGTAACTTGTGGGGACAGTTTGTCGGTCAACGGTGTCCAACCAACAACTCGCTACTATACTTGCACGTACCACTTGCTCAGTGTGAGCTAGCCTCATGATAATCTAATAAGCAAGGAATGTCAGATTATGGATTAAAGTGGATATATAAATTAACTTTCCATTGCAGGCTAAGATTTAACTATTCACAATAGGGAATAATAAAAAGTTTTGAATTTAATAGAAATTATGAATAGACTTTCTCTGTTGCTGACAATGAGTTGTACTGTTGCTTATAATTTGCATAGGTATTTGAAAAGGATTTAGTATTGTCCTAAATATTTCTTTGAAAGCAAATTTTACTGAAACTAAACTGTTTGCAAAAAGTACTACAAAGTTTTTTTTTTATAATATTGAGTTGGCAACCAAGATAGCAGCTCACAATGGAAAGCGTTACCTAAAGTAAAACTCAAATCTTCTAAATTAAAAAAAACATCTTACTTTTCAGAATGTGTAATCTACCAAAAATTTTAAAGTGATCTTTTCTGTAGAGTCCTTTCCAAGACCATATATATATATATATATATATATATATATATATATATATATATATATATATATATATATATATATATATATAATATATCATCCACTAGCCTTCTCACATCCTGATACGACACGACTCCCACTTTTTACCCGACTACGGTGAAGCCAAAAGAAGGGTAATGATTTTTTTCATCATTTGTTCTACGTATCCGCATAATGGGTAATTCCGGGCGAGGTTAAAACACGTGGAAGATACCTCGGGCAAAAGCTAGTAAAGTGTCATTAGAGCTTGCTGTATTCACCGCGATGACATAACGGAGCCACAATAGTGCTATACTCATTGTTATAGCCTTTGTGGAGAGCGAAAGGAGAATCGCAGACCAAAACACTAAATAGACAACAGTGAGTTCACCACGAGATTTCATAGACGCAGATGATAGCTGCGTTAGGATTTGTATGGAATATCTAAATTAACACGTTGGCGGACATACGACTGCTATAGCAGTTATAACAATAAAACTTATATTGTGTTTTCAAAAACGTCCGCGAACTTGTTAACTTACTATTCGCCAGAGGCACTGTACATATTTAGGATTTCCAGGTCGCCAAACCTAATAGCCTGACAGTCCAGCCAGTTTGGCCGGACATTTGGGTAGAAAGGCCGGACACCCTACATTATTGAGGATTTTGTCTCACTATTATTAGGTATGATAAAAAAAAAATGTTTGTTTTTTTAACCCCCGACGTAAAAAGAGGGGTGTTATAAGTTTGACGTGTCTGTCTGTCTGTCGGTCTATCTGTCTGTCTCTATCATCATAGTTCCCGAACGAATGCAGCGATAGCAATTATGTTTTTTTCGTATTAAAGGTGACATACGTGCGAGTGTTCTTAGACATATTTGATGAAAATCGGTTGAGCCGTTTAGACGTTGTGGGGGTGAAAGTGGGGAAGAACAACCGAATATCTGCAAAAATACTCGAGTGGGGTCTCAAATGAAAGCGCATCATGTGCACATTACAAAAAATCGGTTGTTACAAATCTCTGGGGGTGTAAGTGGGGAAAATACCTAATGTCTGCAAATAATATGTGGGGACCAGTCGACCGTCACCACTAAAAAGAAAATGTGTCGTGGGTTTTTTAATTTTAAATTTAATGTTATTATTATTATCATAAATCGACTCTCGTCGCCTGCACTCAGCCACGCTCGGCGCTCACGCGTTTGCGACGCGTAAAAGCCTAACAAAAGCCAGACAAGCCGTACACCGTACATTTTGGCCGGACACGCAATCAAAAAGCATACCTATGTCCGACTTTACCCGGACGCTTAGCAACGCTATATATATTTCATATCAAATCGCAAACGCAGTCGCTAGCGTCTTTGAAGAATTCTTGTGGTAAGGATACAGAAGTGTCTTTACATCGCTTGGTTAAAACGGTCTATTTTGATTTATCATCGATTTTGGGGTCTGTGGAAACGCGTTTTTGTTTCTTTAATAAGATTCTTAAAACATATTAATAAGATGCAGCACTATTCGGCCATCTTAAATGGCCAACCGATTAATTATAATATTGAAGTAAATTGAGACCTCATTGTCCTTTTAGTTGACTTACACGGGAAGATAGGGTGTGATCTATTTTTTTGGAAAACGTCGAAAAGATTTTACATGGTAATGAAGCGTACAGTCCACATGATGGTTAGTGGTCATCATAGGTTATGGATTGCGAGCGTGGTGGTACAATTAACTATCAACTATAACTTTAGCTAACAAAAATCAAAGATATTCTTTTGTGACTAGAAAAATATGCGTAATTATATATTAATTTATTCATTGCAGCATAGTGACCTATGATTTGAACTAAGTTCAAACACATGTCAAGCATTTCAGTGGGCGAGATAAGGTTAACATTTAAATTAAAGGTTTAAACATTCTGTGACTACAATACAATATATTAATAAAGTATACAATACATACAGGAATAACAATTGCAAAAGAAGTATTTGTTTGTGATTTACTTGTATTTTTTGTTAATTTGTTATAAACACTTGAATTAATAAGTTCTAAACTATGAATTGCAATTTATCTCCATGTGCTCTGCGTATAATAGCCATGGGACTTGCAGATTCGGGTGATCTTGTGATGAATGTTATTTTTAGGTTTAAGATTATTCTTATTATTAAGAATAGCATAATTCAATTATCACTTTCGCTGACAGTAACGCCTCTCGACGTAGATAACAATTAACTGTTATTGTTCTTTCTCGTTTACTGTCCGCGAAAGTGTTAGCATGAGAATAAAACTATGAGGGCAATCACCATTTTGGGTACAAGAAGTATTTGTACTAATGATTTATTTTCTATGGTTCATCAATATAAAAATCAATGCCATTTTTCGTTGTAATTTTATAACTAAAGAACGGGCTCACGTATCGAATCAAACGTTTAGGCTCTGTTCGGACTATTTAGCAGATGGTTTATGTAAAGTTTGCACAAAATCGGTCGAGCGGTTCTTTATTTTTTACTATTTCACTTTATACTTAGCAAAGCACGCACCGGGCCGCTAGCCCTGTATAATATTATTTGTGCCGGTTATGTTATGGTATGGCACGGTATATATGTATAATTTATACGTGAATGGTACAATAAAGATCTTTCTATCTAAGGCCCCGTTCATACATTTTTAATCTCATCGAATATTGAGACGGGTTAGGGCGATACTGCCGTGGAGCAATGTAGAAATTGTTCACGCTTTAAGGCATGCTTATATCCAATTAATAAGTACAATTTGTCCAATACGTAAGTACTTATCAGTTCTATGTCTGGGGTCTAGGTCTTAGAATACAGACTAACTTTTTTAAAATTTCGTGTTTGAGAGCACTTTATTGGAGGCCAAGACTTACGGGACGTTGCGCCATCTTAGTTTTTTTTTTTGTTTGTATTTGTCTTTGAAGTTTTGGTTCTTTATATAGTTTTGTATTGGTACATTTTGTATCATCTATTTCTAAAACATCTGTAGTAAACAGACTGATCGAAGAGATATAAGTCTTCACAACAATGCCTGAGAAAACGATCGACGAAAGCGAGTACATCATTATTGAGTGTATGAATGTATGGCAAAAATGTGTGAATTAAGACTGTTGCTATGTGAACACGCCGATAAGGTCATAGAACTTGGAGAAAATGTTAATAATAAGGTACCTTAATTCGGGAGTTCAGGACTAGATGCATATGAAGCATATTTAAACAACAATGTATTAATTATTTCATCCTTTTTAGTTGAGGAATTGGAGTCGGTTTCGTTTTTTTGGCAAAAACAATTATTACATCTATAAATTGTAGTACCCGTATGATTTTGACCTACCACACCCTAGTTTATCTTACAACCATCAGGACGCACCCGATACCAACGGCTTAACGTGCCTTCCTTCATTTGTTTCAGTTAATAAGCTTTTCATTTTAATAAAATCAACGCAAAAACGTCAACATCTCTAAACTTTACGCATTCAATAAGAAGCGCACGCACCGCATCTAACCGGTATTAATTTTATGAATAACTTGTGACGTAGTGACGTAACCTGCATCGCATAGCGTACGATGCGCACGCGCAGCGAGCGCGGAAACCTCTCGACATTGACCTTCTTACAGCTTTCCCCGGCTGTCCGCGTTGCGTCACACTCGCGGATTATCTCATCTGTCGTCTTAAGACCATTAGGCCACTCGTCATAATTAGCACTTCTTTGAATGACAACTTTTGCTATGACAATTGTCTTTCGTAGTTTCATTGTAAAAACAAGTTGGTAAATAAATTTAAACTTTCGCTTTTCTTATCTATTTCATAACATTACAAATCCATACTAATAAATCTGAAGAGTTTGTTTGTTTGAACGCTTATAACTCAATAACTACTGGTCGTCATAGCCTAATTTTAGGTAAAGTTATAGGCTTTGATCATAGAATTAAGAAATCGCGGGCAATTTTTTTATCTATGGGTATGATACCATACACCGTGGAAAGCACGTGATAGCACCGTGTTTTAAATTGTATAATACGACACCTATAAATAAATTAAGCATAAAATAGGGATCGAAAAAATTATATTATGCGCGGAATAGTGTACGATTACGACCGTCAAACATATTTTATGACGAGCCTGCCGTTTTACATACGAATATATGATATAACGTGGATATAACGATATCACTGTTAGTGATACAAGTTTTATTTATTGTTGAAGCTTCGACGCAGCTATAAATAAACTGTGCCGGATGACAATATCTACTTACTTTTTTTTTGTCTGGGTATGATTTTAGATTTTTATTAACAAACTACTACTTTCTATTAAAAATAATATAACGTAAAATAAGGATATTATATAAATAATCTTGAAATTAATTCAAGTAAGTAAGAAGTATTTTATAAATTTGTCCATGTTTTTGTTATTGTAAGAAATTTGGAAATAAGCATAAGCTTGGGGACATTTTGGTTTAAGATTTCAAACTTAACTAAGACTTACTCAAATACTTACAGCTATCCTGTGCAGGCAACGTAAAAAAAATATTCAGCCGAATGGAGAACCTCTTTTTTGGAAGTCGGTTGATAGATAAATATTGCATGATTAATATCACTGCTCTCATATTTTTATATTTATCATGTTTACTTACAAAATTTAATATTACTATTTTAACAGGTCAGTCCATTTTGACGTTTCATACCATATACGAAAAATACCAACCATGGAATTTTGGATATTTTGCGTTAATAAAATACGGATATTACCTAATACGATGTTAACCATAAACGCAAAATACCATCTCACTATTTTTTGGGATATTCCTATGAATCATAAGTGATCAAATCAATTGTTTTAACTATCTATTGTTGCAATTTTATGGACAGGAAATCGGTTAACTTGATTTTGAATAAGTAAACACCCAACAAATGTGTTCTTAATAGTAAAAATTATTGCTAATGTCATTTTCATGGAAGAAATGAACCTCTATATCGGAAACTGTAGATACTTCCTTCCTTCCTAGCCATTGAAATTGCAAAGCTGTGCGAACCGCTATGATTGTCAGTTAATTCAGGTTTTGTCATTAAAGAGAACGTCTAAGTGTAATTAAACAATTATAAATACATACATAAAGACGTCTATCCCTTACGGGGTGGGAAAAGACTCTGTTTGTTTATCCACGTTTAGAGCATATATTATTAATTTAAGCAGAGTAGACTGGGAGCGGCGGTCAGGGTCGGCCTCGAAAAACATACCGCGACCAAATCGCAGACCTTTTGAAAAAGGGAGACATTAGGAGTACATTAGGAATGTATGACGAGAGTGATGAGTGTGGAGAAAGAGAGAGAGGTATATAAGGATCGTAGCCAATGGAAATCTCTAGTCTCTGCCTACCGCTACGGGTGACAGGCGTGATGATATGTATGTATGTGGAGCATTTAAGTATAACAAAGAACTTTGAATACGCGCGCGGCGAGGCAACTTTTTTTTAATCTATGATTTATAATGCCGTAGATTGGAAAACGAGATTTTAATTATAATGTAGCAGCTGTGAATTGAATAATCTTTTTTCCCAAAAATCCATTATTAGTATTTTACACATCAGGGCTCATGCTTTTTATCCCTTGCAAAATTTTAAACCATTTATCTTCATTAATTAATTTCAGTTTCAACTGCTCAAGGTTGTCAGGTGGTTAGAATTGGGTCCAAAATTAAAATTCTGCCCAACCTCAGCGCTTGACGTTAATTTGTCACGGATTATTTTGGTGTTTGTTGCTTTACAGTAATTACTAACTGTAACTGAAGATATATAGCTCCGTGCATGTGCAACATAGTATGCACGTTAAGCAACTTGGGCTAGGTCGTGACATGGATTGATTTCCATTTTTGGGTGCAAGTTTTCATGAGCTCCTAATCTTTTGGAAGGTAAGCTTTTGGTTTCTCTGGTTTTGTTGACAGTCGTTACATTTATCAAAAGAATAATTAATACTAATATAATGAGTAATGAACATAAATAAAAGAAAAATCTAATCGTATTTTGATAACAACACTGATAAATCAATACTTAATATTATATATGCGAAAGTCTGTCGGTCTGCCTGTTACGCTTTCACGGCTAAACCACTGGTACTGATTTTGACGAAATTTAGTATGAATATAGTTAAGGACCAGGAGTCCAACAAAGCTACTTTTGGACGCTATATATAACCAACTACCAGGCGGGTGGAGACGTGGGCAACAGCTAGTAAAAAAAAAACAAAAATAAGTTCTTATGCGTACATACTAAACAGAAACCGGATTAATGTGTATATAAAATATAATAAAATGGGTTCAAAAATTTAGGTTTGGTAGGAAGTACTTGACACACTAATTATAAAGTCAAAAAACAATAACCTCCCAATTTTCGTTTCTACAAAATTCTACCACAAAAGATTACATGTTTAAAACCAGAACCATTGAACCACAATGGAGGATACAAATCTCGTAACGCGATTATCGGCAGCACAGTGCGCCGGCGCACCGCAGCCATCAGCATTTCAGCGTTGCACAATCGCGGTCCGCACGTCGGAAGCGGGCCGATTTATTGGGCTGCTTAGGACTATAAATTATAATCAAACTGGATTTGCTTGAAAGGTATAGAAGATATGTTAACTAGCTTTTCGGTGTAGATTAACTTGTTTGGTAATTTAGGGAAAAGCTCTTAATTTTTTTTTCTTATTTGATTTTCATTGTTTACATCAAGGAGCTATTATTTTTACAGTCTCATTTTTGGGGATTTGTGTATAGTTTTTTAACTCGTTACCACTTTTGTATTATAATGTTTTCTAGTGATTAAAATTTGCATGTAAATAATAGTCAAGTTCGTGTTATTTTAGCAGACACTAATATTAGTATGATCTTAAATTAAGTAATAATTATTTACTAGTTTTGAGTTTTGTTAATAGCTTCAAGAATTTCTGTATCCAAAAGGAATTAATTAGCTTTATCAAGGGAAGATTCCGCGTCCATCCCAGTTTAAAACTACTTAGTCAAAGTTAATCAGTGTGCTCTATAAAGTTTAAAAAGATTACTCTCGAGCCGGAGAACATCAGAAACGCGACTGAATTTGTAATTACACTCTGTACAAACTTAATTTGGCTTGCAGCTTTGCTCGGTTTCATTAAAATGTGAATCGTGACCACGTTGTGTGAAATACGTTTGGGAGAAAATGAAAAACTAGGATTAAGAGATAAACGGGGAATAGAGAAATAGATTTTAAAATCAGTCTGTTATTTTTAAAATTATTTTTTCCTGATTTCGAGATTTTATTAGAAGGAACCACGTTATAGGCCTAGAGGTTTTAAATAACTTTGATATCAGGGTGTCAATGCTCGATTGACCCTGTAATTCAAGCTGAATGATGAATGAAACAGTACCGCGAAATCAGGACCATGATTAAAAGCGTCCTAGACGCTGAGTCGTAAACTGAAGATGCAACCAGGAAACACGCTCGGTCGAAAAGATGATCGGTATTTGTTGAGTATGTTATGTTAAAATTACTACTCGAATGCGCGATGCGTGATAAAACTGATACGTTAATCAATGAAAATGTTTTGTACCACGCTTCAATTAACACAATCAATCTTTAACATATTATATGGCTATTCAAATAAGTCCTTAAAATATTCATGAATTAGCATATTATGCAGATACGTAACTACTATTATTCATTAATATTGTCCAACAATATCATATTTTATAAAAAATGAACAATATCGTGATTTAATGATTATAAAAGAACAAATATAAAAGATAGTCGTGATACCTACACTTCTCAAGATCTCCCTAAAATTTAGCATACACATAATTGGAAGTATTGAGAATAACCTTTCATTCCGGCAAAATCACTGTCCCCGATGGAAGTTAACGCGGGCGATTCCGCGGGCAAAAGCAATAAGTTTTATAAAATTGGTTTTAAAATAAAATTATCTTATCGATTTGACGAAATGCAGGATTTTTCTACTACAGTTATTTGATACTAATTTTAAATTTATTGATCCCAAGATTTGTGTCATCACCATCACGCCTATCTTCCGCAAAGCTAGCAGAGATTAAATATTTGTACTTGCCACGATCCTTACAGACTCATCACTCTCGTCATACACGATCACTCCGAATATATCTATCTATTTCAAGAGGTCTGGATTTGCAGTATATGTAATGTACATATGTGCAATTAAAAAAATACTCACAATGGTGTTTACTCGAGTCATATTGCCGGGCTCACAGCTTCTGCAAATAAAACAAAAAAATAACTGTATACTTATAACGACTACCAGATAACAGCTAGGACCAACGGCTTAACGTGCCTTGTGAAGCACGGAATCTTTATTAGCGGACAAATAGGTGATTCAAGCCTGCAATGTTTTAACCAAACTGGAAACAACTTAACAAAGTATGCTTCCCATGGGAATTGAACCCACGACCCCTAGAGGTAAACGCCTTAACTGAACCACGGAGGCAGTTGATTATGATCAAAGGCGGTTGACAAAAACCCTCCTTTTACGCATAAACGATCCAAAATAAACGAAAAATAAAATATCGTTTAATGCCTACAGCACTCAAGGGCATGTTCAATGTTCTGCCAAAAAACTGAACAATTTTTCCCCCGAGGTATACATTAAACAAAATAAACGAATATATGTTACTCATAGCGAGAAAGATTTTTGACTTAAAAGAATAAAAAAAAGATCATTTCGCTAACGATCATGTAGAGTTGATAAATAACATTAAGTAAAAATAAAATAAATCGCGAAAACATAAGAAATCATTAACATTAAGTAAGTTACATTTTTACAGTAAACTATGTCGTCAACTTCGATCTAAATGTTTTATCATTATTACATTTCTTTTGGTGCATTAATTATTTAAGATAGAACTTGAATTAATTTTTTCAATTATTTTCTTTTTTGAAAATTAAATTGACAAAGTTAACATACGTCAGAACTTCTTAATCATCATGACAAACTTTAAGTACCATTGTTTTTGTTTTTCATTGAATACTAGCGACCCGCCCCAGGTTCGCATGGGCATAAAAACCTTTTTTTTTAACTGTGTTGTAAAATGTCTATTTAAAAAAAAAAAAATATTTATTTCAGCAAATAAAAATTAAGATTTGGATTCAACAAAAATATAGGCCCATTTGAGAAAAAGATAAGATTGCATAACAATAACTGAGAATATAACTATAATAAATGTGACATACACAAAATGACGATTTATTTACTATACTGTAATACGGTATACGGAACATACTAATTAATAAATGATGTCTTCAGTTGATATGCGGATTTAGCGGAAACGTGAAGTTCAAGAATTCTGAACTGTAGGCTCACGATCCTATACATCGTAGCATGGTATTATTAAAATAATAAGGTTAATAATTATACAGGAAAAATATGTAAATTATCTGTTTCCAAGACTGTCTACTTTGAGATAATTTCTGTCAAGTTTTGAGACGGTTGTTTACCTATTTACCTATATATATTTGCTTTATTAATTAATTTTGTTTATTATATCATAAATAATAAAAATATAATAAAGGTTGTTTTATTAAGTATATGATATTTATAGCGTTAGTTTAACTGTGTAAACGATTTGAATAAATTATTTTAATACAACTAAGTATGTAAAAGTCATTAGACGTGTGTAGGTAATTTATTTAATTAAATTAAATTTTAAGGTTAATTAATAACTTCATTGATTTTTTTTACTATGTAAAATACAGGGTGGGCACGTCTATGAAAAAAAAACTTACAGTCACTATCATCGTTCCAATAATAATAAGTACGCATAGAACATGCCGCACGCGCAGTCGCGCGTATTGGGATATTAGGGTGATATTTTATTTGTAGGAATAAAACATATTCATTTTTTATTAAACTATTTAGATAATTCATTTTTTATTTGATCAGATATTTTTATTATGTAGTAATCTATCCACTATTTTTTGATTGATAACGGTGTTTACCCCCCACCCTGTATTTAAAATATTACAAAAGTGAACTTATTTATCTATCTATCTTTCTATGTTTAACGAATTCTATGTTAGATATATAATATAATATAAATATATATATAATATTTTTTTAACAGACTTCAAAAACATTTTGTATATTATAGATAAACAAAAAAAAAATTAAAATTATCATAATAGCTCTCCATAATTTCAGGGGTCAAGATCAAAATCAAAACTGATCAAGAAAAGAGATCAAAAATTTCTTAAGCCCATCATCAATATAAACCAATCACGTAAACCCTTTTGTCAATTAGTCAATCACTTCACATACACTCGTACTCACCCGAGAGTTAAATCCACAGGGTGTACAAGAAGCGCGAGAGTCCGGTAGATCGAGAGGCTGTGTCAGCGGCGCGCGCGCGTACCAACATTCACTGAGGTCGGCGCACGCGCATGACGATATATATGAACATCCCCTCTTGCTCATCTGACGCATCTTCTTTCATTTTTATATTTATTCTTCTTATTATTACAATTTTTATATTAACTTTGTTACCGGGTTAAGTAGTTAGTCGATTAGATACGCAAAACCTTTAAATGGTACCTAGGAAATTGTGATAGGTTCATTTGATAGTTTAGTTATTTGCTACGTTAATGATCGTCATAAATGTATTTGAAAGAAAACACTATATTTAATTTTGACAGTCATCATTTCGTGTAGGTGACACGGTCAATCGACCGTGGAAACCCTGGGGTCAAAGTTCTTCGGAACCGACTCTAGGCCTCTGACGTGGTTCCTTTAACGACTGTCAAATGGCAGCCGGGACCAACGGAAAACCGAAATCGAACTCACGACACCGTTGTCAACAGGCAAACGCCTTAAACACGGAGGCAGATTTGACAGTGCATTTTTATAATTTTTTAGTAAGTAATTTCTTTTTCATCATTTGTAGATTAAGTTTTCAATAAACAATCATTCGGTGTCAGTTTTCGCCTTATGTATATATGATCCGTCAAAAATAAGGTTGGATCCCACGGGATAAATATATATACTCTGTGAAGATGTTCTGAGGTTGGTTAGGTCCAGAAGTAGGAGGAATGGTGGAGTGGCCTAATTGAATAATAAAATAAGATAGACAAATAAAATAGACAAGATAATTCCCAGTTATGTCAAATTGAAAATTTACCTTTTTAAAATCAGTATCCACAATATACTTTCTTTGAAACTAGCTTAGTTTGTGTTATTAGTCGTCTATACTATATATATATAAGTACAGTACTTGTTTTAGTGTACAGTATATATATATACTTCAAACAAACAAACTCTCTTGTTTTAGTGTACAGTATATATATATACTGTACACTAAAACAAGAGAGTTTGTTTGTTTGAAGTTTACACCTGCTGGTCGAATTTACTATATAATATACTGAGGAAAAAAAACTGTCTATATAAGATAGCCTTATTCTTGGAGAAGGTTATAGGCTATATATAGTACGTACAGTACACACCACGGGCGGGTGAAACTACGGGGAACAGTTAGTTATACATATAAGATAGATAGATATACTTTTTATTGTACCATTATAATACAAATTATACATGTTGATACAAATATAAACAATGTGTACAAAGGCGGACTTATCGCTAATGCAATTTCTTCCAGCCAACCTTAGGGTAGATAGGAACGACGTGGAAAAAAATGGCATAAGATACTAGCTGTAGCCCGCAGCCCCGGTCTCATTGACACTTTGCTGGGAAGAACGCTAAGTTCTATAACCTCATGTTTACGCCTCTATTTTAAATTACACCACATTAACATAATATGTAAGTTCCATACATCCTATTTCCCAGAAAATTCCTTTTAAAGGACATTGTATCATTACATAATTCAATGTTCAGTGCCAAAGCAAGATTTTATAAGATACGGTTCTAGTCGTATTTAGCCTTAATCGCAAAATGTCTACATTTCAAATGAGCCAATTGTAATGATAGTTACAACCACAATAAAGCCGCTCGTAAATACACGTTCTGTTAAAAATACCTACATCCAAAATGACCAATCCATACTAATATTATAAATGCGAAAGTCTGTTTGTCTGTCTGTCTGTCTGTCTGTCACTCTTCACGGCTAAACTGCTGGACCGATTGTGATGAAATTTGGTAGGGATGTAGTTAACGACCTGAGATCAAACATAGGCTACTTTTGGGCGCGATATAACCGAGTCCCACGCGGGGCGAAGCCGCGGGGAACAGCTAGTTCAAAATAAGGCGTTGTGATTTTCATAGATATATTTTGAACCGTTTTAATAACTACAAAAGTTTAAATAAAAATTGAGAACAATAAACAAACTGTTACAAATTTCAAGTACTACCTATCAATTAGCCATATTGAGAATTATTATTCATAAATTGTTCTATCTTCGTCTCTGTAGCCATTTTGCAAATTGGCCCAAATGCGACTCAACCATCCAGAAATATACTTTTAATATGTCGCGGCGGAGTTCTGTGAGATAACTATAAGATAACATCTTTGGGCTTCTAAGAACGCAATGTCATTATGAAGGCTTTGACACGCTATGATTGCGTTAGTTAATGACATGTTTCTTATGTTTAAGGATAAAGGAAGAATGTACGTTGACCTCTGTGGCGAAATGGTCACCATGCTTAACTGTGCAAATCTGTAGGTTCTGGGTTAGATCCCCAGGCAAGTTTCAAAAAGTGATATCAAATTTTTATTCAGCATAGTTTTATTCCTGGCCGCCTTGTTAAGTCAACCCTACTTTGGAATGCTTTTGGCCGTCTTGAAGAAAACTAAGAATATGCCACCTACTGTTCTTCCAGTAAATATCGTTAAAACAGATCAAAGGCCAGAAACTATTTTCTACTGCGAATCCTATAATCTGCCAATTTTTTTAGTTGTTTACAAGCACAATAAACATTGATGTATTTCAGGTTTAACGACCTTAGTCTGAGAATAAAAAACTGAACGCATGTCATTTCTACAGAACTTAAGAAACCAATGGATCACCTCACATAAGATAGTTATTAGATTTTGCAAGAATCAATGAATCGGTTCATTGTGGCGCGTTGATGTCTTTTATATCGGCTGCGCGTGCGCATTGCACTCGTCCATGCACACGGGTCATACTTGGAAAGCAAGGGCTAATTTTATAACAGTAATAAATAAATGGGGTTAAGCAGTGTTGTGAAATCAAAACTAAACGATGGGTTTAAGAATCAAATGGCTAACACATTTTTTCACGATTAAGAAAAAAGGGGCCAGATCAAATCGACACGAACTAATTTAGGGATTCACACGGTAATGGTTGTTATCTATAAATAAATAGGTCATCTATTCGCATATCCTGCGCCGTCTGTAACACACAATCACACATCCAACAATGCGTAACATGTGTGTGTTGCTACACGTAATTTACATTTAGTTAGGAAATGAATTGAGATTATTATTCTCGTAATAGATCTTGCGAGAGACGATTACTGGCGTATACGGACTGTATCTGGAGAGACCTTCGGTTCGGATAATTTAGCCAATTTTTCCACCGATTTCCAAAATAGAGGAGGTTCCTATTTAGGTTGCATTTTAAAATTTAATGTTTGGCTACCTCATGTAATGCCATTTCTAAACAAATTGTGATACAGAAGATTTTTTTTAATGTATGGGATTGACATAAGCAGCAGTAAATTACGTGTTCAATCTTATGTCAATCCTATACATTTTCTTCTTGTCGTAATTCGTAAACGTTTTGAGATTGTGATTTTCGCTAAGCCCCCTGGTGAGATCATGGGCAATTGCTGGTCATAAAAAAATTACTATATTTATTATTAACCCCGAAGGTTGCGGTCAATTATCAGAAATGGGCTAATTTTCGAGCCGCCCACGCTCCAGCGCAAGGTAAGCTTTAATACTAGAGACTTTAAACATCATCGCTATAATTGACCTCGAATTAATATAGAATTGTATACGTCCTTAGAGTTAAGGTTCTAATAATATACAGCCTCTTCACTGTCCATTTTGATTAATTGAAATAACAACTCGACTTCATCTTTACTACTATACTCTAAATACAAATGTTTTGTATGAGAAATTGTATGGAATGTGCTTAACCGATATAATTTGGAAATCGCGCGCGGTCTCTACCCAGGCAATTTATTTTAATCTAAGGCTTAACCCTTTATCAAATGACTAAATATTCGTTGTCGTTCCCTCGTCCCCCTCCAAACCCAGCGCCCCGAAAAATCGATATATGTATATCATAAAATGTACTACTACCTACCTAATAAAGGTCCTATATGGTGCACTGGTTATTAAAATGAAGTAACTGCCGTCTGACCGAGAAAATCATGACCCTACCTCTCAGTCGGGTATTCAATCCTTCATAATTTCTATATTTACTTTTATCCACAGATAGAGAAGTTACTATTTTCACTTACAAACTTTTATCACTTACACGGTCATTGTAGAAAAACGCGGAAGATGTGTGACCTGCTGACATTTCTATGTCGTCACACTCGTCTCTTAAACCCGCGGACACACAGGCTGTAAACAGCACAACGGCCCTTATTGTCGACGTAACGCTTGCTAAACAAAACGCATAAAGAGCTATTGCTAGTTTACTGATTTCTATTATTTATGTGCCGATAGCGGTCACTCAAGACTTGTTGTATAAAGCTATTATTTATTTATTATTTATTAACTGAATTTCTTAACGCGATGGCTCAGCGTCTCAAAGAGGATCTTGGCCTCCGACACCAGAGCTCTCCACCGCTTCCTGCTCAGCGCCTCCTCTTGCCAGTCGGCTATTTAAGTCCTCATCACCAGTATCATACACGAGTCAACGAACTCAAATTTCCTTCGAGTGTCCTCTTTCATAAATCATATTGCAAAAATGAGCTCTTTGTTCCAGATTATATGGTTCAAAACGGTGCGCCCGCTGCAACACCCCGATATCCGCTATGGATTCCAACTTCATCACTCCAGCGGTACCTAGGATCATAATTATTATATTACCATGAAAAGAAATATATTAAAGAAATAAAGTCAAAGTCATGACTAACCATCTATCATGACGACCTCCGTGGCGTAATAGTTAATATGCCTGGCCACTACTCTGGAGGTCCCGGGTTCGATCCCCGGTCAGGTCAACATGAAAAATGATCTTTCCTGATTTGTTTTAAAATATAGTATCCCATAACACAAGTCTCGAACTTACTTTGGGGCTAACTTAAGAATGTATTTTTTATATTTTATTTAATTCATGTAAACTTCAAATTCAAACAAAGGACACTTAAAATGAGGAAATTTAGTACAAGGGTGATAATTATTTCCATAGAAATTTCTTCCAGTAGACCCGCGATAGGATTACATCCATAAATACGCGTACGCATATTTATGGATGTAATATTCTTTACTACTGTGGCGACACTAGCGCCACAACAATATCTACAAAGACGCACCACAGATGGCGTTAAAAGCAACAATCCCAGAATTGCATACAAGATGGCAAATTAATATGAAAGTCTAAATCGCGCTTGCAAAGTTTCTACGGATTGGAGCATAAATACAACCTCCGACAAGACATCGTCGGAGCCGCGGTTCCCCAGGCATAACACCCTAGCCTGGCGGGAAGATCTTCCCTTTGTGGCGGTCGAGCATATGAACACTATCGCTCCCGTCACATACTCCAAACTACCTCATATCTTTTAAACAGAAGGACGGATTTTAACAATTTAGATATCATTAAATTAAACTATTTTATACGGTTTTCTATCGCGTTTATTGCTTACTTATTTAGTTGTAAAGTGCTTGAAACGTTAGGTATAAATAAGTAAGCAATAAACGCGATAGAAAACCATATAAAATAGTTTAATTTAATGTGTAACAATCGCGAAAACATAAGAAATCATTAATTTAGATATCATTATACTCGAGTTGATGGCTCAAGTGTTATTCAATAAGCAAAGTCTTCTTCGTCTCAGCATGTTTCCCGGTTGCATCTTCAGCTTACGCTTCAGAGCCCAGGGTACGGTATTAGTCATGGTCCTTATTTGGCGGAGGTAATCCACTTTCAGATGTGGTACTGGTTATTACAATGGACGTCTGACCTCTCGTAACCCTTTTTACAGGAAAACCAGACCCACAAGACTCGGGTGTGTAGTGGCCAACACTAAAAACACAGACATTTCAAATTTTCGTTGTTCTGGAGGCATGAGTCAAATTGTTAAATATTGACCTACTTACCTATCTAAACTAAAACGTTTATTTTCTTAACAATTTATTCCGATGAGGAACCCTAAGGTACTATACCTTTAAAATCATGATAATCAACAAACACACAGATTTTATTACATGACCATTAACAACAGTCCTATCTAATCATTTATGTAATCAAATATTTACATGAAAAAACTATTTACTTGAGAACTTGCCGATCAGGGTCATGTCATAATATTTAATTTAAATGGTTCATGATTACAGTACCTTTAAAATATAATGATTAATTAGAATATGTTTTAATGAACCTAAATAATTAATTATAATTTAAGTTTTTATTTAGATACATTTATACAGATATAGTCTATAAGTAATAAAATCTTTTTGATACCGCGTTTGCCTGAAGACCCGGGGGTCGTGGGTTCGATTCCCACGGAATGCATACTGTGTTTAACTGTGTCCAGTTTGGTTAGGACATTGCAGGCTTGAATCACCTGATTGTCTGATAATAAAGATGATTCCGTGCTTCGGAAGGCCGTTGTTGGTCACGGCTGCTATCTGGTAGTCGTTAAAGGAACCACGTCAGAGGCCGAGTGACGGTTCCGAAGAACTCTGACACCAGGGTATGCATGGTTGATTGACCGTGACACTTACACGAAATAATGATTGTTTTTCATAAATTGATGAAGAAATGAATGATGATATATATAAAATATATATATATAGCATAGTCACAAAAAAGTACAGCTTTATTTTAATAATCAGCAGCATGCTTTTGCCAAGTATCAAACGCTCAGGAAGTGATTCTCATTTACTCTTCGCTAAAGCTTAAAAGCTTAGGTTTAGCAAATAATAATGGCAAATATTCACTGCGAATAGATTAAATCTGAGTGAGTTGAATTTGCCGCCATTTGAATTGAAAATGTTCAATTCTCCTCGCTGCAAATACCTACATGTCGTGATAATTTGCTGTGTGTGACAAGGTGCTCGCCACAGATCTACTTCTATGGTGCACTCTGCGAATAGCTACAAAAGACGATATTGGAATTTGCGCACCGACAGACTGTCAAAAACGCTCGTTTGAAAGAATTGTCTTTGCGTCTATTATTCGTAGTGAGTATTCGCTATATGTGATCGAATCTTCAGGGAAGCGTAAATTAGAATCGCATCTGGAGGGTTACTACCGTCTTATAAAACCATGCAAGATCCAGTTAGTAAGCGAGACAGCGCAATACATTATGTAAGGCGACATCTTCCTCACTCAATCGTTCTTGCATGGTTTTAAGAGATGGTGGTAAGGCAGCTGATCGTTTGGCATTGTGTCTTGGCTAAGCCCTCAGTGCCGCTATGTCTAGGGCCATGAATAAAACTAACGCTAAATTCTAAAGCGTATGCTGCGAATGTAACTGGGAAACACGATCGGATGATAATGATGTTTACGTCCACGCATATAGAGTTCTTATGCATTATTTACATTATGTTTGTGGTCGGAATATATTTCTCCATTATGCAAGTTTGTGTAATTAGCAAATGTTAAATTGTTTGAAACTTTATAACGAAACACGTAAGTAACAAATCATTAAATCAAATGTAGTGTAGAATACCGTTTTAGTGTAGTCACATGTAGGTTAAATAAAGAAGGTACACAATATAAAAATTTATATTGTTGTGTTCGATATCAGCAACAATAAATAGTGCTGGGCACAGCCCTCCCTAATAGATTTTCAATCAGATTTTTTTTCTCAATTTTGCATCAAAATTACCCAAAAAGGACATCAAATCTCAAAAGTAGTAATCTTGGGCTATGCTGAATTTTTCGCTACCCTAATTAACGCCTAAGCCCTGTATCCCTAGTATAAGCTTTTCTCAACGCAGACGCTAGCGACTATGTTAGGATTTTGTATGGAATTTCTCAGTATCCGCCACAGGCGCTGTACAGTACCCGTAGCCAAGTGACAATTTCAAAATGCTAACGAACGTCGTAAAGAACAAAATGTATGGGATTGACATAAGCTGCGGTAAATCACGTGGTCAATCTTATGTCAGTCCCATATACATTTTGTTCTTGTCGTATCTCGTTAACGTTTTGCAATTGTGACTTTAGCTAAGCCCCCAGGTTTGTCGTACAAAATCGCTATCGCAGTCGCTAGCGTCTGCGTTTAGAAAAACTCTTGCTAGGGGCACAGAACTCAAATAAAAACGGAATATTGAAAATTTCACGGGAGCGGAACCCTATTAGACTGTATTCATAATTAATGCCTTATTCAATAAGTGCTTTACCTACTGTTACGTCGTAAATACAATTTGTGTCAAAGTAATTAAAGGTAAACCTTTCGCACAAAAATGCTTAGTCTCGCGAATAGGACAGCCTATTTTATTGTTGTTATGTAAGTGTCGATGTATTGTTATTAAATAAGAAAGGTCGGCGATCAAATGAAGTCTTATTAGTAGCTTGTGTTTGTCTTATTAGTGATGGGATTAAAAATCTGTGATACATTCTTCTTATTTTAAAATAAACAATTATTTAAACACCAATTAGGTAGTTTTTTAAACGAAATATTCGACTCTCCGGAGCCCAAATTTACCCTACGAGGTTTTCGTGGCTTGGGGTCGTTATTAATAAAATGTATAATTTATTGAAAAAAATACGAAATTATTAATTACTTACTTATTATATTCAGATTCTCACACATAAAAATCACAATAATTACCCTTATCTCTAACTAGCTGGGCTCCGTGAATAAAACCAAAGAGAATTTTCCAAATTATGAGTAGTAGTGGTCGTGTATGACGAGAGTGATGAGTAGTTAGATATAGGAGGTCTCTTGTCTTGTAGCAAGTGGCTATCTAGGTAGTCTCAGTCTACCCCTGCAGGAGTGACGAAAAATAGCCCTCTTCTTGATCGGGGTTCAAATATGAAACAGGGTAGCCTGTTAAAAATAGCATACTAAAAGGTACAATTTCCATTTGGTGGGTGAGGGGTAGTGAGAGGGGTGACAATAAATAATTCATAACAAATGAACCCCCGACCCCGGCGGGCCTTGCTTGTGAATTACCAAGCATACGAGGGTACAATCACCTCCGAGATTAAACAATATAGTTCTGATGGAATATTGTAAAGTTACGTAGAGTGTCTTATCTTTCATCTTTGTGTTTTCTCCGAAGTAGCTTAAAATAACTATTTTTGGAGTCTAGGGTCCGCTTAAAGCAATGACAAATTCAAATTGTTTATTCTCAATATAGGACATACTTATCACTTATTGACGTCAATCATTAGGTTTAAGTTATTTATGTATGTATATTCTTCTAGGCATATGTTTTAATATGTGTATATGTAAGTTTATCTTATTAGACATATATCCCGTCCGTCTATTCAATTTCATTATTTACCACCATTTCTAAAGGTTGCCTGGAAGAAACTGCTTTTAGCGATAAAGCCGCCTTTTGCGTTTTATATTTAAGTTCTTGTTAACCTATTTTCTGTATTCTATGTGCAATAAAGGGTTTTGTATTGTATTGTAAGTTTACCACTACTTCCATAGCGCAAGTGGAGAAGAAGCGGCGCCACAAACTCCACTGCCACAATGACAAATATATATTCTGTATGCAATGAATGTTATTTTCTTGAACCTCTACGACGTATGAAAAGTGGCTTGGAAAAACAGAGTAAGAAAATAAAATCAAACAAAAATTCCTTGCTTTGTGGTTAAGAACATACTAATACTAAAAAAAACCTTTTTCTTCCCGGGTGGTGTCGTAAGAGGGGATCATTTTCACTAGTCCCATTGGCAAATAGTATTGTATAAATTTTTGTCTCAGTTCCCTTGAACTATATAGACAATGGAACTATTTAGAAAAAATCTCACTGTTCCATCGACAAATAGTTTCATAGAATGATCTAAACCCGGGGGTCATGGGTTCGATTCCCACTTGAAGCATACTTTGTTTAGTTGTTTCCAGTTTGGTTAGGACATTGCAGGCGTAAATTACCGGATTGTCTAATAATAAAGATGTCTATGCTCCGGAAAGCGTCAAGGCTTTAGTCCCGGCTGCCATCTGGTAGTTGGTAACGAAACAGAAGCTGCGAGGATCAAAAGAAAGTATGGTGTGCATGGTCAGTTGACCTTGTAGGCCACATGACATGATGATGATGATGACCATACCCATAGAAAAAATAGTTGTCTATTTTATACCAGGAAACAATTCGATAGATTCCTTAAATTGCGGCCGTTTCAGAAATCTAATAATATTCGTGGCAAATGTGATTTGTGGTTACAAATCGATGAGGGGTGGGGTGTGGGGGCGCCGCTGCGGTCCACATTGAATTCTGAAATAAATGTGGGGTATCCGATGACGCAGACAGTTTCATGTATGTATGTAATGTATGTAAAAACTTTATTGTACAGGAACATTCATTAAACAATAAAGGCCGGACTTATGCCTAATAGGGATCTGTTCCAGTCAACCTGTATAGGAATATGAAGGAAAAAGAGATTTGAGATTCAGTACTGGTTTTGGAACAAATTATTATTCACTGACGATATTGCATTGAATTCGTTATTTAAAGAGCTAGAGATTACCAGAACTAAGTTTCATTAAATTTGATTGGTTGCTTAACCCAAAGGTTGACTGTTAGACAATGCTCTTAGTAGTAAGTACGCTATTGTGCGATACTTTATATATAATACTAGCTGTTCCCCGCGGCTCCACCCGCGTGGGACTCGGTTATATCGCGCCCAAAAGTAGCCTATGTTTGACCTCAGGTCGTTAACTACATCCCTACCAAATTTCATCACAATCGGTCCATCCGTTTAGCCGTGAAGAGGTGACAGACAGACAGACAGACAGACTTTCGCATTTATAATATTAGTATGGATATGGATATGGATGGATACTATTAAAAGAGTAATATTTGTATATATATTTATTTGTACTTGCGTTTTCGAAAGCGGCTCTAATGATTTCTTTGAAATTATAAACATACATTCTTACATAGTAGTAATAGTAAAAATATAATCTAGCTAGGTAGTTAGTTAGCACCGTTGACAGTGGGTATGGTAAAATACGATTTTTGGAATTAATATTGTATTTTTTTTATTTTATAAAAATCTGGCCTTTTTTGTACAATTTACGTAAAAAAATTATTGAAGTTCAACAGCTTCGCATCGCCAAGTAAATGTAGATAATTATCGCGTTGACAGGACGTTGTAATGATCGATAATAACTTGATGATCTGTCTGATTGATTTTTGAGTGGTAAAGCTGTGATCACAGTGTTCAAGAAGATAGGAGAAAAAAAACAGGCTGTCATGTGGAGTAAGAATTTATGGAAACTGACCAGTGGTTCTAAAGATTTAAGAATTTAAAAAAAAAACTTCTGCTTTATTATTTATTTATTTGTCAAATTAGTATTAGTATAGTTTTTCGTTTGTGGTATTAAACGTCCAAATGTATTAATCAGATATTAATTTTCAGAATATATTTGCCGTCTAAAAAGGTTGTCTAAAAATATGGTACTTATGTAAAAACAAAGTTTGAAATTTAATTTAAGCACTCAGTCACTGAGATGAAATATTGAATTAAATACAGATGGAAAAATTTGGAGGAGGCTTTTACCCGAAAGGGGTCCACGCAGTGAATTACATGCTAAATAGAATAATAATTACATAATATAGAAATATATAATACTAATAAAATTTTAAATCAAATAAATATTTTAATCAATTTAATTTATTAATTTTACAATCAATATAAAAAAAATTACTCTTTGAAACCAAATTTATTTTATAATTATTTAATATTGCTAAATATTTTTGATCATTTTTAATGATTGTAACTATTTTGTTAAAAAATAAAAAATCTATTGTAACTTTATGGAATAAATAAAGCTTTATTATTATTACTCAGTTAATACAAATAAACAAACTAACAAAATAATAAAATTGTTACTCTGGAAACGCCTTAAGAAAACGTCTTAAAATAAATTGACCACGGCGTCAAGAGTCGTGTCGTATCATTCTGTCTTTAAGGGACAAAGTACTCGTAAATTTCAAGTGCCCACTCCTATTTCTTTTTGTGCAAAAAGAGCCAAGTCGTCTATTTTTTTTAAATATTTTTATTTGTATTAAAAATTTGTATTTTTTAAGTAATTTAATTTTAGGTAAAATCATTCTCTCCAAAACAACAAAAGGTTATAATTTTTCTTAAAAAAAAAAAACGAATAATAAGAATGTGCTATTACTTTGCTCTGTAAATTAGAGGATTCTCTAACATCTTATATCATTAATGTATCTTTATCATGATTATAATTAAGTCTATACAATGACCAACTAGTTTTCTTTAATTAATGGTTATAAAGATGTTATGTTTAACACGGATGGCGGATAGATATGGGGACATTTTTGTAAACAACAGAATTTTTATTATTATAACTGCTATAGCAGTCCTGTGTCCACTAAGGTTTTATGTGTATAACAATTTTAGTTTAATTAATATTATAGCAGCTATGTCATTAAACCTTCCTGTACTTTTCGCAGTCAAATTATCCAGATGAATCTTCCTGTAACTATGTCAAATTTAAAATGAGAACAGTGTATCTTTATGGTCTCTAAACATTGGCTGGTTATACATTAATCGATGTATCAGATGTATGTTTGTGTCAATATGAATGAAATTGTCTTCTATCTAAAACTACGATCTAAAATGTTCTTGTGTTAATGTGCTGTATTGTTTGCTATAATATTTATTTAACTTTTTACTTAAAGCTTCCACATGCGTTTATTGCTCTGCTCCAACCACATAACAGTCTTCTTACTTAAGTAATGACATTTTAAAAATAATAAGTGTATTTCCACTAATATTAAAAATTATTAAATGCTGTGGAATCCATAGAATTTTCATTTTACAACATAAAATCTTATCTATATAATAATAATAATAGCCTCTTCAAGTATCTTGGCGCGTTGTGCCACACAACATTTTACTGATAGTGGTCGTTATTATTGATATATGATGATATGTACTGATTGGTTCGCTTGAGCAATTATTTAAATTTGATACGATCCCGTGCAGCAGCAAATTTTACAGAGAGCTAAAAATTCCGCCATTTTGAATAAAATCTTTTGAAATGTATTGTGCAGAATGCACGGCCATCCCATTAAACGATAATTATACGAGTTCCTGAACGTGTCGATATTAAAAAATTCCAGTAATTAGTATTAAACTTTATAATCGTTGGTTTTTTCGAACACATTATACTAGTTCCTTATTTGATTGCACTTTTCATACGTTGATGACATTTTTATTATAGGCAAATTGTTATTATTTCAGATTGTAACAATGGATTTAAAACTTAATTAAATTATTTGCGTCATACAAGTTACAGAATTAACAATAAACAACGTTTTTTTATTAAAAGCAACTACTCTGTGCTTGATTAATTTTATATTGAGAGAGAGGGCAAGAATAGAGAAAGGGACAAAAATATTTTAGTTAAATGGGTTTAAAACGATTGTTATTTTTTTAAATAGACTATGTATGCACTTTATAAACACATTTTTAAGTACAATGCTATTGGTTTCGTTAATTTGTTATTCGTTTTACTTAAAATAAACGTGGGGTACCCGATGACGCAGACAGTTTCATGTATGTATGTAAAAACTTTATTGTACAGGAACATTCATTAAACAATAAAGGCCGGACTTATGCCTAATAGGGATCTGTTCCAGTCAACCTGTATAGGAATATGAAGGAAAAAGAGATTTGAGATTCAGTACTGGTTTTGGAACAAATTATTATTCACTGACGATATTGCATTGAATTCGTTATTTAAAGAGCTAGAAATTACCAGAACTAAGATTCATTAAATTTGATTGGTTGCTTAACCCAAAGGTTGACTGTTAGACAATGCTCTTAGTAGTAAGTACGCTATTGTGCGATACTTTATATATAATATACTATTAAAAGAGCAATATTTGTATATATATTTATTTGTACTCGCGTTTTCGAAAATGGCTCTAATGATTTCTTTGAAATTATAAACATACATTCTTACATAGTCAAAAATATAATCTAACTAGGTAGTTAGTTATCACCGTTGGCAGTGGGTATGGTAAAATACGATTTTTGGAATTAATATTGTTTTTTTTTTTATTTTATAAAAAATCTGGCCTTTTTTGTACAATTTACGTAAAAATAATTATTGAAGTTTTACAGCTTCGCATCGCCAAGTAAATGTAGATAATTATCGCGTTGACAGGACGTTGTAATGATCGATAATAACTTGATGATCTGTCTGATTGATTTTTGAGTGGTAAAGCTGTGATCACAGTGTTCAAGAAGATAGGAGAAAAAAAACAGGCTGTCATGTGGAGTAAGAATTTATGGTAACTGACCAGTGGTTCTAAAGATATAAGAATTTAAAAAAAACTTCTGCTTTATTATTTATTTATTTGTCAAATTAATATTAGTATAGTTTTTCGTTTGTGGTATTAAACGTCCAAATGTATTAATCAGATATTAATTTTCAGAATATATTTGCCGTCTAAAAAGGTTGTCTAAAAATATGGTACTTATGTAAAAACAAAGTTTGAAATTTAATTTAAGCACTCAGTTACTGAGATGAAATATTGAATTAAATATAGATGGAAAAATTTGGAGGAGGCTTTTACCCGAAAGAGGTCCACGCAGTGAATTACATGCTAAATAGTATAATAATTACATAATATAGAAATATATAATACTAATAAAATTTTAAATCGAATAACTATTTTAATCAATTTAATTTATTAATTTTACAATCTATTCAATATAGTCCGGTCAAATTAGACCAAAAAATTAGTAAACCCACGACAAATTCAGGGGAAGCTGAAAATTCTTACAATTGTTTAAATCATAATTATAAACATTGTCTTAAAAGTCCCAATCGATCCCATGTAAGGAAAAACATTTAGCGGGGTAAAAAGGTCCAAAAAATGGGTTTTTCGCGATTTTCTTGAAAACGGTGAGTTTTATCGCAAAATTACCTCAGACATAATTTGTAGATCAGAAAATTTCCTATAAAAAAAGTATTAATAATTTTTTTCTTAAAAGCCACCGCTTCTGAGATATAACGATGCAAAAAATTGCAAGCGTCATAAACGCACACGTTTCCACGCCACCTCTGAGGTAGTGTACTTAGCGCAAGTATATGGGCGCGCGCTTACAAGTTGCAATTTTTTGCATCGTTATATCTCAGAAGCGGTGGCTTTTAAGAAAAAAATTATGAATACCTTTTTTATAGGAAATTTTTTGATCTACAAATTATGTCTGAGGTAAATTTGCGATAAAACTTACCGTTTTCAAGAAAATCGCGAAAAACCAATTTTTTGGACCTTTTTACCCCGCTAAATTTTTTTCCTTACATGGGATCCATTGGGACTTTTAAGGCAATGTTTATAATTATGATTTAAACAATTGTAAGAATTTTCAGCTTCCCCTGAATTTGTCGTGGGTCAAATGTCTAATTTGACCGGACTAATATATAAAAAAAAATTTAGTCATTGTAACCAAATTTATTTTAAATTAAAATGATTGTAACTATTTTGTTAAATAATAAAATATCTATTGTAACTGTATGAAATAAATAAAGCTTTATTATTATTACCACAGTTACCACAAATAAACAAACTAACGAAATAATAAAATTGTTACTCTGGAAACGCCTTAAGAAAACGTCTTAAAATAAATTGACCTCGGCGTCAAGAGTCGTGTCGTATCATTCTGTCTGTAAGGGACAAAGTACTCGTAAATTTCAAGTGCCCACTCCAATTTCTTTTTGTGCAAAAAGAGCCAAGTCGTGTATTTTTTTCATATTTTTATTTGTATTAAAAATTTGTATTTTTTTAAGTAATTTAATTTTAGGTAAAATCATTCTCACCAAAACAATAAAAGGTTATAATTTTTCTTTAAAAAAAAAAATTGAATAATAAGAGTTCTATTAATTTGCTCTATAAATTAGAGGATTCTCTAACATCTTATATTATTATTGTATCTTTATTATGATTATAATTAAAAAATCTATACAATGACCAACTAGTTTTATTTAATTAATGGTTGTAAAGATGTTATGTTTAACACGGATGGCGGATAGATATGGGGACATTTTTGAAAACACAATAGATTTTTTATTGTTATAACTGCTATAGCAGTCCTGTCTCCACTAACGTGTTAAGTGTATAAAAATTTTAGTTTATTTAATATTACAGCAGCTATGACATTGAACTTTTCGCAGTCACATTATTTAGACGAATCTTCCTGTATCTATGTCAAATTTAAAATGACAACAGTGTATCATCTTTAAGGTCTCTAAACATTTGCTGGTTATACATTATTCGATATAACAGATGTATGTTTGTGTCAATATGAATGAAGTTCTCTTCTATCTAGAACTACGATTCAAAATGTTCTTGTTTTAATGTGCTGTATTGTTTTCTATAATATTTATTTAACTTTTTACTTAAAGCTTCCACATGCGTTTATTGCTCTGCTCCAACCACATAACAGTCTTCTTACTTAAGTAATGACATTTTAAAAATAATAAGTGTATTTCCACTAATATTAAAAATTATTAAATGCTGTGGAATCCATAGAATTTTCATTTTACAACATAAAATCTTATCTATATAATAATAATAATAGCCTCTTCAAGTATCTTGGCGCGTTGTGTCACACAACATTTTACTGATAGTGGTCGTTATTATTGATATATGATGATATGTACTGATTGGTTCGCTTGAGCAATTATTTAAATGTGATACGATCCCGTGCAGCAGCAAACTTTACGGAGAGCTAAAAATTCCGCCATTTTGAATAAAATCTTTTGAAATGTATTGTGCAGAATGCACGGCCATCCCATTAAACGATAATTTTACGAGTTTCTGAACGTGTCGATATTAAAAAATTTCAGTAATTAGTATTAAACTTTATAATCGTTGGTTTTTTCAAACACATTATACTAGTTCCTTATTTGATTGCACTTTTCATACGTTGATGACATTTTTATTATGGGCAAATTGTTATTATTTCAGATTGTAACAATGGATTTAAAACTTAATTAAATTATTTGCGTCATACAAGTTTTACAAAATAAACAATAAACAAAGTTTTTTATTAAAAGCAACTACTCTGTGCTTGATTAATTTTATATTGAGAGAGAGGGCAAGAATAGAGAAAGGGACAAAAATATTTTAGTTAAATGGGTTTAAAACGAATGTTATTTTTTTAAATAGACTATGTATGCACTTTATAAACACATTTTTATGTGCAATGCTATTGGTTTCGTTTATTTATTATTCGTTTTACTTACAAGGTAAAATGAATGCATAAGTTTACAAATAACTTTCTTTAAAAAGATAAAAATTGTGGAAAATAAATAGCGACTTACCCATATATGACCTTCCTAGAACTCATTGTCTTAAATTTATTGCGGTCCTTATAGTTTTACACCGAAACGAGTCATTGCCCTCAGATTCGCGCACATATTCTATTCCAGGAATAAAAAGTAAGTATTAACATTACTTCCTTAATAAGTAATATAAGTAAGAAGACGAATTTTTATTTTTTTCGTTCAGTAAATAATGATAAGTTGAATATTAAATATATTTTATTACACTTTATTTTAGGAAATATTAAAAATAAAATTATTCCCTTGGTGGTAATAAGTATAAAATAATCTCTACCGTACCTCTATTGACTTTTTCGTGGTGCTTTTGAGAATTTCTCTATTTAACAAAAAAATTCTATGCATGCATTTAAATCATACAAGGAAATATTTTTTTATGAACTTTGGCATCAAATGATGGAAATATGGCTGTTGTAATTGTATTTTGTAATAAACAGGCAAACAGTGGTTACGAGCAGCGGCCGCACAAACAAACATACGCCACGATGGTAACGCAAGAAAAGAGTGGTCTTGTTTGTTTTGCTTCTAGTTGACATATTTTACATACCTCTATTATGTTATGTGCTGCCTTATCATGGTTTAGTCAATTAATAAATCCATACTTCCATACTTCCATACTTCCATACTTCCATACTTCCATACTTATATTATAAATGCGAAAGTCTGTCTGTCTGTCTGTCTATCTGTCTGTCTGTCTGTCTGTCTGTCACCTCTTCACGGCTAAACTGCTTGACCGATTGTGATGAAATTTGGTAGGGATGTAGTTAACGACCTGAGATCAAACATAGGCTACTTTTGGGC
The DNA here is from genome assembly GCA_947044815.1 of Apomyelois bistriatella. Taxonomy (NCBI): domain Eukaryota; kingdom Metazoa; phylum Arthropoda; class Insecta; order Lepidoptera; family Pyralidae; genus Apomyelois; species Apomyelois bistriatella. The sequence continues at coordinate 299,036 of OX345696.1, forward strand.
GCGATATAACCGATTACCACGCGGGCGGAGCCGCGGGGAACAGCTAGTGATTAATATGTATGTAAAAACTTTAATGAAATGAATTTGTGTTAATTCTCCATATATAATCCTTATCATTTATTGATGTCAATCATTACTCATATTAACTTTACCACCACTTCCAAAGCGCAAGTGGAGAAGAAGCGGCGTGACAAACTCCACTGCAGCATTTTCTTCAAAAACGTCAATTTACAAAATTTTTGTCCAGACGAATTTACATTAGCGTCAAATATTTTTATAATTTGATCTAATTGAATTAATTGTTTACATACATACATACCTTCACGCCTGTCTCCCGCAGGGGTAGGCAGAGACCAGGGATTTCCATTGGCTTCGATCCAACATATCTTCTCTCTCGCTTCCTCCTCACTTATCACTCTCGTCATACACGCTCGCCGATTTCGGGTACTCCTAATGTCTCCCTTTTTCAAAAGGTCTGCAATTTGGGCGCAGTATGTTTTTCGAGACAAACCCTGACCGACTCTCCCATTGATTAATTAATGGTTTGATGAATAAAAACGTCAAAAATTAAAAAAAAACTGTACAGAAATAACATTGTATAATAGAACACAATAAAAGGCGGACTTATCCCCAATAGGGATCTCTTACAGTATACCTGTACACTAAAGGATAAAAAGTAAATGGGCATTGAAGAGTGATCACATCACAAAGTAAGTGAAAATTTAGAATTTTTCATGGTTCCTATAAAACATTTTCATCAACATCATTTCAGCCGCAGGCTGTCCAATGCTGGACATAGGCCCCTCTTCCCTTTTCCAGAATGACCAGTTGGAAGGTGCCTGCATCCAGCGCTTGCCTGCGACCTTCTTCAGGTCATCTGACCATTGGTGTTTTTGCGCCGCACAATTTTTTTGTGTCTCCTGATTGACTAGTAACGAATGTTTTTAGCATTTAGTCCACAAAAAAAATAAGTTTTTAGCTCTATTTCATAAATTCATCCATATAGTATTATGTTAGCTAGATGTATGGTTAACATTCTATTTCGCTATTCCTATAAAATAATATAAACGTAACTGGAACAAAATAAAAAGAACATAGAATTATATCTTATACCTTTGTGAGATTACGGCTATGACTTTAAGCACATAAGTAGTAGTAAGAAAGTAATAAGTTTATATTAATTTTATCTAAATATTATTATGTATATATACTTCTTCATATGTCAAATCCGTTACTAACCGTATTTAGTTAGAATGCATTATTTACTAGTTAAACTAGTTATTACTATTTCTAAAACTAAAATTAAATGATTGTGTGTGAAACGTGAGGTAGATAAGTCCGCCATTGTCTTCTGATTTTAATAATATTGTTTAAGAAACAAACAAACAGTTTCAACGGAGGTTAAACAACGCCGATCACTCGCTCGCTTAATTTGTCTGATTTAATAGGGAGTTACAAGATAGGAATAACTGAGACCTTCTGTAAAGTCAAGTATGTAAGTTTGTTTATTTTCACAAAGAAAAAAGTTTAGGCGAGATCTCGGTTCAATCTGATCGACTTCTAGAAAAGTCTGTAGGTTATATAATTTATTCGACATTTATTGTATCACCGGAAATTGTATTAATTAAAGTGCTCCCCAATACTGGACATAATATACTTTACACAGGGAATTTATCATGCAAATTCGAAACGTCACATCTGTAATCACCTTTAATTTGTGTTAACTAACATCCGCGCCCGACGTTACGCGAGCCCGTGTTTACCGCGCGTAACACGCGTAATTCCGTCATTTGTATGTAAGTGTGTATGTTTGTTTGTTTATACGTGGGTGGCTCTGATTAGAGAAACTTCGGTATTGAGGTCAATGTTTCGGTAATTCCAGATAATTATAGTGTTACGAAGGACAGGTGATTTATGTCGCTGTATCAAATTTTGGACATTCATTTAAAATTGCGTGTAGGTTTATTAACATATCTTTGAGGGTTTCGTAGTTATACGTCTTATAAAACTACTTAAGCAGTTTATTTTTGCGCGTTGACGCCGTTCTGTTATTATTCCCGAACGCCATCTAGTGTTCGTTTAGTGAACAACGTCATAATACTACATGAGTAAATATAAGTAACAGAGATAAAGTTACATACAGTGCATTGAGAACGGCTCGATCTTGAAAGTGTGGTGAGCTTATCGTATATGGAACGGGAGATAGAAACCTGATTCATGTGAAATAAATAAATATATAAAATTAATGCAAAGCTAAAATAAAGTTTGCGATGCAGATATGAACCTCTATTTATGAGAAGTAGATAGAAGATAGTAGAGCAACTAAGAAATTTCATAAAAAATCTAAACGTCTAAACTAGCGTCTGCGTTTATAAAATCTCATACTAGGAGTACTGGTCCTACACTGATGTGTTTACAAAATCTCATGGAACAGGGTTTAAGTACAAATCGAAGAATCTTGGAACCCAATCAACGCTCAATATATTGCAATGAAAACAACTGAATAATTTTCTGAAATGACACATAAAATCGCAAATAAGGTGTTGAAACAATTTGGCGCCCTAATTATAATGATAAATATATTGATATCCATACTAATATTATAAATTTGAAAGTGTGTTTTTTTGTTCGTTTGTTTGTTTGTCCTTCCTTCACGCCGTAGTTAAGCAACTAATCGACCTGATTTTTGGCATAGAGTTAGTTGAAAGAATGGAGAGTAACATAGTTTTGGTCCTGATAAAGCATCAAGTTTCCAAGAGAGATTATTGGAATATTTGTATGTGTACACCAAATATCGGCCATATAACCTAAAATATTTTTATCTTCCTGGCAAACATTTTCTAATTCCACGCGAGCGAAGCCGCGGGTAAAAGCTAGTATATATATAAATATATAATTTGAATGGCGGTTGTAAAGTGATATTAACACATTAATTATGGATGTTACTTTTGACGGATTGCAAAGCACAAATAATTTAAGAGTTCATTATAATAATTCTCGCATACTAAACTTTAATAGGATTAGATTTAAATTTATGTAACAATGGTAGAATAATTTGGTTTTGTAAGTGTTACAAGTTGGTTATTTCTTTCAGCGTAGCGTTTTACTGGTACCTCTACCGATAAGTAGATTGGTCACATGAGAAGTAAGTTCGTTATAGTACCTAAGTATAGTAGTTTGGTTAACAGTATAAAGTACACATACACTCTGGTTTCAGAATTCTCGGCCTCTGACGTGGTTCCTGTAACGACTACCAGAAGGCAGTCATGACCAACGGCTTAACGTGCCTTCCAAAGCACAGTAATCCTACCTACATGATACGTTATTAGTTACCGGAACAGAAAAAACGGTTTACACAACCGCGCTGAAATCGGCTCACTCGCAAATTTTAATGTGTTCGTCATCTCTTTCTCTTATATTTCAAGTTATAAATTCTAAGTATTTATTTCTTTTGGGACCATATAAAGTATAAAACAAAGTCGCTTGTCCCTATGTATGCTTAAATCTTTAAAACTACGCAACGGATTTTGATGTGGTTTTTTTAATAGATAGTGTTTCAAGAGGAAGGTTTTTATGCCCATGCGAAGCCGGGGCGGGTCGCTAGTTATGATAAAACTTCCTCTCAGATGTCGCATGTCCAGCATTGGGACATATCCTCATCACGCTGGCTTATCATTGGCGACCTTCCGAGCTATAAATCGTAATTCGACCTTCCCATGTTCTTACCAAACGTGCTGATTCGACGATAACCTACTTTTGGCACGATATAGTTTTAGAGGAAATAGTGTGTAGAGTCCAAGCAACAATTCACTTAATGTTTTTTGTGTAACACTTTTATTGGTACCTATAAAATCTAATCAGTAATTATTCAAAATTATCATGAAACCTATTTAAAAATTAAAATAATTTACAATACGAAGTTTAAGATAAATATATATCCTTTTCAGCTTTGTTTCTTTGGTAAACATAATTGTAATGTTCTTTTTTCTCTTTAAAACTTTACCTTGGTGAACACTAGCGCCGCCATCAGTTAAAACTCATTATTTACTGAAATCACAAGTTATCAAAAATCCGTCTTATGTAATTATGATTCTGAATCTGAAGTTAATTTTAATCATATTAAATTATAGTTCCCTATAGTCACAAATGGCAAAAGTGTGCAATTTGTAACTATAGGGAACTATAATAAATTTAATATGTTTGAAATTTACTTTAGATCGAGAGTTGATGTGTTTTCAATGAATAATGATTTTTAACTGATGGTGGCACAAGTGTTCACCAAGGTTTCATCTTTAAGAAATGCCACCCCAACTATTTATTTCATTCACACACACATGTTTTTAAATATCTCGAACCAAAGAGCTTGGACGTTGGTTTATATCTACCCTCTGATGGAGCCAAGCCAGGGGCTCTCAACTCAGGCGACCTCGCCCTAATGGGTTAGTTGGAAAACTGGTGCACGTTCAGACTAATGATGACCCGGTCATGCCTTTGTTCATTGCGGATCTTTAATATCTGCGCTTGATTATTTGGAGGGCAATTGACCAAACCTATTGTTATTTTTATGTTCGTAAACATAACAAGGTGTTAATGGAAGATCAGCGCTTGCTGATTCACATGGTAAGATTATGCAAAAGGACCTATTTTTAACCGACTTCAAAAAAATGGAAGTTTTCTCATTTCGATCGTATATATATAAATTTTTTGTGTCATCATTTCGTGTGTATTCTTACAACGTCAATTGGCAATGTACACCCAGGTATCAGAGTTCTTTGGAACCATCTCTCGGCTTTTGACGTGGTTCCTTTAACAACCACCAGATAGCAGCTGTGGGACCAACGGCATCATTATTTTCTGACAATCAGATACAAGACGATGAAAATATGCAATGTCCTAACCAAATTGGAAAAGCTAAACAAATAATGCAAATATGCTTCCGGTGGGAACCCGACCTCCGGATCTTAATGCAAATGCCTTAACCACTGGTCCACAGAGGCATTTACCGAAACGATGATACAATATTGATGATCAATCAATGAAGGTGTGAAGGATACCTAACGATGCCGCAAGTTTATTACAGAATATAAATTACAGATTGCATGAGTTACAGTTATATTACGTTTATAAAGCGGTTAGCGAACATGACACAGACTTATAAGTAATACAGACGGATCGTAGTCAATTAAGGCTACGTTTCCACCAGAGATGTGCGAGGACGCGTAGCAAGGGATGAAGAACCAAAAGAATCGTTTCATTTACCTAGCCTCGCTTAAGGTGATACCTCGGTGAACACTAGCGCCACCGTCATTTAAAAATCATTACTCACTGAAAACACAAGTTATCAAAAATGCCTCTGCTGTAATTATGGTTCTGGATCTGAAATTAATTTTAATCATATTAAATTATTAAATTATAGTTCCATATAGTTACAAATTGCAAAACTGCTAAAAGTGGCCGTAAGCAATAATGCAATTTGTAACTTTAGGGAATTATAATTTAATAATTTAATATGTTTAAAATTAACTTCAGATCCAGAACCTTAATTACAGCAGAGGGATTTTTGATAACTTGTGTTTTCAGTGAGTAATGATTTTTAAATGACGGTGGCGCTAGTGTTCACCGAGGTATCACCTTAACACAGCTCTTATAGAAATATAACAATAACCACCTACTTATGTGTGTATTGCAGTGCTAATGGCGATTGGCGCCAACTTAAAAAAAAAAAATGCTCTTTATTGTCAATCAATTTTTTTATACATAGGTAAATATCGATAAAAGTATTTTTACAAAGGAAGAAATATGTATTGGCAAAGGAATGCCTCAGCTTCTGTTACCCTGACCAAGGTCCTGAGTAACGCTGTTTTTCAGGCATCCTACTTTTATAAATAAAAAATCATAAAATCGTTTTTATTCTAAGTCCTTACTTAAAGTTCACTTCACTAATTAGTTTATTTGTGTGAGTGTAAGCCGTATATGATAAACGAAACGGCCATAGTTTGCAGGCTTCACTCGTGTTGTGAGATTACGTCTGGAGTTTTTATAAGTCTGTGGATCACGACTGCTAATTATCTGCGTACGAAAGCGATGGGTCGGCGTCATGTTGTTTTCGAGGTTAAATTTTAATCTTGAGCTAGAAAGAATTTAATGGTTTTACTTTAATTATGCTGCGGCTTTGTTCGTGTGAATGTTTAGTTATAATTGTATTAGCGTTTTATTTGATTGTGTGTATCCCACCCAAGTCACAGCTTGAGAAAGAAAGATTGTATCTTGTATCAAAGATTAGGCTTAATATGTTTTGGCGCCAAATTAAATAATTCTCATTTGTTTGTTTTGTTCATTATCAGTAGAAAAAGGTCATTATTCCATGCTTCGTCCCGGCTGTGCTGCCATCTTGTGGTCGTTAAATAAACCACGTCAGAGGCCGAGGCACGGTAAATTTATCTTGTATGATTAAGTATATGAATGTGTAATAAATATTTTTTTTTTTCTACACAATTCAAATATTGTCTTTATTTTGAGTCTTCCTTTTGATGTTTTTTTTTCTTACTGTAAATTGTAACGTGTTGTTGTATCGAAAAAAAAATATTTAAAAAAATGTGAATTCAAAATCCTATATTATTATTATAATGTATTAGTAGTAATAAAAATAAATTTATTTTTAACACTTATAATGTCCTACATCCGTTACAGAATGAATAAAGTGCAATATTATTTTTTTTATTTTTGGTCAACTTATTCTTGGTACATTGATTTATTCCAACACAGATGTAAGTAATAAAGTTATAATTGACCCAAAAAGTTGGGTTGTCTCTTGTCTGTGTGAACAGATCCTGAACACTGGGCGACCGGCCGAGAGCGCAGCGCGCAGCGTGGGTCGATGATGGCGCGCCTGCGCATATCGCCCTCCAATATGGCCGTGCTCGCTTTACTTGGACTTCGTTTTTGATGAAAGAAGACGGGATTCCCTTTAAAGTTTATCCGCCTTTGTGCATTGATGACTCTTGCGTTGCTGGGAGACTGAAGACTTTTTTAATTTCATCCAATAAGTAATAAATAACATTAATTTTTTGTAAACATGTGAAAATAATTATGAGGCATAAGTATAGTACAAACATGGTTGGTCCTTGTTTTTGAATAAAACAGTGAAGTCTGCGATGTAACACTTTATCTCAATTGATTGAAGATAGTATACTATTAACATGCAAAAAATTAATTAAAATAAACTAAGAATAATGTATGTGTACGTACGTACAAATAAAACACATCTAAATTTAATCTCATCCCCAATCTGTCTCATCTTAGCGCGTTACCGGTTGGGTCCTCAACTGACTGCTTCATAGCCCAGGTTCCCCTGATTTTCTTAATTTCACCATAATTATCTTAAACCGTGGCTCTACCATGAGTTTTTGTAAAAGCACTACTTAGCGTCAGTAATATAACGCATTTCGTATGGAAATCCGTAAAGTTACCATGGTAAATGACGGTAAATATTAGTCACTCAGAGCCCAGGATACGCATAAATCATGTCTAGTTCCAGAATTATATACAATGTAGCGACTGCTGTCTGTCCTTCTTAACCATTTTTACGAGAAAACTAGAACATACATCTGACAGCCTTACAATTACCATCTAGCGATGTCACTCGGACCAATGCCTTCCGGAGCACGGAAGAGCTTAAGATATAAATGATAGTGGCGACCAATTCGAGTTAGGCCGCACTCGTCGTCGCTTGACATGCACGAACATCAGGAACACTTATGCCCTTAAGTTATTGAGCTTCTCCACTGCTGAACATAGACCTTATCATTTTCCAATCAGACCGATTAAAAGCAACTCTACCCATAGATTCAATAAAAGCAACTAATTCCAGTCTACTAAATGGGTAGCCACTATACGACAGGCGACATGCGTTTGCCGCGACTCCGCTTGTCATTGCAGTGGTTGCGTTTCACCTCATAATTAGATGTCCCTTGCAACAATGCGGTTGAGACATTTTCATTACAGTTGATAGATATTTTTTCTTCTATTTAACTTTTCCTTTATTAAACAAGCTTTTTTTTGCTCGTGTTTTTGCTCTCGTGGAAAAAGAAAGAATAGGGTTGTGGGACATCAGTCTCAAAGGACTAAATCTATTGAGTTCGCTACACCACACAAGGGTCATGTGTTATTTTCCATCAAATTGTATACATGTAAGCGAAATAAAGAAGAAAGAGGTAGGCCTATGTCCAGCAGTGGACGTCTTGTGGATGATATGATGTTCATGATAAGGAATAAAACGTGGCAAGTGATTCCTGGTCATACATTACCCAAAAATCTGTTAGCGACTGCCAGTTCTGTTAGGCCCTTGATGTAAGGCAGCCTAAAAAATTTAAAGTGTTGATGATCAACATACCCTTATCCTGTTCCTTTTGGTATGTTTTTCCCAGTCAATAAGAGAAGAGGGAACAATCTTATTAGATTAGGTAAGTAGAGGTAGACTTGTCGTGTCACCTAAGTTTCCCCCAGTTACCTACTTCAAATTTACTTGTTACCTGGGTATTTTACTTATTTCAAACACAGAGAAATATACAAGAAAAAACATAGAATTTAGAACATTAGTACAAAGGTGTTGCTTATTCTAAAGAAATCTCTTCCAGCAGACTCAAGAGAATAAACGAGAAGAAAAGGATAACAGGGCGTGTACTAGAATATTATGACCTTAATCACACTAATTAAAAAGATAAAAGTCCCAAATAAATATTTTTTAGACTGCGAGGGCCCATTATAATGACGTTCTCATTTGTCTCTCCTCCTGTTAAGTATCTGATATTATTTTTCATCCTTTTAAAATTATCTTCACGTTTGCTCTTAAAGTTGACTTTTGACGCTCCCTACCTCCAGGTGAGGTCTCTAGGGCCCTCTAAAAGTATTGCGAGGCTGGAAAGCCCCTAGCCACTGGGTTACCAAGGTCTAAATTCGTATGAAAAGTTTCAAATATTGTAGCTAAGTTGAAACATTAAGGCTAGAATAAATTATGAAATAATGCTATACCAAGTTATTGTCTTGATTATGCCATATAACTTTAGAAATGAGAACTTGTGTTAATTTTTTTCGACATTCGAGAATCTTTCAGCCGCATTCAAATAATTATGATTTAAAAAAGAAAACGGAATAACCATAGATTAAAAAAATTGTCTGAGAGAGAGCGCGCGATTCTAAATTCTTTGGGAATAACCAAAGAAGTTCGAATCGCGCGCGCAACGCAATTTTTTTTTTATCTATGCGAATAACAAAGTCAAATAGGCATTACAAACGCAAAATAATATATCATGATCATAGCCGTGAGATGGCTGAAATATTAAATGCCAGAGGTTGGGTCTAAAGAACAGTAAAAGGTACAGTAATGAATTGACCGCAAGTTGGATTGCTTTTAGTCAGCTATAAGAATAAAATATTCCCCGAAAATGTTTAGTATCTTATTTAATAAAAGATTTTTTCTTAAATACTTTATTTGAGACCTTTTATCATTGAATATTTTTCAGGAAAGGGACCTTAGGCTCTGAAGCCGTGTGGTATCCGGTTCTATCATCATCATTGCTGGACTCTGACACCAGGGTGTGCATGGTTGATTGACCGTGTCACCTACACGATGTTATGATTATGAATACTGGTGTCAGTTCTTCGGAATCGCCTCTCGGCCTCTGACGTGGTGCCTTTAACGACTACCAGATGGCAGCTGGGACCAACGGCTTAACGTGCCTTCTGAAGCACGGAATCATCTTTATTATCAGACAATCAGGTGATTCAAGCCTGCAATATCTTAACCAAACTGGATACAACTAAACAAAGTATGTTTCCCATTGTAATCGAATCCACGACCCTCGAGGCTACAGGCAAACGCCTTATCGTATTCACTTGACTAATTAGATAATAATGTAATTTAAATTTTACAGCATGATCATCAATAAAATGAGTTTGTGTTGATCGTTTAAAGAATTGAAAATGGCCGCGAGGTTTTTTATTTTTTATTTCGAGGTTATAGATATATGGTGATGACAATGTTTGTTTTTTTTTATAAGACGCCTGTTAACAGTGTGGTTAGTTACTTTGCTAGTAAGACTGGCTTATGTTCATATGTGACTCTCCATGTGGATCTTTATAAAAATAATTATAGATAAATTGTCAAAAAGGTAAAATATTTTCTTAAATTAAGCTATTATTAATTAGGTTATCAATGACGGACCGCGGCTTTGATCGCGAGGTTGAAAGGTGCCTTATGTCCTTCTTAATTAGAATGTCATTGTTCTTAATACTTCTTACAATGTGTATAAATGCAAAACTTCAGGAAGATTGGTTCAGTACATAGGGCGTGAAAGCTTAACAAAAAAAACTCACTGTCGCGTTTATAGTATAATATATTTATTTATTTAGTTGGGATATAATTTTTTTATAACATAGATTATAAATATACAGACAATATACCATATATTGATAGATAAAAAAAAACATGTTTAGCCAATAAACGCGACATACAAAATATTTTAAATAAGGTATAATAATAACCCTATAACTAACGATACTAGGAAAGTCTATCGTATCCCTTCAAAGATGTCACCAACTTAGCCAAACTTCAAGTGATCCTTACTTTGATCAGATAATCGTTTGATCTCATCTCTATTACAAAAACAAAGACACTCGAGTACATTACAAAGGATAGATAAGCAAATATAGACAAATATGGCCAATGAATTATAATTATTTATTTAGATGAAGAATGTAATTGTTCTCTTATTGTATTTAATTGCAATGAAGCAATAATGGCCAACACTGTCAGATTTTTCAGGCTGCCTTACATACAATATAGCCTAACGCCTGCCATCTATCTATATAACAGCCGGGCTTAATGTGCCTCCCCAAGCACGGAGGAGCTCAAAATCTAAATGCGACTAACGGCGACCAATCCAAGCATGGCCGCGCACTCGCCGTCGCTTGACGCTATCTATAAACACGCGCGCCCCGCTAGGCTATCGAGCTAGGTGCGCAATCTCTAGAGTAGACAATATTATGACTCTTATTACCTAGTCTATGGTTGGCACATAAAGCCTGGGCCACACTTTACATTCCGGTCACGCCACCTGCGCTCCATTTCACGCTGTTTCCTGAAATTCCGCGGAAAACTTTGCTGAAGAGTTGCTTTGACATCCCTTAAAAATATTCTAATGTAAAAAATAAAAAAAATCATTACTTTACGTGAAAGGAACTTCTACAAGAACGCTACAGCTGGAAACTTCTACTACGAATTTCTTGTTGTTTAAGAGAAATGTTTAAGAAATTATGTATGTTCGTCTTTTCCAATTTCCAATAGAAGAAGATAACATTTTTGATAATTTGTAGTCCCTGATTATTAGAATACAAATTATCAAGTTGGTGGTGTTGGTGCCGCCCTCTAGACAAATTGGCAAAAAAGTTAAAAAAAACCGCACCTGCACTTATCATCCTCAGTCCAGTCTAACTATGGAATTGAAAGACTGCAGTTCCATAGCTACTGTCTTTGGTTTGAGGATTAGCATTACTATTATTATTCTTACTAGCTGTTGCCCGCGGCTCCGCCCGCGTGTAGTTCGCTTTTCGCTTAACCTGTGGAAACTACAACTATCCAGACCTATAGTTAAATCTATAAGTAGTATCCTATTCCCGTGCCAATTTTATAAAGCCATTAGCCATTGCTACGATATCAAACTAAAAATATTAACATTCATACTATCACATCTTTTTCTCTAAAAGAGTAGACGCAGCCTATTACAGGGTCATTAGAACCTAACTCAATAAATAGTGTTATGTTAGTTAAATTAGACCTTACGACACGACCGTATGTTCCGTCGAACAACAACTGAACTGACTGGCTGGTTTGATTATTTTTTAAACCAAAGCCAAACCAACCAACTAATCAATTCAAATAGCTTACAATACAATACAACAAACGACCGATAAACAAACCAACCAATAGAACTAAATAAACAACCAAAATTTTTTTGAAATAATTAGAATTAATTGCTGGAAAAATTTCAATCTGCTATAATACCATATGAGAAAAAAATAATTAAATTAACTTCAGCGCCATCTATTGATATTTTATGTAACTAAATTATACGCCCACACACATTCAATGTGTTAATTTTTTAAAATTTAATAGAGACTGCAGTGTGTTTTTGTCTTCATTGATATCGATAAAACAAAGTAGAAATTGTAACTTTATCTATATTAAATACGTTTATGTAAACCGGATTCAACTCTGTAAAAGTTTTGAAACAGTGCTAGAAGTAAACTTCAATTGACCATAACTTCTTTTTCCCTTAACCGATTTTGACGAAACAAAGTTTTGACAAAACTGTTGAACGTATATGTAATCCACCTGTGAAAACCGCGTTCGAATCTGTTGAGTAGTTTTGAAGTTATAACGTACCAGACATACAGAAAGACAGACAGACAAAAATTCCAAAAATTGTTTTTTTTGGTTTCTGTTACACGTCTTTCTTTAATCGCCCCGTATCAGTTTTTTAGAAAAATATTTAATGTACAGACATTCAATTTTTACTGTCCGATTATATGTAAAGATAGATAGATAAGTACAAAATCCATATCCATACTAATACTATAAATGCGAAAGTCTGTCTGTCTGTAACCTCTTCACGGCTAAACTGCTGGACCGATTGTGATGAAATTTGGTAGGGATGTAGTTAACGACCTGAGGTCAAACATAAACTTTTGGGCGCGATATAACCGATTCCCACGCGGGGCGGAGCCGCGGGGAACAGCTAGTACTTATATATTGACGGACTTAACGCTAAGAGCGTTCTCTACCAGTCAACCATTTGATTAATCTTCTTTTTCAATGTCGTCAATGACAAACTATTAGATATGATTTGTAAGGGGTTGCGATATCGTTTATCCTGAAATAAATTTGCAAATGAATTTATTTGTTTCTTTTCAAAATTATAAAAAAAAGTAAGAAAATAATTCTAGAAAACAAATAAAACACGAAATCATAAAATTATTGTTTGTGACAGAATTCGATCCAGGTACTTTCTTGAAACATTTCTTTACTAAAGTATTAAAAAATTCTTAAAAATTAATACAAAACGAAAAAAAAAGTAAATAAAAAAAAGTAAGTAAAAAAAGCAAGTAAAAGAAATTAAGTAAAAAAAAAGTCATCTATAGCAGGATTCGAACCCTCGACTTTAAAATATGATCTACGACCTCTACCGATAGGCCAACATACGTTGCTAGAGTTTAGCGAAATTTCAAATGGGATTTGTCTATAGGTACGCAAATTCGCGCCATCTATTGAGATTTTATGTTACTAAATTTACGATCAAATTCAATGTGTTATTTTATTAAAATTAATAGGTGCAGTGCGTGTTTTTGTCTTTATTGATATGGATAATAAAAAGTAGAAATCCTAGCCTTATCTAAATTAAATTAAACGTAAGTAAACGCATTAAAAGTTTAGAAGCAGTGTTTGAAGTAAATTTTCAATCGACCATAACTTCTTTTTCCCTTAACCGATTTTGACGAAACAAAGTTTTGACAACGCTCCTAATCATATGTAATCCAACTGTGAAAACCGCGTTTAAATCCGTTGAGTATTTTCGAAGTTATAACGTACCAGACAGACATACATACATACATACATACAGACAGACAAAAATTCCAAAAACTGTTTTTTTGGTTTCTGTTACTCCTTTTTAATCGCACTCAATCAGTTTTTTTGAAAAATATTAAATGTACAGACACTCGCATTTTAGTGTCTTATTATATGTATTGATTTTATGTATTTTCTTGTATTGACCAAATTACTAAAACAATATGCAAAGTAATGTACATACATTTCATAGGGCGGGAAATTTCTAATGTAAAAATATTTGAAACCAGAACATGCTATTTGTAATTTTAACCTAATTATTCAATATGAGTAGTGGACAGTATCATAATTAGAAAATATTTTGCATCAAAACAATTGAATCTCGTTGAAAAATATTTTAAATTCGAACTTAATTATTAATTTTAAACTCTTAATGGCCAGTAATATAAACACGCTTATAGTTTTTTTTGACCTAAAACAATTTGGGACGTTTATTGTTTTAGAATTGAGGCATAAGTCCAGCAGTGGTTTTTTTATACTTTACGGAACATCGACTGACGGCCAAGCGTATGACGTCAAAGGTCGCAGGTCACTATCGTAGGTTGTGATTTAGGTCGCGCACACACGCAATCAGTACAACTTTATTATCATTAGACTGCATCTTGTTGACCTATATACGTAATTATTATACACCCTTCCACTCAAACCTAATGTTTTATACTGTTGACTGAGCGTTACGTTACGACCTGATCATAACTCTACCTCTCGGCCTCTGACGTGGTTCTTTTAACGACCACAAGATGGCAGCCGGGATCAACGGATTAATGTTCCTTCCGAAGCACGGAATCATCTTTATTTTCGGACATTCAGGTGATTCCCTATATATATATATATATATTCAAGCCAATGTACTAGCCAAACTGGAAACAACGAAACGAGGTATGCTTATTCCCGTTTTAATCGAACCCATGACCTCCGGGTCTTAAAGCAAACGGCTTGGCAGAGGCAGTAGTTCTTTTAATTCATTCCTCTGTTTTACAAGGTCACTTGACCATGCGTACCCTAGTGGCTTTTGCTTTATTGATTTCCATATACCTAATTAATATAATTCTATGAGGGTCGTATGCTTGATAACGAACGTAGTTGTAAGTATTTTAGTAAGTATTATTCGAATGCAAACGTTTAAATATGACCCAAAATTTCCATTAGTTTAGACTAGTACCTATTTAATTATTTAATGGCATTTCACTTCATCATTATCATCAGCTGTCTACACCCCACTGCTGGGCATGCCTCCCTCTGTCTACGCTATACGTCCCTACTCTGATCTACCGCAATCCAGTTGTTGCCAGCAACTTTCCTAATATTATCGACAAATCTAGCCGCTGGACGTTTATTTCTATTTCACTTAATCATATTAAATTTATTGTAGAGTTCTTGGCAAAATATGAGTTCCCAGAGTTGGAACTAGTGAACCGAAGGGAATAAAATTTTTCTGTTTTTTTTCAGTCAATGATAGAAATATTTTCATTTTTTTTTCATAATATTGAGTAGGCACATTATATTCGTTGATGATTAACACTGCTGACCATACAATTATATAAGGTTTGATAATGATAATTATTACTCTACCAAAAAGACAAGAAAATACTCTTAAATTACTTATGAGAAAGTTTTCTATGCTATTAATTTTGCTTGTTTTTTTAAAGCTTTTCCATCTATGCAATGGCGGGACTTCGGGAACAAAACTTTACGTTTTCTTTTCCCGTTTGTATTTGCATTTTTGAATGAATTAAAAACGAACATGTGTATTATATTATTTAGATTTATATATTTTTACAATTTTAAAGAAAAACATTTATTACATTATTATTAACATTTATTTTTTTATTATTTAACTGAACATATAAAGAGGCTTACGGCTTACATTATAATAAGCAGTTAGGCAGGTAGTATTTTTCTACTCTTTTGTATAAAAAACTATGACAAAATTAAAACAATTCAAAATAAGTAATTGCCTTATAATAAATTCAACGTGGCAATGCTGCCGGTCTTTTGGGAACATTTCCCGATGGCAATGATTAGTGGGTCATTTTTTATTTATGTTTTTATAATATGGCTGGCTATAGAATATATATATGAATATTATACATATTATTTTATAATAGAATATTTTATATATATTAGTTTTTTTTTTGTTTGTAGCTAGAATTATTTAGTTTATCCTATCTACATGGTGAATTAATATGCCTATGAAAATTTCAGTAAAACAATGTACCATTGAGTTTTATAGACGAATCACGAAAACCCTGGGTCTATTGAGGAAATGCCCCAAATAATCAGATGAATGTCTGATGGGACGATATGGCTCGCCGTCGGTATCGACCCAGCCTTGCTATAGGCCTATAGGGCCTATTTTTAGCAATCGACCGAGTTGCCTCCCATACCTACATGAAATTTCAGGACCACGCCATTGGCCACCCCCTGGTGACGTCACAAAGCGCTATCCTCCAATCAGAGCGCGGGGCTCTGCGCATGCTATTAAAGCCTCGAAAGGCTCTTTTGCAAGGGTAGCCAGTCTGGGCGAGGTGATCCCAGGTGTGCCAAGCCCGCGCTAACAGAACCAAAGGTCAATATCATTACTTTTTAATTACCGCCATTGTTTTTAAATTGTATTTCGAACGCCGTTGTGTTTGAATTAGTTTCTTTTATTAGTGTGTGATTGTTAGGAAATTTATTTCAGTAGCTTAGATGTGTGTTTTGTAGTGTAAAGTGTGTATATAGTTTTTAAAAATGGTGTCGTTGGTTACATAACTCGGTTACGTAAGGGCCGCAGAATGATTTTGGATTGGTGCTGGGTTGTGAGGGAGTGCGGGGCGGGTCTAGTAGTAATTTTGTGAAGGTCGTTTTAGTAACACTATAAAATAAGACCACAGCACAGAGTAAATATGAAGGATGTCTGATTTGTCATATTTTATGATGAAAGGCAAATCAAAGACTACTTACGCATTTACCAAAAGCAGAAAAAATAGTTTGGTAACGAGATTTAAGATCAAAAGGCTTTCCTAGAATTTTCGATTCGATGAATTCATCATATTAGCTTTATTTAAGAATGCAAAATCGCAGATAATATTATACTTAATCAAAACATTTTTGATGAAAATTTATCAAGAAATCTGGTCGTTTAATATCATCATCATTTCGTGTGGGTAACATAGTCAATTGACCATGCACACTAATGTCATTCTTTGGAACCGCTTTCAGCCCCTAACGTGGTTTCTTTTACCACTACCAGATGTCAGCCGGGACCAACGGCTTAACATGCTTTCCGAAGATTGGAATTAAAAGAATTCCTTTATAGATACTCTTTAACAACATCAAAACCAATTTTATTAGTTATTTTATGAGCATTTTAAGAATAGATTCCATTAAAAAGAAGAGTGCCTATATTAAAATACAAATTTGTGAAAAAAAAAAACATGAATATCGCACATAATTATTTAAAACAAGGATAATATCAACTTTCTTATTCTTTTATTGTGGGTTTCATAAGAAGTGATTAAAGGAATAACATAGCTCTTAATTTAACATTTTACAGTGAACGTCGGATATATTAGATTTTCGTGACCTTTTGCAACCAAAATCAGTACATTTTAACTTACCTCTCTAATCTTATATATTATATATATTAGAAGAATAATCGCAATCGACTCGACAACGTATGAAATCTGGCAATAAAAATAACTGTCCAATTGGTGACGGATTTCGTCAACAGGTATATCTCAATGAGGATTGGCGGCAGACGGACGGCCGGTCATTTAGTTGGCAAGTCATATGCCTTTATAAATAGAGAAGAAAAAAAATACATCTCGTTTTAGCGGACCTCGGGTCCCGAAGCTAGGGCGCACAGAGGATTATGAACGGTGACAGAAGACATAGGTGACAATTTAGTTCTAAAACCTCTTCCTATGTTTCCGTAGAGGATGTCATCCAAAGGTGATTAGAGAACGATCAGATATTTGGATATCCGACTTGTGGCTCTCATCCTCCTCCAGTCGTTTGCTCGCTACTGCGCGTCGTGATGTGCCCGACCTATCTTATTTGCGATCTCTTTCTATTTCTGGTGATCTAAACGACATGGCAGATTTCACGAATAACAGAGAGGAGGCTGTTTATAAAAAAAAATGCCAAGTTTCGTAACTATATGAGGACTGTAACAAGGCCGGCTGACAAGAAAATAAGAAATAGATAAAATTCTTATAAAGAACAGGTGGCCTACTACCATCTCTTAAAATCATGTAGGATCCAGTTAGTAAATGAGACAGCGCAATACATGACGTAAGGCGACATCTTCCTTAATCAATTATTCTTGCATGGTGATAAGATGGTGGTAAGCCACCTGAGCATTGGGTAGGCTCAAATATTGATTCAATTCGAAAAGTATTATTTCAAGTATAATTCATATCATCTCTACAATACCTCATAAAGTGAAATAAACAAGAGATCGCATTTATGCGGTCCTTAGTCTCAGTCTCAACTGGGAAATACGCTAAGACGAAACGGACAAGACAACACTTAAATATTTAGTAGGACTTTATTAAAAACACTTTGATTCTGACGTTTTCTTGAATGTTCCGTTTGAATTGCTTTTCTTTGAAAACTAGAAGTAATTTGCGACTTGCAACATTTCCCGTACAAAGAAATTCTTCTACATCTGTAATTTTATTCTCAAAAGCTTTCAAAAGCTCGGTTTGCCGTCTCGCCGCCGCACCACAGGATGTGTACCCGCGGAGCCTCCACTCCGTCACTTCCGGCGGCCATCTTGCCGGAAGTGCTGCTGTTTATGACTTCCGTTTCTTTACTATGAATGTGGCTTTTTCGTCTGAATGTTGATTCTATGTGCAGTTTTGTTTGGTTTTCTTATGCTAGATGAATAATAAGAATCTAAAGATACATCGAGGTTTTTAATAGCAAGAGAAACTTAAAGCCTTTAAAGTTCAAATCAAAATCAAATCAAATCACTTTTATTTGCAGTAAATAGGGTTGACAATGTTTTTTAAATATTTGTGGGTTAGTGCTTATGTTCTATTTAGCCAAAATTTAATATCTCAGTCAGTGATATTGATCAGTTTTCTACATTAATCTTAAAGGCAAATAAAAAAATATATGAAGAAAATATTGTAAATATTAAATGTCAATTGACCCACACGATAAAATGACGATCATCTTCTATCGTGTCAATGGCCAAAAAGTAAATAAATTTGGCCAAAAACTTTCACGGCTTTTACGCCATGACAACGATGATAACCTTGGGAAATATTATTATTTAAAATTATATCTATTTTGAGACTGTCTATTTTGTACTAGGACCAATCTTTAACCATTGACTTCCATGTTCATGAGAGTTCCATGTCAGCCATGGCAGATGCCATGGCTGATATGAAAGTCTTTAAACAGACTGCGGACCCAGGTCGGCCTAAGCAGGGACAACATGTATAGATGGGGGTACTGCTCAGAGGATACCCGCAGGTGTGGTGTCTCTCCCCAGACCATGGCACATCTGCTATCTTACCCTGCGTACCCAGCCACCTGAACGCTCGTCGACCTATACGAAGCCACTGATAACCCTTTGTCAGTGGCGGAATTTTTGGTTCTCACAAATATAAATTAGCTAGAGTCGACTCGCTAAGAGGATTCAATCAAATTTTATCTAAAATAAGGTCATTTTGTTACAGACATACAAACCGGCGCACCATGGTCACCCAGTGAAGCCTTCAATCTTCAACCATACATATCAAACAATGCACTGATAACATAAGAATACTAAACTAAGTTAAATCGCGGTATAACGTGGACTAGAGTAGCCCGGTAGCCTAAGCTGTTGCTGAACCCGGGAGGCCTAGGCTATTACGTGAGTAGTCCGGGAGGCCTAGGCTGTTGTGTGGAGGGCCCCGGGCCCTTGCCGACGTGGAGGAAGAAAGCGGGGCCCTGCTAGGGCGGCTGCAGGGCGCGCTGCGCGGGCGCGCCGCCGCCGCCTCGCCGTCGCGCGTCGCCAGCTCCATCAAGGGCTATCTGACCAATAAGGTTGGGTCCTTGCAGCTCAGAGACTCAGGTAAGGATAGTATACATTTTTAATGCTTATTATTTATATATTATCTTAGTTACTTCGCTGGCTCTGAGACTCAAAATGGATTTTGGTCTTTGAAACGAGAGAGCGATAGAGTGTTCCATTCTGCTCGATGCTTCGCCAGTTTCAGCTAGCACAGCATTGCTCCAGCGATTTCTGGAGCGGCAGACTGGGGAAGGGAAATCTGGGAAAGATTTCATATAGACATATGAAATCTTTCCCAGATAGTCTGAAAAATCCCCTCCAATTTTTTCAGTGTCTTATATCAACTTACTGTAACGTTATTATTAAACAATTATTTAATCAATAATTATATTATACCACCCAAATTGCTGGTCCAAAGGTATCGCTTACTCTGGGCGCGTTGCCTTCTCTGAGTCACAATGGGAGTCTCTACTTACAATATTTTCAATCATAATACTGTTTACTTAACTGGTCGCCCCGGGTCGATCGTATTTGCAATGCACCTTTCCATCCCAATCTACAAAAGGACAAAACAAACAAGCGGGAAAAATGAAAACATCGAATTAAGATGTACATGAATCATTGCACAGCCCTAGCTAACAAATATAAGTTGAAAAATGGACTTTGTTGTTATGTGATAAGGGCTTCAGCGATTGTGTATTCAGGGCTGGCTGCTAACAACGGGCAAATATTTGAGAAACAAAGGCGTTATTAAATAAATAGGGGTGGTGACGCAACGCTTCTTAGTAAGGGAGACGTTGCGTTTGTTTTTGTAGTCATAAAATAATAAATGGACATTTCCGCAAGGCATCTGACGTCATGTTTTTCACGATATTTTTAATATAGATCCTCAGTGCTGCTCAAAGAATCTGGATTCACACGCAGCTCTAAGGCAATTTTTTTAATCTATGGTGCTAATACCACGGAGATTTTAAAAACACACACGTTAGCAACTACGTTAATATTTCGCATGGCATTATGGAATTTCTTAGTATTCCCCAGGGGCGCTGTACAATTTGTCATATAAAATCGCTAACGCAGTCGCTAGCTTCTGCGTGTTAAAATATCATGGTAGACGTACAAGTTATTCAATTATTAGGGCCAGCCCTAGACTCACTCTAATCGTAGCGCATTCTCGAGTACCACAATGTCGTTAGTTTGTAAACCTTTCTCTCTATAAAGTACTTAAGACATTTCATATACGATGTGGCATTGTTTTTATAATTGGATACTTATCGACCCTCCTTGGTAATTTCTTGTGAAGTACGTTTTATTTGTTAAAACTTAGGCAAGATAATAAAACGAGTCAGGCTAGTACATGTCAATATAGGTCAATTAAAATGCATATAGGTAGGTACAAAAATGGTCATGATAAAACCGTGGTCGCACTCTTTGTAATGTATGATAGGAACATACGAACATTGTTGATCATTGATTTAAAAAATGTACCAGCTGCTTAAAAAAATGCCTTGTGACCGCGCGCGATTCGTAATTCTTTGGTGCGACCACGGTTTTACTATTGTTCGCGCGTACACTAACGTGTCTTCGTTTCGTGCACTTTAAAATATCCTGCGCAAATGACTTGGCTTTGATATATATTTATAACTACTATATGACCATTTTTGTTCCTACGCATTTCTTGATTTCTATCTCAATTATTTCCTTGTTTCATCCTTTATAATGTAGTCGGGTTATAGTTTTTTAACCTAATTTTTTGTACGATGTAATTGTATTAGTTTTTTAATACCTACAATATCGGAAACTCGGAAATGCCAAACACACTCGCATCACAGGGTAGATGTCGAAAAAGCCCCCGGCGAGCTGGCTGTGATCGATCTTTGTGATCACCGGCGACGATTCAATTTGCAGCTGTCGCCGGCAACAGATACAATTCAGTTGACATGTTAGTAGACGATATAACGTGGTAATTACATATTGCGCTTGTGTGTGTTTGATTTTGTTGTTAGATCTTGATGTAAGTGTTTTGCTGATTTTCCCAAGGGTCCATGGTGTTGGGCAAATTTTCAAAAATTTATTAATTTAATTTTTTTGATAGTAATGTTGAATGGGCTAATAAATAAATAATTATTTACCTATGAAAAATGTAAAAGTTACTAAAAACATACGTACCTATATATTCGTCCAGCGCTAAATAATAATTGGAACGAAATTCAATTTCTTATATGCAATTTTTATAATAAAATTTTAATAGGCTGTTTTTATCTAAAATCAATTAAGAAAGAATTAAATATCAGTACCAAGTTTAATTATATTTTTTCCTATACTTAAATACATTTTATAAAACAAATTAAATAAATTCCCACTAATGCAAAACCCAGGCGATAACTACTTTAGTAAATTGGTTGATAATATTTATATTTTACTAGCGACCCGCCCCGGCTTCGCATTGCCATAAAAACCTTCCTCTTGAATCACTATCTATTAAAAATACCGCATCAAATCCGTTGCGTAGTTTTAAAGATTTAATACATAGGGATATAGGGACAGAGAAAGGGACTTTGTTTTATACTATGTAGTGATAGTGATAAAGTCAAGACTACAGTTTCCCAACCCATTCATCATCATCATTTCGAGGAGGCGTCACGGTCAATCGACCATGCATACCCTGATGTCAGAATTCTTCGGAACCGCCTCTCGGCCTCTTACGTGGCTCCAAAACGACTACCAGATGGCAGCCGGGACCAACGGCTTAACGTGCCGTCCGAAGCACGGAATCATCTTTATTATCAGACAATCAGGTGATTCAAGCCTGCAATGCCCTAACCAAACTGGAAACAACTAAACAAAGTAAGCTTCCTGTGGGAATCGAACCCACGACCCCCGGGTCTACAGGCAAACTCCTTAACCACTGGACTAGGGAGGCAGTTCCCAAACCATTATATTCCAGAGACTTTTCTCCCAGGTTTCAAACATCGTCGCCACATAACGACCATCTTGTTCCCCCTGTAATTGCATCAATTACGTCGCGGGTTCCACTCTCGCGTTGCCATCGTTAGCGTTCGGGCAATTTCGGTAATTTTTCCTGAAACTTGATAACATCATTTCTAGTAATTAGTAACCGTTTAAATATCATTCCAGTAAGTACCCTTGTTAGATGTTAATGGTATAATTTAAGAGCTTGCAAAGGATCAACTTTCCTTACTTATATATCAAGAATAAAATAAAAATATATATGTAAATACACAATAAAGTCCTTGACTAGGCACCAACCAGCAATCTGGAGGTACCAAAAGAAATCAAGAAAACTTGTTGACCATTCTTTGTCTTTTATTAAATTTATGGTATAGCAGTTGCGAACCACGGAACAAAGTCCTTATAACCTAAGTCTGAAGAATCTTCTCCTTGTTCTTGTCGATAACATCATAACATAACGACGACAATGAGAAAGAATTCGATTGCCGAGTATGCCGCATCTTATGGCACAGATACCTACGTGCGCAGAATAACGCCCGTGGCGATGCCGGTTCAATCCCATCCTAATGGCTTTTATTGCAGGCTCCTTTGGGAGCGGGGAGTTTGAATGTTTGGATTACAATTTATGGCAGTTAAGACTTCGCTCTGATAGGTGTAAAATGTACGAGTATCTATATCTATCTATAAGTAGATATAAAATCAACTCAATAACGCTTTTAGGTAAAAAACGACCCGACTGCAGTAGGGACTGGGATTTTAAATCACAGAAATAAGTTGTATATATTTTGTAATCGCCTTACAAAAACCTTAATTTTGATACCACAATACATAGGTTCAAGAAAAAAAAATTACTCAGAATATAAGTGAATCTAACAAAGTATCATTTAACAAAATCGGTTTTAAGACGTTTTTTGTGATAAGGGAATATAGCGATAGACATACAAACATACCTACATGCTACAAATACAACACACATAAATAAATACAGGCCAAAACATAACTTAAGAAGGTTCTTTGTGTTCCGGTATTGCTGCAATAGAGTAAAATGGTTTTGGTGTTACAAAATTTCATTTCTACAGGATATTTTGTATTTTTTACTTTAAATATTGCACAGCAGGCATCACAAGTTATTTCGAGATCTTTCTGCCATTTAGATCGCAACAAAGTTAGGCAGGCACCTGAGGGGAGGCCGGGGAAAGTGCTCCCTGCCCATGAATATTTGATGCGTTAGCGGCATGCAAATATTGTGAATGACAGTAACTCGGGGATGTATTGTTTTTTTTTTTAAAGATAATATATTATTATCTTAGTTTAAAAGTTATACGTAAATGTAAACCAACTAACTAAATAAAAAAAAACAAACTGAATGCCTTTTTATAAAAGATTTTATATAGATGTGTGATAGTGTAATGTTACATTTATTTATTGGCATCTGGGTAATACGTGTATAATTTAAATCTTGGGATTAAGCAAAAAAATAAAAATTCTGCCTGTGTATACTACCCTGAAATAGGCTACAATACCATCGTTACAGGTCGGGCACTTTTTAATTTAAAACTAAAGAAACCAATAGAAATATGCCATTTAACTTTCGACTCAAACCAAACGGTAAACAAAAGTTTTCAGCAGCGAGAAATTCAAGAACAATTGTAAAACAGCGTTCATTATTTTGGTTTGTTGGATAATGCGGGCTGCAGTTACATGAGAAGACAACGGAACAGAAAGAAAGCTTTATGCGATTGGGCCGAGATTGGTACACTCACACAATAGCTGCACATTTAACTCATTTCGGAATGAGCGAGAAAAATAAAAAAACTCAGTTTCTCTCCATCACTGACCGCATGTACTATCCATATACTACACTACGCCTGCCACTGCGAAAATTGAATTACTTATTACGCATATGTGCATAGATTTGTTGCAGCATGCTGCATACAAATTGATATAAAATAGTAATTTATAAATTATAGTTACTTCTTTCAAAAGTTAATTACTTCAATAAGTTCGAAATAAAATATAAGTACAATTAAAATTATATTTACTTAGTACAAATTTATGGTATCTAGTTTCACTTTGTCAAATTAAATGAGATTCAAAAATTTATTAAAAAGCTTTATATTTTATTTTTTATTGTTTAGTTGGCATATAATGTTTCAAGTATGCGATTAATTTAATATGTAATAAAATATTACATGTATAAACAAGACAATTAAAATAACTTAAAAAAAAAACTAAAGACTTACATAATACTAAATAAAAATAAAAGGAAAACAAAAATACTTACCAAAAATCATAGAAAAGGTCCATGTGGCAATATTCTGAAGATGCTGGCAGCATTTCCTTGTTGGATTGCCAAACTTATTCGTTGGCCGAAGAAAGCGATTAATTATATTCATACGAAGGCAATTCCTAAAACAAATTACAGTGAGTATGCCTCACACGTGTGTGTACCGATCTCAGTACAGTTGTATGTAGTTTTTCTCTGTTCCATTATTTACTCATGTAATGGAAAGTATTGATCTTCTGATCTTGGGATTATTTCGGAATGGGACGGGAAAACCGCAGTGCAGTGAGAACTGGGTTTACATTTCGAGGATTTGCGATCAAACTTGGAAATTGGCATTTGTAATTATATCATCATGTCAATTAGTTACAATATGCTGTCATGCTTAATACTGCTCGTAGATAACATTTATGTATATAATTTGACTAACTGACTGGCGGATTGATGCTTTGGAGTACCGCTTTTTCTCCATTTGCGCTTCAGTTGTTGGTAGTGTCTGACGTTTTAATGTGGTATAACATATTATCGTTCAATATTTTAGAGTATTTGTAAGCAATATTTTTATGCTATTTGATTATACTGCAAATATTCCTTGTAGAAATTACATACAATATTTAACACCGTTTATTCATTGATATTATTAAATCTCTTCCAAGCTGGTCTGGGAGAAAAAGAAAAACATAGAATGTGCCAGCTGCTTCTCTTCCCGCGCAAGCCGTAAAAGTCGTCTGAGGGAATCGCCGAATGGGGAAATCATGACATAGGCGATGCGGCTAGCGACCCATCACTATTGATTTCAACTACCATTATGCTAAACGTGGCCCAAGATCTTATGGCTCTAGTCTCTGTCTACCCCGTATGGGATAAAGACGTGATTATATGTATGTATGTATGTATCATTAGATTCTTTAACATAGAAATAGTAGGCTTGTGTCAAAAATAGTGACAGGTTCATAAATAACTTTAGTGTATCTCTCTTATTAGTGCTATGGCCAATACTTGCTGGTAACAAATGAAGTCCCTGCCTACCCCTGCATTAATAAGACGAAATATATTGTTTGTTTGTTTGTATTATCATACTAATACATAAAAAGTATCCAAAAAATTAACTAGCCAAAGTCTAAGCCAAAGAAGACGTTTTGTCTGTTTATTATAACTTTATTGTACTAAAACACAAGTGAATACAATCACATGACAGGGAATCAAACCTAGAACCTCCCGATTAGCGTATTATCGTGTTAACATTACGTCACGGAGGCAGTAAACAAACCCACAAACACGTGTCAATATCATAAAGATCGTCATGTTTCGTTTATCGGTGTGTATATCCCCTGTTTTTCGGATGCTGTGACAACGCTAGACAAATGACTGTACCGATAACCGGAGATGTAATCCCGAGGCGTTATAATTGGGGTGCTTGTCGCTGAAGAGGGTAGTTTTTTGTAAGATTTTGTTGGCCTTTTATTAGGAAATATAAATAGGCATTGCATCGCCTGAGGCAGATTTATCAACTGAGTATCTCGATATGTAAGTATATAAGGTGGAAACAAATCGACTGCAAATATTTTAAGGGCCGATTCAGACCACTATACTGAACAACTTTTCCAATAAACTTATTTCGAAATACAAAAAAAAAATATCTTTCATACAAATTGAGAATTATCTGACCTGATCCGACAGCCTTATACAGTATGAACATCACTCTTCCTCTCAATATTCTTTAATCAGCTCCCTCTACATGAAATCCATTTGTTTGGGAGCATTTGAATATTTAATCTTTGAATTTCCTGCATAAAAGCAGTATATAATAAGAATCTCACCCATTATATATAATTTAATAAAATATTTCTGGGTAGAAGAGAAAAAAACCTTGAAAATATCTTTTTAAGGAAATTGCGACATCTAGCGATGAAAAATATCACAATGAACCCCATAGTGTAACTTCAATCAGTATTCACATCACAGTAAACTACATCGCCGACAGCGCCCTCTGCCCCGCGGCCGTCCGTCTTACCGTAACTAACCTTTTCCGGCGCACGTTCCCCCAGTCTCCCCTCGAGAGGCCACCCTGTGATGTTGAATATTTTATGGTCAGAATAAAATTGAGATGTGTTTTGGGTTGAAAATAAAATATTCTGAGGCATTTTGGAAATATACTGAATTAATTGAACGAGAATCTGAAACCATTAGACTTAGCCCATTTATTAAAATTTATCAATTTATTTACCAGAGTAGATTAAAATTAAAATAAATAAAAAGAAGTTTAGAATAATGGGCCATCAATTAAAATTAGCAGTCAGATCCGAGTTTCTATATGAATATTGTTTTTGCATGAAGAATATATTTTACTGGCTAATATCAAAGACTAATTTTAGTTTTTGAGATAATTAAAATTCACTATCAATCAACATTCTATATTTGTTTTTAATCCATATCCATACTAATATTATAAATGCGAAAGTCTGTCTGTCTGTCTGTCTGTCACCTCTTCACGGATAAACTGCTGGACCAATTGTGATGAAAATTGGTAGGGATGTTGTTAACGACCTGAGCTCAAACATAGGCTACTTTTGGGCGCGATATAACCGAGTCCCACGCGGGGCGAAGCCGCGGGGAACAGCTAGTGTAACTATAATTAGCTGTTCACTTCTTCAAGCCTAAAATTACAAACCGATTTTAAAATACATAAGTAGATTGTACATACTGGCGGAGCTCGATAGCCTAGCGCGGCGCGCGTATTTGTAACGATAGATACTGCGCGTCAAGCGACGGCGAGTGCGCGGCCATGTTTGGATTGGTCGTCATTAGAGTCATTTCTATCTTGAGCTCCTCCGTGCTTCGGAAGGCACGTTGAACCGTTGGTCCCGGCTGTTATCGGTAGATGGCAGTCGTTAAGCTATATATGTAAGTTGCCTTCAGGCAGCCTGACAAATCTGGCAATGTTGGCCACTAACACACCCGGGTCATGTTTCTGTGGGTCTGGTTTCCCTGTATAGGGTTAAGAAGGTCAGACGGCAGTCGCTTCATTGTAATTACCAGTTCCGCCAAATCCGGACCATGATCTGAAGCTCTGAAGCGTAAGCTGAAGATGCAACCGGGAAACACGCTCGGACGAAGAAGAAGAAGTACCTATTTAGTAGAAAAAAATAATATAGAAAATACTACGTTTATCAGTAACATACATAATTATATTTAGAAAAGACTGAACAATTAATTACAATTACAATTTACAACGCTCGTTAGATAAATGAACCATGTACCGGACAATTCCGCATCTCCCCTGCTTCCCCTCCTACCCGGTCGTATCCGGTGGTACCCGGTTATTGTACACGTACAATACAATACAACGCCAATAACTGCACCGTCGCGGAGGGGATGTGTTCATTAAAAGGGGGATTAAAGGGGTCGAGATTGGAGCGTTTGCTGGTGAATGTTAATTGTTTGTTGACACTATTATGTCTTATATTCTTTCTTTTAAAATCACAAGAATTTATGACATGAAATCTATAGACAGCACAAAAAACAGATATAGTTATTTATTTTGGTTTTCCGCTAACAGATTCATCCACATGTTTTCTTATGTCTCGTAAAAAAACTGGTGATTTTTTTTTTATCTTTGGGTGGGACCATAGATGTAGAAATAGAGAAGATGTATATATGATATTTTGTCATTTGGTGCAAAAAAGAGATGGCGGAAAAGGAAAGTCCATGAAAACGTTAGAGAAATATTCACGAGATTGGGTATGATCTTCTATCTCATGTGCGTCCACGCTATTTAGGAATCTAGAAGTATATGATCTAAGTGTGTCTATTTCATACCAAATAGGCAAATTGAAAAAAAAGAAAAAACGTAGCTGGTGACTAGTTCGAAACTACCCTATTCCCCAAAAATGCAATGAATCTAATCGCGCGATCGCCGCATTGTAAGTGGCCTAATCCGGCGTACAATTTATAGAGGGGCTCTTACAAATATTGTATTGTAATACGGCACCGTCTCCAACCGTTTAGGTTTAGGTTTACGCGCCATTTGCTTCTGAGTGTTATGACATATTGATAGTGTGAACCGGCCCATAGATTTTTAATATACTGCGTTTATATTTTGGTTTCATTCACGTCATGACATTGTTAAAAATATAGATGTATATTTTTTGTTTAAAGAAATATTCATGTATTTTGTTTTAAGTTAGGTGGTTCTATTAAATGTTATGTAAAAAATTAAAATAAATATGGACGTATTTATAATTCTGTTAAGTACTGTTATATACTTAAATTAAATTATCTGATATATAAAACATTGATATGGTAACAAATAAATTACAAGTAAAGTTTTCATACACAATAAATAAAACACACAACACAAACTGTTCTCTGCTTGACCCAAAGGTTGACTGTTAGATAATGCTTTTAGCATTAAGTCCGCCTATTGTATTTTTACAATAAAGTTAAATAAATAAATACAAATAAATAAGATTGATAGATAATAACTTTATTTGTATAACTGAGGCACAAATAGACCCCAGGAAAAGCCATACGGTTCGGGACGAAACCGGGAAATGTCTAGGATGACGATGAATATAATTAAGATTTCCTGTTACCCTATATTTTATTGAAGTGTTGCATACAAATAATCTAGAAAAAATCTTGGCTACGCAACATCTGAGAGTGGAAAGCAAGTGCAGCGGTTGCTATTCCGAAGAGCTAAAGACAGGATGACTTTAACAGACTAATCATGAACAAAGTGATTATAGCACTTTTAGAAAAAAAATACCAATAATATGATTTGTATTTTTTTATTTTGCTTTAAATACTTCAAACATATTAAAATAAATATATGTAGTTATCGTAATTCTTAGATAAAAATATTTATAATTTGTTCTCCCCCACATTCGTGAGCTAAATTAGGCCGCACTAACGTGCTACCACCGACCAATGATTTGCACGATCGTCCGATAAGGCTGCCCGCACGCGCCTTATAGGGAACTGAGAAGGAAAATTAGCCATTGCATTATAATCTGTTGTCCTTGGGGTGATAAATGTTTAAGATAAGATCGATTTGCTAGTATTATTTTATTACACCGGTAGTTTCAGCTTTTCTTAGAACGTCTTTAAAAAAAATAAACTTATTTTTTTTTATATTATTTGTAGTAATTATTATTTAGTCCGTGCGGTTGATTCCATGCAAAGCAATCATATCTTTTTTAATTTAAATATTGAAAGTTGTTTATTTACTTGATGGATTACGCAGATAAATAAAACATAAAAATATTTTATTTTTATGAACATTAAAAGAAATACAAACAATAACGATTAATTTCTTAAAATTCAAATGTTTCAATATAGTTTCGTACTCAGTCAGCATATGTAGGCCCCTATCGATGTGTATATACTTAGCTCAATATATAAGCTTTTCTAATTTTTTTTATATTTAAGTCCTTTGACGAGTACATAATACTTTAAAAACATATAGGAAAAGACATCCAAAGGCTAGTATACTTAAAGTTTAACATCACAAAGCTTTGAAACACAAAGAAAATCACTGACAAAAGGAGGCACGGCAGAGAGCACTCTCCTTGCAAGTATATGTAAATTGCATTTCCTTAGCGGATCAAGCTTAAATGAATATAGGTATACAAGTCAAAATATTCAGATAGTCGATATGTTTGCTAACATTTTTTTTATATAATTACAATATCCAGCTATTGATCACGATCCCACCTGATGTCAAATGTAAGATGGAGCTTGTTGACATATTAATAGCATATTCGCTCTAGCTTTAAAAAAAACTCAAATAGTATGTATTACCGGAAATAAGTCTGCAGTCAGGGAGTTGAATTTTAAGAAAGATATGAAAAAATTACTATTCAGGTTTTAATTTATGGACCTCACCCCCTCCTCACCGTCCCTTGCCCCAAATAGGATACACCATCCCATTTTCAGTTTACTGCATGGTCGTCGTTTGCTTGCATGATGTTTGTGCAGGGATAGATGCATCACATATTTTTGTGGCGATTTTATTTCGTGAAAAGGAACGTCAATATTTGTTACTCTTTTTCTTGTAGAGCCAAAACGACTAAAATTCAAGCAGCTACTTCATGTGTGATTATATTATCTGTTTTTATATTTTCTGTTATATATAAAAAAAAACTTCATTCATTATTTCAATTAAATCATGTTCACGCATCTCGGTCTCTTGTGCTTTATTTTACGACCAACAAATGACAGCTTGGACCAACGGCCGAACCTTGCCTTTGTTGGGTAGAATAATTTCATTATACTTTATCTTATGTTAACTTATGTCGGTAGACGTACATTTACTTCTCAAGTAATAAACCAGTCATCGATTGAACCTTGTCTTTGATTTACGTGGCCACTCGTTACACTGGCGACGAGCTGAATCGAGAACTTTCTAAACCGCGTGTAAAATTATTAAATAAATATGCCGATCGGAAAATTAGAAACGTTTGATATTAATTCCAAACAGTGGCCGACATATGTTAGGCGAATTAAACAGTATATTTTATTAAACGAGATCAAAGATGAGTTGCGGGTTCCGCTGTTAATTACGATAGTGGGTGAATCGATGTACTCGTTGATGTGCGATCTTTGTGCTCCTGAAAATCCAGAAGTGAAAAGTTTCGACGATTTAGTGCGGCTAGTGACAACCCATCTAGAACCACAGAGATCTGAGATTGCCGAGCGTCACGTGTTTCGCTTACGTCGACAACGTACTGGAGAATCCATGACGGAATACCTTCAAGATTTGAAACATCTAGCTACTACATGTAATTTCGGAGCTATGTTGGAAGAAAATCTTCGCGACCAATTTGTCTCGGGTCTAGCTAACAGCGCCATGAGATCGAGGATATTCGCCGAGAAAAATATTAAATACAAGGAAGCAATCGAACTGGCTCTGGCATTAGAGGCTGCCGAGAGACACGCGGAGGTGAGCGCGACGACGAGCGTCGCAGCCAAGGCCTCGGGGTCGGGCGGCGAGGCGGGCGAAGGCCTGCACAGGACGAGCTCGGCGCGGCCGGGGCCCGCGGCGGGCGGGGCCCGAGCGGCGCGCGGGCCGGCGGCAGCGGCGCGCGGACGGGGCGCGGGCGCCGCCGGGGCTTCGCGGTGCTGGCTGTGCGGCAGGGACCACCGGCCGGATAAGTGCCGTTTTGTAAATTATAATTGTGACGAGTGTAACCAGCGCGGTCATTTAAAAGTTATGTGCAATGAAGTGCGCGGTAGTGGTAAATACGGCGGCAGGCAACATTATGTTTCTTCGGAAGATGAAGACTTTTTTAACATCGAACTGGATTCTAAAGGTAACAAACCTTTTCGTATTGGTGAATGAATGAATGAATGAATGAATGAATGAATTTTATTGCTGCTATAAACATGGTAAAAAGTTATTAAATATAAAGTAAACATATGTATCACACGTTTAGTCAATAACTGACATGCAACAGACTATGTCAAAATTATTTAAATTAAAATTCTGTTAACAATTATTATTTACTATTCATTAATGTCAATAATGTAATGTGTGTTTATAGACAGTGACTTAATCCAGTGCGAAGTCGACACGGGTAGTCGTATTTAAGCTATTAGTGAAAATTTTTATAAGCAAACGTTTTCGCATAAACATATACAATCCGATAACCTACTTCTTCGTTGTTATTCGGGTACCAGGATCGAGTCACTGGGCTTCATTCGAGTCGATGTTAGATTAGGGGAAGTTATTGCAAAAGATTTAGCTTGTTATGTAATTAAAAATGGGGGTCGTCCACTTTTAGGACGCGATTGGATAAAAGCTTTAAATATTAAACAAATTAATTTTAACGAAATAGCCACCGATCCTTGTATTAACCGATTAGCAATGGAGTTCCCGGAAGTGTTTACAGATAAATCAGGAAACTGTAAAAAATTAATTCAGTTGCAATTAACCGATCATGAACCTGTGTACGTCCGGGCACGGCCAGTGCCGCTGGCACTGCGCGCGCGCGTCGAGCGCGAGTTGGAGCGGCTCGAAGCCGAGGGCACTATTTACCGGGTGGAGCACTCCGATTATGGCACGCCGATCGTGCCGGTCATAAAGGCGAACGGCGATATACGAATATGTGGTGATTATAAAGTGACAATCAATCCAAAGTTGAAACGGGAACCATACCCTTTACCAAGAATTGAAGAACTGTTTGCTAATCTTAGTGGTGGAATAGAATATAGTAAAATTGATTTGACTAATGCCTACCAACAAACGAGATTAACCGATAAGTCACAACCATGTACGGCCATAACAACACACCTAGGTACATTCGTATATCGTCGCACGCCATTCGGACTGACTTGCGTGCCGGAAAAATTTCAAAAATTGATGGAGGAGACGCTGCGCGGAGTGCCGGCTACGGTAGTGTTCCTGGACGATATCTGTGTAACTGGAGCTACTAGGAATAGTCATATAAATAATTTAAGGCAAGTTCTCACTAGGTTAAGGGACATGGGGCTAACTGTAAAACTTAGTATATGTAAATTCTTACAAAAAAGAGTAAACTACCTAGGATTTATTATTGACCAGTATGGCTTACATCCAGATAGAGAGAAAGTGGAGTCTATTATAGAGGCACCTATCCCAACGGATGTAACTCAATTGAGAAGTTTTCTGGGGTTGCTAAATTATTACGGAAAATTTATACCCAATTTAAGTATATTATTACATCCCTTGCATGAGTTATTAAGAAAAGGAGTGAGTTGGGAGTGGGGTAACGAATGTAACAAAGCTTTTCGGGAGGCTAAAAAAGCCCTTTGTAGTGATAAGGTTCTGGCATATTACGAGGAGGGGCGACCTTTGGTACTATCAGTGGACAGCAGCGCCTATGGGTTAGGGGCTATTTTAGCCCACCGATACGCGGATGGCAGTGAGCGGCCCGTCAGCTGCGTGTCGCGTTCACTTAATGACGCGGAAAGAAATTACAGCCAAATAGATAAAGAAGCGCTTGCTATATTTTATGGGGTCACAAGGCATCACCAATATTTGTACGGGAGGAAATTTGAACTGCGTTCCGATCATCAGCCCTTAAGTTATATTTTTGGAAAAAAAGGAGGGATACCTCAGACAGCGGCAAGTCGACTGCAACGCTGGGCCGCATGTTTAGCCGCATATGATTTTTCCATAAAATTCATCAATTCGAAACAGAATGGGCCAGCGGACGCGTTGTCTCGTTTACCGTTATCACAGAGGTGCCGCCCCCTCTCGGATGCCATTAGTTATGTAAATTTAGTACAGGAATGTATGCCTGTTGATTTTCATGAAGTTAGTAAGGAGACAAATAAGGATACCTTATTGTGTAGAATTGTTGGGTATGTTAAGTTCGGGTGGCCGGCTGTAGCAGGCTGTGATGAAGAAAAGCCATACTTTGCACGTAAAAATGATTTATGTGTAGATTTTGGTTGTTTAATCTATAAATACCGTGTCATTATTCCTCCTATCTTACGGGGCAGGATTTTGCAGGAAATTCACCAAGGCCATTTAGGTGTGAACAAAATGAAAAATATAACACGCAACTATGTGTATGTGTTACTTTGGATATCGATATTGAAACTTTGTGTCGTACTTGCGAACTTTGCCGCGCCGTCCGCGATGCGGCGCCGCGCGCCGTGCTGCACCCTTGGGAGTTCCCTACGGCGCCGTGGCACCGGTTACACGCGGACTTCGCGGAGTATGACAGAAAGAAATACCTTATAGTGGTTGATGCCCACTCAAAGTGGATTGAGGTACTTTCGATGACTCGCACCGATGCACAATCGACTATTACGGCTTTTATATCAATTTTCAGTAGATTTGGTTTACCTTCACAGCTTGTTACAGATAATGGCCCACCATTTTCTTCCCAGGAATTTAATGAGTATTGTGTTAGAAATTATATTAGACATACTACGTCTGCCCCATTTCGACCACAAACTAACGGGGCGGACGAAAACGCTGTTAAAACTGTTAAGAAGGCCATTAAGAGAGCCGTACTGGCTAGAGAAAATGTATCACAATCGCTTAACACATTCTTGTTTCACTATAGAAATTGTGAACATGCGTCGACGGGCGTGCCACCGGCAGTATTGTTAACTGGACGACGGCTAAGAACCCGTCTGGACGCCTTACGCCCGGATGTGGCGGACGTGGTGAGGTCCGCGCAGCAACGCCAGGTAGCCAATGCGGGGGGCACGCCCCGGCCCCACCTTGAACTGGGAGACACGGTACTCGCCCGTGACTATTCTTCGCGAGCAAAGAAATGGTCTACGGGCACTGTAATTCAGAAAACAGGGCCAGTTTCATACCGTCTCGATATGGGTAATGGTTTAAAATGGCGTAGACATCATGATCAAATTTTACCTATAGGTAATAAGGCTAAATTTTCTTTGGCACGGGCGAGTACTGGATGTAAGGTAGAAGAGAATGTTAGTGATGGAGAAGATAGTTTCGAAGACGCATCCGAAGCGTCTGGGGGGCAAGGGGCGGGGGCGGACAGCGTGAACTATCGCACGGCACCGGCTCCGCCCGTGGAGCACGGTCCGCCGCCGCCGCCGCCGCCGCCGCCGTCGCCGTCGCCGTCGCCTCATGCGCCTGAAGTATCCGCACGAACGTTGCGCGCGACGAGGCGAGCCCAAAATAAAAGTAAATTCTGATTGTTTAGTAATTTAAGATTTTGTTTTTTTTTGTTGATTTTCTATTATGTGGGGTTTAGCTAAAGAGGGGAAAAGTGTTGGGTAGAATAATTTCATTATACTTTATCTTATGTTAACTTATGTCGGTAGACGTACATTTACTTCTCAAGTAATAAACCAGTCATCGATTGAACCTTGTCTTTGATTTACGTGGCCACTCGTTACAGCCTTCTGGAGTACAAAATATTTATCTTTCTTACCAGACAATAAGGTCTTAATTGTAAATATTTTAAAAGACAGTCAAAAATACTTAAGACTTATGTAAGTACTTATATTTTATACAGTGAACTAAAATTGCCTTACCGTAATTCCCACGCAAATAAAACTCAATACATTCTTATTAATAAATGTTACAAAAATAAAATAAAGACATCGTGTTGATTAAAAGATATATGTTTAACGTATCTATAAATAAAACATCACAGACCGTTCTCTCAACTTACATATATATTGCCCCCAAGGAATGGCACAAGTTTACCGCTTTTCTAGAATATCCTATTGGACCCACAACATCACGCTATACAGCGTAGAGCTAGTTTATGACTAATGAAAAACTGAGTTATTTTATAGAAATTAAGTTTATTCGAAGCCAGTGTAATAACGTACAACCATTGACGGTGCAGAGATCACAAGAAGAGCGGGAAAACATTTTGACATTGACACATGCATGACGTTTGGGTGCGTTCTATAAATTCTTCATCCTCCCATAGACGCACACAAGCCCATTTTTAAATTGCAGTGTCTTAGCATTGCTTGTGGTGTAGCCTTGGTTAAGACATCAGCCACCATGTCGCCAGTGTCTATGTAGTGGATAGCAATCCTCCCAGACTGCGCCTTATCTCGAACAAAGTGGTGACGAATGTCGATATGCTTGGTTCTGTGCCTGAAACTAGAAAGATCTGTAAGCTTGATTGCACTTTGATTGTCACAATAAAGGGTGACTGGTACGAGAGTCAAATTTGGCCAAAACTCTTCCAACATTTGTTTTAGCCACATTGCCTCTTGAGTGCAACTTGAAAGAGACATATATTCCGCTTCAGTAGTGGATAGTGCAACTGTTTGCTGCCTGCGGGAATTCCAAGAAATTGCACCACCTTGATGAATAAATATGTAACCCGTACATGATCTTCGATCACTTTCATTACTGCCCCAATCTGCATCACAATAGCCATGCAATATTTCTTCCTTACTATCCATCTTATAATTTAATGTTAAATCTTGTGTTGATTTCAAATATCTTAAAATTCTTTTTAGACCATTCCAGTGTTGTATCTCTGGTTTTGAATTAAACTTGCTCAGTGTGTTCACAGCGTAACATATGTCAGGTCTACTACCTTGTTTTAAGCCATAAAGAGATTTCTTTAATAAGCATACTTGTGATTTGTTTTCTTCAAAATTTGGAGGTTGAAACATATATATTTCTTCTTCTTTGTCGCCCTGAAGGAAGGCTGAGACAGCATCCATTTGTTCTATATCCATATTATACTTAACTCCTAATGACAGTAGGAGTCGCAGAGATGTATATCTGATTACCGGTGAATAAACTTCATTGTAATCAAAGCCTTTCCTTTGTGCACAGCCTTTTATCACAAGCCTAGCTTTGTAATTTACTATCTCACCTTTTTCATTCCTTTTTCTTTTAAAAACCCATTTGCAGGATATAGGTTTCTTTTTAGGTGGCAAGTCACACAATACCCAAGTATTATTCTTCTTTAATGAGATAAACTCTGAATCCATGGCTTTCAGCCATTGCTGTGACTCTGGTCCAGACAGAGCCTCTTCAAGGGTTAAGGGGTCCTGGATTAATGCCATACACGCATATTCAATCCCATCTACTTCATCCTCAGTATTACCTAACCATCTCCGTGGTCTAAGGTTTACATAAGAATCGGGAGAATCAGTGAGTGTACAATCAGTGCTAGGTTCATATGTAGGATCTTGATTCTCAGTTGAATCTCTTGTTGAATCAAAACTTTCATCAGAACTAACAGTAGACTCATACGTATTATCTACAGCAGGGCTGGAAGTGGAGGTCCCTTCAACTTGACTGGTAGATTTTTCTAGGTCTAATGGTATTTGTAATCCAGTAGAAGGCATCTTTGAATCTGGCAATATTGCATTTTGCTGGCAGTCTTCTATAAATATCACATTCCTGCTCTTAGTAACCTTTTTAGTGTGTGGATCCAACAGTCTGTATCCCTTGGTATTCTCACAGTACCCAAGCAATATCATTTCAGTAGATTTTGGATCCCACTTCAGTCTCTTCTCTTTCGGCACATGCACCATGGCTTTACAGCCAAAGATTCTTATATGAGAAATATTTGGTTTGTTACCTGTCAATTTCTCCAGTGGTGTCATGTAGTTAAGAACACGAGTTGGGGAACGATTAATTATATGAGCAGCTGTCTCCACTGCCTCTGCCCAATATCTCTTTGGTAATTCAGCATCAAAAAGCATGCACCTGGCTCGTTCTGCGAGTGTGCGGTTCATGCGTTCGGCTAACCCGTTTTGCTCCGGGGTATATGGTGCTGTTGTCTGATGCCTGATACCATGACCTGCCAAGTAATCAGTCAGTTGTTTATTTATATATTCTAAACCATTGTCTGTCCGTAATATTTTTATTTTATAATTAAATTGATTTTCCATTTCCTTTTTATAGAGTTCAAATACTTGTTTAATATTAGTTTTATTTTTCAGAAAATATACATTAACTTTTCTAGAATAATCATCTACAAAAGTGATGAAATATTTAGCTGCACCCATTGATATAGTCTCCATGGGGCCACACAGATCAGAATGTATTATTTCCAATGTAGCACTTGCCCTAGTGCCAGTATTACTAAATGGAAGTCTAGTCTGTTTTCCTTTCAAACAGGTTATGCAATTATTTTCCTGAATTTCTGTAGAATTAATTAATTTTACTCCTTGAGTACATAGTGGCAATCTGTTGACATCACTATAATTTAGGTGTGCCATTCTCCTATGCCATATATCTACACTATGACTATCTGAGGTTGAAACAAATGCATTGACCTTATATGTATTTAACTTGTACATGTTATTAGTTAGTCTCGCCGTTGCTACAAGTTCTTTATTTTTATTAAATATTTCACAACCAGTTTTATTAAATATAACTTGACAGCCATTACTCGATAACTGACTAACTGACAACAAGTTAGCGCTTAATTGTGGTACATATAATATATCTCTTACCTGAATGTGGTTTACTTTGCCATTTTTATCTAAAAGATCCAGATCTACATTACCAATTTTCTGCACGGTGACGGATGTACTGTTAGCAACCATTATTTGTTGTATCCGAGGTGCCCGGACATTATACAAGCCATCAGACCTGTTGGTCATATGTAGCGATGCTCCTGAATCTACATACCAGTCCACATCATTTATTTGTCCATCTGATGCTGAAAACACTGCTGCAAAACCTTTATCACCATTTTTCTTCTTTGTTCTACAGAATTTACTTATGTGACCATACTTATTACAACTGTAGCAACGGGGACCACTGGGCTTATTATTTTTATAATCATTTTTGGGAGTATTTTTGTCATGCTTTGTGTAAAGAACAGAGACGTTTGTATCCTTGACTTCCTGAAGTAATTTAGTCTTTATTGAGTCTGTACATATCTTTACACCGGAGCTCTCAAGTCCCATGATCATTGGTTTGTAAATATCCGGCAAACCAGCCAACATTAGAGTGCCCAACCACTCATCATCGACATTAAACCCTATATTTCTCAATTTGTGAGCAGTGGTTACAATTTTGTTCACATAGTCTTCAATGCTTGAACAACTATCCAAAGTTGTGTTTACTAAATCTCGGAGCAAACCAACTTTTCTTGTTAAACCCGAGTCTTCAAACGCATTCTGTAGATTAAGCCACACCTCACGAGAAGTCTTTGCTTCCTGAACATGGATATAATTTATCGGATCCACGAGCAATATAATTTTCGACTTTGCTTTGAGGTCGCGTTTCGGATCTACAGCTTTATCGGCGGGTTCCACACATTCCCAAAGATCTTCGTGCTGTAGGTACGTCTGTACAGCGAATTTCCATGTGCTGTAGTTCTCTCTTCCCATCAATTTATCTATTTGGATGTTGGACATAGCCATTTCGGTACAATGAGATTGCAATTTTCTATGTCCACCTAAAAATCAAGAAAAACACTCCGCGGAACTTAAAATCTTTACGGAAATAACTTACTGCCCTACAAATATGGGTCTGGGCCCATAACCTAATGAAAAACTGAGTTATTTTATAGAAATTAAGTTTATTCGAAGCCAGTGTAATAACGTACAACCATTGACGGTGCAGAGATCACAAGAAGAGCGGGAAAACATTTTGACATTGACACATGCATGACGTTTGGGTGCGTTCTATAAATTCTTCAATGACACGTCTTTATTATACGGCCAGTACAGAGCAGTAAACTTGACACTACTCCTTAGGGATCTAAAAATTTTGATCACCTTGTTTTCCTTAAATAAAATAGATTACTATACTTAAATAACCTACTATTGATATATTTTATTTCCTTCCATGCTGGTCTGGGAGAAAAAGAAAAACAGAATGTAGCAGCTGTTTCTCTTCCCGCGCAAGCCGTAAAAATCGACTGAGGAAATTGGCGAATAGGGAAATCATGACATAGGCGATGCGGCTAGCAACCCATCACTATTCGGCCATTCTCAATTTTGGCATTCTTAGTCTAATTACCACAACCCTTTTAAGTTTTTGAACTTATTCATGAAATATGACTGTAGAGAGAATGAATATGAATCAATTGTGAATTTAATCGTATTGGCATTTATTTAGCTTATGTAGTATCCAAGTTATCGGTATCTAAAATATTTGATGGTTGTGACAATTAGAAATTATAAATTTACCTCGTCCTGGTAATTAGAAACTTGAATTTTTCCACATAAGTATATTGAATAATGACCGCTTATGTAATTAAAGAAGATATTTACATATTATATATTAATTTTGTTAAGAAACTATCATATAAAACGCAACAATTCAACATTATAATTAGTTTATAATTGTTTGAGTTTGCTTAAATCTAACGGAAATAACAGCTGTTTTGGTTTTTAATTGACGGTGGCGCTAGTGTTCACCGAGGTATCACCTTAAATAACAGCTGTTATATACTTATTTTTAAACAACAGCAGCGATGGCAATTAGAAAAGTTGTGGCAATAAGCGTCGTGGCTCTTAGAGAGAAACATGATTTTTAAAAAAAAAAGCTACTTAATAAACAGAATTCTCATATAGACACATCATAATCCATAGAGCCCAGAAATCTGCTTTATTTTCAATAAACAAAAACAAGTTAACAATAACTCATAAGTTTTTAATCAAGGCTACATGAATTAGAAAAGTCGAAAACCAAAGTCATGGCAATTGGATACTTAGGTATCTAATTGGCGATTACGCGACTCAGCGCACAACCACACTCGACGAGTACCTCGACAACACAGACGGCTCGGGACCTGTGCTATAGTGATGTGCCAGAGATTCTTATTTAGGGATGTGCGCCCTCGATTGCAAGTGGTTTTGGCAATTATTGTCAAAGGTCGGACACGTCTTCATTTGATAATTTTGACTAAGAAAGTACTAGTAACTTGTTGTATATTTGATATGTTGTTAAATATATATTCCTTAATATAAAAAACCATCTAAAATAACTAAAACTCTTTCTCTGAATTAGTATTAGACAAGTTTCCAAACTGGGAGAGCGCGTGGACGCGTCGTGGTAATTTAAGAACAATGTTTTGAAATATTTTTTCTGTTATACTATGCAATATAGAGATATTTTTTAAAGTGCAACACATAGAAATAGTTGTTAGCTACTTTACAAAAAAAACAGCACCTAATATTATTATGTTTACATGAAAATTTTGCACTGGACGCTCTAAATTAAGCCTTCTGAGAATGGCCGTATTGATTTCCTGTTTCAACTATCATCACGCTAAACGTGGTCTAAGGTATTTTGGCCCTAGGCTCTGTCTATGTATGTACTCTTACTTACTTTGCTGGCTCATCGACCCGAAGTAGATCTTGGCGATATTTTGTGCGATGGCTCGCTAGTTTACAGCACCCATCTTACGGTCAGTTTGGCATATTTTATTTCCTTAGCTTTTCCTTTTCGCATTTAGGGTAAACAATTTGAAAGTCGGTTGAAAACATAGTTACGAGGAATTAAGGGCCTCATCCTTTTGCTCAAATGTTTTCGAAAAAGGAACAAGTAGTGATTGTCCTCTACGTGACATCGTTATGGAGAAAAAACGCATTAAGAGACGAAAAGAAAGTTAGAGGGTTGTTCACCCTAAATGGATTTTTTGTGATTATTTGTAAGCTTAGTTCGCACTATTCTTGGTGGAATAGGTACTTAAAGTTAATAGGCACATTATCCACCTTTTTTATTTCTGGTTATGTGGTTTATTATACTATTAGGTAGGTTGAGGTTTGATTGAGAGTGGTTACCGTAGCCAATGGACGCCTAGAACTTTTTTCATGTTATTTTTGAAAGTCCTCATGGTGAAGTAAAGTTCATTTACATTTAAAATAAATTTAATAAATAAGATTTAAGTCATAAAAATTTATTTCTTAACATGTATGGGAGAAAAAAGTCAAAGTATACAGCTATAGTCAAAGAATTTGGAATCGAGTGCGGTTGACGCGAGGCAAGTTTTTCTTTTTTAATCTATGGCTTTAATTCGATATATTTCCGAAATTTATTTAAATTAACGTAATTTGAAGAAAATAAATAATTAAAATTATCAAAAATATTACAATAACCAAATAACCTAACAATTTAAATATGTACGTACTCATTATATATATATAACAAGTACCTACCAGTATATATAAGGTACGTATCTAAAGCCTGGGTTGTAGAGTGTGAATGTCCAATATCAGCAAGGCGACTATATGAATGACTAGACACATTTTTCTTTTAATAATAAAAATAATATAGTAAACATTTTTAAACATTTAATTAACCTATTTAAATGCTATTCCGACAATATATTATATATATAATATATAATATATATTTATATAAATCGAATGGAAAGATTCAATTTAGCCTAAAAGATGGTAATTATAATTTCCTTTTATTTTGAAAGCGGACAAAATGGCGTCATTTCCTTTCATTATGGCACTAGAATTACCTCGGTAATTAGTTTATTTATGGGCAAATAAAATAGGTGCTTAATACAATTAGTTAGGGAGATTCTAAGATTAACTTATATTAACTTCGAATTCAATAAATACAGGTTTGAAATTAGCAATTAATAGTAGGAGCTCATGATAGAAATACTACAAGCGATATTCTTGAGCTCCTTCATGCTTTGGAAGGCAATTTGGTATTGACTGTTATCGCGACAGTCGCTGAGCTATGTTATAAGTACAATTTTCAAACAACAAAATTCCAATTTCTCCGTGCAACGATAGACACTATAACCGTAACCATATATCGCATTAAGAGACAAAACATTTCAGCGTAAGATTACCGCAAGAAAACTCCACAATATTGCGTTTCCTGCGCACCACAATCATTATTTACGCCAAACTACACATGGAAACTACACACCGATGTTCTAACTTCCCATTAGTGTCCACAATGTTTAACTGCAGTTTGCAACGGCACTATTTCAAATCATTAGAGTTCGTATTCCCCTGGCTGTTGAATTACTTTTTGTTGTCACTGTTTTCATAGAGCGAGCTTGTGGTTCATACGCGTAATGTAAATAAAATTGGTCACACTTTTTAAGATATTAATCATTCAATATGTTGATTTTGGTATTTACTTGTTTTTTGTGGTATCCGTTTTTTATGACTACTCAAAACTGTCTTTTTAGAAATTAAAAGTCCTTTCTAAAACGCTGCAAATTTTCAGCTTCGAAAAATATATGATTCGGAAGTAAAGTTGGCCCATTAGAAATCTATATTACTTTTAAAAC
Source organism: Apomyelois bistriatella (assembly GCA_947044815.1). NCBI lineage: Eukaryota > Metazoa > Arthropoda > Insecta > Lepidoptera > Pyralidae > Apomyelois > Apomyelois bistriatella. The sequence continues at coordinate 342,652 of OX345696.1, forward strand.
TTTTATAGTAACACCAAAAATAAATTTAAACTATTTGACCCCGTGGCGTAATAGTTAACATACTATCACTTGTTTAGAGATTTTGGGTTTGAATCTCAGTCAGAGTTGTACGTAAGAACAAGTTGGAAAAGGCCCTATTATAATTTAAAAAAAGTATAGATAGACATATATACCTATATCTTGGGTGTCTATCTATATTTATATGTTTTTTTGTTATACCATATGTCTAGTATCGTTTATTTATCGCATGACATTATTTACAGTCGTTATTTATATTTAGCAGTAGAACTAGTGTGATACTGTGAGTCGCAATTCTTTAACAACAGATACACCAGCCAATGTTTTGTCAATTAAATATAATGTGAGTTAATTCAATATCCGAAAACACAATTTCAACTTTAAAACTATCTCAATCTGTGTGAATATTTATTTATATAATCAATCCCGCGCTCTACAAAAAAATCTATACTACCTCTAACCTCGCAAGAGAAATGGCTTCATTTGCTCCCCCGTGTTCCCTTGTTGGCGCACATTGGTGTAAGCAATTACTGTAGTATTTTGTTTCGTGGACCGAGCAAATTTAATGGCTCGCCCGAGCGTGATCAAGATATTTTTTGAGTTTTGTAGATTTCTATTTGGAAGGGGAAAAATGTAGTAACTAAAACTAACTATACTCCGTGGTTTCACTCGTGTGACCTTTAACCTTTAACCTTTTAACCTTTGACCTTCCCCAAGAAAGCTATCAACCCCGAGAACCAATCAAATTATGACAAGGAAAAACCAGTCTACAATGTTAGTAACGCACGCACCCGTAGCTTTGTTCGTAGACAGTCTACGAACGGTCTACGAAATCTTGTAGCCGCGTGTAGTGCGTGTAAATATTATTTTAACAGATTTAAACACATTTCAAAATTTATTTATTAATGAATGATGAATACAGGTAAATATAACGTTCTTATTCTTTGATTAATATCACTTATATCCTGTCTAATAATAAACAATTTAATTAGAAACATCCTAATGAATGTGATTACATAATTTTTATTTGTACGTTGGCAATCAATACATCCCGAAAAATGCGCACGCTTATTATTATGCAAGGCAGTAGCCTATTTATGCTCATATCTCGAGAGTGTCACTAAGGCGCTGCCAACTTGTAAGCTTTTCGCTGACTCCCACCCTCAAACGAAACACAACATTACTAATATTATAAATGCTAAAGTCTGTCTTTCTGCTGGACCAATTTTGATGAAATTTGGAATGGACACATTTATAGACCGGTGGTAAAACTTAGGCTGCTTTTTGGCGCTATATAATTCAGTACCACACGGGCAGAGCCAGCGGCAATAGCTAGTTTTATAATATATAGAGATAAACAGCTAAGAGCGCGATCTCTTCAGGTAAAAAATCATTATCTCTCATTAGTGGAAGCTGGTCATTGATAGTAGTATTTTCATTCACTAGGTTCTATATTATACTGGTAAATTTTTTTATATAAATATTTATGTGTATGTATGTATGTATGTATATGTATGTATGTATATGTATGTATGTATATGTATGTATATGCATTTATGTATGTATATGTATTTGTGTATGATTCGTGTATGTTTTTTTTTTTTTTTTCATTCATAGTTTATTATATTATTTATTTCATATTTGTTTTGGTACCGCCTACCGCATTTTTTTCCACGTTGTTCCTATCTACCCTAAGGTTGGCTGGAAGAAATTGCATCAGCGATAAGTCCGCCTTTGTACACATTGTTTGTATTTGTATTCAACATGTATAATTTGTATGATAATGGTACAATAAAGAGTATATCTATCTATCTATCTATCTCTTGTAAATAAACCAGAACAATCCTCATAAGTTATTCAGGACACAGCTTAAAGACTTGGGAGCTTTGAACGGATACAATGGTAGGTTTTGCTGACTTAACTATATTGGCATAGTCAACATGTGGGTGGGTATTTTTAAATTTAATGACCTCCGACGACGAATGACGACCTCCGTGGCGTAATGGTTAACATGCCTGACCGCTACTCAGGAGGTCCCGGGTTCGATCCCCGGTCAGGTTAGGATGAAAAATGATCTTTTCTGATTGACCTGAGTCTTGGATGTTTATCTATATATGTATTTGTTATAAAATATAGTATCGTTGAGTTAGTATCCCATAACACAAGTCTCGAACTTACTTTGGGGCTAACTCAATCTGTGTGATTTGTCCCTATATATTTATTCATTTACTTAGGGTGTTCAACAAGTCTTGACGTGTCTGCAAACTAAGCATACAGCATCAGTTTTTGTGTCCATTATTAAGTGTCGTCAATCACAAGAGTTTACATAACACAATACAAATGTGTACATGTTACCTTGGGACTTAGCTCGCGGTTCTTACATCACGAAGATGCAATGCACCAACCTATAAAGCTACCGCTACTTGGTCGTTTCTGAGAGGATCTGGTATTAAAGTACTGGAATGCCCTTGCTATAGTCTGATCTTGTACCCTGTGACTTTGGGTTATTTCCGTTTATGAAAAAACAGATGAAAGGGCGTAAGTTTTCTACAGACGAGCAGTTGATTGGTGCTTTTGGGACAGAATTTGATTTAATTAATAAAGAATTAAGTTGGAGGGTTGGATAAACTAGTGTTTTGTGGGTATTATTAGATTTATTGATTGTAGTAAGTCTTATTTGGAGAAAATATAAATATTTATAATCACACGTTTCATTGTATATTTGATTAATAAATATAGCAATCACACGACAAAATTTATTAAACACCCTATGTATTATTGTTACGAAGAGGATGGGAGATGATCGGGTAGTCAAGTATGCGGACACAGAATGACCAAGTGGAAAGCGTAAGAGGAGCAACACCTTTTACGTATAACGGGATAAAATCCCTCTATTATAAACACTCGGTGATTTCAGTACGTAGTCGATTACCAGAAACCACGGTGATTTGATTAAAGTAGTTCCATAAAATCTTTACAAGTGCATTTTTCATACTAGTCATCGTATCAAACAAGATTACGCCTGACTTACGCAAACTTTTGCCACCGTACCCCACTTTGAATCCCCAGGGATCCCACATAATCCCGTTTCCTACATCCTCCCTTTGAAATTAAAAGGAAAACATTTATATACGATCTTCAATCTTAACTATTCAGCAATAAGTTGGATTTTGCAATGCTGTTGTGTTTCGAAAAAGAATATATTTTAAAATGTTTTCCTGTTTGAAAATGAGCATTAAGAATTTTCTGGAACAGAATTTAAATGTAGGAGAAAAGCGAACTGCAATCTCAAAGTTAGAATCAAGTTAGCGAAGTCCAGGCGTCTGTCTGTTTGTCAGTTGTACTTTTGTAACTTTAAAAGATGTTTAAAGTTACGCCAGCGCTTTGATAGAGCATGTTGCAATGATAAAATTTCTTCTTACTTACTACTACTCAAGAACTTTGAACTTAAAGATTATTGAGTCGCCTATCCAGTAAGCCTAGTAACTGAGGTAGACGTTGAGGCAGCGTCTCCACTTACGCAGCCGAGGCAGCCGCTCGTGGATACACAGCTTTAGAAATAATTGCGTCCCGAGGCTTTCTTATAGTTTTTCACATAACTCCTAGCTATATAGCTCGCCTGTATTTTCTCCAAAGTCTGACTTTCGCTATTCATAAGAATGTTCAATTAAAACATTATCATTTACATAAAAGTAAAAGGTTACTCGTTCATGTAACATATGAATTAACATATTAGTAAATGAGTGAGTGAGTGACCAAATGCACAGAAAAAAAAAAAAACTAAAAAATTGGCTTAGTAATTAGTAATTAGCAGCTGTAAACGGATTTCCTGAAATCCCCTTGGGAAAGGTCTCGGGAATAAATACACCTTTGATAAACATTGTATCTCAAAATTGACGTTCAAGTGAGTCAAGCACTTTGTATAAAAAAGTATAGAAAAGCGTGCGATGAGCAGAGATGAGAGGGGTGAAAAGGACCTAGGTACAGAGTAGTTACTTACAGAGAACAAGACTTTTAAAGTAATAAATCTATAAGACAATTTTGACTTAGCGGCGTAACATATCCATAGTCAATTTATCAGTCTTAAATATTTTATTAATGGTATTAAATATTTACAATACACATAATATATAGAACACATAATTTCAAAAAATTATATAACACAAAAATTGTAATTAAATAAATACTTCAACTATAAGTTTTTACATACAAACATTCAACTTTTAATCTACAAAATTTTAACTTAGATAAAGTAGATCTTGAAATATTACGACAACTAAATATGAACGTCTTTTAAATCTTAAACTAGCTTTTGCCCGCGGCTTCGCCAGTATGAACTTCCCTCGGAAACAGTGCTTTATCTCGAGATGAAAGATATCCTTTGTCCTTCTCCTGGTTCTAAGCTGCCTCCCTACCAATTTTCAGCCGTTTTTGAGTTATAAATTGTGTAACTAACACGACTTTCTTTTATATATTTTCTTTTATAGAGCAGCTTGTGCGAAATGTATTAATCTTGTAATCAACACGAACTCAATAAGTCTCTGTTATTATATCTACTTTATGCGGCTGGTACGACGCGCTGCGGGTCGGCAGCGATAGGGCACGGCACGGAAAGTTAAGGGCTCTCCACGTGACCTTTGTTTGAACGAGAATCGAACCGGTTGACTACGGACGTGTGGAGGACCATTGATTTGCTGCCTAACGTCCGATGTTTTAATTAATTATGTCTGTGAGTGGATGTTGTTCATCTGATACAAAACCTTTGATTTTCAAAAGTTCAAATGTCATAGAGAATTGGCAATAGTATAAACGAAATTAATTAATTTTGTATGCCTGCTGGCGCACACAAAGGACTGTTTACATTTTCACTAATAACTTTTGTAACCTGTGTATCACAAAATAAATTTTATTTCTATTTTATTTACATGGTACTAAAATTATGATTATTATCTATTATGAAACTAAGCCTACTTTTTAGCATTCCTACTAACAATATCGATCCTTATTATTAACTACCTGTTCCCCGCTTTTTCACGTACTATTATACATTTTTATTATATATTTTTTATACGTTATTATTTAATAATATTAGTGAAGTAAAATTAGCCGCTAAGATTAGTCTTCTGCTCACTAGTATATTAAATTTTTCAAAAGATGGCGCTGAACATGAGCATGGAACGGTGAAGAGAGCTCTGATGTCGAAGGTCTGAGCTATTGCAGTAATAGCATCAATTGTTTAGTTCTAACTTAGCTGAATTTAACGCCAACATACAAACTCACAAACATTCCAAATATTCTCATTTTCTTTTTCTCTTATATATAAAAATTATTTGCTGTTCGTTAGTCTCGCAAAACTCGAGAGGCTTAATTTTTTTCTTGAAATATTTTGTGGAAGTTCAGGGAAGGTTGAAACGGTAAGAAAAGTGCGTTCAGGCAGTACAAAGTTCGCGAGCTCAGCTATACAAACTTTATATAAATATAACAACTAGAATTCTCATAATAAATTATTTCACGGACTCTTTCTAGATTGAAATTATTAATTTAGCAGTACTGCCAGCGGAGCGAAAGGTGACCCTGCTGTCGAAGGGCCTCCGGTGGAACACAAAGGCACAAAGGGCGGCTTCACGCAGGGCTGTCTGTACACGTGCCCTTTGTTAGAGCCGTGGAAATAGGGCTGTCACGAGTACTTTATTTTTAAAAGGTTACATTGAAAAGATATCAATAACTAGTCGCTTGTCCCGGCGGTTTTAAGTTTGATATCTATATTTTTTGTGCATATAACATACAAGTACATATAAAAATATTTATCGGTTATAGATCACGTCTACCTTATTTAATTATTTTAATAAATTTAAAAGCCTTCCAATCTCATGCGAGGTTTAACATATTTCGAAATAGCATTCTATTTTATTTAAACAAATTGTTTTACAAGTATACAATAATTCTTAGCTTTTACAAAAGTACTCTGTGATACAGAATATGGGTATACTTATGACTTACGATCCTGTGGATCTTGACCTCCGACACGAGAGTTCCCTATCCTGGTGGGTCGTCCTGGCCATCGCTGGAGGGTTGATTTTGAGGAATTGCTTTGAGAGATGAAGTACATTATATACCTGGAAGCCTTTCAGAAAACCGACCTTTTTATTTATTTTTACCAATCCTCGTAAATACCGTCTGAATCCAGGCACAATAATTGTTATGTGGCATACTCGTGCGCAAAACAAGCGGAAGTATTCTTATTTAGCTTATAATAACTACATACCTTTGTGCCTCATTTTTATGTAATTTTATTGTTTTGTGTCCTACATACTAATAAAAACTATTTGTATTGTATGGTATTTTACAACAACTACATAACATTATAGGAATTAATTTAAACAAGGCAATATAAATTTCAATACCAATACAAGATGTAGTAAACGACTGAGCGGGTAACTGTATCTATTGTTAAGTGGAGCTTTGTAAGCTGCGAGCTTTTGTATCGCTTGTTTTGTTTCAGCGGCTGGGGCGGGCGGGTCGAGTGGATCGTGTCAATTGGCAGTGCTAGGGATGTAGCTCGGAAATATATATTAATGAAATTGTAAATAGCTGATGATAAAAAAAGAAAAAAAGAGATTTATATTTTTTTAATTTTAGTCTTTATGTATGGCTGTATGTATGACGTATCCTAAATCTACGACACGGAATTGATATTAATTTTATTTCAAGGATCGCTAGAGAAAAAATGTCTTTATTTATTTTTCACTTCTAAACTACTAATGCTACTAATCTAAAATTGGAGAAAGCCTTGGGCATTTTTCGTCGTAAAAAAATAGAGTGAACCTGCGTGCATCAGATAATAAATTTTACATATCTTTATTTCAAAATTTGCAACTTCTACAGCGTAGAAGTTGTTTTTATAAAGGTTCGTAACTAAAAAATAAACTTGATTAGCGTGGAATCTACGCTAAGCAAGTTTATCTAGCACGAAATAAAAATATGAAAACGCGCACAAAACTAAATTATAAATATTATGCTAACCTACTAACTACCTAATCGCTAAATGCGATCTTTATCTTGCTAAATCATTACTTTTAACTGAGGGTTGCTTAGTTAATTATAACTGAAAGTAATAAGATGCCACGCAGCGCCCTGGATCGTCCCCACGACACGTGGTAATCCCCGGCTTACGACGCGGTTTGCACAGCAAGGGTGCGGGTGAGGGTAGCTCTGGTATCATGATATGTTTGGACTGTGGGGCATGTTTGTACTTGGTGGATTCGGTCATCTCTATCTCTCATTTTCTCTGGGTTCAGAAAATGGACAACCCTGCTGACATGCCCATCGTGCTCTGAGACTAACGCTATACGGATAGCCCAATTTTTGGTTCTTTTACATTTAAGGCCATCGTTTAGCTAAAATTAAGAAGTCCCTATTAGTTAATCGATTAAATACATATAATTACGTCTTTATCTAATACGGAGTAGACAGAGCCTAGAACCATAAGACCTTAGGCCACGCTTAGCAATCAATAGTGATGGGATCGTCTATGATATAATTCCTCCATTCGCCGATTTCGCAAGCAAGGGTCCACTTTCCTGCTTTTTCTTTATCATTTCGCCCAGTCTCAAGCATCCTTAGTTATGTCTGTCTACAACAAAACATTCCCAGTGATGTCTCATTAGGATTGAATTCGAAAAAAAAGACGAGGGTACTTTGAGTATGAATAGGTTTTGTCCATTAAATGGACTTAAGATCAATTTAAAAAAAGTCAGCTTAGCTTACTCACGATATATAAAATATATAGGGACAAATCACATAGATTGAGTTAGCCCCAAAGTAAGTTCGAGACTTGTGTTATAGGATACTAACTCAACGATAATATATTTTATACTAGCTGTTCCCCGCGGCTTCGCCCCGCGTAGGACTCGGTTATATCGCGCCCAAAAGTAGCCTATGTTTGACCTCAGGTCGTTAACTACATCCCTACCAAATTTCATCACAATCGGTCCAGCAGTTTAGCCGTGAAGAGGTGACAGACAGACAGACAGAAAGACTTTCGCATTTATAATATTAGTATGGATATCATTAGCTTCTTTTTCTAGTGAGAATAGTATCGAAACTGGAGGTAAGCCTCCGCCACCATTTTCACTGTTAGAATACCACCAAAAAATTCGCTACTAGTCGCTAAAAGCCCGGTGACTCACTGAATTTTACCGACACAGACAAAATGTCATAAAAAATTCACAGCCCATTTTTCTTTCACCTTCCAATTTATTTTCAGTCTTATCCATCCAACCATTAGGTCTTTAATCCTAAATCCTTATAACATCGCAAATTTGGGTCTTCAGTCCTAGGTAATAAGATCTACTAGTATTGTATGCATAGGTCACTCGCCCCAGTCCCCGGGGATGGCGACAGAGGGGGAAGGGGTCGGGGTGAGGGGACCCTCGTGAAATTAACTAGCCCCTCACACCTGTCCTTTGAAGACGCCGCCGTACACCCGCAAGACAAATTGTGCAAATAGGCGAATTGGATTTACTATTTGGCACGGGCGTAACCAATTTGTAAAGCCTGCTTGTGTCTATGTTTATTCATAACAAATTGTTCTTTTAACCTTCGTGGAACGTGACCTTAGCCTTGCGTTGGAAGCACATGTTCCTCTGTTTTCAACTTACATTATAAGTGACCAAGTGGTCAGGGCGTACCATGTTTGAGCAATAAAGAGTTTTTGCTGACTTACTTCAAATAATAGTTCATAAATATTAGCCAATATTACATTTTAATCCAAGCACAACCTGCGAGCAACACTGCCTCCGTTCCGGTACGGAAGCCGTGTTGCTCCAAGATCACAAACGGTGTTTGTGCGGTAAGTTGTGTATATCTGTGGTAACTCAGAAATCTGTTCTTCCGATAAAGCTTAAAAAAGTAACAAAAATACTAAGTACTAACTTCTATACTAAGAGATAGTATAGAAGTAGATAGATAGAATATCAATTGATTTATTTTATGAACTTTATTCTTAAAATAATAATACAAGTTTTGTGGACTTAATGCTAAAAGCATTGCATTGAAACTGAGTTTGTGGGGCACGGAAATATTCCATTATGAAATAATAAAAGTAAATTAATTAAGATAGGTACTGTACGTACACACAGATCCCTTTTTATCTTGCGGGTGTGCGCAGCGGGGTTCCGTACAATCGCAATTTCATTCCATTTTAATGCGACTGTTTACCTTCAATATAATCCAGTTAGGGAGGGGCCCAATTTATACATTTTATATTCCCATCACGCACTGGCGTTGTTTTTTTATTATAATATTGAGATTAACTCTTCGGAAAAGCGGTGTTGGGTGAAACTCCTTAAAATTAAGCTGTTTTTAGAACATTGCCTCGTTTGTTAGACAAAGATTTTTCTTTCGTAAAAGATATCAAACTGTATTGAACTAAGTTTGGAAATTAAATGTCAGGGCCTGGATTCTGTAAGCTTTCATTATAAACTTCAAATCTGAATCCACTGTGAGTTTCTTGATTGGCATTCTAATAACTCGGTTGATAATTCGAATGTATACTAGTGCTACCCTTGCGAGCGTGTCAGCGAGATGAACTAGATTGGGACGTGAGATTTTGTATGAGATGTCGTAAGAAGTGGCATTCTGTAAGGTAATTTCCACGTCAGTTTATTTGTTGGTTTCGGCTACCTAGTGGTCGTTAGAAGTATAAACAAACATTATAGAGTTAATATTAGTTTGCTCACTCAGTCAAATATTTTAGAAAGTCACCTACACCCGCCCTGGGATTCGGTTAGGGTCCCTAATCGAATTACGCTAGTCCATTTTTACAAAGGGGAAAAGTTTTCACCGATGTGTTGTGCTCTCTGTGTTAAGTGATATATACATATATAGATATATATATATATATCACTTAACACAGAGAGAGTACCCAAAGTAAGTTCGAGACTTGTGTTTTGTGATAATAACAATACTATATTTTATAACAAATATAGTCTCTATCTATATATACATATACAAAAAAATGTAAAAAATATAAAAAGAAATCTACCTATATATATACATATATTTTACATTTTTTTTACCCAAAATGTATGTATTTTTTTTGTGTGGATTTTGTGTCTGAAAATAAAGAATTATTATTATTGTGGTTTCATGTATTTTTACACCATTTTCAGGGTAATTGAATATTTAAATATTATTATTGTACGCTTGATTGAATTATCTTATGGTCAAAGTTACGATTTTGTGTGATTTGTCCTTATTTATTTATTTATTCGCCTTGGCATTTATCATTTTCAAATACACTGCATGTTTAGAACTGCATGTTTTCAAACTGCCGAAAAACAGCTTCCACAAATATTTCAAGGCCAAAATTTGCATTTACATTAATCGGTCCAGCCATTCTCAAGCAAGACTAACATCAATTGAGATTTGTATATATAGATAGAGACTATATTTGTTATAAAATATAGTATTGTTAGGTATTATCACAAAACACAAGTCTCGAACTTACTTTGGGGCTAATTCAATCTGTGTGATTTGTCCCTATATATTTATTTTATCACTACATAGTATAAAACAAATCGCTTTCTCTGTCCCTATGTCCATTTGTATGCTTAAATCTTTAAAACTACGCAACACATTTTGATGCGGTTTTTTTAAATAGATAGATTGATTCAAGAGGAAGTTTTTTATGCCCATACGAAGCCGGTGCGGGTCGCTAGATTATTTATACAAATGTTAAAAACAAATGTAAACCTTGCCTTTATAGAGAGCCTTAGCAAATTGACGCTAACAAAAAGACCTACTATAAGCGGTACTAAAGTACGGGGTTCTAATCACTGAACTGATGGGAACTATTGTGAAGGAGTGATGGGATCCTTTGTCACCTATTGTGGGGAAGTTTGGGGTAGTAAGTGGGGATTCCGGCGTGTCACAGTGTAATAGATTACAGTTTTACTTGTTATTGGGAAATGGCCATTTTATTAAATAAGGGTTTGGAGGGTAGTTGACTTCATTTTTATTGATTAAGCAAAACAATTAGATGGTTTAATAACTATCTGTTTTATCGTGTAGTTTTTGGTTCAAAAAAGACTAGCTTTTAAGCCATACTACCTTAGTTAAATAGACACACGGCCTACCTTATGGATAGTGGTCACGGTAGCCTATGGATATGTGCAATATCAGGAGTGTCACTTGCGCGTTGTCGACCATTAAGAAATGTTTTCGCATCTATTTTGAAAAACCTTATGTTGTAGTCAAGTAGCCGAGACAAGGCGTTGATTCCACAAACCCACGTGTGAGGAAACTCCTTCTAAAGTCATTCAAAGGCATTAAGTCCAATGTGTATGGGCAAACTTTCTCTCAATAATGAGGAGTATATAACTAAAGAAAAAAATACATTTATTGAAAGGCCAAGATAGCTTTAGTAGATGTGTGATAATAGCTGGAGGTTTTACATAACGTATCGAACGACCATCGCGTGCCGGCCAGCTACCTCCCTTTAACACGATATAAGTTGTGTGGGGCACAAGGTAGAGTGTACTACTTTAGCTTTACAGTTCAACTTTACACAGTGATAAATTTTGAGTAGTTCTAGTTTAATAAACCAACGGCCCTATTCTTAATTATCTTCATATTGATCTAAGAAGAGATATCCTAATCGCGAGCGCCTATACTTTAGACCACACATAATAATCTCTTCACATACAGTGTCCAAGGCTAGCCTTGGCCTCACGCCACTCGATGCTTACCACGAGCATAAAGCATTAGCGATAAAAAGCGCTTAGAAATTCGATACTTGAGGCAATTGTTTTAAGCGGAAAACTGAAAATTGCTTTTAGTTGGGAAATGATTTTCATTTCCACGAATACTTTACTTTATATATAAATGCGAAAGTGAATTTCTTTTTATATAAAATTATGAAAGCCGTAATTCAATCTTTTGTAAATTTTTTAGTGTCACAAACTTTAAATAAACAAATCAGTAGGTTAAAATGACCGCACTAATAAGGCGCGGGCCGTAAGCTTGCTTTAATCAGATCGATGATGTATGGCGAATATGAGATCCACGTTCACTACATTGTCTTCAAAGTAAATTCCAGATCTTCTTAGGATTTTATCTTGCATTAAATTGCTTGCACTTTTAAAAACTTTTCACCAAATCCTTTGAATTCAAGAGATTTAAAAAATTCAATATCCTTAAAAAGGGGGTGCACCAATTACAAAAATAAACGGAAACGGGGGTGAGTTTCTTGCTTCATTAGTCTAAGGGCAGTTTCACATCACACGGCTGGCTGGTCGCAGACTTCATTGAAATTCAGAAGGTATCTGTCTCGTTAGGACCCCCGAGAATACGGAGTAGATAACACAATAGAGAGAAAGCTATAAACAACTTCAATGAAATCGGTATACTCACGAAAATGATGCATACATACGAATTGGCACCTCCAAAAAAATATGAAACTGTTTTCAATGTGTTTTTTCGATTTAATAGACAATTGTATTTAATTTTTAAGATACATGTTGTGATGACGTCACTCCACGTTGAAACAACGAATTAGGTTAGGTATGTTTACTAGAATAAAAATATGACAATTTGACCGACTTCTGCTCGCTGTAGCGCCAAGCAAAGAGTGTATTATAATATAAAATGCAAATTTACAAATAAAAAATGGAGCAAACCGCTTACATCAGACGTTGACCTTATGAAATTTCTGAAAATGAAGGTCATAGGGTTTTTTTTGTAATTATCTCAAAAAATACTTGCTTAATAAAAATCTGATTATCGCAAACTGATTTCTAATCCTACTCCTCGAAATGGTTTTCAAATTAGACATCTTTGTAGAAAATTGGACTAACCAATTGTATACGTTGGCAGACTCGTTGTTAGTCAAGTCCACTAGTACGCACCATGCGTATTTTGAGAAACATTAGTGTCAGTGTACCAATTTCCGCATATATGTATGTATAAAACTTTTCACTGTTCCTTTATCCACTCATGTATACCGATTCTCCGCAGCTCACTCTCGAAAGGCTTCATAAAATTAATCTTTGATATTCAATACATAATGGCATTGCAAGACTTCGGTTTTATCTTGCCTGTGATCAATTTAGAGATATAATACCATGCGTGTATTCATGTGAAGTACTGTGACTTTAAAGCTGAATGTGACGAGTGTGATGTGATATCCAATTGAGGATACAACTAGGAAGTCGCTAAGATAAGAGTCTTAATGAAGAACTTAACCAAGAAAAATTGTTCTACGTACCTAGCAGAAACATGTGTGGTAACATCAATCAATAGGGATTAAATCCAGTAAATGACGTCATTCATGTCATTTTCAGGATAAGGTAGCCTATAGAGATACCAAATGCCAAAGAAATCTTATCTTAAATGACAAAGACGTAAATGAGTTGTAGAGATCAAATTAAAACTTTACTTAAGTACCTAAGTAAAAAAAAAATCATTTTGAAAACCTAATTTGTGATTTCTGAGAAAATCACAAATTAGGTTTTATTTCCTCCAAATATTTTTTCAATGAAGATTATCCGATCTCCGACGTTGAGTAGGTAAATTGTCAAAAACAACGCGTCGTGATCAAATTAGCGATCGAGCCATTTTGAGACCCTGTTTGAGGCGGAGGAGACGAGGCGACGAGGTGACGCAATCTCCTCAGCAAAGAGACGAGGGAAATTGGATTTAGACAACTCGATAATTGCATTTTATTTCTGCTTTTAAGATTCGATCAAATTTATCGATATTGAATTATTATTATTTTTGAATACTTGTGGAGATGTATCCTCGTTCTGTTTTTATTCGGTGATTTTTGCGCTAAATTGAACACTTTGTATCATACAACATTTTATAGATTTAATCATTATTTTAAAATTAAAAAAATAACACAAGCGGACTTAACGCGAGTGTAATTTCTACCAGCCTTGGAGAAATTGTATATTTGATATTCTCGATTCCTTAAGACGTCATCTGTTTTTTATTTTTAAAAACCCTTTTTAAATCACTTATCACTCAAGTCGAATATAAATAATAGCTGCAAACTTAACTTTAAGTTATATTTTTACAAAAAAACATAAAATTACAATTAATGTTACCGAACGAATAAAGTCTGTTACAGATGCTGTCGATTTATGTATCATTTCTATTTATATGTGTCTTGTTCAAAAGGACTCTGAATCATCTTTGGAAATGGAAGATCTCTTGAAATTAGACCATTCGGGACAGAGGAACCATACAACTAACAGAAACAAAGATCGACTCAAAATCCTTTTGAAACAACTCCCCCTCTCTCGCGCCTCTAATATGCGCACTCTAGTAAATGAAATGATAATAAAATGATCATTTCTGTTTGTTGTCAGGTTCCGAAGTCCCAAGCGAGGGTCGCGCCGCGGGACCAGTAGCAAATGTACTGTGAGCGAGACGCAAATACTCTCCGCTGCAAGAAGAAAAGAAACAAATTCCCCCGAATATGATCACGATCTCATACACGAGATAAAGTTATTGAAGTAAGAAAAAGATTTCAACTTTGAAGATGGCGGAAGGACCTCAGTCAATATGGCAGAAGATAGACCACACGGTGATTCCAGTGGTGAACCTCGAGGTCCGGGAGGTCCGCGAGGTGTTATGGGACAAGATAAAGGAGCCCACCTCGCAAAGAAAGATCATTTTGGTGATTGTTTCCATCGCGTTGCTCCTAGACAACATGTTATACATGGTCATAGTACCTATTATTCCTGATTATTTAAGGTATATAGGCGCCTGGGGCGAGGCAGGATATGACCATGTCGTGGAGCTACCATCATATAAAGAAGGCAATAGAACTATCACACCAACTAAAATAATACCCGCTTCGCACGAAGGTCAAGAATCTGCAACAGGTGTTCTCTTCGCATCCAAAGCTATCGTGCAGCTGATGATTAACCCATTTTCCGGTGCCTTAATTGACCGTATTGGATATGACATACCCATGATGATTGGTCTTATAATAATGTTTCTTTCTACTTCAATATTCGCTTGTGGTAGGAGTTACGGCATGCTTTTCTTCGCAAGAAGTCTCCAAGGCGTCGGTTCAGCGTTTGCTGATACATCAGGCTTGGCTATGATAGCTGACAGGTTTACAGAAGAAAACGAAAGATCTAAGGCTCTTGGAATAGCTCTTGCTTTTATAAGTTTCGGATGCCTTGTAGCCCCACCCTTTGGTGGTGCTTTGTACCAATTTGCTGGCAAGGAAGTTCCATTTTTAATTCTTGCACTAATATCTTTACTAGATGGATTTATGTTACTTCTTGTAATGAAGCCTTTGAAAACGCAAATAAAGGAAGCTAATGAACCTAAAGTGGCGGGTACTCCGATTTGGAAACTTCTGATGGATCCCTACATCGCTGTCTGCGCTGGAGCGCTGATGATGTCCAATGTTGCATTAGCTTTCCTTGAACCAACAATTTCTTTGTGGATGGAAGACAATCTGACGAAAGATAATTGGAAAATTGGCATGATTTGGCTACCTGCATTTTTCCCTCACGTCCTAGGTGTGATTATAACCGTAAAGATGGCAAGGAAATATCCTCAACATCAGTGGCTCATGGCAGCCGGTGGCTTAGCTCTAGAAGGTCTCTGTTGCTTCATTATACCTTTCGCAAATTCATACAAAATGCTAATGATACCAATTTGCGGAATCTGCTTTGGTATTGCTCTAATCGACACTGCTTTACTACCCATGCTGGGTTACTTAGTAGATGTGCGATATGTTTCCGTATATGGAAGCATTTACGCCATTGCCGATATATCCTATTCATTTGCCTATGCTGTGGGGCCTATCATTGCTGGTGAAGTTGTGGAGGCGATCGGCTTCACAGCCTTGAATCTTTTCATAGCCTTCAGTAACCTTTTGTACGCTCCTGTATTAATGTATCTCAAGCACATTTACGATTTTAAGCCATTCGAAAATGAAGCAAATATACTAATGGCGGATCCACCAGATAAGGAGTACCAGACTTACAACATGCAAGACCAGCGGCCTGTGAACGGAGAATATAAAAATCACTTGGAATATTCTAATGTGGCGGGACAGGTTGCGTCAGAAATTCAGGAGTCCAATGTGGATGCCAACACGGGATACTCGTACGATCAATCGTATCAAGGAGGGTATCAGAATTATAGTCAAGGATATGATCAGCAGCAACAGCAAGGTTATCAACAAGAGTACCAACAACAAGAGCAGGGGTACAGTCAGCCGCGTCAGCTGCCGGCACAGCCTCAGCCAACAGCTAGCAACCCCTTCCGGGCTCCTCAGCAGGCGCCCCCTGCGCCAGCTGCGCCAGCCCCCGGCCCAGTCAAGAACCCCTTCCGGCAAGGCTTTTAGAGCTAATTCAGTGTTGTTGTCTATATTTTTGAATTTACTTGTTGTGTAATTATAAATGTCTTATATTTGGGTACTACTTCGATCACTGAGCCGTGATCCATCTGCGGCTGGTTACTTAGGGTCTGACTAGATGTTTACTATTTAGCTGTGCTTTGTAACTAAATCATATATCTGTCGGCTGCCTTCAGAATGACGTTGGAATATTCGCTTATTCTTAAAAGTAGAGAGCATTTAAGAAAGACAAATCAATCTAATCTCGCTCTATTTAAAAGTAACATGTTCAGAAGTTGATCTAAAAAAAAGAAGAATAACGAATGTTTCAAAAAAGATATGAATCCATATAATGTTTTTTAAATAAAATCTAAACTGGACGTCATTGTGAAGGTAACGACTCTGTTTTCCTTGTTAATCATTGTTCGGATACTAATACAACTGTTGATTATGCCTTCTATAGTGTATAGATAGAAATTATCAAAGAAGCTGTAATCTAAGTCTTTGACCAAGACACTCAAATTACGTATATTAATTGATATATTTTATAGCTATTACGATACTGAACAGCGTAAGAGAATAGAAGACAGTGTTAAAATTGCATATCAGGAATGACGCACAAATGCAACTCTAGTGTTACTTCAATGGATAACAATGAATTAGAATCAAGATAAAGGTAAAATGAAGATTATTGAAATCTTGTGTAAATTACAAGCTTATTGTCACTGGCAAAATGAATTAATGCGAAAGGTAGTGATCATTAAGACGGTCACGACTGAAATGGAAACATGTATCGAACTGAAGGAAGTATATTTCTTAAAAAAATATATTGAGCTCTAGAACCATCGGTGGTAGAGTTACTACTAAAGAGAATGATATACATACAGATAGAGAATGAACCTATTTGTTGAGGTAACACTTTAGTTAATGAGGTCGATGTGTTAGTAAGTACTAATGTAATTATCATACAAAGCCACACTACTTTATTTAGCTATATAATAAAGATACTCATGTAGAAAAATAAGAAAGTAATATAGGTGGTGACGATGCACTAGTAAGGGCCTAAGATATCATATATATTCATAAATCTTTCGGCACTTACACAATGTCTATATGAAAATGAAAATATTAAAATTAAAAATATTTTCATAGATTCGCACATGTTTGGAAACCTTAAGTTATCAAAAAAATACTTAGTTTACATTTAATTGGAAAAGCGTAAAAGTAAAATGGCAGCTAAAAGGATCAAGGTTAAAATATTTGAACACTAAAATGAAACAAGTACTGTGAAAAATGTTGATCAAATAGAGCATATCAAGTAATTTCTTGAATGATCAAATATTTTTGTAAATATCATATCATTTAGTAACGTTTACTAGAATTTGCCTTCGAATTTAATGTTAATATATGTTACACTCTACAGCATCCTCGTCGTAACTATGATATTAATCCGTAATTATATTTTTAGATTTAATAACCAGGGAAGGAAAAAACTAAAGTATTAACGATTTTAAACAATCACTCACAGTAAGTAATAAGCTGACAAATAATTGTGACGTTAAATGTACGAATTTTTTGTGAAATTTACTATCTTGAAACTCCTCGCGGTCTCATGAGACCACGTAACGTTATGGAATTTATGGTTCTTTCAGGAGCTAAAGAACTAAGGCAAGGGGAGCTTCAGCTTACGAGTACTCTTTTGAAATAACGTATGCTAATGCTTATGAGGTTGATAAAATCGTTGATATTGTATATTTGGTACTATATTATAATAAGATTTTAAATATAAATTTCCTTCCTATGCTATACCAGCAATATTAGAGTAAGAACTCGCTTTTATATCATTCGTATCAAAATTATATCAATTAAATATCAATTAGGTTAAGTCACAACTTGTGATAAAGTTGCAACCAAGGTAACGAAACATATCAGAATCTTTTGATTCACT
Source organism: Apomyelois bistriatella (assembly GCA_947044815.1). Taxonomy (NCBI): domain Eukaryota; kingdom Metazoa; phylum Arthropoda; class Insecta; order Lepidoptera; family Pyralidae; genus Apomyelois; species Apomyelois bistriatella. Next base: position 360,984 of record OX345696.1, read on the forward strand.
TAGAGTAAGGAAAATATACTAAGTGTATGGTAATATACTTTTTCTAAGTGTACGTATACTAATTTTAAGAGATTATGTCGTATTATAGTAGATTAACGGTATGTGTAAACAAATAACCACAAAAATAGGTTGTTTGGGAGACTGCACACATTTTAACATATTTATAATAATAAAATTAATGTTATAGAACAGTGAGATGTCATTAAGGTACTAAACAGTTTCATGAAATTCCATATACAAAATGGAATTTAATAATATTTACTTTATATGCATTTTTATATTATTTAAATTATACTATTATATATATAAATATATATATTCATTAAAAACATCGTTATAAATATTTCTTTTTTTTCACGTCTATATATATATGAGTCATATTCATTAAAAAATTCGTCCATTATGTCATATAATATGATGTTAACAAAATCGATTTTCAAAAATACATCACTATGTGTCGACTCCCAAACGACTATCAACATTTATTTGCAGACATTACAAAGTCGAAATTATCTAAAATAAATTGTAAAAGAAATTGAGAAGCGCCCGACATGTCAATTGAGAGTGTATAGTACGTGGTTATTGTGAATATTGTCCATCGAGATGTACCGAGAGCTGCCCTGTATTTTGTTTGTTACATTATGTCGCGGCTAAAGTTAATGTGGTTAAAGTGGATATTGGCCGGTTGAAGTAGCTTTTATTAATATAGGAGGCTCAGTTTCTCCTTTTTAATGGATAATATATTTTTTTAATTTTAGTTTCTGAGAGATAATTTACAACAACATAATCTTTGTTATATTTGTGCATTCAAATAAAACCAGATGATGCCACGCAGAGTAGGTACACTCAGAATTTAAAAGAGAATTGTAAAAAAATATTCTAAATAACTTTGACCGGCTAATACATTTTAACCACTAATATTTACCGTGTCAATAATATGAAACCAAACAAACATTATAAATTAATTTAAATATATCCTAGTTTAGCCTGCAGAGTACAATAGCAAAACGTAGATCTATACTCAATGCACAAAATTACTTTTCTGCACAAATTGTTTCATTTCATAATAATTATACTTAATTTGGGGTTAATATTTCAGCAATAATGATTTTAGAATCAATTTTGTATAGAATGGTCAGCACGCAAACAACAATATGTCCGTATTCTGAACAATATGTTTAATTACTACATTTAAAAAACAGTTTGGTGTCTTTTATTTTTTGACAATATTTTATCAATAAATTTTGAAATCAGCAGTTGCATTAAGTAAGCACTGAGCTCCATGCAGTGCCTTAAGAAATAACTAAATTGATGATTGCTATAGCCACCTATGTCTAAAGTAATTGCAGATCATTTAGCTATTGTTCAAAATACCAACAACCTAGAGTTTATATTAATTAAAGCTGATTGTTCACAAAATTGATTTTAAATCTTGTTATTCATCACAAAAGATCCATTTTAACAGCTCTTTGACATCTTAAAATATAATCGTAAGTTAGTCAATTTTGGTGTCAAATTCTCCCGAAATTCAATTAATTAGTAGAAATCAGCACAAAGTGGTATGATATTATATTTAAGTACGTAAATTCATCGTGTATTCTGATGATAATGCAAATTTTGTTTTGTCATTTTAACTTTATTACACATGCAGTTAGTGTGTATTTTATGCAGATTATTAATTTAATACATTGAAGTGTAGCTTAGCCATGAAATTTAATAAGCTAAAGCTATATTCTTATTTTTATTTTAGTCATCTCGTCCGGGTATAATATGTCCGTACTCCTCGAGATTTTGACCTATATTTATCTATTCAATCGCTTCTATTTAAAACAATTAAAAATTTTATATTATTTTTTCAGAATCAAATTGCATTGTATTAGAATACACGTTATAATGGAATAGCAATTATGTTGTGAGAAATGAAACTATTCAATTCGATGTGTGTGCAATTATATACTTTATATTGTAATTATATGTAATTATATTATATACCAGCAATAAACGAACCTATATCACAGACATATCACTAGTTGTAAGTTATATATACATTTTGGAGATAGTTTTGTACGTATTGCCTTTTATGAAATTGGAAAATATAGCGTTAATTCTTTCATAAAAATTATGTTTACTTTATTTTTTATTAGCTAAGATAAAGCTTATTATCAATTTAATCATAATAAAATATTAAAGTATTTACAATCTTAATTGATTATATTATTTATTGTAATATAAGTTTCAACAAGTTATTGCAATTCTTCGCCTTTATTTTAACTGTATTTATTCTCTCTATATCTCTTTTTAAATCTAATATTTCAAATTATTCTATTATAAATAAATGTGAATGTAATATGGGTGAATGACAAAGTGACATATTTCTTTTGTGTTAATTATATCTAGTATAATGGTAACAACACAAGTAAATCAATATGTGCATGCTATAGCTATTCTTATTATGCTTGTAATTCTTATTGCATCAATAAGTGACTGTAAGCATATTTAAAATCTTTTTTTTTAAATAAAATTAAGTTTGTTATTAAATAAATTCAACGAGAAAAAATAATTCGTGAAATGCTTTAAAAAAACAAAATTTAACATCAATTGATTTAATAGAAAACAATGTGGTAACAGAGTATTAAATAATTTGGTAACAAATTACTTCGCTCTGTAATGAACAAGTGATTTTCTCTCATATTCACAATTTATTGAAATAAAACATTTTATTATAAAATATGCTTACAGGCAGAGTCTATTAGATCGATACCCGTCCGTTAGATCTATCTCGTACTTAATTATTACTATAAATGTTTATTCACTTAATTAAAACTCATCATATTATCCACTTCACTTTCATATTTACAAATTCCTTTTTATTCTTTGATAATTATTTTATATAATATGATTAAAATTCAAATTGTTTATTTTCAGTAAAGGACATTCTTATCACTTATTGACATCAATAAATATAAGAAACATGATAATATGTTATCATACATACATACATATAATCACGTCTTTATCCCATGCGGGGTAGACAGAGCCTAGGGCCATTAGACCTTAGGCCACGTTTAGCATAATGGTAGTTGAAACAGGAAATCAATAGTGATGGGTTGCTAGCCGCATCGCCTATGTCATGATTTCCCCATTCGGCGATTCCCTCAGACGACTTTTACGGCTTGCGCGGGAAGAGAAGCAGCTGGTACATTCTATGTTTTTCTTTTTCTCCCAGACCAGCATGCTTCCATGCTGGTCTGGGAGAAAAAGAAATATGAAATCTTCAAATATGTTATCATGTTTTTGCGTACTAAAAATCTTCATTGGTTTAATTGTTCCACCATTCTTTTAAATAGGTAGTTCTTTTTACGATAGTTAAAAACTGTATGATTAAACACATTGCATTTAACATAATTAAAATATATTTATTGTTTATTTTATTATAATCATAGAAAAAATAATATATATATATATATTTAATTAGTTTTTTATTCATTTCACATTAAATATTATGTCAAAATTAATTATGTTTATAATAAGATATAGTAGACTTATCGTAGATGTTAATATAACCGCAAAATGTACATATAGCGATTTAATGCCCACACAAATATGAGTGATAGATATGCAGCTAGTTACTTCTACAATTCTTTTTATCTGTAGATATCACTTCATAGCTCCTTATGGATATACATATATACAAATAGACAAAAGAAATATATCAAAAGTAGACATTTCCTCTTTAAAAAGAGTTAAATTAATAACATTGTAGAGCTACATTACACCACGAAGTTAGTGGCATTAATTGAAAAATAAAATTACAAATTACATGAAAAGGTGACATTTTATTAAATTTTTGGTAATAAGCATTTGCTTTATTTCTTAAAAATTAAAAATATAGTAATTAAAATCATATAAATATTGAATTAGCTATAATTAATGCAGATTATTTTTTTTGCTGTAAAAAGCTTGTAGAGTAGATGTTTTTATAAATATTATCTTTAACATAGTTGCAATTAAAAAAAATAATTAATTACGTAGAATGTCGATGTATGTATGTTTCATAATTACAATACCTCATTCGTTTCAAATCCATAGGATATTTTGTTTTTCGCTTCTAAAGTTAAAGTAGTTTAATATTTAAGCTTAGCTGATGTAGATTAAAATGTATTATCTCCAAGATTTATTTCTATTTGATGTTTTCCTTGTTGTTTAAATAAGTCTTGGTGTCATTTCACTTAGATTTAATAAAATATAATCACTTATTAATAATACAAATCATTATACATATTCATGCATTAGTTAGGTCTGTATCTAGATTTCATAATATTCAGTAGTTTCGAATACAATTAAAATTAATCTGATGTATTTACTGAAAAATATTTGAAATTTGATACATATTTGTGAAAATTTCAATAAAAATATATTTCAGAAAATACGCAATTTAGCTAATGTAATATAAATTACGTAGTTGCTATAATAACTGTTGATCTATAAATTTCGTTTGAAATTATTTGTTAAATATAATGTACGTTATAGCTTTCAAATAGTTATGTAATATAATGGTTGGACGTTTAGAAAATTGCATTTGGGAAATATTTCTCGGAAAACAAAATCAAATTTAAAATAACATCTCTCTAGCATTTTGCTCCTTAACATCATGAGTAAACGGGTCATTTTTCCTAAAAGCATTAACTGTAAGTTAGTGAATTGTAACGAGTCGTAAGATCATCTTGTAACCGAATATATTCTATCTAGTTGTACGTAAAGTGGTCAAAAATATTCAGTGATCGAATAAAATTGTTACACCAAAACATTTGTTATATTATTTATTTATATCACCTTAGCATAGTAAACCCTCTGGTTCATTAACTCTGACACGTGGGTGAACATGGTCGATTGACCGTGTCACCTACACGAAATTAGTCGACCCTTTGGTTAAAACCATCAGAGGATGCAGGCGTCCATAGGCTAAGGTAACTACTTTCCATCATATGGGTTGTAGGCCTGATTGATGCAATAGTATTAAAACAAATTAAATAAAGAGATAAATTTATTTTAGAAACATCAAAAATTTTTGCTTCAACTAAACGGGCTCAAATTAAATAAACACAAAAAAATTCACATTCCTTTGATATTTCATAATTAAGAAATAATGCAGGATTACTGAGTCAGCCCTTCGGTCTTATGATAACGGTTATAGTAACATTGTTGAAACATCGAAAGTATGTATTTTATGCGCTTAATCCTCTGTTTCGAGGTCTGCATTCTAGACATTCAAATCTGTCGCTCCATTTCTACATGACAGACGGACAAACATACACACTTATCAACTGAGTACAACAAAGCCCAATCGCTCATGTGACATACGAGAGCCATTGCGCAATCAACTTACCTAATTACTGATCCGACAATCATCATTAAATAAACTGACATTCGTTCCTTGCCATATTAGTGTATTTGTGTATGCGGTGAATGCAGGGGGCTCCTCTGCAAACATTCGTCATTCCGTGCACAAATACCTCGCCCTCGCTAATTTGACTAATTACTGAAACATCTTCCGTTGCCGCACCCTGTATAGATAGCGTCCCCTTTCTTAACTCTGCTAGAGGATTTTCAATTTTGTGACCTTGTGTTAAATATCATATTGGAATACATTTCTTAGGATTTTACAAATATTGAGTAGGTACATGTTATTTTTTTGCAAACCAAAATATAAGTACTTTTAACTAAAAACGTAACTTTCTTTTATTTGTTTTTATTCGTTTATTCGTGTTTTCAGGACAGAAAAAGTATATAACAAGCACGTTAATCAAACACCATTTATTTTACAATAAAATAAAAAAATACCTCTAAAAAGAGGTATTTTTTATTTTATTGTATCATTATTTTAAACTAGCGACCCGCCCCGACTTCTCATGGGTGGAATATTAAGGGGTTTGCTTACATAAAAACCCACATCTTGAATTAATCTATTTACTAAAAAAATCGCATCAAAATCTGTTGCGCAGTTTTGAATGTTTTAGCATACATAGGAGCAGACAGCGGAAAGCGACTTTTTATACTATGTAAAGATATTTACGCGAAAATATCAAACTTTTTAAATTGACATCACTATCACTACATAGTATAAAACAAAGTCGCTTTCTCTGTCCCTATAATCCCTATGTATGCTTATATCTTTAAAACTACGCAACGGATTTTGATGCGGTTTTTTTTAATAGATAGTGATTCAAGAGGAAGGTTTTTATGCCCATGCGAAGCCGGGGCGGGTCGCTAGTTCTGTATTAATCTGTTAATTTATGAAAATAATAAAATTGATCATGAATAATTAACCCCACGCTCGAGAAATAATTGTATTTCGTCCACTCGCTACGACCTCGTAGCAATTAGCTACGCGGCTACGTGCTACGAACGTGGGATTACATTTTGCTACGACGACATGGGAACAAACAAAGTCGCTACGACATGGGAACAAACAAAGTCGCTACGACATGGGAACAAACAAAGTCGCTACGACATGGGAACAAACAAAGTCGCTACGACATGGGAACAAAGCGTTATTTCGTTTTTCTATAGTAGAAGAGGTTGTGGTGTGGTCATGTTAATTATGATTATAGTTTTATTATCGACTATTCGTGATTTCGTAAAAATCATAGGATTATTTCTGAAGTTTTATCAAAACGTACTTTGAAAAAAGAAAAAACACTAAAATCCGTGCTGAATGTAAATCTTCTATGTACATGTTTCTTTTCAAAAAATTCATAAAAAAGGATATTTATATATTTATCTAAGACATGTAACGTATTTTTTACTTTTTTAACGTGAAAACACTTTATGTCCCATGTTATACAGGTTATAGGTTTATGTAACGTATGTTATATAGATAAATGAATTAGATTGTTTATTATTTGATAAATTAACTTAAAAATTAATAGGCAGATAAACTGTAAATAAGTTTTATAAAAATACTTTTATAAGTTTTATAAAATATGCACATATAAAAAAAAAACACAACTATATGAATATACTACAGAATCAGACGAAACCAAACAATATCAAGCGGTGCCAGTTCCATATGAACGATTTTCTGAATAGAAATTTAAGAAAAAATATCAAATTTCATCGAAGCTAGAGGCCAGAGGTATAATTTGAACCAAAACAACACTGTAATAGGCCACGACTAGTCTGCTTTAAGCGTTTTATATCGGGCTGGGGTCGGCACCTTGTTCAATTTTCATGGCTCTTGTCCCGGGCCCTCCGACCTCTCCTTCTCGCTCCTCTCCCCTCCCCTCACCGTCTTCTACATGAGTGGATATACGGAACAGAAAGAAAGAAATTATTAGCTTAGTATGAGTTTACATACATAAAAGCAATTTGTGTTGACAATTTACCAGGCTTTTATAATGGTAAATTGGCCTTGAGTCGAACAGGCAGGTAAATTTATGAGCTTATAATATGTATTAATTTTTAAGCAATGGAAAATATTGCTCTCGATGTGAAAATTATTTGCTCTTTATCGTTAATCATAATAAACTATTATATATTATAATCACAGTTCTAAATATATTTATATACAAAAAGATTTTATGTCTAGTTTGTTCAGGAAGACAGCTACTTTTATGAGTGAGAAAACAAATATAACAATGTGAACCAATTTCATTAGAAATTTTATTTATTAAACTGTATACTATTCTTTTAATCACTGAGTTTCTTAATATCAAATTTGTTGTAAGTAATCACTAAACTATTGACGCTCAAACTATAGATGATTTTGTAAAATTATTGTACTTATTAGGACAGGTCACAGTGACACAAAATCCATATCCATACTTCCATACTAATATTATAAATGCGAAAGTCTGTCTGTCTGTCTGTCTGTCTGTCTGTCACCTCTTCACGACTAAACTGCTGGACCGATTGTGATGGAATTTGGTAGGGATTTAGTTAACAACCTGAGGTCAAACATAGGCTACTTTTGGGCGCGATATAACCGAGTCCCACGCGGGCGGAGCCGCGGGGAACAGCTAGTAATTATATAAAGAAGATCTTATAAACCTTTGTTCCTCAATAGAGATTTGATTTGAACCAATAAATCTAGAAACAAATGTGGTTTCGTAAAGTGCGCCGAGATTGCCTGTGATATTATAATTAGTACTCACAAATTTGTGTGAATGTTCCGATTTCAACGCAGTTGTACAAAACTTGTTCTCTGCTGCATATAATATCTACTCATGTGGCATCCACAGTACTTGGCAACAGAAGCAACAGAATACCCGCAAATGTTAAGTTCCCCTAGTTATTACAATATAAACTTTTGATGTATTTACGGAGATCTATTATTCCATTCTTTTCTTTGCTCTCTTGAAAGTTAAAAAATATTTTAGTCTAAATAAAATATCTTGGATCTTGAAGAAGCTGCTTCTCCGATCAAACGTGACTAAAGCTTTCAGTCAGTTAGATTACCATAGACGACCATAGTTTCAAACTTCTAACAAATTCCGTAACGAAAGGGTCTTAGCGATATTTTACTATTCCGATAATACTTTTTTGCGGGGGGAAAACACCTCCAGTCACCTGATTGTAATGATGACACTTACACATTAAAAAAATTAACAATACGGCAAATAATTAGTGTACAGATTACACACACTAATACATTGCATATGCCGATTCGGGTTATACTTTGACAGAGTGGAACGCAGCGGATGATTACTCAATTCCGGTACGAAGGCCGTGTTGCTCAAAGCTCTAGGGTAAGCTAACGTTGACAACATTTTGTAGCGAGCACACACGAGGCGCACCTGCCATCGATCGCACCTGTGTTACCACGGCAACCGCCCGCTCGAGCCTCTCTGCCCGCGGGCAGCGGAAAGGAAACGTAAGCCAGGTGTAGTCAGATAAAGTTGCCACAAAAAAGCACGAATTTTCGAATACGTTTTTGTAGAGTAGCGAGAGTGATAGGGTTATGCTTCACCCAATCTTCCTGTCAGGCTGGCTGTTACGTCTGGTAAACCGCGGCTCTGACGATGTCTTGTCGTTGTATTGTAGGTTTATTATAGGTTGTATTGTATAGCTTCAATCCGTAGAAACTGAAATTGCTATTTGGACTTTATACAATTTTGCTGTCTTGAATGCAATTTCGAAATTCGCTTTAAGCGCCATCTGTTCCGGGTTGTCGATTTTTATGGGCGCTAGGAAATTGTTCATAAGTTTTTTTTTTTCATAATTTTATTACTACCTGAGGTATGGGTATTTAAAAGTGATTACTGTTATGTTTCTTCTTAGATAAATGATCTAAGTATTTTTTCTACATTTCATTATACATCAATATCATGGTACTGATAAGTTCATCGTCCGCAGTAAACAAAGCGTCAGCCGTACGATATAATAAAGAAAAGTCTAATGTTACTGTTTAACTAAATTAATATAGTCCTAATGAAAAGAAAACTAGTCGTATTTATATATTGAAAATCTTTGTTTTGCGAAATCCTAAAAAAGTTATGTTTATATAGTATTTTTTTGAAATAGAAATTAATATTATCCTGGTATATATTTGGACATAATTTTAGACAAATTATTAGGCAACTAGACATACTAACGACTATCTCTGATCTTATCACACTTCGTACATGGTCACCGCATCCTACCCTCGTCACGTAATTAGATTGAGGACCCCAAGCTCCCACAGCCCGCGGCGATAATCTGGACTTTACCCAGCTGGCATTCAAAAACTATATTATTTACTTGCGTAATAATAACACTATCGAATGAAAGGTCGCGTTGAATAAATTAGTATTTTTAGAAAGCTGAGGTATTTTGAACCTTTAATTGCCATAATAAGGACTATACAAAGCAGAGTTTTATTTTATTTTTTATTTTATCATGACATCTTTTATTACTTGACATTTTTATTAAACTATTTCAATAATCCTCAATATTTATTTAATATATAATTTTATTAATAATTATAAAAATATTCAAATGTAAACTCGTCTGATTTGACTCAAATTTTGTGAATTGACGTTCTTGAAGAAAATGCTGCTGTGGAGTTTGTGGCGCCACTTCTTCTCCACTTGCGCTTTGGAAGTGGTGGTAAACTTAAAATAAGTAACAATTGACGTCAATAAGTGATAAGAATATCCTATATTGAAAATAAACAATTTGAATTTTGAATTTGAATTTAGAGTTGACTGGGAGATTAGGTCAGGGCTGGCCTCGAAAAACATACTGCGATCGGATCGGATCGGAATCTCTTAAAAAAGAGAGATACTTGGAGAACCCGAAATCAGCGAGTGTGTATGATGATTGCGGAGGAAGTGAAGGAGGTCTGTAAGCATCTTAGCCAATGGAAACCTCTAGTAACTACCTACCCTTTTGGGACACTGGAGTGATGATATGTATGGACATATGTATGTTACTACAATAGTTTTACCAAGAGACTAGGGGGACTTTGCCGGCTCCTGTGTTGCAGAAGTTTAAAGCCTGCAGTAGCAATCAAGTGAGCCGTTAGCTTTTTCTCTATCTTGTTATTATTTAAACTAGCAGAACACCCGACTTCTCCAAACGAACATAGCCTATATCACTCGGGGATAGTGTTTTCGTCTTTTAGTGTTTATAATTCGGTACAGTAGTTTTCAAGCTGATTCGATGAAAACTAACAAACAAACAAATCTTTACTCTTTAAAATATGAGTATAGATAATGGGATCCAAATGGATTGATTCGAGGAGAGAACCCTGGCGAGAGAGGTAGTAGGTGTTTCGGATAAAACATTCATCAGACAAATATATATTCACGTTGAATTTGCTCGATTCGGATAGTCGACAAGTTTCGGTTTTGGTACATCCCTAGCGGGTTTGGACGCGAGTGGCGCCATGACAGTTGGCAGTCTGTTAAAACGCGCGGTCGCGGTTAGATGCATTCTCTTTGTTTATTACTTGTGAAGTCTCGGGATAGACTATTCTAATACGATTTGCGTTCAATCTTCGGGAATAATTGCGCATTGATATCGTGAGTGAGGCCCGGTTGCCTAGTGGATAAAAGTTTGAAGTTTATTGACAATTGAACACTCGTCAGTGAAATAACCTGTGTGAAGACCTCTGTTATACCCGAATTCGCCGTGCTTCGCCGGATCGACACCGAATTAATAGGGGATGTGTAGGAATCTCATGAGAAGGGGCTTAAACGGGTTTAATTAATTCGGATTAATAATCAAGTCACGCCCAAGCGCGTAAGGTACTTTTCTTTTGTTTATTTTTAGTGTTCAGACTAACTTTTCTATCATACACGCTTCCACTGTCAAATTTAAACATTCTGGTAGCAGAGTTGGCTGAAACATTTGGTAGCAGAGCGTAGTTTCCGTAGTAAAATCTAAGAATCTACTTTGATAAATAATCTCGCGGGTGAGAGATTAAAAAATTGGCGAAGGTAGGTCGGTGCATCGGAATGCACTAGGGTTGTACCATCATCAAATTCTGATTCTGATTTATCGATACCGGAACGGATCCGGTACGGTCCGATACGGGTTTACAAATTGATATTTTGCTTTCACTTGTTGATAACCGAGTCAAGTAATATTTAATGTTAGTGCATTAATATATTATTTTGTTTATTTTTTTATTCGGTTTTTCGGTTTATTTTAAATAAGTGTACCGGTTTGTGACTTGCTGGATTCTGTCACTGCCGTTGTTTATTTGTTTTGTTTTTTGTTATTTTGGTTTCCTTATTGTGTTATTTGGGTACTTGACTCACTGCTGGACATAGCGAGATGGCACCAGCGAAACCAACAACCCTCATCTCGTCTGAACTGAGGTGGTTCAGCTCAGTCAGGACGCTGATAGGACGTGGTGACAGGGAGATCGCGCTCAGGCAGCGCGCCAGCGAGGCTCGGGAACGCCTCGCTCGGGCCGAGGGTGCCCTTCACGTGTTGATGGATGCAGATGACCCAGAATCTGGATCTGATGGGGCCAAGAGGAGAGATCGGGCGGTTGCTGACCTTGATCAGATCATGGAGCTCTACAACGAGGTCATCCAGGCTGTCGGGGAACTGGACAGCGGGAGGGCCGAATCAGGAACGTCGGCATCCCACACGACAGCCGCGGCCCCCACAGGAAAAGGGGTTACAGGCCGCCTCCCCACACTGGACTTGCCGCAATTTAGCGGCAAGGTGGAGGACTGGGTGGCCTTCAAGAATATGTTCACCTCCCTGGTGGAACAACGGGAGGATCTCACAAAGGTCCAGCGGTTGGCCTATTTGTTGACGGCGGTGCGTGGTGAAGCGAAGGCGCTTATCCAGCACCTGCCCCTTGAAGGTGACCAGTACGATACCGCGATGGAGCTGCTGGAATCGCGGTACCAAAACACGCGTCTACTGGCAGACGCGCATGTCAGGCAGCTACTGACACTGCCCAGGGTGACCAGCCGCTCGCAGCTGAGGTCACAGATACTCCTTCCGGTGAAGGTCGCGACCAACACGTTGCGGCTGCTCGGCCTCCCAGTAGACCAGTGGTCCTATCTGCTCCTGCGGGCCCGGTTCGATCGGGAACAAGTAGCTGGGAGTCGGGACCTCCCCACCTTCAACGATCTCCTCCAGTTCCTGGAGTGGGAGGCCAGGGTCGCGGAGACCTCGGTGGAAACGATCCGGAGGACTGCGCCGGAACGCACTCCGCCCGGCTCGGGAACGGGAAGGCCCCAGCAGCGCAGAGGGCCGACGCAGGCCTATGCGGTGACAGCTGGAGCACCAGACACTGGCTGTCTGGGATGTGGGCAGCACCATCGGGAGGTCGACTGCCCACAGTTCATCAAACTGTCCGTAGGACATCGCCGCCGGAGGGCGAGGGAAGGGAGACGCTGCTACGGCTGTCTGGGGGGTCACCAGTACCGGGACTGCCCCAGGGCCACAGCGTGCCCCAGGTGTGGAGGACCACACCATACCCTTCTGTGTAATCGAAGGGACGGCTACCCACCGAGAGTGGAGCGCCCAACGGGCGGGGGCTCCAGAGCATCACCACCTGGAAGTGGTAGGTCATCTGGTCGAGGTTCGCCATGTGCTGCGTGCGCAGACAGGGTGAACTCCCCAACCCAGGTCGACCAGGAGGGGCCGACGACAGCCACCGGATTGGCTGCAGTCCGGACTCCAGCGGCCCAGGCGCCGCAGTCCCAGGTTATGAAGAGGCCACAATTACCGGCACGGGAGCCGGTGCAGGAGTCAAGGGCGAACCGGTTCTCGCCCCCGCTCCACGAATACCCGAGGCTGGAGTACCACCCCCCGTATCATCGGTACGGGAGGGCGGCGGGATATGCTCCGCCTCAAAGTGCTTATATGTTGCGCACGCCCTACTGGACGGGGCCGCCCTCCCCCGCGGGCCAGTACAACGCGTGACTAGCTTGCCACAGTCACCATAAGGCAACAGAACTCCTTACCGTTCTGTTGCCAACTGCGGCGGTCCGCATTTGGTGCCCTCAGGAGGGCTACGTCCGGATACGAGCCCTTTTGGACACAGGGGCCCAGGGTACACTGGTGTCAACTCGGGTTGCTAAGACACTGGGCCTACCCCGACACTCCGTAGTCACGGGAATGAGCGGAGTCGGAGGTAGTGAGGTACCAGGTGTTACTGGACGAACACACTTCGCATTCTCCGCAGATAAGGATACGAGATGGAGAATTTGGGCTTCGGCGACGGTGCTGGATACCGTCATGGGCCGTCTCCCTTCTACGGAATTGGCCGAGCAGGAGAGAAGCCAGTTTCCACGTGCCGCCGCCGTGCTGTCACGTGACGTGTATGTTGATGACGTGTGCACGGGCGGGGCTCCAATCGAGGAGGCGATCCGGCTGCGGGACGAGCTCATCGCCCTCCTCGCCACTGGAGGATACGAGTTGCGGAAGTGGGTGTCGAATGACCCACGTCTGTTGGAAGGGATCCCGGATGATCACCAACAGAATCCGCACCTCTTTGAGGATCAGGAAAACCCTGAAATGGTTGCTGTACTCGGGATTCAGTACAAACCTGTGGCAGACATCTTCACCTTCCGAGTTGGATTGGATCCCCTGAAGGTTTGGACTAAACGGACATGTCTGTCTACTCTAGCTAGGATGTATGACCCCAATGGCTGGATTTGCCCGGTCCTGTTTGCTGTCAAATGCCTGCTACAGAGACTGTGGACATTGGGTGTCTCGTGGGACGAGCCGCTGGATGGCCGCCCGCTTGATGACTGGTTGGGTCTGGTCACAACGATGGGAGAGCTCAATCAGGTGGCCCTGCCGAGGTGCATTTTGCCCCCGGGCAGGTACCGTGCGAGCTTACATGGCTTCTGTGACGCATCAGAGCGCGGGTATGCAGCAGTCGTGTACTTAAAGACCTCAGACTCGGAGGGCCGAGTACAGGTCAGATTGCTACTGGCTAAAAGCAAGGTGGCTCCTATCAAGGCCAGACTCACAATCCCGAAACTGGAGTTATGCGGGGCTCACTTGTTGGCTCGACTCCTCGGCCACGTGAGCAAAGAACTGGCGGCCACGGTAGACATCAGGGATACCTACGCGTGGTCGGATAGCCAAGTGGCATTGGCATGGATACGGGCGGCGCCACACACTCTGGAGGTGTTTGTGGCAAATCGGGTGGCCCAGATACAGGACCTGGACGTTACAGTAATCTGGAGACATGTGCCCGGTGAGCTCAATCCGGCTGATTGTGCCTCACGCGGCTGCACCGCCCCCGAACTCATACGTCATCATCTCTGGTGGGTACCAGAGTGGTTACTGGAACCAGAGTCGACCTGGCCGAGTACACCTGAGCCAGGCCTGGTTGAGGATTTGCCAGGCGTGTTGGTACACGCAGTGACGGCGCAACCCGCGCTGGATCTTGACTGGCTGCTGCGCCGTTACAGCAGCTTGGACAAGCTGTTGGGTGTCACCAGCTGGATGTTGCGGTTCATCCACAATTGTCGCCATCCCCAGCAGAAGAGGCTCGCGCCGGTAGCGACCGCTGAGGATCGGCGCATTGCTATGCGTCATCTGGTTCGCCTAGTCCAGGAGGACAGGTTCAAGTCTGAGCTTCAAGCCTTGCACTCGGGACGCGCTAAGTTGAAGGGTGCTGTCGCCAGATTGAACCCATTTATTGATCAGGATGGTCTAATCCGCGTGGGGGGCAGACTCCGGAAGTCGGACCTGTCCTACGGGAGACGCCATCCCTTACTACTTCCCAAGGGCGGGGCCCTTGTCGAGCTCATAATAACACACCGTCATGTTAGCAACGCGCACGCTGGACTAGGTGCGATGTTAGCAATTCTACAAAGGGAATTTTGGATCCTGTCCGCGAGGAGAGCAGTCAGGAGCGTTATATTCAAATGTGTAGCATGCTACCGGACAAAGGCATCTACCATGCAGCCGCAGATGGGTGATCTGCCGGCTGATCGGGTACAATACACGAGGCCGTGGGTCGGGGTCGGCACGGATTTTGCGGGACCCTTTCTGATAAAGTCAGCCGCGGTCAAGAACAGGAAATTGACCAAGGCATACTTGTGTGTGTTTGTGTGCCTCGCGACCAAGGCGGTGCACTTGGAGGTGGTGTCGGGATTGACCACCGAGGCCTTCGTCGCGGCCCTGGATAGATTCGTTTCAAGGCGTGGAGTGCCGTCCTTGATTCGGTCGGACAACGGAACGAACTATCGGGGTGCTGCAAACTATCTGCGTGACGTCACTGAGTTCCTGGAACAACACTGTGACCAAATTGGTCAGGGCTGTGCCCAACGGGGCATAGAATGGCGGTTTTCGGTACCAGCCTGTCCGCACTGGGGCGGAATATTTGAGGCCGCGGTCAAATCGGCCAAGACACACTTACGGCGAGTAGTGGGGGAGACCACTCTTACGTTTGAAGAGTTGGCCACCATATTCTGTAAGGTGGAAGCCGCTTTGAACTCCCGTCCACTATGCCCAGTGTCTCAGGACCCAAATGATATTGACGTGTTGACACCGGGCCATTTCATAATCGGGCAGCCGGTAACTGCCCTCCCAGAGTATCCTTGGCGGGATCAAGGTACTTCTCGGCTATCGCGTTGGCAGATGCTGCAACAGATGAGTCAGGATTTCTGGAGGCGCTGGTCTGCCGAATATCTCCACTTGTTGCAGCAGCGAGTCAAATGGACGGATCATACTAACCCTCCGGTAGAGGGCGACATTGTTTTAATGAAAGAGCCTAATTTGGCCCCCCTGTGCTGGCGGCGAGGCCGCATTTTAAAGTTGATACCAGGCACGGACGGAATCCCTCGAGTTGCCGAGGTTTTGGTAGACGGATCAATTTTGACCCGTGCACTCACTTCATTGGCCCGCCTTCCATCAAACGACTAGTATGGTTTACTAGTGAAATGTCGGGATACATTTCAGGGCGGGGGATGTTTCGGATAAAACATTCATCAGACAAATATATATTCACGTTGAATTTGCTCGATTCGGATAGTCGACAAGTTTCGGTTTTGGTACATCCCTAGCGGGTTTGGATGCGCGTGGCGCCATGACAGTTGGCAGTCTGTTAAAACGCGCGGTCGCGGTTAGATGCATTCTCTTTGTTTATTACTTGTGAAGTCTCGGGATAGACTATTCTAATACGATTTGCGTTCAATCTTCGGGAATAATTGCGCATTGATATCGTGAGTGAGGCCCGGTTGCCTAGTGGATAAAAGTTTGAAGTTTATTGACAATTGAACACTCGTCAGTGAAATAACCTGTGTGAAGACCTCTGTTATACCCGAATTCGCCGTGCTTCGCCGGATCGACACCGAATTAATAGGGGATGTGTAGGAATCTCATGAGAAGGGGCTTAAACGGGTTTAATTAATTCGGATTAATAATCAAGTCACGCCCAAGCGCGTAAGGTACTTTTCTTTTGTTTATTTTTAGTGTTCAGACTAACTTTTCTATCATACACGCTTCCACTGTCAAATTTAAACATTCTGGTAGCAGAGTTGGCTGAAACAGTAGGGTTAACACGAACAATCAATTTCAACACAAAGAGAGAGGTTAAAAAATTGGCAATGTTCCAATTTCATGGCTGGCTCTACCAATAGTCATTAAAATGCCAAAGTGAACAAAAGTCGAAGTTTATGTAGAGCAAAAGAACATTTTATCATACGAGTTTTAGCAGCGGTTATAAAGCTCCTTTTGCCACAATTCATACAGATCTTAAAAAACGCTCTTTACTGGTTATTTAGGTTCCTAAAAACACATCCGTTAATAGAAATTTATAAGACCATTTATTAGAAAGACTGGGTCATACACTTGAAAAAAGAAATTTTATAGCAGTTTTACAATTTGAGAATTGACGTTTTAAGAAAAAAAAATCTACAATAGCGTTTGTGACGCCATTTTCTCCACTTGCGCTCGAGAAGTGTTGAGAATAAACAATTTTATTTCAGCACAGTTGGATTAAAAATAACAGTATAGAACAAGTGTTGGCTTTTTGGACACTTAAACATAACTCACCGCAGTATGTAAGGCGCTAGCCGTACAACTTAATATTTATAGAACAGTTAACTAGAACTTATGGCGAACTACCTCGGCCGTAGTCACGAATACCAGATTGCTCTTTCAACAAATTTTTGTAATTTTCTGAAGGTTAACTACTAATTTCGGCTTGACGTTTTGATTTATACAGGTAGTTAATTTAATTACTTGAGTATAACATTAGAATTTATTTTTTGTAATCATCATTATTATTTCGCGTAGGTGACACTTATACAAAAAATGCTCAACGCGTCTAAAGAAGCTTTCATTCAAAAAAAGATTTTGACTTATTGAGAACTTTCTCATTTTTTTTTAAATCGGTTGAAAAGAGTTAGCAAGGAAAGTTAGACACGCACGTAAAGTCACATTAGTATAATTTGAAACTCGCTCGTATAAAGTCATCAATATTTTGAACAGCGGTCATTACCTGATTCGTATCGAAAAGTACGGTACTCGAATAATCGCTTGGTACTTAATGAGTTTCATTTATCTAGGCGATTGATTTATTAATAATACAAGTACCTATCTTATCGATGTAATTATGTACAGTCCGGGAAAATAAAGCTAACACCCAAGTCACTATGGTAAATACTGAAGGGGAGGGGGTTTACTTTTATCTGCCTTCGACTGTACTGAGATACAATTAAATACAATACTAAAGTTTATGGTTAGGAATTAGGTACACAAGTACAAACAAGGCTATATAAGACTATTTCATATTTTTTTCCCATAGGTTAAATTGCAAATCTGCTAAAAGTGGCCGTTTTAAGCAATATTATAATTTGTAACTATAGGGAACTATTTTAACTTTAGATCCAGAACTTACAACTAATTAGATTTTTTATTACTAGTGTTTTCAGTGAATAATGATTTTTAAATGATGGTGGCGCTAGTGTTCACCGAGGAATCACATTAAATGCGAAGAGGGCGGGTCGCTTGTATTCAATAAGTAACTTATGTCATTCGCCTTAAAAATCTTACAGCAAACCAAATTGAAGAAACTTGCCTACCTATTTACCTAAGTTGAAATTAAGAAAGCAATTTTGAATAAAAAAAAATTATAATCCATTATTATTATGTTTTGTTCACTTTTTGTGCTCAGGCGATAAAGCCTGGTAATGTTTGTCAAAGCACGGGTGTATAACCAAGTGCTGAAACAAAATTAAATTAAGAGGGTGAGTTATATTATTATTATTATTACTAGCTGTTCCCCGCGGCTTCGCCCCGCGTGGGACTCGGTTATATCGCGCCCAAAAGTAGCCTATGTTTGACCTCAGGTCGTTAACTACATCCCTACCAAATTTCATCACAATCGGTCCAGCAGTTTAGCCGTGAAGAGGTGACAGACAGACAGACAGACAGACAGACAGACTTTCGCATTTATAATATTAGTATGGATTATTTCGAAAGTATTTGAGATATGCGTAGGCAAACATATAAACTAACAGATACAACTTATAATACTTATTAAAAGTAGTTACTTATAAAATAAAAGTTAATGTAAAGTTGAATACAGGTCGAACTAATTACCTCTTATTTTAAAAGTCAATTAAATAATGGGTTGAACTTAGCTTCACTTATAACGCAATATAGCAGGGATCCATGTAAGCAGACTCATAAAATTCAATTCAACTAGCACCTAATAAAAATCAAGATATATATGAAAAATACCTCTCAAATCATATAGAAATATCGATTTTGCAATACCGAAGCAAATACAGCCTTACTACACATGATATAAGTCATACAAAAACGAAATACGAATCTTCGTGAGAAAATACACCTGTGTACGATTTTGGGGGGAGGGGGCTGGCGTAGGGGAATATTAATTACTTGAACGGAAACTTTTATAAGTTGTCGGTGAGCAAAGCTAGCTTTCGGGAGCTTTTTGGAACTTAAATGAATATTAATCAGTTATAAATAAATTTCTGGCGATTGAAATAACTGGCTTGAACGGGTTTCATCTAGATTTTATGCGAGATATAATCGTTGTTAGTTAATAACCATGGTGTTCAGAATATAATATCATCATTTCAGTCGCAAAAAGTCCACTACTGGACATAGGCCTCCAGCAGAAATTTTCAATTGATGGTTTTAGAAAGGCTCGCATTCAGCGTCTTCCTACGACCTTAACAAGGTCGACGATGTACCAATATCCATTTGACGGTAGGTGTTTACATCTCTGAACCTTTCTGCCTCAACGGACATTAGTTCTGCGCATTGTGCCATTTCAACGAACAGGAGTGCAATTTTTAAAACGTATGGAATACTCAAAACAGGTAATTCGAATGAATGAATGATTAAACACTTTATTGCGCCAATAACATAAATTCATCATTGGATTATACAGGATCGAAGATGAAAACTAGTACAAAGGCGGACTTATCATTAATGCAATTTCTTCCAGCCAACCTTAGGGTAGAGAGAAACAAAAAACATTGGAGCGATGCAGAAAGCTAAATGGAATAGGTTAGTCGAGTGAGAATCATTCGACTAACCGATTTTGCGTAAGTCATACATTTCAGAAATAGAACTCTTGGTCCGTTGATTCGCTGTGCAATACAAGTGTCCTATTTTTTAAGGATCTCATTCTTCCTAATGAGCTCTCGTAGAGAAACGTGGGCCGTATGTTTGTCTGACAAGACAAGACAAGGCGAAAATTCTTTAACCCTTCCAATGGCGCGGCCTTTTTTGCGTTATTGCACCAGTAAAAATATACAATAAGGAAATTATTAAGGTGATACCTCGGTGAACACTAGCGCCACCGTTATTTAAAAATAATTACTCACTGAAAACACAAGTTATCAAAAATCCCTCTGCTGTAATTATGGTTCTGGATCTGAAGTTAATTTTAATCATATTCAATTATTAAATTATAGTTCCATATAGTTACGAATTGCAAAACTGCTAAAAGGGGCCGTTTTAGGCAATAATGCAATTTGTAACTATAGGGAATTATAATTTAATAATTTAATATGTTTAAAATTAACTTCAGATCCAGAACCATAATTACAGCAGAGGGATTTTTGATAACTTGTATTTTCAGTGAGTAATGATTTTTAAATTACGGTGGCGCGAGTGTTCACCGAGGTATCACCTTAACATAGATACTTAATACAATAGGCGGCCTTATCGCTAAATAAAAGTAAATAAAGATAGAGAAGCGAATTTTCCAAACTACTATTTCACCTGAGCTATTAAGAAACTATATCGAATTCCTAATGCACAAAATGTATTTCCAACTGCGTCGGAACCGTTTGGGAATTGAATTGAATTCCAGAACTGTTCGCTTAACACCGAGAAAGACCTGGAAATAAAACAATGCAATCAATTTGAGAAACAGGTGCAACGTGCAATCGGTATTAGGATGCATTTTAGCATTCCGTTCACAAAATGCAAGAACTGGACCCTATTAGTAGTCTCCGATGTCCGTCTGTGCGTCTGTCTGTCGATGTCTTGCCCATACTACAGAATCCTAACTTATATTATAAATGCGAAAGTGAGTTTGTATATCTGTTAAAGAAATACTACGTCTATACTATAGAAGTATGAAGATATTATTTATTTGAGAAAGTTTTAGAATCACATCATTAGCTCACGCTCAGAGCCCATGGTATGAGCTATATTATTCATGGTCATTGTGATATTGATTATTAAAATAGAATGACTGCCTTCTTGCCTCCTGTTCCCCTTGTATGAGATTTTATAAACGCAGACGCTATCGACTGCGTTACCAATTTTGTATGACAAACCAGCGCCCCTGGCGGATAGTAAGGTAACTAAGAAACTCCATTCAAAATCCTAACGCAGTTGCTGGCGTCTGCGATTATAAAATCTCCCTGAAATCTACTGAACTCCACTCTACTGAAATACAAATAGATCCAGATGTTTTAATAGTGGCCATTGTCAGACTTAAGGCATCTCACACCGAACGCCCTCAACAGCTGGGTCCAGTGGCTTGACGCTCCGAAGAATAGATAGAAATGCCACTAAGGGCGACCAATCCAAACTAGGCCGCGCTCGCCACCGCTTGACGTGCGCGAACATATTCATTTTATTCATTTTTATATACATGTTTTCCAAACATAAATATATATTTTTTTAATTATTCTGCCACTCATGTAAGATTTGCGTTTATTTGGTGATGCAGACAACAACAGTGATGCAACATGCCTCGCTAGACTTTAAAATAGGATTTCCAATTTTTTTTTTACTTATCTTTATTCTTCTATTATATCGATCTCGTCAAGTGAAGTATTCGTGCCTATCATCAAAGGAGACCTTTAATCCTGTGCCGTAACAGGATATTGGCACTTCATCGGAGCCTCCCTCGGGTGGAGTATGCAAACATTTCATTCGCAAGGAGATTGCAATTTATTGGACTTGTACAGTAGACCACAAAGAGTAGTACCCATAAATTCATTAACTTTCGCAATTTTTCTTTAATTTTTTATTTGTCTACAAATATTGATTTTTACAACAAAATAATTTAATATTTATAATTTAATATTTTTTTGTTTAATAGAGATTTATAAATAAAATAATTTTGGTTTCGAAATTGGGATGAAACTTCTGTATTTTGTATAAACATGTTTGAAATAGCAGCTGAAATTATGTTAAATATAGTTTGCAAAGTATCACGGTTATTTGTTGGTTTATTACACTTTCATGCCTATTCTACTGATGCAATCTACTTGAAATTTTGCAAATACATCAGTTAAAAATATTAAGAAGGACATAGGACCACTCGACCACCGGACTTTCAACACGAGAAGCACCGTTCCCGAAGGTAATGCACGAGGGCGAAACAGCGGGCAAAAGCTGGTATAGAAATAACTACGAATAAAACGAAAATTAAGGTACCAAAGTCAAAGGTACAAATATTCATACATAGATAGAGTAGGACTAAGTGCATACTAATAACAACATTTTGAGGGATAAAGAGTGCTGGCGTCAAATAGGTTATACTGAAAAATACCATGGAGTTAACACGGGAACTCCTTTAACTTAGACAACCGAGAAAATTCTAAGAAGAAAATTATGATCAACAAATACATGTGGCATTGCTGTAAACTCCAATTCTTGACAAATCATTATATTTTCAGCATGGGGCGAGTCTCTGCTGTCGTTGCCAAAGAAATGGCTGAGCACACAGGTGTACGGGAGCGAAGAGGACGACTTCCAAGTAAGTACGATAGCCATCCATATTTTTATACGATTCATTCATTCATTTCGAGTAGGTGTCACGATCAATCGACCATGCACAACCTGGTGTCAGAGTTCTTCGGAACGTCGTTCGTTCTTATTCTTTTATACGATAGCCATCAATCTATGACTTATGTAAGGATTAACAGAAAATATTTGTTCTTTCTGTAACCAGAACTTGCAGCTGAAGAAGTTACCAGTCCCAGACTTGCAGACGACGATGGATTCTTATCTGGAGTTCGCAGCTGTGATCGCCAGCCCTCAGCAGGTAGACCACACCAGGGGGTTGGTGAGGGGCTTCATGGAAGAGCTGGGGCCGAGGCTACAGGAGACCCTGATGGAGCGACAGGCTGAGATGGACAACTGGGTGAGAATGACGTTAATTACGTAGAAAGTTGTGTTTGAAGAATATAAAGAATATCAATCGGCAGTGATTCAAAGGATAGTATATATATGTATAACATATAAACTTTTCCAGAAAACATACGACAATTGTATTTTTGATTTATCAATATTTTCCTTACATATCACAGAGCAAAGAAATTTCATATCGCTGTGGGCGCGAACAAAATTTTAGGTGTTCTGTGATACATATACATAGCCTGGATCCCAAGGTGTCATACACATTTATAGGATTTTGTGACTACGATATGGAAGTTGTTCTTTGAATTCGTGAAAAGATTCTATAGAGTCAGCAACAGGCTTATGACACTCAAGATATTGCTGGCATGCATAGGCTACGGTAACTACTATCCATTAGGTGAGCCATATGCCTGATCGCCTATTGAGTAGTAAAAAAAAGAATATGTCGCAAGAACTAAAGTTGAGATTGAGTTGAAACATGATCACGTCATCGAATTTGTTGGACCAAGTTTTTAGAGGGATAGTAACGTAAGAACCCATAATGAATTAGAATCAGAATAATTTATTTGCAGAATACATTAAGCAATACAAAGTTGGTACAAACTTTGTATATACCTATGTATGTAGGTAGGTAAGCAGACTATGTATCCTAAATATTGAAAATTATGGCAAACAAAACACAACATACGATAACTCGTGTGGTATTAGTATAGCCAGTCTGCTTATCAGTAGAACAGTTTTCGTTCAACGAGAAACAACGCAAAACAATAATGTTACAACTTCGGTCGCTGCCATTGTTCCGGTCGTTATCGAAGCGGTGACAAAACAACCAACATGCCCGCCGCTAAATATAAAACTTGCAAATTCTTAAAATGAAAATTATAAGATTACTTTTATTGGTTTACCTTATTCTGACGCTATGTGAAGCTTTAGTTGATGTAGACTCACAACTTGTGACAAAGAGTGCTATTGAAAATGATAATCCTTTTTTGTTAAAATTATTACAATCGGTGGATGAAGCACCCAGCAATGAGCACTTATTTGATGTGACATTAAAGTTATTGAAAAGTTTGTGCATTTGTATGCGAGAAACACTGAAAGAAAAACAAAAAATTCTGTCTTTTAATGGAGAAACAAACGCATTATACATTGAAGATAATTCCAACGAAAATGATGTAAAAGTACTGGAACTCTATAAGAATATTTATAATAAAACATGTTACAAATTGCAAAATGATTTAGTTAAACATAATATGACTAGTAAAGATCATATGAATTGTGGTAAAAGTGAAACGTTCACAGAAAAGACCGTGAGTACAGAAAATGATAACGATAAAAGTGTAAAAAATGAAATTGATATGAAATCTGCGTTATTTAAGACCCTGGTATTAACAAGACGCTTGCACAACTACACTGTGAAAACACAACAATTATATAAGAAAAATCGAGCATCAATATCTAGTCGTCAAAATAATGTGGTTATATTTTTAATAACACTCTATCCGGATAAAAATAAAAGTGAAGAAAAAAATACTACTGCAGAAATTGAACTTGATCATGTGCTATATAGAAACTCACTTATTGACATAACAATATTGACTAGTAAACATGCGGAAAGACGTCAAAATGATCACAATAAAGTAAGTAATAATGTATCTGAATGTAACTTGCAATCTATATATACATTTTTAATAGAAAACGATAAAAAAAAATTAACACAAAAGTTTAGAATCTTGAAAAAGAAAGAACCAATAAGAATATACATTGAAACATTTGCAAATAATAATACTGATTATTTAAATATGTGTTGTGACAACATGACCAAAATTTCAGAATGTACAAATAATGTATTATTAGATAACGAAACCGAAAATAAGTCAAAGGATACTTTACAACATTATAAAGATACTATTTATAAAATTAAAAATTTGGTAAGATTATATAAGAAAAGGGTCAGGGGACAAGAAAAATTAAATGATAACGAAATGGCTATTATTAATTTGATTATCGGAAAACAATATGCTTCAGATCATCATTTAAATGATACTGATACCAATACAATCAACAAAGGTAGTAAATTATCAAAACAAGCTGTTAAAAATTTAATCCAAACAATGGATTCTGCGTTGTCTTCTACTACTGAATATATCAAATTAATAAAATCTGACGTCATTGAGACTGAAAATGAAGCGAGCCATTTAAATAATACAAGAACCGAAAAAAGCACATTTAACAAATCCACCGAAATAAATGAGATAACTTTAAACTTAAGAACTAAATTGCTTAGCAGCACTGACAAAAATATACCCAGACAGAGTCACGGCAAAATTGATTATAAAATTGCAACATTAAGCAAAAGTGGCAATTATAGAACTTCACAGTTATCTACACCTCACTTCATATCAGCATTCAATTTAACTACTCCATCTACATTTTTCAATGACAAAACAGAAATACAAAAAAATACAACTATTACGCCTTCTGCTGTTAAATATTCCCAAGATATAAAAGTTGCAATGAATGGCTCAAACACTGCAATCACAACAAGTAACAAGTTTCTTGAAGCAAGCAATAAACCTAAAATATATTCAACAGAAATAATTCATTTTCCATTTACCACAATATCATTAAGCAATCAGACAGATATTCTTAAACAATTATTAATTTTAAATAATCATTCCAATGACTCTGTATTTCACAATGTCCCATATAAGAGAATTAAAAAGACAAAGAAGGACATTTCTCAATCAGTAGATGAATTAGTAAAAAATAAAATACCAGAGAAAAGTGAAAATGACACAAAAACTGCTATTGTAACATATGACACGCAAAACACAAATTTAAAAATAGAATTTTCAACAACGGAACAAAAACCAGAAAAAACTAGTAAAGAACATAAAACAAACGAAGCTATGAAAAAAATAGCATCAGTACAAGAAAACACACAAAATATCAGCAGAAATAAGACAAGGGAAATAAATAAAAATGTTAAAACTATTCAAAGGACTCCCAGTAATAAGACAAAAAGTTCAATCATAAATGAGTTTAACCAAACCCTATCTCCACTTTTTGATGAAATAAGATCAGAAATTATGAAATCGAGTACAGTTTTTTCTACGGATAAGAAAGTAAAAGAAAATATATTTTATGACAATATGGCAAAAAATTACACAGCTAAACCTATATTTAACAAATCGCAAAATGAGAAAAAAATATTCATGGCAAAGTTTATCACTAAAAAACAACCAAAGTCTAATAAATATAAGAAAAGAAAAAATAAAGCTACTAAATCTAAAGCTATTTCTCGATTACCACAAACACAAGGTAAAAAAAAGGAAACAAAAAGTGAGACATCTAAGATAATGCAAAATATTAAGTTTACAGACATCACAAGTTTGTCATTTACATCAATAAAACCAATCAGTTTTACGAAATCACTTACAAAGTTTATTGACATCGATAAAAATACTATTCCAATGAAAGAGGGTATAGAAACAACTACAATGAATAATTTCGTGGATTTTACCACTCATTTACAAGATAATTCTCAAGTGACACAATCATTATCCTACAGTAAAAAAGGTACTACGAATTTTTGGCCACTAAGGCAATATTTGACTACAGATGTCGAAGTACCTTTCAAAATTAACAAGAATAGAATACAGCACAAAGACAAACCTGGAAATCACTCTGACATCAAAAAATTTAAAGGTTATAATGATCAATATCTGTTTGAGAAAATAACATTAAAGAATAAAAGCAATACACCAAACCCGTTGCGTGAAATCAGAGAACATTGGCATTATTATAACGAATCTACCTTAGGCAGATATCAGGTTCCAAATACTACTGCAAATGTAGATCTTTTTAAGACTATTTATAGTCCATTCTTGTTGCAACCAACTACTACTAAATCTTTTGAAGATTTCCCACATTTAACATTAAATAAAATTGTTGGAAATATTACTATGAAGAATTCGAATGGATCCATGTTAACGAGTAAATATAAAAACACTTTTAAAACATACCAGAAAATAAAAAGTTTTACCGAGTCATTTGATAATCATGACCTTTCAATATCATCTGAACTTAGTTCTGGAGGAAGTGGGCCTGAAAAAATAATATTATCTGATAAGTTAAAACAAAATATGGCAAATGACTGGCTTCGTGATTTTCTCGATTATAAAGAGAGTACCGCTGTATTGAATGCAATTAGCACTTCTGTAGGTGTTACCGAAGAAAATTTCTCTAAGAGTAACTACTTAGTACCAGAATCTTTTTCACAAAGGTTAAATAATTATACTTTACAAAATAAAACTACATCGTACCAAAACAAAACTTTACTTAATTATAGTTTAAATTTATCAAAACTTACATCAGAAAACATAAAGAAAAAAACAAAATATATAAAATATAGTGAGAATGATTCTCTTAGAACTTCGCTTGTTAAGGAAGATGAACATAATAATATTGACAATGATACTTTATACAGAACCATCAATATAACACACAATAAAAAAATAAAAAATATGAATAAAGTAAATGCATTAAATACTTCTACTGTAAATCTGAAGAACCCATCAATGAATAACTTGGAAAAAAATGATTCTACATTTAAAAACAATAAGACTTCTAAAATAATATCACCTCAAAATAGAGTAACAACTAGTTCTTACAATGAAAGTTATATAAAAGGAGTAACTTCTTTACCATTATCAGCAGATTCATTAAGATTAAATAAAACCACTTATGTACAAATTAAAACAATACTACCCCAAGTTGTTCAAACTGATCCATCGGAAGAACATGTGGCAACTAGTAGATATGAAGACAAAAATATATTTTCAAAATATAATTCACAAAAAACTAAAATATTGCCAAACAGTTACAATAATTTTCGTCTTGAAAACATATCAAATATAAATGATACTAAGAGTGTCGATATAATATCTAAAAACATGTTGACAGATCTAGCAGAAAATAAAAATATAGATAAAATTGAAAATAATACTGTGATTCCGAATAAAATTAATCTTACTGATAATAATTTGTTCATAAATGCACTAAAATCAAATGTGAAAAAAGATAATAATTTAGACGTATTTATAATTAACAAAATAAATAATACTTCTGATGTTGCATCACAGTTACAAACCACGTTGCAATTTAATGTTTCGCCGAATTTATCAAACAAGTTTAGCTCTTTATTCACAAAGAAACCAGAGAGTTATACCTTGCACCTTCAAAGTACTAGAGGATATAAACCCTTATATGCGAAAAGCAATAAAGTAAAGAAAACTTCTGTATTGAAAACTCAGAACATGACTAATAACTTTGATAATGGTAGTGGCATAGTAACTCTTCCTCAGTTAAAAGCGTATGAACGATCTACAGAGCTTGTTAAAAATAAAACGGCAATTAACATAAACCAGTTAAAAAGTTCAACAAATAGAATCGTTAAAAGTCATTTAACAACTTTTGCAACTAATAAGAATTATTATGATGTTTTGCAAGACACTTTAGATGTAACAACAAAGCCGCAGTCTCATGAAATTGGCATATCTACACTTCGTGTACAAAACGCGCTAAATGTAGATATAAATAAAAGTGTCGGATCCATATTGAATTTAGCAAATTTAACACACTCGACAGAAAATAAAAACGCAGATAATATTGAAAAGGTTATTGACATTTCTAATACAATTTACTTTACTCAAAATAATCCATCCACAATTTTCTTTCAAAATTATAATAAGAATCATACATTGATTAGTAACGATTCTACTTCACACCATTTTTCGAATACATCTAATATATTTGGCACTATATTTACAAAGAAACCTAATAGTAGTACCATGCACCTGGAAAGTTCTACAGGACATAAACTCATGTATGTGGACAGCAATAAAGTAATGAAAACTTCTGTAACTCAGGATATGACTAATAATTTTGATAGTGGTAGTGGCATGATAACTCCTCCTCTGTTAAAAGCATATGATCCTTTTTTAAAGTTTGTTAAAAATAAAACAATATTTACCATAAACCAGTTTCAAAATTCTACAACTGAAATCATTAGGAGTCATTTAACAACTTCTGCAACTAATATCAATTATTATGATGTTTTGCAAGAAACTTTTGATGAAACAACAGAGTCACAGCCTCATAAAAATGACGTAACTACACTTCGTATTCAAAACACGCCAAATATCGATGCAAATAAAAGTGTCGGAAAAATATCTAATTTTGAAAATTTAACCTATACGACAGAAAATAAAAACACAAATAATATTGAAAATGTTATTGACATTCCTAATAAAATTGTTCTTACTGTCAATAATACTACTAAAATTTTTCAGAATCATAATAATAATCAAAAATTGATAACTAACGATTCTAGTCCACACCATCTGTCGAATACATCTAACACATTAAGCACTTTATTTACAAAGAAACCAGAGAGTAGTACATTGCACATGGAAAATTCTACAGGACATAACATCAATAAAGTAATGAAAACTCCTGAATTGAAAACTCGGGATATGGCTAATAATTTTGGTAATGACGTGTCAAATGTTAATGTCAATATAAAAAAAAGTGTTGGAAAAATATCTGAAATTGTCTATTCAACATACCCTTTGGATATTAAAAACACAGATAGTGTTGAAAATGTTATTGAAATTCCTTATAAAGTTGATCTTACTACAGAAATAAGTAATAAATACACATCATTAATTGAACAAACTGCAACTGAACAATTAAGTATAATTCCGAATTCAACATTTCAAAATTATTTAAAGATAGAAAAAGATTTACTTCAAACTAATGACTCTATGATTTCAAATAATTATTCTGATACAAATTACAATGAAAAAAAACATTTTGAAAATAGACTGCCTGACTTAGGCACTGTATCTGTAGGCAACAGTAAAAAAAATAATTCATCTTTTGGTGTAACCGAATTTTATCATAAAGCTTTACAATCTGATTCTGAGCCATTGCTAAATAAAACAGAAACTGTAACACCAAGCAATATATTGACATTGACATCAGAAATAAAACCGATAGCTATAACTACAACAAATACAAATATGGCTCCATCGGAACATGAACAAACAGTACATTTAAACCTCACGGAGGAAAGTATTACTTTAAATAAACAGAAATTTAAGAATCACGGTACTTACTCAAAAATTAAAGAAACTCAAACAGCACTTCCTATTGATATTAATTTAGTTGAAAATGTAAACCCACAAAGTATGGTGACACATCAACCCTCTGATAGGATACCCCTTTTTGATCATTTACATAAAAAAGATAAACATACATTTTATGAATCAAGAAATATATTTCACGGTAACCGACTTCTAAAGGATAGACTATTTGTAACTACTTTGCCAAGTAACAAAACAAAATACATGACACAGACGACTTTATTTACAAGTGATAGTTACACAATCGAAAACTCTTATCCCCACAGCTTTGGTGAATTTAGTAAAAGCCAAACTATATCATGGAATAATAGCTCATATACAAATTTGAGTACGACTGAGAATACCACACTTATTCTTTCATCAAGACCAGCATATAACATTAATAAAATAACAGAAAATAAATCAAGTAAAAATGTAAAATCAATGCCTATAACTATCAATTCAACAAAAACAACTAAACTACCAGCCACAATAAATCAAATATTTGGAAGTGAAATTGACTCATTATTTGTCTCTACAAAAGGCGAATTGAATATTTATAAATCAGATGTCAAATTATTGCAATCGAAAGAAGCAAAACGCTCTAGATATAAAACATCTAATGTAACTCATATCTATAATCAAAACAATCTTACTGCAATAAGTAAAAGCAATAAAACTAGATCAAATGACATTGGCAAATCTAAAATACTTAATAAACAAGCTATAAATAGTAAGCAAAATGTAGAATCATTAATAAGGCAAGATGAAAAATCTGGTATAATTAATAAAACTAAAATAACGGCAAGCAAAAATGAAGAATTACAATTAGTGTCGAAATACCGATCACTTCAATTTGGCACTTCAAAACCTGATAATCTAAATATATTTGTGTTACCCAGTACAGACGGCTCTTTACATACTATCACAAAAATGAAGAAAAATCCTGAATTAAATGAAAAAAATACATTACTTCAAAATAAGGAATTTCACAATAATTATTTTACTACAATAGAAAGATCCGATAATATAAAAGGTACTGTCATCAAAAAACACAATAATTTTATTAATAAAGACACATTGTTTATTACAACTGTTAAACAGTTTGTAAAAAACAAACCAGAAAATAAATTAAAAAATGACAATTATAAACTTAAAAACCAAACCAAAATTAATAATACAACAACAGAAATAATAGCAAATGAAAATGATTTATCAAAGCATATAAATCAAACAATCACAAATAAAAATGAAAATTCATTTGGGAACAATGGGCGTTATTTAAATAATCAAAAAAATATTAATTTTAATAACATAAGTGATAACAATCATGTCAAAAATGCAAGTAAACATGATTTTAATAATCCTCAAACCACTCCTTTTGATAAATACTCTGACACAAGTCAAAATTATAACATACGTATAAATTCGGTAACAGATTCAATAAATACAACATTGCCCACTTCAAGAAAACTTGAAAAAGAAAAACGATTAAATCCAAATAATTATTCAATTCCAAATGTTAATATTTTAAAAACAAATATCATAAAAGACAAAATTTACACAAATATTTTGAAGACTCCTTTATCGATATCAAGGATTATAATAGATAAAGATTTACGAAAGTATCAGAAATCCAATAGTATACAAAAAAGTTCAAATATGTACCAAGATCGACTAACGACACAAAATCAACACGAAAAAGGAATATTTTATGAATCTTCAAACAATATAACAGATACGACTAAATTTGCATTGCCTTTATATTTACAAGACATATTAACTACCGCTAATCCAAATAGTTGGTCGATTTCTAGACATCAAAATTTAAACACAACAGATACTCTTAAAGCATCTTTACATTCTATTCAGGAAGATATTACTTCTGTAACTCCTGAATACTTGCATCCAGATATAATAATGACAAATAATCTTCCAACACAAACAATTCCTTATAACATTAAAAATGAAGAAAAAAATTTGACTGCGTTGGGTATGAATAAATATCTAGAGAACAAACTAACAGATGAATCAACAAAACCATCATATATCAATAAAATATTAGAAATAAATACACGTTCAAAAACTTTACCACTCACTACCCCAGCATCCAAAAGGTATGAAATCACTTTGCCAGTTAAAGTTGTTTCTACTATTTTGAGTAAAACAGAGCCAATATCTCATATTCTTGAACCAACAAAATATTCAAGTAATCAAATCCAAAATAAGTTTATTTTTCCTATTGAAATATTTTCTTACGTCCCTTTAAAAATAAACCAATCGCGATTTATTCCTATTACGCCCAAGACAGCAAAAAAACCTACTAAACTTCCAGCTGAAATTATTCCAATGATGGAAACAAAAGAGGCTTATATTAATGTTACACCAATAAATATTGATTTTCAGAAAACAGATTACATCCCACTTCTTAAAAAAGGTTCAAATATGCCAAGAAATATGGATATAATAACTGATATTCCTGAAGAAATAAATACAGAAATAAAAACTACAAGTTTATATTTTCCAAATGATTCAAAGAATCGGATTAAAATAGACGAAATATCTACTACCCCTTCAGGATTTAAATACAAGGAATCACAAATAACCAAAAATAATTTGTTACCAGATAAAATAGCTTTACATCCTCTCTGGCCATCAAAACCAATATCGAACATAGTTGCAGGAACTGAAACAGTTGTGCGGTTACCAAGTGAAAACACAAATAAAATATCTGCAATTCCTTCGATGACCAAATATTCAGATTCTAAAGTTACAAATATCTCTACATTGTTTTCTAATTCACATTTAAATATAACAATGGTTATGAAAGAAACATCTGCAGAAAATGAAGAAAAAAGAAATTCCACGTTTGATTACACTAATAATAATACAATGTCAACAATAACCAAAAATATATTACAGACAACACAATCAGGCTTGCATTCAATTTATATTCATAAACAAACGCTCAAAAACAAAAATTTCAATAACAGCTCTGCACAAAATCATTTTAACATTTATCATATTCCGTCTAGTAAAAATTCACAAATGGTAAATTTATCTAATAATTTAAATGATACTTCTATCCATTTATTTAACCCATATGAAATAAATAATCTAAAGCAATTTTTTACAAATTATATGTCTTTAAAAAATGATACAAAACATAAAAATGTATCTGAGTTAAACAAACATACCGATAAAATAAATCAATATACAAAAAAATATGACACGAACGATCTAATAGATGAAAAATTTACAGTTCCTGTTACTACACCGAAAAAATCTGAAAGTGGTACATTTAAGACTATAAAATACAATACTTTTAAGCCAATTTCAGAAGAGGAAATAACTTGGTCTTCAGAAACAAACCAAAATTCAAAACAATGGTTACTGAACCAGGTTCATTACTGGAGTCAAACCCCTGTCATTAAAAATACAACAGCCTGTGAATTAATTTATAATCTTAGTCAACAGATATCTAAAACTTTGCCTATAATCATACAACTTCTAAAAGCAACCAACTGTACATTAGTTGAAAAATTGAATGTATCAGAAAAACTAAATAGTAAATCCAAATTACCTTTTTCACTTCCACCAGAAATAACATCTACTTTGAAAACTACGCCAGTTGAAGTTAAGCCACCTCTTCCTTTGGCTAAGACCAATTTATACCCAGTCAGATTCAAACAAAAAGTATTGCGAAGACTGTCTTTTAATAAAAAAAGTACTGAATCAGCAATACGAATGACAACTGATCATAAAATATATAGAACAGTCAAACAACAGAAAAAATATATAGTATCTAATTCAATAACAACTATCAAACCTGAGATAGACAAACAAGAAAGTCGTAAGCTACTAAACAATTATAAAAGTCTTATGCCGCAAAATAAGATGATGCCATCTCAAAATAAAATAATTTCCCCGCCTTTTATATCAATAATGCCACGTCAAAAAAAGATATTATTGAGACCCACATTTTTAGGGACAGATCCAAAAGATTTCAAAGCTCAACGTTTTGTACCCAAGCCTCTCTTTACCGATCTTGATACTGATTTCTATAGAGAAGACTTTAAACAACACCACAAACCTAGTTTATCATGGCGAGACAAAGTTAAATTTATACAGGGAATACTGCACAAGAATACTCCAAATGTAAATCACGAGGATACAGAAATGGTATTAGAAAACCCTCGTATTGCAGTTGCGGGTATGGAGAAGCCAAAATTTTTGAGGGATAGGATAAATTCAATACGAAGTTATGTTTATAGTGCAGATTTTGGAATGACTACGGCTCGAGCTATATCAAAGACATATTTCATCAGTCCAGAATTTGTGGATGTGTCGAACGAGGACCAGGTCATTGAACCTGCGCCAGAAATGTTCCGGAGGAGTCATCAGAGCGTCCGTGACTTGCCTGTTACACCGTTGCCGACAACCACGAATAAGCCCAAAAAAACCCGCAGAACACGAAGAACTATATTCTTTTTAAGTCCAACGGTGCCGTACAATAGATATTTTTAATTTTTATTAAATACTTCAACTACATACCATAAATAAAATTGAAAGATATATTTTGTTTTATTCTCCTACAATCTGAAATAGTCTATTTGAAATTTTGTTGCTTATTTTTTATTTAAAATTTTCATCAAATTCTAGATTATCTTGGTAGAGTTGAGCTGATAATTTTCTTTCGCCAACTTGGTGTCGGTACCAGGCAATCAGATACTGCGAAAGACTAAACATACAATGAGATGCTTCTTCTTTTACTGCTTCCCAAAGGTTGGCTGGCAGAGAATGCACAGCATTAAGGTTACCTATTGTAGCTCTTGGTTCAATAAAGTTTTAAATAAATAAATGTTATTTAGAAGCACCTGCGTGCTTGGAAGTCCTAAGGGTGTATCAGATAAGTAGGGTGAAAAATCCGAGTGTTAGTCATAATCAGAGAGCATTATCTTTGTATATTGTATCAGTAATTAGGACTTTTTTTACCTATTTATGTCTGACCGCAGGGCAAAAGCCTCCCCACCAACCTTCCATGTAGCTCTAGCCATGCCATGGCGTTTTCTCGCCAGTTTTTATCGAAAGCCTGTAGTTCGTCTGACCATCTAGTTTTAGGCCTTCCTCGCTTTCTGTGCTCATCAGTAGGACTATCATAAAAAAAACGTGCCCGGCTCCAACTGTTGGTCAAAGCGGTCGATAATAGGAATCACGTTCGAATAAAAAGGAGTGCCACAATAATGTCAGAGAATGATTAGCAGTAGGGAAAATAAGAGTTTGATGAATATCAATCGATAGATCCATTTTTGTTACTACGGACAACGCATCATGTTAAGCTAAATTGGTATACATATTTGACTGGGAGATGGGTCTGGTGGACGTTCTCCAACATCATTATTCATGTTTTAAGCAGAATTAGACTAAAACTACTTTTTCCCTTGCCATGTTGGATTCAATATGCGCCTACTATTCCTTCCCTTTTGCCTTGACATGAAGCTCACCATCATATTGGGTTACAGGTGACGGATTGGTGGTTGGACGATATGTACCTGAAGGTACGCGCACCACTGCCAATCAATTCAAACCCAGGCATGGTGTTTCCACGCCGCCATTTTGCCAAGATGGAGGAGGTCGCTGACCTGGGGGCGCTGTTCATTGATGATCTGCTGGATTACAAGGAAATGCTGGACAGGTGAAATTAAATACCTTACTGTAATTTTTTCAAGTATTATGGGTGCCGTTGTTATCTACCTATTTTCATGTGATCATGTTATTATGGCTAAGTAAAGGTACTTAGCAAAGAAACATCTAGAATTGTAGAATATCAAAAGTATTATTTATGGAAAGCTTATTTGAATCTTTGCTGATAACATAAAACAATAATATTTTAAATTAAACAGTATAAATTGTAGTAAAACTGCCAGCTCTCGTTTTGTAACTAGCACATTTTTTTCTTCGTCTTCTTCACTATAAATATACCTAACAAGTGATAGAACTTCACACCGCAAAATCAAAAACAAACGTCAATATTCAAACATGCAAACTTCGAAACCATATGTGGATTTTCACGCAGGGTCTCAATATTATGAATAGAAATTCTTTCGACATGATTATACTCGTATGTATTATTGAAATACTAGCGAAGTAGACGGGTCGCAATCTTAATAAGTTCAAGCCTATTAATCTCGTTGAACCATTTACCCGTGAACCTCCCTACACGATATAACTTGATTAATCCGCTGTTCGTAGTCCCGATATTTGAACGTTCCTACCTATCACTACGGAAATTCCGTAAATATCTCCCTTCTTCTCTGGATTTGCATTAAGTGATAGCAGAGATGATAGAATTCAGGTGATAGCTTACAAAGGTACTAAAATAATTCTGGTTGAGCCAGCTTTAGCAGCATATAGCATTTATATATTTGTACTTTTGTCACTTCAAAGAGTATTTTACTGATTTTAGGCAGTTAATACTCGTAAATTAAAATCTTATTTTTCATTCTGAAACAAGATCTTCACATAATGATTCTATACATGTCGCTTTCGTTGACATTTTACCAGACAAATTATTGTTAATATCAGTTTGTTGTCTACGTGAAGAGGCGTAAGTGGCAACTAGTGAATGTTAATTAATCTCGCTAAGGGATCTTTATATCTTTCTATCCATCAATCAATGTTGAGATCGTCGAAAGAAACTAATCAAACAGTCCTAAGAGAGAGAGCTAGAGCTTTGTTCTAATCATCATTACAATCCTAGGCCTTTCCTATTTCAATTTCAGTCGTATGTCGGAGATACGACTGAACTTAGTCCTGATATTTTTATACATTAAGCACAAATTAAAAAATAAAGTCTTGTGCTTGTATCTAGACTACGAATGTGCAGCGCTCGTAGATTTTTTAAAGTGTGTCTGTGTTTGATTGTAAATGTTAGTAAATGATTTTTATTATAGTCAGTCCAACATCATATATTCATAGATACTTAGGTCTCGTGAAGAATCTAGTCATATTCTTCACGAGACCCATCTTTGAATATATCATTCATTGATATAAGTTGGGAATAAGTTTTGACCCATACATCATCTTTCTCCAAGTATTGGATTACCATGCAAGCCACACAATATTGGGGTGTATGCAAAGATGTACGAATAGCGCGCGGTTTCTTTAAGTGACGCAATTTTTTTTTATCTATGGGTGTATGTTTTACACAAGATAAATATTACAACACTGCTTGTTCTGCTTGTTCTATGCTTTTTGAATATATTTCTTTGACTTTTTATTAAAGACTTCTTTAAAGTTAATTTTAATACTTTTTCTGCAGGGGTGAACTTCCACTAGAGCGCGCTACCAGTCGCGAGAAAGGCCAGCCGCTGTGCATGGAGCAGTTCTACCGTCTGCTGGGCGTATGCCGAAACCCAGGCGTGGGCAAAGATGAGCTAGCGTTGCCCAGTAATGATAATGATAGTTGTGAAAGAGAGGAACTGGTCATCGTCGCTTGTAGGAATTACGTAAGTTAATTTATTTACTTTATTCATGTACAGTGAGCCTGAAATAACCTTAGGTGCGAGTTATAATGTTAAAGTAGTTTTCTTTTCTTTGTCTACTGGTGGCGTACTACCATCTCTTAAAACTACGCAAGAACGAGTAAGGGAGACAGCGCAATACATGATGTAAGGCGACATCTCCCTTACTCAATCGTTCTTGCATGGTTTTAAGAGATGGTGGTAAGCAACCTGAACACAGAAAACCATGGAATGGACACCGTTAGTACAAGGGTGCTGCTTATTTCTAAAGAAATAAATCTCTACTAGCAGACCCAAGTAAAGAAACTAAGTTGGTTCTTGATTTCGCCAATGCCTTTTGTTCGAACTAGCGCTTTGTCAAAAATATTTATGGATAATTAGATAATATACCTACTTAAATTTTAAACATGAGGTTTGGAATAATATGCCAAAGAAAAGAAAAGCCCCATTATACCTACAAGTAGACTCATATTTCAGGAAAGGAATTCATTTTTCTCTTTACTCCAAAACTGACGAACGACAAAATAATCTCTATCCTCCCCTTCTAATTCTATCAAAAATAAGACCAGTTGAAGCTAACTTAGTTTGTACTGCCGAACCGACCACAATTTACCCGTTAGAGGGCGCCACCCACAACTTCGTTATAATTACCGCGCTGTCTACATTTAACTAACTTAGCACTCCCGTTTTATCACTGAATACAGACAACTTTAGTTTTAAGACGTTGAGCGATGACCATAAATCTATATAGAGAACAGTTGAAATAGAGATCATCATCATTATTTCGTAGGTGGCATGGTCAATTGACCATGTACACCCGAGTGTCAGAGTTCTTCAGAACCGCTTCTCGGCTTCTGACGACTAACAGATGACATCCAGGACCAACGTTATAAATTTAAAAAGGTTAAAATAGATAACAAAAGTTTATATATTAAGTACGTACTATATAACATTATTTTTCTAGTTGAGGTAACCAGTAATGTACTAGTGTAGTAGCTAGTTCTTACCAATCTCTATCGGAATATCTATAATAATGTAATTTTCTTTGAGAATGTGAAAGAAGCTACACATTATAGCTAAAAATGTGAAAGAAGCTACACATTATAGAAGATAAAATTATTTGGGTTTCTTTAACTACCAGAAGGTTTATCTATGAGAAAACCTTTTAATTTAACTTTAACAGTTTAAGCTCCGAAACATCTTACCGACGAAGTTCTAACTATGAATTAGTGTCTAGATATGCTAATTTTATTAATGGAGTCGCTTTATAGACTGCCCTATCTATTGGGCTATTAACATTATTTCGTGGCTCTATAAATGTTACTTAACAGCTAGAGTTACTTCGTGTGCTTCGAACATGCTTGTAAAAATTTCATCACTGCAACTTCTAAAAAGAAACTGACCCAATAATTGCAACTGGCATTGTCATGTCTGTCTCGGGTATCTCTTTGGCCTATTGGCATATAATTATCTCATCATTGCCATGCCACTTCACAATATAATAAAGGAACTTACATAACATTTGCAGTTTTACCCAATTCCGGTGAAAGCAGCTGACCGTGGTCGTCTCACCGCTGGCGAGATTCAAGCACAGATACTTCACGCCATGGTGGATGCGGCCGGCGCCCCTGCAGCGCCCAGGGTTGGGCTTCTAACCTCTATGAACCGGGACTCCTGGGCTAAGGCCAGGGAACAACTAATGAAAGGTGGGTATTTCAGATAGTTTGCTGGCTTATATGGCTCGCCTAATGGTAACGTAAAGAGTGACATGGACGCTCGCAATTTGGAAATTTTATTAAATTTTTGAATTGTCAGCGAATAATTGGTCAACATAAAAAGGAACAAACTAAACTATAAAGCAACAGATGCTGTTTCTTCAGGATTTTTTCTATGAGTGCATTTTTCTTCCTCATTATTATAAATTTAAGAGCTAACCCGTTGTCGGTGGAGTTTCTTCCATTCATTTTCAATTAATACTAAATGAGTTGCAGGTAATTTTCATTTAATTTTTTTGTATAAAAAAATAATAAAAGCATATCACCAGGTAAAGGTGTTTTGTTGGCCCTGGTACTCTGGTCAAGTTATCTCTCATTTACATCACAAGCTTATTTATGAGGTGCCATAAATGGCTTTAAAAAGTCAAACCCTTCTCTACGAAACTCCTGATTCTATTAGTAAGTGAATTCAAATGAACACACTGTTTTCTCAGATGACATAGTTATTGAAGGAACAGAACAGTCAATAGTTAACGAACTTCTTTCTACAGATGAAAACAACCGCACTAATCTGGAGCTGATTTCACGGGCGTTATGCCTGCTTTGCGTGGATGAGGCAGGTGGTGACAGAGCAGACACAGATTCAGATACCAACGCAATGCTGCGCGCCATGCATGGAGCTGGCACTGCTCACCATTCTGCCAATCGGTGGTTCGATAAGACTGTGCAGGTGGGTATTTTGTTTCATGGAGATAAAGCAATAAGAGTAAGAGTGACTGAAGTTTAAGTCAAGGGAAAAACTAAGGTCATTCTAACACCTAATGATTAAGGTCCTAAACTAGATCAAATAAAATACTTACTTTTAAAATATATAAGTAGTTGCTAAAATAAATGATGTCAGTCAAAGCCCTCATTTGCGGATAACGATTCCAAAGACGGTACTAACGCAAAGGGCTAAAATTCAACAGAGAAAAACTAAATTCTGCCTTATTCTTTAATTTTTCATTCAATTTTTCAAATAACTTTTTGTTCTTTTTTTTTTGTGTGTAGCCTATAAGACAATTGTTACTAACTTTTTGAGACTAAGTTTCTCGTATTAAATTATTTCATTCATTCAACTTCATCTTCTCGATATTAAATTTAGCAGTCACAACTTTGTGCTCCGAAACTTAAAGTAAGTAATTTCTCTCCAGTTGATCATCTCTTCAGACGGTACCTTGGGCATGTGTTACGAGCACAGTTCCGCGGAAGGTGTAGCAGTAGTCCGCTTGGCAGAAAGGGCATTGGCAAGAGCTGAAGTGTCCGATAGACCTGCACCACCTCCAGTGCTGCTACCGGCTCCTCAGGCTATGAAGTGGAATGTTCCAGTTGATGTTCAGAGAACTATTGATTTAGCTGCTAGAGATCTTGATCGGTAAGCTGGTAGGGATTTCTTTCTATTAAACCATTTTTCAACATAGACCATGGTACAACTATTGACCTGCCTTACGTGCCCAGCTGGGGACAATGCTTTATTGGTGGTCCTCACAAATTTAGTCTGGCAGTCGACACAATGGGGAAAAAAAGCTGTAAGATGCTAAGAAAATATGTATTAACTCTCTCTGTCGTGCAGCCGGGACAAGCAAAAATGACGGTTTTGCTGCTTATTTCTGTGACAAACGTGCAAAAGGAAAAAGTACCAAGCTTTAGTGACTAGAAGTGCGCTGAGATAAGAGGGGGGAGGGCGGTAATTTGATGATAAAATGAAAAGCAAAAGTAAGGTTATATTTACCGGAGCGTAGAAAGTTTTAATTAAGAACTAATTATTTCTTTTAATCAAAACTTCGTGTAAATTTTATTTTTTATCTAAATACAGGCGGTCAGTACATGTCAGTCGCTTTGTAGGCCTTAACAATGAAAAGGCTTTAATTTATATTATAATAATTCAAAAATTTTCAGCTTAATCGCCAACCTGGATTTCAAGGTTTACACATATCGTGGCTATGGAAGGGAGTTCATGAAGTCATGTCGCACAAGCCCTGACGTCTACATACAGCTGGCAATGCAGTATGCATACTTCAAGTAAGTTTCATATCTTTTCTTTTTCGCCTATAATTTTTAACTATATCCATATTCTACTGTATCTTGCATATTTCTGCGCTTTTTAGCTTTTTGTTCATTAGTGTGATCATGCTAATTGCTGCTGATAGATTACATGGCACCATGAGCAAAAATACGACTCTAGTTGTGTCGATACTCGAATAGGATGACATTGTTATATCTTCACTCCCTTTGAATGATATTCTTCTTCGAAATGATGCTTGACTGGTAGAGAAAGCTTTTAGCATTAAGTCCGCCAATTGTATTTCATACTTATGGAAAATGAATAAATAAATAATGTAATCCAAGTCATAAACTTTCCGTGTCTAATAATCTTCTGAATACATTCAATCTTAGCGTGTAATGTTTTCATTATTCATGCAATTTACTTCATCGTCTTTTATCCTCGTTTGCCATGTTATTTTCTGTTTTCCTAGGATGTACGGCTATCTGACCTCCACCTACGAATCAGCCTCTCTCCGCCGCTTCCGGTCCGGTCGGGTGGACAACATTAGGTCAGCCCACGCTCCAGCCAAGGCCTGGGCTGATGCCATGTGCTCAGCCGAGGCTCCGCAGACTGACGCCGATGAAGGACAGAAAAAGGTGTCGTTTAATTTATACGGGGTGAGGACTTCTCTTGTGTAGCTTGACACTGA
Source organism: Apomyelois bistriatella (assembly GCA_947044815.1). Lineage (NCBI taxonomy): Eukaryota > Metazoa > Arthropoda > Insecta > Lepidoptera > Pyralidae > Apomyelois > Apomyelois bistriatella. The sequence goes on from OX345696.1 coordinate 403,202, forward strand.
CATGGCACACGACATGGGGGGTGTTCTGATGGAAATGTCTTGGTAAACAGAAAAATTATTAAGAAACTATGTCATAATATCTCCTAAGAATAGGAAAGGAATGATTCCTGGGTGATAACTAGTTTTAAGTACCAATGGGTATTGCTCTTTAAGTATATGTTGAAAATACTGTTGCACTTGGAAGTTAGCTAATAGTAATATACCTGTTAGTATTCATAATAATCATTCCTATTATTACATAAAACAAAACAACAATAGGAAAACGGTATTCTTCAAAATAAGACCATGCAAAAAAACCTTTCGGCCGCCAAGGTAATTAAAAGTTTCTTAAAATAGTGAATGATTTTGAGCCAATTATTACTGCCACGATACACGCACAAAATTGCTTTGTAGAGTAGTAGATGTAGTTAATAAATAATAATTAAAGATTAAAAATATACATACTGTATGATCAAGTATTTTTTTCTATCTAAAATTTGAGAGCTGGGCCCTTGTCAGTGGATCTTCCAAAGTTTCCAAAAAACAAAATTCCGAGTCTTCTTCAGATCCTTTGGGTTTCCTTTCGACCAATTATGACAAAATGAATTCTCTTTCTACTGGTCATAGAGAGTATTCTGATAAAATGTTCAGTAGGAGATAAACCTGAATTAACGTTCCAGGAACAAAAGAAATTGGAGCTGTTCGATGAAGCAGCACGCAAGCAGACAGCTATCATGGAAGACAACATCCTCGGGCGTGGCATCGACAACCACCTGTTGGGGCTACGAGAGGCAGCACGAGAGACCCTGGGACATCTACCGCAGCTGTTCACAGATCCAGTTTATAAAATGATGATGGAATTCAAACTTAGTACCAGTCAGGTAAAATCTTAAGTTCCATGTCCAATTTGCTCGAATTCTTACAGCATTGTGGATCTACGACAGTTCATTAGCTAGTCCTCCTTCACATTAGTCTAAATAAATATGGTGAGGCAGCCGTTTCTAATCGACAAGAAGGTAAGATCTCTTAGGTAAAGCGTATTTAGCTTGGTAAATCGACCATGTTTTTCGAAACCAGCTCTGATTCTTTTGTAAATTGACGTGTTTGGAGAAAATGCTGCAGTGGAGTTTGTGGCGCCGCTTCTTCTCCGCTTGCGCTTTGGAAGTGGTGGTAAACATAATATATGTAATGATTGACGTCAATAAGTGATAAGAATATAAAAATATATATACCTACAATTTAATTTAATTTCAGCTCTACTGGGGCTGCAAAAGGCAGAACCTAGAGCTATTATCAAAAATTCTATATTTTCTTTTTTCAAAGCGTTTTCCGAGCATCTTCAGAATTTTGTTCCTTCGAAACTGAAGTCCGAAAAACACAAACATAAATACATTCCAGTCATCAGTCATATTGCTCTGAAATCCAGGATCTTATGCTTTAAATACGTACGGTACATTATTAGATTTGGCATATATTTAAAGGCATTTTAGAGATCGAAATGACAGTTTAAGAATTCTGTCGCTAAGAAGACACCTTGAGACTCTGTTTTTTAATGAAGGCGCGTTTTATAAAATACATTTCTACGACGCAGGTGGCGACCACCACTGATGGGACTTTTATGGGGTACGGTCCTGTGGTCCCCGACGGGTACGGCTGCAGCTACAACCCCAAGAAAGAGTCCATCAACTTCTGTATCTCCTCCTTCCACTCCTCCAGCGTTACCAACACCGAAGCCTACAGGCAGTTCCTCGAGGAAGCCCTGGATTCTATGAAGCTGATGATGCAGAATAGAAAAGTAGACTAAATTTTTATGTTAGTTTAATTTTGAGATTGTGATCTCATTAAGCGAACGAATTTTATGCCTTCAATGGGCGTTCCTATTTATAAAACTAGTAACTATTCGTCCAATTAATTAATCATTTATTTGCAAGAAAATATCTGATGATGGACCTAAATACAGCGTGTGTATTAAATACTCTTAGCAGTTTGAGGATTTTTCTCGGACCTGATGGCTATTTATCGTTTTCCGAGATTCGTTGTTTAGAAAGCCATTGAAATCAACAGTGCGTCCACCATGAGATTTTATATTTCTTATCTTATGGATTTAAAATTTAATGGTATGTAGTTAATCGTCATTTAAAGTCTACTTTATCCTACTTCTGGGTTCATGCGTCTCTTAAAGCATGTTATCTATTGCCATATGCCTAGTTAGATGCTAACTATTCGACTAATGTGATCACAATCTTTATGTTTTCCAAAAGCAGAGATTACTGAAGATAGAAGACAGTCGTTAAAACAAATAAGTACATGTATGTCAGAAAGAAGAAAAAATGTATGGATGTATTTTAAGAAGGAATGATGAAAAAGTTTGATATTATGTGAAATATCCCAAAGATTGTTTTTAAAATTAATGATCGTATGTTTATCATGAAATTATTGATTTATTGCGGCTATAAAGCTTTTATAATACTGATAAAATCGTCATAAAGTTTTGTATACAAATACAAAATTATTTATTATTTAATACGAACGTGATTGGATATGATCTACTTAATTTTAATATTCGTGTAGTAAAAAAATCCTATTGAACAACAAAATATTAATTTATACAAAAAAAAAAATGGATTTAATCTGGTTAATTAAAATTATCGTGTTTGGAAACGCACATGAATTATAATTATAAGAAACGAAACATATCAAATATATTTAGTAATTGAAATTAAAACATATCAATGAAGATGCTTAGTAGGTATTAATTAAGATAATATATATATTATAGTTAATATTATTAAATATTAGATCATTTATTGAACTGTTGCCGTGTTCTATTGTCTTATGTCTGTTAGATAGTGACTTAGTCACTCATGAATAGTTTATTACATGTTTTATTAACTGTCGAGTAAGTTTGCCAAGAATACGCAATACGAAAATACTATTCCTGTTTGCTGATTTTCTATTAATTTTTCGTAGGAATATTATTTTATACATTGCAAAAACATGCAAGTAAACGCAATTGTTGTGAGGATCACATGTTGAAGTTTATTTCATTTTGCACTGTCTGTCAGTAGTTATAAAGATAAAAATAGTGTTTTATAAAAATGTTGACGTATTTCGATATCGTTTCGCTAAGAAGCGACGTAACTTTGGCTGAGCCTCCTGAAAACATGATCTAAGAACCAGAATTTATAATAAGCTATGTCCCTTATTAGCTTGATTTGTAACTTCTAACAGCAATGTGGTTTTTATCTTGTATAATAGAAACAAATAAAATAAAGCGCATGCCATATTATATTTAAAAAAAAATATATGGTGTATTCGTGTCTAGCTCAAAATATTGTTCTTATGTAAGAAAGGTAAGAGTGATGTGCCCCTTTTTGTTATACCTATAGGTTGCATGCAAGGAATTGCAACACACTGAAAAAAAAGATTTACCTAACTACTTCGGCTATTTGAGAAATAACCAAAGTTTGGCAAGACACTAATGAAGTTAACTTGATTTAACAAAAGTTTTTAACAAAAATAGACAAAATTTTGGTTACATATTGCAAAGAGTTATGTAGTCACTTTTTTGTGCTATAGATTGACGAAAGTTTTGTTGTATATAAGTAAGTATTTTTTTCAGTGCAGTGATATGTGCTTATTGTTTGAATTTGTTTCAACACTAGCAACCCGCCCCGGCTTCGCGTGGGCATAAAAACCTTCCTCTTGAATCACTCTAGATATCTATTAAAAAAACGCATCAAAATCCTTTGCGAAGTTTCTAAGATTTAAGCATACAAAGAGATATAGGGACAGAGAAAGCGACTTTGTTCTATACTATGTAGTGATGTATGATTTTCGTGTAAATCACGTGTTAATGGTACAATCACAGACTTATAAAAACTCCAGACGTAGTATCATATAAATTCATATACTTGCAACACGAGTGAAGCCTGCAAACTAAAATCATTTCGTTTGTATTATAGGACTTTCGCACACAAATAAACCAACTAGTAACGGTAGCGTAGCGCCAATCACCATTAGTACCACCGCGGTGCACATATACATGGAGGCTAATTTTCGAGCTTCGAAAAACCTTATAGCCTATGTTAATTCAACGACTATCTGTCTGTAGTTCTTATAAGTGCAATAAAAAATATATAATGTATCTCTACATAACATCACTTTGCAAATTACTAACGTATTATAATATGTTACTATCCGACAGGGGTTTTACTGATACGAAACATAGTAAAGACATTCAAAATTGATTATATATATTATAGCTTACCTCTAGCCTTAGTCCTGTTGTTTTAGCTGTTTACACTTTTAGATGATTATATTTATACATTTGTTGAACTTTATCTAGATTTATCCTTAGTGTAAATGTTGATAATTTTATACTTACTGTGGGCTCTTGTATGCTGTACTTATATTCAATTCACAACCAAAAATTGTTTAACAATTTTGTATGTTGATCCTGCATACATTAATTATTTTTAATTGCGTTTATGCAAATTGAAATAAATTATTAAAAATTAAAAATATTTCTAAAGACAGCAACGCTTTGAATGATAAATAAAATGTACCTAGTACATTTTTTGTACTTAGTCATTTTAGTTTATGTAGAGTGTAAAACATAAATATATATGTGCTTATATTAGTGTTTTGGAGGGATCGACATTTAAAAGAAAGAAGGTAGGTTTATACCGACATTTGTAGATATATATGATTATATGTATAAGATAAATGGATAAGAATGCAATTAGAAAAAAGATCGCACGAATATTTGAAATCTTATTAAAACCTTATGTTTTAGAACATAAATATGTCTAATTATTGCGTTTATATAAATAATATTTAAACAATTTGTCAATGCTGTGGTGATATCATAATGTTTAGAATTGAATTATATTTTGTAGTGTAGATGCGTTTTACTAAAAAAAATGTTATTAATTCATGTTGTTTTTCTTTAGGCGACTAAGGGCCATCTGGAAAAATTATTACTAGGTATAAAAATGGCGGAATATCATCTGCAAATAGAATATACATATATATATGCTACTACACTAAATAAAGTGGCAATAGCTAAACAGTTCGCTTTCTCATATTTATTTTTAATGTAAGCGAAAATGTGAGTATTTATAAAAAAAAAATTTTTAATGGTTTTCCCGAAATATATATTTATTATTTTTATAAGCAGTAAATTATTTACGAAAGATGTTGTAAATATCTTTCTGTCAAGCTTAATTACATAGTATATTGATAAAATTAGTTTTAAGGGACTTATACATATCAAGATGTCAATGATCATGTCTGACATGACCAAGAATATCAAAAACATATCAATGTTTTAAACATTAGTGATTGGAGACATATCATTAGATAAGATAGAAGTATTTTAATTAAATTTTTAAGAATACAATACCTTACTTAGTGTTCCATATGTGTAATAACGTGCATGCTTTGATTTGATAATGTTTTATTTAATACAAAATATTTGTATTACGTTATTATATATTAAAGTATTGACATGACATGAACTCGAAATAATAAAAAAAACTATTTTATAATGGGATATTATTAATTGCACATCAAATAAATAATCACCCATCAATTTCTGTATATCAAATAAATTATTTTACTTTAAATTAAATTAAAAACTTGGTGACAGAAGCAACTAACGGCAAAAGACGACTTTGTGACAGAAGGTAGGTTAGGTTATGGTTATACAGTGACCTTAACAGTGAGCGAGCGAGCGAAGCGAGCGAGTGTCAGACTTGGTGTCAGAAGCAAAACAAATTTTGCTGTGCAATCAGTAATTTTGATATGTATTTAGGTTATTTTTGCATACAAAAATTGTTTTTATTGATTTGCGTTTAAATACTACCCTTTTATAATCAATGTTATAGCTTGTAGATAGATACTCTTATTGTTGCAATTAGAGACAGGAGACCAGCTTACTTGACCCTCAGGGGTTAGACAGCTTAAAAATCACGTGTAGCCTAGAGAAAAAATATGACTAAGTACTTAAGGACATGAGTTAATTAAGTAACATACCTGCTCATTGATTTTGATTTTGACGTGACAACGTCTAATAACTCGATACTACGGGCTGTATGCACGAGAAAGGTGACGTCATTGTCCCGTTACGCTCATTGTCGCGTTCCGCAAGCGAGAGCGCGGCACGAACGAGAGAGAGGCATGATCTGCTCGAGCGATCGGCTCAGGGTGGCTACTACCATCTCTTAAAACCATGCAAGTTCCAGTGAGTAAGAGAGACAGCGCAATACATGATGTAAGGCGACATCACGCTTACTCAGTGGAACTTGAATGGTTTTAAGAGATGGTAGTAACCCCCCTGTTCGGTTCGTGCTACATCTATCTTCCACTCCTTCTGTGTATTATACTTCTGTAATGTATGACGTTGTCACGTCAAACTATCGTCCGTAAACAGACTTTACCAAAGAAGTTCGAATCGCGCGCGGTCTCTGTGACAAAATGGTCATTGTAAAGCCGTGGTCGCACCCATTATAAATGAATGATAGGAACACCTTTAAACAAACATTGTTGATATACATACACTATACAGTGGGTGAGACCACGGCTTTACCATGACCATTTTGTACCTATGCATTTCTGGATTTCTATCTCAATTATTTCCTTGTTTTATCCTTTTTCGACACCATGTAGTCGGGTTATAGTTTTTTAACTTAATTTTTAAATTATGATGTTAAGGTAAATGTTACTAAAAATATTAAGTGTTCAATGTGTATAACATATTAATTAGAAAGATTGATGTTAACTTAGATTCGTTAAATTAATTACATGCAAAATGTCAAATTCAGTGAAGGAAGTTTATTCTGTTCAGAAATTTAAGAAAATGTTTAGTAATAAAATATTGAATGGAAAAATCGAATTGAAATAAAATAATTAAGATCGATTCACAAAAGTAGTCGTATTTCCATGCAAGTTACTATTTGTTTGTAATTAGTATAGTACTGTATATCCGGTTTTTTTCATTTTGTAGATACAATTCTAATATTTTTATAAAGACTAAAATTTAAAATTCAATATATGAATAATGTTTATTTATAATAGTGTTATTTATTGCTTTAGAAAAAAAAATATCTCAATTAAATACTAATTCAATTGGTATAGTAGTCAAATATTTATCATGCACAATAAAAATATAGTGCTATGTTTTGTATGTTAAAGTTTTTTACTTTAAGTCCTGACACGGCCGCCAATTATTATAATTGTCAATCGTCATTATCGAATAATTAAGTATCGTAGAAGAAATAATTTGTTGAAGGCATCTGTATACAAATATATTCATGTAAGTCTAAGCCGCCAAGCTTTATTAAAAAAAAATAGTAACTTAAATAAGAAAAATTACTAAACTGTTTAATGTAACTTAGATGTCACATGTAACACTAGATGAATACGTCCATTTATTATATGATTTTATATATTTTTTGCCAAAATTCCATAAGAATATCGTTGTTAGTTACATTCCTCTATATCACTAACTGATAGTTAAAATATACTGTTATTTGTGTTAAAATGTTAATTTTAACAGTGACAGATTTTATTAGGACAGATTAAATCCCTACCCTTGAGATTAAATCTATCACTAAGGTCTTCTAAGGTTTTATATCTAGATATATAAAACCTTAGTTAGACAGGCAAAAGATATATTGATAAGTAGTTAATTATTAAATCAAGTTTTCTTAACATTTACCTGTGTATATTAATATAGGTACATAGGCAAATGTTAAGATAACTTTCCTAATTTCATGGTACCAACTTTTTCCGATTAATTGTTAAAAATGTAGTCTAAACTGATGTTGCTTGCGATTTTGCCCGCATTGAAATGACTAGCTGGCCATTATATTACAAGTAATAAATGTATTTATTTAAAATAATGAACGAATTTTTAACACGTATAGTGGTTCCAAAGTTTTTCGAAATTCGCGCTTTTTTTAATAATTATATAATTATAATTATAATACTTATGTCACGATTTTTTGTTTAACATAATATATAATTTAAAATAAGTATATAGTAGATTAAGTAACTGTTATAACTGTGGTAATGGTAACAAAACATATCAGTAGTCGTAAGGTGTCTATGTCAATTCAATGTTACTCAAATAAAGAAACTAAAGAACATTCTTATTATTTTCTTTATTTATTCATTTTTATATCATTCAATGCATTTTTGACGTGACAACGTCTTATAATTCGATGGAGCCGGCTGCACGCACGAAAAAACATGACGCAATGCGGCGTTACCTCGCTCCGAGGCGTTCCATTTAAGGCTTGGTGCAGGCGAATTTCTTATGACGTTGTCACGTTCAACTATCGTCAGTAAACCGATTTTACAGACAACCGATTTTTTATTTTTAGTAGCCTTTAGTGTTCCACTGCTGGGCAAAGGCCTCCCCTCTCGTATTCGGCCTATTTCGGTTACTCAAGGCTCGTTGCCCTCCACTCGAATGTGTGAATGCATTATATTCCTGTAAAATTCCGAACACGTTCTTAGTCTCCCAGTTGATCGGTTTAGTTGGTCGGAGTGGAAATACAGTCCAAATTGTCTATAGTTAACCTAAAAGGTGGTAGTAGTTTTTACCACGGATTAATAAAAACTAGTGGATATGGCACTGTAGGCGTGGCACGTTTAGATTAGACAATAATGACATAACGAGCAGTGGGTTGTAGTAAGCTGATGATGTTCACATGACTAACTAAAGCATTGTTTTATTGTGTGCCCGTTTTTGTATAAAAATGTTTGAGTTTAGGGACACAGGTTTTTGAGTAATTGACGCATACCATTCCTTTGCTTTCTCTATGCCGTGGTTTTATATACTAAAACTAAGTCAATAAAAGACAGCAAATACTGAACGTCATTGTATTTGAATCAATATTTTATAATAGATAAAATAAACATTTAACAGTCACCAATAATAAATCTATAACGACCATACAGCTACAAACCGACGATAAGTAACGTACAATGGACCACAAATAGAGTACACCAATTTATGTGTAAGGATAAGGTGGTATACCTTCTATGTGGCTCACTGTACAACCAGCGAATGAGCGAAAACATCGGATAATTTCGTTGTTATAAAGCACTAACGACCCGCCCAGGCTTCACATGGGCATAAAATCCTTCCTCTTGAATCACTATCTACTAAAAACCGCATCAAAATCCGTTGCGTAGTTTTAAAGATTTAAGCATACAAAGGGACATAGGGACAGAGAAAGCGACAGTTTTATACTATTTAGTGATCGTTGGGAGATGCTAGGAAAACTGGGTAAGGTTTTTTTTCGACTAACGACCTTTGTGACTGCGGGGCTTTTTAGTATATGGCTTATCGTCTGATATGTTTCAACTGTAATGTTTAAGATCTAGTGAATCTATGTAGCCATATACTATGAAAAATTTTATCACTTTTTTCACAATTTAAGTGTCACTTTTCGCGAAAGAACATTTCAAGAGAAGTAGAAGTGCATTGTCTCTTTCTTGCATGTGGCACTATTAAGGATTATTTGAAATTGTATGCTACGTGGTGCGGTTTGATTTCCACCCTAACATAATTAAGTGGATTAGACTACGCTCTACAAAGACGAAATTAGCTGAACATTTTTTTGCATTGTTTATCTATCATCTTTCCCTCTTAATTCAATCTAATAAACCAAAGCTTAATCCTTCAGCTACAGAAGGAAACAATAGAATTCACAAAGTTACGCGGGCAACAGTGACCGCTTGGGACATAAGGATTAATTTAGATAAATAATTTTTATTTAAATAAATCCTTATAAAAATCCTTGTAAAATTTGACTTAATAAACGTTGACAAAATTTATTAAAAATAATAAGTTCAGATTTATATTTTGTAGCTAAATAGTACATGGAATTATGGACTTGGAAAACAGATGTATCATCTTAGAAATATATATATCTAGACGATACAATTAATAATTCGTAAACCTAAAATTTACTGGCTTGTGTCGTTTGTTCAATAATAGGCTAGTTGACTGAATTTCAATATCTGCTTAATATTTTAGCTTATTAGGCATTTTATCGAAAAAAAAGGTTTATTTATTTTTAATCGAGCGTTTACATTATAAATTTCGCGTTTTAAAAAACCATTTTTCAATTTGGTTCCAAAACGCACAAGACTGTCATGGCGTCTTGAATGACGTCACGCCGTGCGAAACAAACCAAAGAGCGATCGTGTCTTCGTACGTTATAGCTAGTTTTAATCGTTTAAAAATAAATTTCTCATATTATAAGTACTGTATAGTGCCCCAGTGTGATAGCACGACTATAAAAACGCCAAACAAGTTATTTATATATGTTCCAAACAATGCAGAAAAACGGAAAAAGTGGCTAAAACTTGCAAGAAGAGATGTTGCTCATACTTTAGAGATCATACTTTATGCTAAGAGATCCCTTCCTGGGATAAGTCCGCCATTGTCTTCTGATTTTAATAAAGTTCTATTTACTATGTATTTTAAAGCAATAAAGATATTACAAACAAACAAACTTTATCAACAGGTTCAAGAATGTATTTTTGTGAAGATCATTTTGATTAAGTATTTCACACAATACAATCTATTACTTAATTCGAGCAAACTAGATGTGTTTTGTAGAATCCCTATTTTCTAAATAATAAATACATGAGTTCAGGTTAAGTTGTTTCACTTTTAGGAGTGAATGTTTCATTTTAGTTTTCTAAATAATGTTACAAACATACTCTTTTTATTATTCTAGTTGCCAAATGATATGACTAATTATATGGAGAATCATATGAAGGGAACAGTAAAATAGTAAACAGTATCTTGCAAAATGTAAGTCACAACATTAAGTTCTTGTGTACTGAACTGAAATATCACATAGCATTTAAGCTTATAATAAATATTTTATACTTACAAGGAAGTTTTAACATTGCGAAATTCAGATGAGCAAAAGTTACTGTTCGACGCGAAAAAATTTCCAAGCATAACAGCATTGATTCTGGGCAAATTATTACTGTCTGCTTTGCTGAATCCAGATTCCATTAGCAAAGACTGTATCAATTTGATATTAGTTGTTAAAAACCAAAATTTTATCAAGAACCGGTAGTGATACTCGAAACGTCAAAGACAAGATTGGAGTTTCGCACGGCGTGACGTAACGCTTTCTGATTGGTGTTCACTGTCACGTGACTAAAGGTTTCATTTTACGAAATTTATTTTTAAAAAATATTATTAATCTTTAACGCTTTTAATAATTAAAATTGTTTGTTATTTTCTCCATAATATAATTAATCATTATAAACCCCTATCCATTATATTAATTCTTAATGGACACAAGCCTATTGACTATGTCTAATGACTACTTCCTAGTTAAGTAACTTTGTACAATAATAAAAATAATTATAAGAAAATACTTTCTTAGGAATGTTAAACATTACATACTATATGTATATAATAAAAGGATTTGATCCTTAAAGCCTTAAAAATAAGGTTCAACATCATAAAATAATGAGACGGTTTCATTCATTGATTCTACCAATACAATTTTATTTTAAATGTAATTTACATAATGGCACATTTTTATGCTTTGTTTAATTTTTTTAATATGTATATTTTTTACATTTCATCTTTTTAAAATAATATATGTCTCAATTTATACATATTATATTTTAATATCGAATTAAACATTTAAAAATTATACTAAATAAATGCCTAAGTAGATGATAACATAAAAGGGGACGAAAAAAGAGGGGAGGCTTTTAACCAGAAGTGGAATATATATTTTTTGAGATTTAATATAAGTACATAAATTATGATGATTTTTTTTTGTTCCTTTCCCATCACCGGACGCCGGACGGTAAAACCATATTTAATAAAAGACCGCGTGCGCACACAAATAAGTCAAGGGCGGCGTCATAATGAAGGCATTACTGTTTGGCGTCACAGTATAGATTTTATTTATTTATTTAACTAATGTATAAATACAAACATTGGAAACTTAAAATTAGGAAATTTAGTACAAGAGTGCTACTTATTTCTTTAAACAGACCAATAGGAACTTAAAAACATAAAAGGCAATTGGCATGTTTTTTTAAATAACAAGTATTATTTTAATACAATTTATGATTTTATACTCATGCTATTCTCTCTATAAATCCTCATGCTAGTCTCTCTATAAATCAACTCTACTTTCACAGGTCTACTGGAAGAGATTTCTATTGAAAGAAAGTAGTAGCTCTGTACTCATTGTGTTTTACATTGTAATAATGTAGAACACAATGAGATACTTTCTTTTTTGTAATTATAATGTCCCAATGTTTGTATATTAAATAAATGAATAATATTAGATGTTTCACATCAAAACAACCAAACTTTGAATGGCGATTTTGCCCTTTAGGCTCAAAAGCACTTATGGTATATTAACCCCCTTTTCATAAAAAAACATAACATACGAATAATGTGTTTTGTCTCGTGTAGTAGTATGCAGACTTGTATCCCACTAGCTGTCCTTACAGACCTCACTCGCTTCCTCCGTTTTCATCACTACAGTCATATATAAAATATATCTTTGTGAAATTTAATTTCTTTGGTTTTCCTAATTGCAAAAAAAATATCTACATAAATTTTTGTGATCCCGTTAGGCCTATTTTCAAAATTATTTTTATTTTCCATATATACTTCGAATAAATCGGCGGGCTATCAAATGCTGAATAGTAACGAAAGGCAACAGAAATAAATACATAAACAGTTTATACTTTTCTCAGTAACATTTTCTAAATTAACATTTATTTAAACTAAGTTTTTATCATCATATAGAAGAATTCTTCTTCAAGGTTTAGTATTATACAGGGTGGTAAGGTAAACACCGTTAGCCTTGATACTGGAGGTTTAGTATCATGAGTAGACTTCAAATTATAACAAAAAAATTTAAGAACATTGATTCAAATATCCACTTCCACAAAAACTTAGTCAATATAACCGTACCAATAATAATAAGTACGCATAGGTCCATACAAATCTTGTCGCACGCGCATCCGCGCGTATCGGTATAGTAGAGTGAATACATTTTAACGATCTTTGTGGGAATAAAACATCTCAATTAATATATTTTTTTGATAAAATATTTTCATTATGTAGTTATCTATCCACTATTTGAATAATATCGGTGTTTACCCTGCCACCCTGAATATGTCCGTATAAAGCGTAGGCAGTATTTTTTTCTTATACATTCACATTAAAAATTATCTGTTAACAGTGTAACAAAAGCCTAAGTTAGCCTAAATTAATATAAAATATATATTAATTTTGAACGCACACTGGCATTCAAGTGTGTGTGAGTTGCAAGTGTAAAAATCACAGAAATTAATAAAGTCCATTAAATTGGAATTTTCTTTGTAAAATACATAACCTCCCCGTTTCACGCACCATGCCAACCGATCGATTCCACACGTCACTTGTACGGTCACAAGCATTAATATGCATAACCATTGGTTCTTAATACGATGTAATAAGGTCTAAAATTCAAAACATTAAGCAATAATACCAGACGTAGACCTTTGTACATAGGTCGTCTGCTTGGGTGCATCACTTTCATCTATTTCAGACGCCAAACATCAACTTGCATTGTTGGTTCCGGTTTGAAGCATTGTTTTAACGTTAAAAATCTGGTATCGTTACCTCCCAAAAACATAAGTATCGTTACTTGACAAGGTATCGTTAACTAGGGTAACGTTAGTTTTACCCGACCGTTTTTTTGCTACCACGCCGATTATTTTACGATACTACATTACCGATACCTAAAACTAACATTATGGAATTAACGTTAATTACCGCTACTTATAGTGTTAATTTGGTAACGGTAAACTTTGAAGGGTGAGAGAGACAGTGACATTAATGGGTATTTTGGAGAAATATTTTAAGGCAAGAGTTGGCAGCTTGTTAGTGACAATCACAATAGCTTTATTGTGATACTTTGCGCGCCAATCTTGCCGGCCAATTTGATTACATAAAAAAATACTGTGACATACGGACAGACGAACATGACGTATATATAAAGGAATATACAATTGTATACATATTAATGCTTGTACTACAAAATTAATATATCTAACTACACACTAGTAAAAATATAGCTACAGTCTTTGTAGACACCGTACAAAACATATACAAAACAAATGCATAGGTATGTATTAACTACTTATAAAACTACAGATTAAATGAGAAAGGCCGGCTCACATTTGCAGTCTTCGTCGGATTTTACCTAAAAAAAAAAAAGAAAAATCTAAATAAAACTAAGATATTTTATTTCTGTGTAATCACAATCAAATCATTATCGTATTACAAGTCGAAAGGACCATGCACACCCTGGTGTGAGAGTTCTTCGGAACCGCCTCTCGGCCTCTAACGTGGTGTTCTTAACGACTACCAGATGGCAGCCGGGACCAACAGCTTAACGAGACTTTCGGAGCACCGAATCATCTTCATTATCATACAATCAATATTTCTTTTTTCTGTTATAAAATCAGTTCAAATAAAGCCGGTCGGTCACCCATCCTTGCCGTGACCACACATAGAGGCACTTACCATGAGAAAGTGGTGCATGCTCAGTTGCTGCGCCCTGGGTCGTTGTTCCGCGTCGTGTGTAAGACACTCGCTACTCCTAGGAAAGGGTCGAAGGTATCTCCGGCCGGTCACCCATCATTTAAATGACAACACATAAAGGCACTTACCATGAGAAAGTGGTGCATGCTCAGTTGCTGCGCCCTGGGTCGTTGTTCCGCGTCGTGTGTGAGACACTCGCGACAGAACTCCTGTCCCTCCTCGGAAAGGGTCGAAGGTATCTCCGGGCGGCCACCCATCCCGACCACGAACATTATCTGATAGTTGCTGTCGTATTCTGAGAACGGTCGCTGGAAAAAAAGTTTTCAATTTAGACTATGATGCTCTATGATTTTGGTGTGATCATCATTTCCACAGCTGGACATAGGCCTCACCAAGGATCCAATGTTTCTCTCTACCCTAAGGTTGGCTGTAAGAAATTAGCGATGTCCGAGAGGGGTCGTTCTAGTATGACGTAAGCAGATTTTTTGCATTTATTAACCCACCCCTCCCCCTCGTCAGCAAACGTAAGCAAAGCTTTCACCCCTCCCCCCATGCTTACGTAAACATTCGTACAACAAGTCTAGCAAAAAAAATAAGGTTTGGAATAGAGTAGGTACCCCCCTACTCAGTTTTAAGCTAGTACCTAAATGTAGATATTCATTATTCGCAGGAATCCCTGAAAACACATTTCGTTTTAAAGCATAGACAATGTGTAATTAAAGTTGCTATATCTGTAAAAAAGTAAATAATTAATGCTGACGTAATCACCATCTAGATCCCCCACCCCCCATGTCATCAAAAATAAGCAAATGAAAGACCCCCTCGCCCCCCCTATAGTGCTTACGTAATACTTGAACGGCCCCAGATTAAAAAGAAAAAAAACTGTTAAATGTAAACCATATTAAGCACTGGTTACTGGTTAGTAAACAATAACAAGTTAGATATGTACTTAGATACTGTTGTATCTACAGAATAACAAAGTCAGTTTACTATAAACCACGGTAGAGACCCTTCATGTTTTATTTCGTGGTAAACAACAGTAGAAAAATATTTTTTATCGTTTTGGCACATCACTATTGAGAGCGTTGAATGCAATCTAGAATATTGTGCGAAATATAAATGTCTAATGAATAAATTAATTAATTGATGATAATCAACCTACCTTCCCAGAAGCCATTTCTGTGACGACACATCCCAGCGACCATACATCTGCCGCGCGCCCGTGTCCAGACGATTTCATAAACACTTCTGGTGCCATGTACGCTGTGAACAAATGTTAGTTTAAAAAACTAAAACCCAAAACACTTATCACCATCATTTCTTAAAGGTTTCACGGTCTATCGACCATGCACACGCTAGTGTCAGAGTTCTTCGAAACCGCCTCTTGGCTTCTGACGTGGTCAATTCAACGACTAATAGATGGCAGCCGTGATCAACGGCTGAACATGCCTTCTTAAGGTGATACCTCGGTGAACACTAGCGCCACCGTCATTTAAAAATAATTTCTCACTGAAAACACAAGTTATCAAAAATCCCTCTGCTATAATTATGGTTCTGGATCTGAAGTTAATTTTAATCATATTCTATTATTAAATTATAGTTCCATATAGTTACAAATTGCAAAACTGCTAAAAGTGGCCGTTTTAAGCAATAATGCAATTTGTAACTATAGGGATTTTTAATTTAATAATTGAATATGTTTAAAATTAACTTCAGATTCAGAACCTTAATTACAGCAGAGGGATTTTTGATAACTTGTGTTTTCAGTAAGTAATGATTTTTAAATGACGGTGGCGCTAGTGTTCACCGAGGTATAACCTTAAGCAGGGAATCATCTTTATTATCGGACAATCAGTTAATTCAAGCCTGCAATGTCCTAACAAAACTGGAGACAACTTAATAAGGTATGCTCCCGTGGGAATCGAACCGACGACCTCTGGATCCACAGGCAAACGCCTTAATCACTGGACCAAAGTGGCAGTTTACTACACAAATAAGCGCCTTGAAAACTAGGTTTTATTAGGCTATTGCCCGAATACTCAAACGCTACTCAATTTTGAGAGCTGTTCAAGTATCATGCTGTCACTGTCATATCGTTGACGTTCAGCGCGACAGCATGATACTTGAGCAGCTCTCAAAATTGAGTAGCGTTTGAGTATTCGGGCGTATTACAGATGCCTTTATACAGCCTGAAAAATCGGCCGGTAATGGCCATTAACACACCCGGATCATGTTCCTGTGGTTCTGGTTTCCCTGTAAATAGGGTTACGGAGGTCAGAAGGCAGTTGCTCCATTGTAATAACCAGTATCGCCAAATCAGGACCATGATTCAAAACATACCTACCCTGGTCTCTCGAAAGTCGAAATGGCTTGACACTTAAATTATTTTTGATCAGTGTGTGACTACGTTGATTGCACTTTCGTTGGCCGCTCCCAGATCCTAAGCTGTACAGGAGTCAGGGCAGTGAGGACATAACATGATCCATAGCCTGCACAATCCCGCAAAAACAAAGGTCGAAAATCTCCACTTTATCCTGTTTTCCTGGCAACTCCCAACATCAGTAGGTCGACCGCCTATCTCGATTCTCTCCTCTCGTAATGGCTACTTGTATCGCTATCGCCACATTTCGCTCCGCCTAACTAGTGCCAACGCATTCGACAATGTAAACAAAAAAAAATTAAAGCGTTTTGTATGTTAGGCGGAGCGAAATGTGGCGATAGCGATACAAGTAGCCATTACGAGAGGAGAGAATCGAGATAGGCGGTCGACCTGTCTGTCCAGGGGAGATCGCCACCAGGCGTTTTGGCCGGAGGAAGATTTCTTATTAGAAGAGGAGCATTCGAGTCTGGCCTTAGCAGCTTCTTAGCGTAAGCTGATGATGGTGATGTGATGATGAAGTGAGGATCCTTACCTTGAGTACCAACGAATCCCTGCAGTTCACCAGGCGCCGTGGTGTTCGCTCTGATCTTCACCGCGCATCCGAAATCACCCAGCTTGAGGCAGTGGCCCTCGTTTGTTAGGAAGATGTTGCCGCCTACCAAACAACTCTTTATATTACACTTTGAAATGGATATAGTTAAGGAGCAAGAGTCTTAATAGGAATTATATTCACGCAAATGTAAGTTCGTCTGTTTTGACTCAAATTTTGTAAATTGACGTTTTGGAGAAAATGCTGCAGTGGAGTTTGTGGCGCCGCTTCTTCTCCACTTGCGCTTTGGAAGTGGTGGTAAACTTAATAATATAGGTAAAGAAGTTTGAGCCGGGTACGATTCGGGGTGGCATTTTTGACTAGTAATTTTGGTTTTATTTGTTATTTTTTTTATGTTCCTATTTTTGTATTTGAAGTGTACCTATTAAATAAATCTGATAGTAAAGAATGTCCTATATTGAGAATAAACAATTTGAATTTGGCTAATTTGGGCCAAATTGCTTCAAATTGCCTCGACAATTATGCAGTATTCCCATACTTACTTTTTATATCCCGATGGGCAATCGACCTTGCATGCAGCTCCGTGACGGCACTCAGCAGCTGCTTGGTGTATCTCCTCACGGTGTGTTCCGGTAACGCACCAGATGTCGCCACGAGAGTTTCTAGAGAACCTTCTACGCACAGCTCCATGAATAGCAGCATCTCCTCCTGAATAACACTTTCATTTTAATTGAACCGAATTTATTGACGTGACAACGTCTTATAAATTGGTTTGCCGGGTGACACTTCAAGAAACTGCGTTACGCTCCGCTCACGTTATGCGCTCACAATGAGAGCGAGTGAGAGGCACGCGTCCCTTCCACTCGGGCATGGTTAGCCCGCCTAAGAGCGAGAGAGACAGACTCAAAGTCGTTGTCACGTAAAACTTTCGCCCGTATACCGACTTTACAGGCAACCAATTTTTTTATATAAGTAGTTAATTCAAAAGTGTAAGTACTGAATTTTCCCGAAATTTTTAATATAAAGGTGTTCTTTAGTGTGCAATTAACTTAAATAAACCTAGATGCACACTCGTTTTTGGCCTTTGTCGACACTCAACTTTTTCATATCATACTGCGGTTTCACTCAATCGTGTTGTGTAAGTACTTTATAGCATATAACCTTCAAGAATCAGGCTATATATATATATATATATATATATATATATATATATATATATATATATATATATATATATATATATATATATGTAACAGATAGTGATACTAATATAATATAACTGAAGAGTTTATATATATATATATAAACTCTTCAGTTATATTATATTAGTATCACTATCTATTTATATAAAAATCAATTGCTGTTCGTTAGTCTCGCTAAAACTCGAGAATGGCTGGACCGATTTGGCTAATTTTGGTCTTGTAATATTTGTGGAAGTTCAGGGAAGGTTTAAACGGTGAGTAAAGTGCAGGTTCAGGCGGTACGGAGTTCGCCGGGACAGCTAGTATAGTATAAAACAAAGTGGCTTTCTCTGTCTTTATATCTCTGATTTTGATGCGGTTTTCTTCAATAGTTAGAATGATTTAAAAGGAAGGTTTTATGCCCATACGAAGCCGGGGCGGATCGCTAGTAGATATATAGAAACAATACTAACCCTATGGAGTTCGCAGCCGTAGTACCTCACTAAATGCGGATGTACGATGCCTTCTAAAACTCTCAATTCGTTAGCAGCCTTTTGTAGTGCTCGCCGGTCGCCCGCGCCGACGCTCAATTCCTTCATGGCTAGGAGTTGTCCACTTTCTGTGTTCACTACTGTATATACCTGTTTAGAAATTTAACAATTCAATATCAATATATTCAATACATTTGAAAAATGATCATTTTCTGATTGACCTGGGTCTTGGATGTTTATCTATATGTATTTGTTATAAAATATAGTATCGTTGAGTTAGTATCCCATAACACAAGTCTCAAACTTACTTTGGGGCTAGCTCAATCTGTGTGATTTGTCCCTATATATTTATACTAGCTGTTCCCCGCGGCTTCGTCCCGCGTGGGACTCGGTTATATCGCGCCCAAAAGTATGTTTGACCTCAGGTCGTTAACTACATCCCTACCAAATTTCATCACAATCAGTCCAGCAGTTTAGCCGTGAAGATGTGACAGACAGACAGACACACTTTCGCATTTATAATATTAGTATGGAAGTATGGATAATAATTTCAATATATTTGAAAAATGATCATTTTCTGATTGACCTGGGTCTTGGATGTTTATCTATATATGTATTTGTTATAAATATAGTATCGTTGGGTTAGTAACCCATAACACAAGTCTCGAACTTACTTTGGGGCTAACTCAATCTGTGTGATTTGTCCCTACACATTTATATTTATAATATCAATACCACCGTCAACAACATGATTTGATGACGTGGTTGAATTGCATCATTCCTTTATCTATTTGCCTACATTACTCTCTCAAATAAGTATTAATAACAAATTATAATCCCCGACGTAAACTACCTACTTTTGTTTTGCCTGTTTATAGAAACAATATTTCATTTTATAATCCATTAGCATGAATGTGCCGGAGATACGAATATTGTTCATTACGCATTTTTTGTGACATTTAATTTATGAATAAACAATACTATACATCATTGTAAACCCTTAGTGGTAGGACACAGAGAACTCATTATTTATTGGTACTATATTCTGTAACTTATGTTCCGCAATGAAATAAATAGTTTGATTTATATGGAATATCAAAGTAAATATTGAATTTTAAAAGTGAAGCTTATTATATTTTTTCAGTATTTGTTCAGTAGATGTAACGACGCGACCATCTTACTAAACTATACTTGTATGCTGTAACGCATGTTTCTACCTAAAAATAATTTGTAAAACCTTACTGTACAACATGTTTACAAGATCCATACTAATATTATAAATGTGAAAGTGTGTTTGTTTGTTTGTCCTTCCTTCACGCCGTAGTTAAGCAACCAATCGACTTGATTTTTGGCATAGAGTTAGTTGAAAGGATGGAGAGTAACATAGGCTACTTTTGGTCCTGAAAAAGCATCAAGTTCCCAAGGGAGATTACTGGAATATTTGTATATGTACACCAAATATCAGCCATATAACCTAATAAATTTTTCTTCCTGGCAAAAATTTTCTAATTCCACGCGAGCGAAGCGAAGTAAAAGCTAGTATAAAATAATCTGAAGAAAAAAAAAACATAAAGGTAACTATATTTACCTTCCCAAAGGTACCAGCGCCAATCTTCAACCCCCGCTGCCACTTGAACGTCAACTGCCTCAGTTTCGGTTCGTAGTTGTCGACCGGCGCGTTCAGAACGTGTCCGACCGCTTTCCGTTCGATCAGAGCGTCTTCGCGCGATCGTTCGACGCGTTCTATCGCGTCCATCACGCGTTTGCTGTGACCTACACATA
Organism: Apomyelois bistriatella; assembly: GCA_947044815.1. Classification (NCBI taxonomy): domain Eukaryota; kingdom Metazoa; phylum Arthropoda; class Insecta; order Lepidoptera; family Pyralidae; genus Apomyelois; species Apomyelois bistriatella. Next base: position 424,173 of record OX345696.1, read on the forward strand.
GAGTAACATAATAATATGATAATTGTTTCATAAAAAAGAGGAATATCTACGGCGAATTCTAATTATATTGAAGAAAGTAGAAGATTGTAAGTTAGTCTTAACTGCAAATTCATTCAAAATTAACGCCCAACGAATCAGGTGTGTTCTATCTATCCATTCCATTCCACTTAAATATTTATTTTATTCTGCTTCAATACATACCACTATCACTATCACTACATACTAACAAAGTAGTTTGCTCTGTCCCTATATGCTTAAGTCTTTAAAACTACACAACGGATTTTAATGAGGTTTTTTAATAGATAGATTGATTCAAGAGGAAGGTTTTTATGCCCATGCGAAGCCGGGGCGTGTCGCCAGTTTAGTATATGTTAAAGCGGCAACAGAAATACATCAATTGTGAAAATTTCAACAGTCCATCTATCACGGTTCATGAGATACAGACAGTGATAGGCGGACGGACAGCGAAGTCTAAGTAATACCTGATTTTAGCCGTTGGAAGCGGAACCCTAAAAAAATAACAAAGTACATACATACATACATATAATCACGTCTTTATCCCATGCGGGGTAGACAGAGCCTAGTGTCATAAGACCTTAGGCCACGTTTAGCATAATGGTAGTTGAAACAGGAAATCAATAGTGATGGGTTGCTAGCCGCATCGCCTATGTCATGATTTCCCCATTCGGCGATTCCCTCAGACGACTTTTACGGCTTGCGCGGGAAGAGAAGCAGCTGGTACATTCTATGTTTTTCTTTTTCTCCCAGACCAGCATGGTAGGTTTATAGAAATAACAAAGTACTTACTAGTAAATTCGACCCCCCGGAAACTCAGAAGCGGATCCGGCTCAGTGGGAGGTGTGGGGGGAGCGGGCACTCCTGTACAGCCGGATATCGAACACTGTTGAAACAAAAAATAGATCCTAGATTCACATACTAAGACCAGTGCCCCTAGTATGAGTTTTACTTAACGCAGACGCTAGCGACTGCGTTAGCGATTTAGTATGGCAAACCTGTACAGCGCCTCTGGCGGATAGTAAGGCAACTAAGAAATTCCATACAAAATCCTAAAGCAGTCGCTAGCGTCTGCGTTAAGAAAAACTCATAATAGGGGCACAGAGTTCGCCAACAAAAAGCAACCGTTTAGAATAAAACGGAAGCTTAATAATATGATTAAACTGCTGTTTTATATATGTCGCAGTATGATAGATAAAGCCGTGATATAGTTATATCCCTAGGGATATAATTATATACCGTAACATAGTTATACGAAAGAGAGAGAGAGTTATAGTAATGTATTGCTTTCGTATAACTATGTTACGGCATATAATCAAAAGTAAATAAAAGCGACATATACACTTAATCTGTTGTTTTAAATTTTAATATAGTATACTCGGGTCTAAATAATACAAAAAAAAATTCTGGCCTCTATAACGTTTAAAAGGTTTTTCGAAAAAGCAAGGATGGAAACTGGTAGTCTTTAGACTCAAAAATAACGCTCATTTTCTATTTTCTAATTGTGTCTATTTAAAAAAACCTGGAAAATGGAAATTGTGGTCGATTTCAGGGTTCTTAACACCAGGTCATTACCTGGTATTTTGAGTTAATACCAGCCGAACGGCTGTGACCAACGCTGCTCCTGTAAGGTCGCTGTAACCATCACTATCACTACATAGTATAAAACAAAGTCGCTTTCTCTGTCCCTATGTCCCTTTGTATGCTTAAATCTTTAAAACTACGCAACGGATTTTGATGCGGTTTTTTAATAGATAAAGTGATTCACGAGTAAGGTTTTTATGCCCATGCGAAGCCGGGGCGGGTCGCTAGTAATGTATAAGCATCATCATCATTTCGTGTAGGTGACACGGTCAATCGACCATGCTCACCCTGGTGTTCCGAGTTCTTCGGAACCACCTCTCGGCCTGATGTATGGACAGAAAATCGGGCTGGTTTATAATTTCCATTCGGATCTCCAATCCAAGAAAGTCATCCTGTAAGTAATATCATGTGGTCCCATTGCCTTATAAAAAGATTTAGTTCCTTTTATTGCCAATAGTTGGCGCTATAAGAATTAAAAAGAATCGAATTTAGTTATGATCCCTCTTGTTTTTGGCGAAAAAAGAGTGTGAATTATTAAAACATGATTTTTTCAAGTATCGTCATCCTATCACAAACTGATTTAGTGCTTTATTTATTAAATTATCGGAGTTAGAATCTCAGTTTCCCAAATGATCGATAGATAGCGTTAGTAAGTCTCAGTATGGGGAGACTACATTGGTAAACTAAAATTAGGCGCACTTCTTTGTATGGCGGTTGAATATCTGTGCTAGTATAGCATTCTATAATCTGTGGTAATATGTACTCACGTGTGGGTGTTTAGTCTTCCTTGGAGCCCGCGGCGAGGGCGGGGCTCTGTCAAGCCGTGGTGCGGCGCGACGTGACCCAACCACGTGAGATATACACCCGTCCATTTGGGCCTCTAGCTCCTGATCAACAACACATGGTCAATTCATTTATATATTGTGGAATACAATGCCCTTCATGCATGTATTATGCATATATGTGTATGCCTTAACACGCCTTGGGAAACTGTAAGTGCTTCGAGTTTCTTTTAATAAAGAAATGTATTAGTAAAAAAATTATACACATTTCAAAGCACTTGGCAAGGCCTCAGCTGCGCTTAATTGCTTCATTTCTGGCCTCGACAGAAATCACTACATAATATAAAACAAAGTCGCTTTCTCTATAACTATATCCCTTTGTATGCTTAAATCTTTAAAACTACGCAATGGATTTTAATGCGGTTTTTTAAAAATAGATAGTGATTCAAGAGGAAGGTGCCTATTCGAAGCCGGGGCGGGTCGCTAGTGTAATATAAAATCTTGTTCTCAAAGTTGATTTTTATCGGAACCGCCGCCTCTTGTCTCTTGACATCCGGCACCATATTTTAGGCCTAAAAATGATTAAATGATTGAAATTAATTAACCATTAAATCCTACCTTAAACTCCTCCTCGCTCAAATGCTTGGTGTTGCAAGGATCACACGCCAACATCAGAAACTCTAAGCCTTGGCTCGCCCATCTGAAATAACATTATAATTAATGCCCGAATACTCAATTATGAGAGCTGTTCAAGTATCATGCTGTCACTGTCATATCGTTGACGTTCATCGCGACAGCTTGATACTTGAGCAGCTCTCAAAATTGAGTAGCGTTTGAGTATTCGGGCGATATGCGCTTAAATAAAACGAACTCCTATTATTCCCACTTACAAAAGCCTAAGCTCTGTTGTTATTATTATTTGCGTATCATTATCATCATTTTAGCAGGCTGTCTACAGCTAGACACAGCGGCTCCCCAAGGATGGAAACGGCCTGCAACCAGCGCCTGTCTGCGACCATCTTCAGGTCTTTGCGTATGGTGCAGCGAAAGTAGAAGGTAAACGGAAGGCCGTAAATCCGTTCGGTCACTTTTCTGTTGTCCTTGTGGACCTCATAGATGCCACCCTCGATGGAAAAAAATAGGACAAAGATACACCCTACCTGGGTGTTTCATTCTCTTTGTTTCTCCGTATGGGTATAGTGGATCAGATGAGATGTTCCATCTATATAGGAGTTCTGCTCTGCTTTTGCTTTCTAAAAGCTCGTAAATTAATTTTATCAATCTGATTCTGAAAAATTATTTTTATGGCATTTGGGTAAGTTCGACCTTGGAGCCAACAACGGCCTTACGTGTAATCCCAAGGACAAAATAATTTTTTTTGTGTATCAAGCTATTTAGAAAATCTGTTGTATTCCTGAAACGATCACGGTTGGTATTTTTCGTAAACAAATAATAAAAATTAAGTTAAAAAACTATAACCCGACTACGTAGTGTCTAAAAAGGATGAAACAAGGAAATAATTGAGATAGAAATCCAGAAATGCATAGGTACAAAATTCTCATTGTAAAGCCGTGGTCGCACCCACTGTATAGTGTATACCAACAATGTTTGTTTAAAGGTGTTCCTATCATCCATTTATAATGGGTGCGACCACGGCTTTAAAATGAGAATTTTGTACCTATGCATTTCTGGATATCTATCTCAATTATTTCCTTGTTTCATCCTTTTTAGACACTACGTAGTCGGGTTATAGTTTTTTAACTTAATTTTTATTTAATACTTTTCCGTAATCTAAATGACTGGACCGCGTAAAATATACCCCTTTACGAATGCATTTTTAACATTTCTGCCTATATTGTAACTTCAACAATATGAATTATATACATATTTGCAATGTGCTCGCCAAGACCTTTCTTTTGATACGAAAGACGTGATGCCTATCTCAGTTTAATTTTTTTGAGGTTAGAATCTGAGGTTTAAATTCCGTCGGCTAAAATTTTAATTCAATTTATATAGCCTATGTTACCCGCGCTTTTTTTACGAATCTTTTGACACCTCATTCATCAAAATCGGTCCAGTAGTTTAGGCGCTACGATGGAACATACATAAATACATAGACTGCCAAAATCATTACCCTTCCTTTTGGCTTCGCCGTAGTCGGGTAAAAAGTATAGACATTTCAGGCAAGATTCGAACTCTGAACCTTCCAAATACAAGCCGAACGCCTTAACCATTAGACTAGACACAGTTCTACAACTGCTGGCAAAAAAAGTATAGTATACCTGGGCCGCAGCCCGCGGCCGGTATCGCAGCGCTCCACCACGAAGCTCATCCAGCGGCGCGCGAACTGGATCACCGCCCGGGCCACCGCGCCCGCCCACTGGCAGCCAGACTCCGAGCTGGGCGAAGGTTCCACTGGTATACTTGGGGGGGATTCGCCGGTTAGGAGCAGCTCTATGCTGTTCTGAGTCTGCGAATGAAGGTATTGTTTCAACATCGTGTATAGCGTGGCAGGCGTATATATGTAGGCAATCCTACCTTGCTTATTCCAAAAGTAATTAGCGAGGTAGGATTGGATTTCTATTTATATAGGAAAGTCACCTACACGTCAATAAGTGAAGAATATCCTATGATGAGAATAAATAATTACATTTCATTTTTTCAGTTTTTTATTTATTTATTTCACAATATATAAACGGTAGTACAAAAAAAATCAATGCAACTTGTTACTTAGGCATTTTGCTTTTTAGAAATCGCGCGTCGCGCTTAAGAAGGAAATGGTTGATAGAGAAATCCGGATCGAACCGTGACCGACAATACCAACCTCTCGAAAAACAGGTTGGTGTCATATAACGACCAATTCTCAATGCGCGTTTTCTTGGTTTCTTTTACTCACTTCCATCTAAAAAATGAGAGGAAAGGTACATATATAAACTCACCTGCTGATCAGCCTCAAACAGTCGATCATCGAGTGCAGCACCGTCGTCATCGACCACGCTCTCCAGCCTCATAAACTTGCGGGCTAGACAGCGCGGCGGGGAGTTTAGTAGGGAACGACGAGAGTTAGCGAACGAACGCGAGGCGGGGTCCAGCGCGAACCGATGGAGTTCTTTGTGGATCTGGAGACAAGAGACCAGGTTTACAGCAAACTAGCTTTAGCCTGCGGCTTCGCCCGCGTGAATTTCCCTCAGGAATAGTGTATTTTCCCGGGATGAAAGGTATGTCCTTCTCAATACTTTTAACTATGTGTATGTGTATGTGAAATTTCAGGCAGATCGGATCAGTAGATAGAGCGTGAAAGCGTAACGAATAAACAAACTCACTTCGCATTTATCCATACTAATATTATAAATGCGAAAGTCTCTGTCTGTCTGTCTGTCTGTCACCTCTTCACGGCTAAACGGCTGGACTGATTGTGATGAAATTTGGTAGGGATGTAGTTAATGACCTGAGGTCAAACATAGGCTACTTTTGAGCGCGATATAACCGAGTCCCACGCGGGGCGGAGCCGCGGGGAACAGCTAGTAATATTATAGTTGGAAGTTGGATGTGGGCCTATGTACAAAGGTCAAGTTAAGACCTTTGTTGTATTGTAAGAAAACTATCCATTAACAAATCTTACAGTATGTACCATACCACACCACAAGTGAAAACATACATTTACAATTAGCAGACGTAATTTAAAAGTATTCGAAAAACAGTGAAGTTTAGTGTGGCGCAGAAGTTATAGGGAAAATTATATCTAGTAGTTAACTACCCGTGGAATAACGAACCGGACGACGTCAAGTAGTCTTTCGTCTTTGACCCTTTTTTGGAGAATGTGAGGAAGAAAGAAGAGATGAAACAGAGATACTTACTTATCCCCCGAAGTACACAGATAGACACGTTAAATGACTGCAAGAAGTTTTTCCACATACACACATAAGACCAAACAAAAAATATCAACCATTTCGAAGGTGATGGAAAATAAAAAAAGCGTTTAAAAATATCACAAGAGCACCACAGAAAATAAATTCCACAATAAGCAATAGATTTACACACGACGGTTTTTTTTAAAATTTTTATGACTGAGACATAAAAAAACAATATGAATGAATGAAAGAAACAAAAAGCAAAAATCCAACACAGAAACAAGCGAAACGGCTTCATGTATCATCATAGTTTCCGGCCTCTGCCGCCTCGGAGGCACTCGAGGCGCGTTCGGTGACTGAAGAGAGGCGGGATGGAAATGGAGGAGAAGGGGGGGGGGGGGGACTGGCTTAATTCGCGGTGATATTGAGCGGTGCTGAGTGGTATACACAAGCGTATTAGAATAACGTACTTACATAAGCTAATACTGTATGTATACATATAAAAGTAAATTAAACATGTTCGATAATTACGAATAATAGAGACGAAACCGACCGTACCACATGATATAAATGAAACACACACACACAAAGCAGAAATCTCCCACACAGAAACACCCCTTTCCTACCGGCGAAACAGCTTCATGTATCATCATAGTTTCCGGCCTCTGCCGCCTCGGAGGCACTCGAGGCGCGTTCGGCAGTTGAAGAGAGGCGGGACGAAGTGGACGATTCGACCCCGGGCCGGAAGGTTGCGAAAACAGGCTGATTTCGCGGTGCAACTGTGCGGTGCGTAGACAAGCGTAGTGGTAGAATAAGGTACAAATGTGCTTGGAACGATAGCGCGCGTCAACCGACGGCGAGCGCGGTCTAGACTGGATTGGTTGCCATTAGTGGCATTTTGAGCTCCTTCGTACTTCGGAACGTTAAGCCGATGGTTCCGGCTGTTATCACTAGATGGCAGTCGTTAGGCTGTGTTAGAGACCTTCACGTAGCCGGAAAAATCTGATAGTGTTAGCCACCAACACACGCAGATCACATTGAAATATAAAAAATGAGAGCACGCTTAAAAAAATGAAATAAAAATAAAAAATATATAAAATAATGAAGGATAGTACATATAGAAGGTCTGAAACACTCAATACTTAACAGAGAAAAAAACTGAACACAGAATAATTAAAAAAAAAGAACAGTTATTTTGTGCAGTGCAAGATTTAAAGTAGGTAAACCAGATAGATTTCGAACAGATAGATTCATAACAACTCAATTAAATCGAATTACAATATACTAACACATGCAATCGAGAAAAAAAATATACCACAACATGTTTAAAAATCAAATAAAATTTGCAGGCAACGTTGTGTTGAGCTTGTGGGGGGTTACCATCGTCTATTTAAGCAGGCCGGAAACGAGTAAGCGAGATGTCGCAATACACGGCGATATCTTTCTTACTTAATCGTTTTTGCATGGTTTTAAGAGATGATAGTCACCCCTCTGTAGCCTATTGGTACTGCTGTGTCACAGATACTCATTGCATGCTAGCTAAGTAGATGTAGAATAGAATAGACATTTATTAAGACATTCATTACACAATGTGTATTTTTAATTTTGCTATTTATTATTCTAATGATTTTGTGAACTGATTCAACTGGGACACACAAGCATCAGATTTAGTCGAATAAATCTATTTATTATCTATCATATAAGATTTTAAAAGAAATCAGGAATAAAATATTTAAAAAAAAATGTCGATTTTTGGAAACTAAAATCTTGGTTAAGGTGATACCTCGGTGAACACTAGCGCCACCATCATTTAAAAAATATTATTCACTGAAAACACAAATTATCAAAAATCCGTGTTATGTAATTAAGGTTCTGGGTCTTAAGTTAATTTTAAACATATTAAATTAAATTGCAATATTGCTTAAAACGGCTTTTAATCTTATTAAATTATAGGGAACTATAATTTAATATGATTAAAATTAACTTTAGATCCATAACCTTAACGGCAAAAGACGGATCTTTGACAACTTGTGTTTTCAGTGAACTATGATTTTCAAATGATGGTGGCGCTAGTGTTCACCGAGGTATAAGACCGTTATTTTAGAAAAAAACTGGTTCAGCGGTATCGTAATGATAACAGTCGCAGTAAAGATGTAAAGACAGAAAATTACCTGTTTTTTTTTTTTATTTTAATTTATTCGTTTTCAGATTCCTGAAAGAAACATAAGCATTTTCTATCTCACCTCAAATCCAAGCTTGAACATCTGCAGTAGGAGATCCCTGATCCTGGCAATGAGGCCGTCGTTGAAGTCCGCACGCAGCTCCTCGTCAGACAGGCGACTCTTCTCCAAAACCAAGTCTGTATGCTCCACTATGAGCTCACGGACTTTCATTAGTTTTTCCTGTTTGAATTGGAAGTTTTTTTTATAGAAAATGTCATATAATATAAGAGACTAGCGACCCGCCCCGGATTTGCATGGGCATAAAAACCTTCCTTATGAATCACTCTATCTATTTAAAAAAACCGCATCAAAAGCCGTTGCATAGTTTTAAAGATTTAAGCATACATAGGGATATAGGGACACTCCCTCCACCTCTCATGGCTCTACCAACCTCTCGGTGATACGAGCCGAATCTCGGGAGAGTGCGCTGTACTTGCATTTCGCATCTCTTTCCAGTCGCACCTGCTTGATCTCCCTACAAGTTCTCTATAGTGTCGCCTATCTATGCAACCTAGGGATATAGGGACAGAGAAAGCGACTTTGTTTTTTACTATGTAGTGATAGTGAAGTGATGCGTGGCACCTAAAAATAATTACGGCGACCGCGGCCGGATTTGGACTAGTCACCACAAGTAGTATAATTTTATATTGAGCTTTTTCCATGCTTCGTAAGGCACGTTAGGCCGTTCGTGTTGTAATTTTATTTTTGTACTAGCTGTACCCTACGGTTTCACTCGCCCTTGTTGTGTATGTACTATTAGTTTTTAACCTTCCCCAAGGATGAAGCTATCATATTAAGAAATATTTTTTCAAATCCGACCAGTAGTTCCCAAGTTATAAGTTATAATTCAAATTGTTTATTTTCAATATAGGATATTCTATCACTTATTGACGTCAATTGTTACTTATTTTAAGTTTACCACCACTTCCAAAGCGCAAGTGGAGAAGAAGCGTTTTGACGACCTCCGTGGCGTAATCGTTAACATGCCTGACCGCTACTCAGGAGGTCCCCGGTCAGGTCAAGAAGAAAAATGATCTTTTTCTGATTGACCTGGGTCTTGGATGTTTATCTATATAAGAATTTGTTATAAAATATAGTATCGTTGAGTTAGTATCCCATAACACAAGTCTCGAACTTACTTTGGGGCTAACTCAATCAGTGTGATTTGTCCCTAAAAAAAAAAAAAAAAAAACTAACTAACAAACTCTTCAGCTTTATAATATTAGTATAGATATACATAATGACTTACGAATATCTCCTGTCGTAGTTGTACGAAGGCCGGCTTGGCCTTGGCGAGCTTGCTGGCGAGCTTGCTGGCGAGCACGCGCGCCCACTGCGCCGCCTGCAGCAGCGCCTCGCGCTCGCTCGCGTACACCGCTTGTGTTTCGCGGCACATCACGTACACTGACTCCCTGAGGATATGTTCATATTCTATTTCAAAGTTTAACCCTCGTATTAAGAAACGTTAGTTAAGCCCATTTTAACTAAAATATGTTTTGCCTCTTTTTCTCTTACCCGACACTTCATGTGAAAGAACGAGACGCAACACATTTTAGCTAACATCGGCTTAACAAACGTTTCTAAATACGGTGGTAAGACGATACCTCGGTGAACACTAGCGCCACAATCAGTTAGAAAATAATTATTCACTGAAAACACAAGTTATCAAAAGTCCATCTCTTGTAATTATGGTTCTGGATCTGAAGTTAATTTTAAACATATCAAATTAACAAATTATAGTTCCCTATAGTTACAAATTGCAATATTGCTTAAAACGGCCACTTTTAGCAGTTTTGCAATTTGTAACTATATGGAACTATAATTAACTTGAGATTCCGAACCTTAATTACATAACACGGTTTTTTGATAACTTGTGTTTTCAGTGAATAATGATTTTTAGTTGATGGTGGCGCTAGTGTTCGCCAAGGTCTCGTCTTAAAGTCCAAAATAATATCAGTGTTTTCAAACTTGGTCTTCGCCCAACGTGTTTAATCAGTGACTAGCGACCCGCCCCAGCTTCGCATGGGCATAAAAACTTTCCTCTTGAATCACTCTATCTATTTAAAAAACCGCATCAAAATCCGTTGCGTAGTTTTAAAGATTTTTAAGCATACACAGGGACATAGGGACAGAGAAAGCGACTTTGTTTTATACTATGTAGTGATAATGATATAGGTTCAAAAATATAGGTAACGTTTAACTCTTATTATAATTATTACAGTCTTAAGTGTCCCACTGCTGGGCAAATACCTCTCATCTTGTCTTTAACGCTAAACGAACTAGGTATAAAAAAAATACTAACCTGCTGAATTCAACATCGTTCTCCAAATCAGCCGCCAATTGTCTGAGGTTGCGGAATTTTTCCTTAAACTGCTGCATCGCCCGATCCAACTGGTTGCACGCGATTTTACTGTCGGACAAGAAAATCGTACGTCAATACGTTGTTCCGGCTGGGGGACAAAGGGTATCTTTCATCCCTTTAAAAAGAACCGTCCCGGAAAAATAAAACGTTTCGAGAAATCGAGAATTAAAACAAAAAATAAAAATTATAACCTGCTAGTTATATAAAACGACAGTGACTGTTCTGCCATAGTTTCCCCTTTTTCCCCTGGTCTCGCCGCTCGCATACCTCAGGCGCGGTATAGCGGTGTTGGTCAGACTATCTATACTTCCATACTAATATTATATATCTGTCACCTCTTCACGGCTAAAGTGCTGGACCGATTGTGATGAAATTTGGTAGGGATGTTGTTAACGACCTGAGGTCAAACATAGGCTACTTTTGGACGCGATATAACAGAGTCCCACGCAGGGCGAAGCCGCGGGGAACAGCTAGTAGTATATATGTCTATAACTTTAATAGATTCAGGTGTTACTTTGCGGAAGTCAGTTACAAGTATTTACCAAATTACTTTGCGTGTTTTTAATATGTTCCATTATTCCATATTGACTAATAACGTTGATCTCCACCAGATTTGTTGATAAATAGGACGGGCAGTAGTGCGATGTTGGTTTTGTGTCATTCGTCGCTTGTGCGTCAAACAATTAACAACATAACTTAGTGCTTTTGTGCCTGATGATGCCTCGCGTAGGGTGAAACACTTTCCCCCGTATTAAGGTGATACCTCGGTGAACACTAGCGCCACCGTCATTTAAAAATCATTACTCACTGAAAACACAAGTTATCAAAAATCCCTCTGCTATAATTATTGTTCTGGATCTAAAGTTAATTTTTATCATATTCAATTATTAAATTATAGTTCCTTAAAGTTACAAATTGCATTATTGCTTAAAACGGCCACTTTTAGCAGTTTTGCAATTTGTAACTATACGGAACTATAATTTAATAATTGAATATGATAAAAATTAACTTCAGATCCAGAACAATAATTACAGCAGAGGGATTTTTGATAACTTGTGTTTTCAGTGAGTAATGATTTTTAAATGACGGTGGCGCTAGTGTTCACCGAGGTATCACCTTAAGGAACGTTTGTTAAGCCTATTTTAGTTACAAAATATCGTCTCGTTCTTTCACATGAAGTGTCAGGTAAGAGAGAAAGAGCCAAAACATACTTTAGTTAAAATGGGCTTATCAGACGTTTCTTAATAAGGCGGTTTATATTATACACCTTATATAGGCGTATAATAATACTGGTCGGATTCCAAAAATTATTTCGAGAAGGTCATGGGCCATAGTATATGCATACCACCGGCGACAGAAAACGCGGGAACAGCTAGTGTATGTCTAAAACTCACGTGAACGCCTGTGGAGCTATCCGTTCGGCACACTTGGCGCGTTTGGCGAGGCGCGCGGTGAACTGCCACTCGTTTTGAAGGCATGCGCGGGACATCTGCTCCGTCTCAGACATTGTGATCAAGTAAGACAGGTATTGCTGAAACAAATTGTTATTAATTTAATACTTTATTAAATAACTGCATGGCAGAATCTACTAAAACGCTTGACAGATGGCGCTAGAAGAGAAAAACAATATGAATAAATAACTAAACTAAATAAAAACAATATCATCTAATGGAAGTTTTTTTAATTTAAACATCCATACTAATATTATAAATGCGAAAGTCTGTCTGTCTGTCTGTCTGTCACCTCTTCACGGCTAAACTGCTGGACCGATTGTGATGAAATTTGGTAGGGATGTAGTTAACGACCTGAGGTCAAACATAGGCTACTTTTGGGCACGATATAACCGAGTCCCACGCGGGGCGAAGCCGCGGTAAACAGCTAGTTTTCATATATAAGGTTTTTAAGTTTCACTCTGGATAGCCTACCACAAAAAGCCTATCGGTCGGTAATGGAAATTGCTGGACACTTATGTTGTTATTATTATTGTATTATGTGATGTTGTATACATATTGTATTAATAAACAAATCGAGCGCTGAGATGTTGGCGCCAATGTATAATTTTATAAGACGTTGTATCCTCTCAAGAGGAAGAAAAGCACTATTTAGTTACGGTCGAAACAGAAATTAACATCATGGTATATTTTAAGAAAGTTTGTATGGATGTTTGTTACTCATTTACAAGAAAACGGCTGAACCAATTTGGCTGAAATTTGGAATGGAGATTGCTTAGATCTTGGAACAACACATAGGCTATATTTTATGCCGGAATTCTCACGGGAGCGGTGCCCCGGGCAATAGCTAGTTACAAATAAAAAACAAGATAACTCACATTGAGCACGTTTTCGACGGTGTCATCGTAAGTCCGCACCAAAGTCCGCAAGTCGTCCCTGGCGGCGCTGGTGCTCAGCCCCGTGCGACCCTCTCGGCTCGCTAAGGCCACTTCCACGTTACGAACGAAGTCCGATCGGACTTCTGTCGCGATGTCCAGACCTTCTTTCAGTTCGTGTATTAGCTGTGGAAGAATGTTAAAATTGTTTACATTTATTTTCAATTAATTTGTTTTTTTTTTATATATATATATATTTTTAAACGTTTTTGCGTTTTATCACATTACCAAAAAAATATATAACACATCCAAAATATAAATATTAAAACATATATTAAATATAATATATTAAAACCACTTTCATTTTTGAGCGGTTTAAAAGCGGCCATTTTGACGCGCTTAATTTGAAAATTTGTTATATCAACACTACAACGAAGTGAAGTGTTCGATCGTAGAACTCTGAGCGTGCCTTTCTTGAATCTATTAATCTTCTTCGGTCCTACTTTAGTCTAGTCAAGTTAAAAACGTCAAGTCAGTCAGTAGTCAGTCTAGTCAGAGTCAGATGGCTAAGTGAAGCGGTGGGAAAATATCACTTAGCAATAAAACATAAATATAGAAAATTTTAAATATCGCGGACAAAGAGACAGTTTACTTTCCCTCCAAAAACTCCAAAGGTTACATAGTTCTTATTTTCATGTCAATGACTAATGATATATAACCATATATCATTAGTCATTGACATGAAAATAAGAACTAAGCTAACCAGCTTAGATCTAGGCCACCTCAATAGCATTCTAATAGGTATTGGTATATTCTTATAATATACTAGCTGTTCCCCGCGGCTTCGCCCCGCGTGGGACTCGGTTATATCGCGCCCAAAAGTAGCCTATGTTTGACCTCAGGTCGTTAACTACATCCCTACCAAATTTCATCACAATCGGTCCAGCAGTTTAGCCGTGAAGAGGTAACAGACAGACAGACAGACTTTCGCATTTATAATATTAGTATGGAAGTATGGATAACCTGTTTAACAGTGAGACAAGATGGCCTCTCCGGCCTTCCTTCAAGCCTCAACGTGAGGTAGTCATGCACCGCCTCCATACAAATACTGCTCAGCAGCAGAAAGTGACTTCGGTAGGACGGCAGTCTCATCGCGAGACATTCTTCAGACCAGCAGCCGAACCTGGAATGGATTCGTTAAGATAATACCTCGGTGAACACTAGCGCCACCATCAGTTAATAAGAAACGTACAACCTAATGGAAAACCTGACATATTAACCGTGACACGCATTAGGCCACTCTCGCAGTCATTATCATATTAAGACACCTCGGTGAACACTAGCGCCACCATCAACTAAAAATCATTATTCACTGAAATCACAAGTTATCAAAAATCCGTCTTATGTAATTAAGGTTCTGGATCTGAAGTTAATTTTAAACATATTAAATTATTGAATTATAGTTCCTTATAGTTACAAATTGCAATATTGCTTAAAACGGCCACTTTTAGCAGTTTTGCAATTTGTAGCTATAGGGAACTATAATTTAATATCTTCATCATCATTTCAGCCACAGGCTGGCAGACATAGGCCTCCCCCAAGGATTTCCAAAATGACCGGTTGGTTAAAATTTAACTTCAGATCCAGAACCATAATAACAGAAAACGGATTTTTGATAACTTGTGTTTTTTCAGTGAATAATGATTTTTAAGTGATGGTGGCGCTAGTGTTCACTAGTGGCATAGCACGGGGCTTGCGTATTCGTAACGATCGATGTGTTAAGCGACGGCGAGCGTGGATTGGTCGCCACTTATAGAAAATTGCAGTCGTTAGGCTGTTATCCTAAAAAAATTACGGTATCGACACTACGTCGACATTATTTTATTATTTTTACTACACAATCGGATCATGTTCCTATTAGTATGGTATTCTTGTAAGGGAAACGAAGGCGTTACGTTAACGTACTCAATTTTGAGAGCTGTTCAAGTATCATGCTGTCACTGTACTTTACAGCATGATACTTAAGCAGCTCAAAAAATTGAGTAGTGTTTGAGTATTCGGGCATAAGTATTATTTTTTCTCTCATTTTCGCATTTAAGAATATCCTATATTGAAAATAAACAATTTGAATTTGACAACCCACTAGATAGCATTCAGACTTACATACATACATACATATAATCACGTCTTTATCCCATACGGGGTAGACAGAGCCTAGAGCCATAAGACCTTAGGTCACGTTTAGCATAATGGTAGTTGAAACAGGAAATCAATAGTGATGGGTTGCCGCATCGCCTATGTCATGATTTCCCCATTCGGCGATTCCCTCAGACGACTTTTACGGCTTGCGCGGGAAGAGAAGCATTCAGACTTTTTAGCAGTAAAAATAGGTTTCTTACCTCTTGAGCTCGTCATGCATAGGTTGTTCTTCCCCATTTTCCTCATCTTCCTTGGTGTCGTCGAACACCTCGGCAGTCGCGTCCGCGGAGCTCGGTTCGCTCATACACTGTCATATAATAATGTCATATATTATTTTTACAGTTTCAAGTTTATTTGCATAAATGAACAATATTTTACAAAGTTTCGCAAGTGAATGTGTGTGCAAAATAATGGTGGCGGGCATACTGGGACTAACCATAGTGGGTGTGCGCCGGCCGGCAGTAGTCTGCATTAACTAAATGGTGGCGGAAACACGAAGAAAGAACGAAGTAATTTGATAAGTGCTTGTCATTATTAATCCCATCTCACTAATATTATAAAGACGAATGTTTGTATGTTTGCTACTTATTCACGCTCAAACGGCTGGGCCAATATTTATGAAATTTGGTATCGAGATAGTTGATACTTTGGATCAACGCATAGGGTACTTTTTGTCCCAAGAAGTACGCGAACCCCGTAGGTTTCAAAGGCGAAAGTTTGTGAGTATGTTTGATACTTCTTCACGCGCAAACGGCTGTGCCAATATTTGTGAAATTTGGTATGGAGAATATCTCATACTTTGGATTGACATATATACGGTACTTTTTTTCACGAAAATTATTTTTGAATAGAATAGACATTTATTAAGAAATTTATACATTTTTTTTACATTTCGTGCCAAAACCGCTATATGGACTCTATACTGGCTTTGCCCTGTACTTGGCCACCTCCACCGTCGTTTGGTTTCACGCTTTGTAAAGTAGATGGCGCTGCTTTGTATGATAAACCGCCCGGGGTGCAGATAAATACGATATCAAAAAAAACATTTTTTTTATTTACCTAACAGTTATATAAGGTGAACTCAAATCAACTGCAAATATTTTAAGGGTAGATTCAGACCACTATACTAAACAACTTTTCCAAATAAACATATATCAAAACTAGCTGTTCCCCGCGGCTTCGCCCCGCGTGGGACTTGGTTATATCGCGCCCAAAAGTAGCCTATGTTTGACCTTAGGTCTTTAACTATATCCCTACCAAATTTCATCACAATAGGTCCAGCAGTTTAGCCGTGAAGAGGTGACAGACAGACAGACAGACAGACATTCGTATTTATAATATTAGTATGGAAGTATGGATATGAAATTATTTTTTTCACTCTCCATACGTAACTAGTTATGTTGATTCTCAATTTGTATGGGAGGTCAAATATTTTTTTTCGTACTACGAATAAGTTTATAAGGAAAAGTTGTTCAGATTAGTGGTCTGAATCTTGTCAGTAAAATATTTGCAGTTGATTTGAGTCAACCTTATACACGTTATAAATAAATACTCACATCAGGTACTTGCAGCGTGAGATAAACCTTATACAGCACACACTTTCGGATTTTGTTGATGAAAGTCATACAGCGCCGCACGCCCTGGGTCTTCAACATCTCGTAGTGGTACTCCCTGTAGAAATATACATTTTGTTTCAATTTATTGACGTGACAACGTCTTAAATTAGGTTGCGGCTGGGAGTCACTTATGAAAAAGTGTAACGCTCGGTAACGTTACGATGAGTCACCGAACGAGAGAGAGGCCCGCCGAATGCCTTGCGTCTCTCTCCCACTCAACTATGATCGGTCTGCCGCGCGCGGCAGATTATATTCATATCAATAAATATTCTACCGAGAAAAAGACGTTGTCACGTAAAATCTTCGCCCGTAAAACCGACTTTACAGGCAACCATTTTTTTTATACTAATTTTATTAAGAGGCAAGTGTTTGTAAGTTCGTTTGTTAGGAGTAATCTTGGGATCTACTAAACTGATTTTAAATAAATATTTATGACTATAACAGCCTGATTCTCGAGGAAGGTTACAGATCATAGTGCATACACACCAACAAGAAATTGGCTAGTAATTTATAAGCAGGCATTATTAAACCTTGCGCCATTACTATTGTAACCCTGCCGTGTCGTCAGTCTCCACATCACTGTAGTTCGACGAGTAGCCGCTCTCATTTGACGACGTAGCGTCGCTAGTGTCGTTTTACATTTTCGACTAAAAATAGACCACTACCTTTTCATATATGTCTTATAGCTAACTAGAGTACCAAACAAAAGTCAAATTTCTTTTGCTTGATGTCCTTTATTAAGAACCTCTTTTTTAAGCTCTGCCAACCCGCCCATGTCGAAACGTCGTCAGTCTCAACTTCGGTGTAGTTCCACAAATAGCTACACTCATATGACAACTTTGTTCGCTAGTGTCGTTTTACTGTCTGGTATTACATTTCCGACTTAATAATAGACCACTACCTTCTCATAGATGACTAAAGTACCAAACATAAGTCAAATTTCTTTTGATTGATACCATGTGACACTAATTAAATATCAAATTCTTGAACCAAGAGTATAAGACAGCTCTGCTCATTTTTAAAGAACAATATAAAGAACCTCTATTTAAAATGCCGGTTAAAACGAATACCCACCTGTAAGGCGACACCGCACACTTGTCCAGCAGTCTCAGCTGCGTGAGCTCGGCCAGCGCGCCCATGTCGCACACGTCGTCAGTCTTCACTACGGTTTAGTTCCACAAATAGCCACTCTTATATGACAACGTTGTGTCGCTAGTGACGTTTTACTGTTTGGTTTTACATTTTTGACTACGAATAGACCACTACCTTCTCATAAATGTCTTAAATGGCGACGTAATGACCAAACAAATTCACATTTCTATGATTGATACCAAATTGACGGTAATATGAATTGTTAATAAAGGGTATTAGACAATGATAACCATTTTTGAAGAGGGATATAAAGAAGCTCTATTTAAAAAGTCGGTTAAAACGAATACCAACCTGTAAGGCGACACCGCACACTTGTCCAGCAGTCTCAGCTGCGTGAGCTCGGCCAGCGCGCCCATGTCGCACACGTCGTCAGCCTCCACCTCGTTGTAGTTCGACGAGTAGCCGCTCTCGTTTGACGACGTAGTGTCGCTAGTGCCGTACCGGCTGTCTGATATTATTATTTCGGGTGTAGTTTGGCCGCTTGGTTCTGGAAACGACGAGATTATCGTTTCTAATCCTTTCACAATCACAAATATACAAAAATGAACATATTTATAGAAAAAAAAAAAAAAAAAAATACACGACACATACTATGAATGATAAGGAAAACACTGTAACTCATTTATTCATAACTAGCTGAACCCGCAGACGTTGTCCTGCCCTTTTTTCTACCTCTACCCTACCCAACACCTACACCACACCTACCCTACACCTACCGTACACCTACCCTACTTTACACCTACCCTACACCTACCTTACACCCTAGTTACAGCCCACGGACATTTTGTATGCGAAAATGTTTTCTTTTATTTTTATTTTTTCCATCTTTTTCCAACGTTTTTAAGATGTATTCTGCTATTCGGGGCGGAGACAAATCCAACGAATCAATAACCATGAAAATTGGTTCAGCAGATCTCGAGTTATAAGTGTTGTAACAAACCCGTCTTTGTTTTATATATATAGATGAGTACCCAAGTTGTGTATTTCTTTATTTGTTTACAAGCCTCTTCACGCCCTATCTACTGAACCAATCTTCCTGAAAATTCGCATACACATAGCTAGGAGTATTGAGAAGGACATAGAATACCTTTCAACTCGGGAAAAGGCACTGTTTCCGAGGGAGTCTCACTCGGGCGAAGCCGCAGACGAAAGCTAGTTAAAGAATAAACTAACCATTATTAATCCTGCAATCGACTTCATCATTTTGTTCGGCCACTTTCTCCTCCACTCTTTCCGTCTCCTTCTGTTCTCCCTCTTTCTCTTCCTCCTCTTTGATGACGTCAGAATGTAGGGAATGCGAGCTAGAGTCACTGTTACTGGAGTCAGTCGGGTTACCGCATATGTTGAATCGAACTAGACACGGCCGGTTGGTTTCTGAAGATCTTCTATGAGAAATAAAAACATCACTATCACTACATAGTATAAAACAGAGTTTTTGAAGGGTAAGAAAATTGTCACTATGTCCGCGCTGTATTTTATATCCAAAAATTTGGTTTTTTTCGTGTATTTGTGTATAATATTGGTGGATTTTTATTCGCAAAGTGTTCGTATACAAGAATGAGTGTTGGGAAGTGGTACAGTATCGAATACGTGACTTTTATCTTTGTCACCAAAATCTCAATGTAATAGCTAAGTGAAATTTTTCCACCGCTTCACTTAGCAATCTGACTCTGACTTGACTGGACTAGACTACTGACTTGACTGACTAACGTAGGATAGGACTGAAGATTAATAAATTCAAGATAGGCCTTAGAGGACTAGTTTCCATGGCCGTAAAAACATCTCGAAGTACCAGGCAAACATGATTTAAGAAGAGTTACCTGCTAGTATCGGAATCTGAAGATACGCGAGTGTGAAGCCCTCGCCGTTGCATTTTGAGCTTTATGCTGCGTAACATACGGCGCACAGTAACTACCACCATGCGCATATGAAGAGCTATGTTGTACCATAGACACATTGCCTGGGAAAATAACATAATGGTTTAAAGTCCGTAAAAACACTGATTATTTCATACAGTACTGATATTCAATCCCATACAAAGATAAAAAAATAGATTATATAAACGCCATCGATCGATTGATCACTTTGGTATTGTGATATTGATACTGTGATTCTAAATTCCATATTACTACATAGTATAAAACAAAGTCGCTTTCTCTGTCCCTATATCCCTTTGTATGCTTAAAATCTTTAAAACTACGCAACGGTTATTTTAATAGATAGTAGTACTAAATCGAAGCAATTCGATTCTTGTGGCGCCATCTATTATTATAAAAGAAAAAATATTTTTACATAGACGATAAGATTCCATGGTGAACAGTAAGAAACGAATATAGAATAATATAATTAAGATTTACGATTTAAGGCATATAAAAATACTAGCTGTTGCCCGGGGTTCCACTCCCGTAGGAAATCCGGGATAAAACATAGCCTATGTGTTGTTCCAGGGTCTAAGCAATCTCCATTCCAAATTTTAGCCAAATCGGTTCAACCGTTTTCCTGTGTAAGAGTAACAAACATCACATACTTTCGCGTTTATATTAAGTAGGATATGTTTCTAAATATAATCTTATCATTCCTAAATAAAATCTAATCATCATCATCAAATTAACTCTGTATAATACCAGGCACATAAGTTGGCCACAAACGGGACGTGCGGGGGGTTGCGCACGTTGAAATTTGTATGAATATCGGCTACTGCGCATTCAAGGTCATTTCAGTTTATTGCCGACTTGCATGCCGCGAACTATGACATCCTATTGTTCCATGTTTCATATTAATAAATTCATTTCAAATGCAAACCTTCATTCTGTTCTTAAACAATTGCGTAGCAACCAATGGATGGTCGGCCATCATGGCCCTGCTCGACTGGTATAGCGAGCCAGCGTTGTAAAACGAATCGAGCAGTGTTCCCACTTCTTTCATCGCTTTGCCGACAGCCGCGGTACACGGCTCGCAGTTAAATGACAAGCAACCGAAGGCTTCATCTAAAAATGTATTTTTTTTTATAAATAAATAAATGTATAGGGACAAATCACACAGATTGAGTTAGCCCTTAAGTTCGAGACTTGTGTTATGGGATACTAACTCCCGAATACTCAAAGGCTATTTAATTTTGAAAGCTGATCAAATATCATGCTGTCACTGTCATATCGTCGACGTTGAGCGCGACAGCATTATACTTGAGCAGCTCTCAAAATTGAGTAGCGTTTGAGTATTCGGGTGTTACTCAACGATACTGTATTTTAATTTAATTTTAACAAATACATATATAGAAACATTCAAGACGCAGGCCAATCTGAAAAAAAAAACATTTTTCATCTTGACCTGGCCGGGGTTCGATCCCGGGACCTCTTGAGTAGCGGTCAGGCATGTTTACCATTACGCTACGGAGGTCGTAAATATTTATGAGCGACTTAAAAACTGGACTTTATTTAAACCACATTGCGATTGGCATGTAAACAAACTTGCACAGTTCCCTAATAGCCCTTTAAGGTGATACCTTGGTGATGATTAGCGCCACCATCAACTAAAAATCATTATTCACTGAAAACACAAGTTATCAAAAATCCCTGTTATGTAATCAAGGTTCAGGATCTGAAGTTAATTTTAATCATATTAAAGTATAGTTCCCTAAAAGTAGTTACAATTTGAAAAACTGATAAAAACGGCCACTTTTAGCAGTTTTGCAATCGTATCGTCTTAATCGCACATGCAAACGTAAAATACATACATACATACATACACTTATGAAAATCAAAAATTTTTTAAATCCGGAAAGTGGTAAAACAGATTAAAATTCGCATCGGCAATTTTCTATAGCGCAAAGTAGCTACTAATTGAGTAACAAACTTTTTGTTACTCAATAAGGTTTAAAAACTAAAAACAACAGGACTCATGTTTTACCATAATACTTGGCGCTACATCAGGCGCATAATATACAAATCCGCTAATAGCGGATGGGTTTGTTCAAATGGCCCGCTATGATTGGCTGAGATATTTTCATAGCAAATGTTTGGTTTTGACGCATATACATACATCGGTAACTAATAAAAGTGATAGCACTATAATTTGCTACAAATTTTGCATGTTTCAGTGAAAACAATAACTCACCATCACTGAGATCCTTCTCGTCCTTCGCATCACTGAGCTCTTCTTTAGAGCCATCGAGTGTTCTCAGCCGCTGCGACCGCGACTTGCAAGCATTTGAATTTACAAACCTACAAAAAGAAACATTTCTCTTTTTATCATACAAAGAGATTTTAAACTTCCAAATAAATAATATTTTGCACTTTTGTTCTATATTTGATTTATTTTATTTATTGTAAAAAATACTAATGTAAAACACAATAGGCGGACTTAATGCTAAAAGCATTATCTAACAGTCAACCTTTGGGTCAAGCACAGAGCTTGAATGTGGGTGTAAAATAGAAATTATTATTAGTATTGATTGTAATCTATATATATAAAAGCGAAAAACACTCACTCACTCATCACGAAATCTCCAAAACTACTGAGCCGATGAAGATGAAATTTGGCAGGAAGGTAGATTGTGACTAAGAGACGTCCGCTAAGAAAGGACTTTTGGGAATTTTATCCCTAAAGGGGTGAAAAAGGGGTTGCCAGTTTGTATGAAACTTTGTCATTATTGAAGTGAGACACATGAAATTTTTAATTTGAATTTGTAATTGATAAAAAATAATAATGCATCAATCTGATTTTGAAAATTACATCCCTATAGGGGTGAAATAGGGGGTTGCCAGTTTGTATGAAACTTTGTCATTTTTTAAGTGAGACACATGAAATTTTTTATTTGAATTTGTAATTGGTAAAAAATAATAATGCATCAATTGATTTTGAAAATTACGTCCCTATAGGGGTGAAATAGGGGTTGCCATTTTGTATGAAACTTTGTCATTATTGAAGTGAGACACATGAAATTTTTAATTTGAATTTGTAATTGATAAAAAATAATAATGCATCAATTGATTTTGAAAATTACATCCCTATAGGGGTGAAATAGGGGTTGCCAGTATGTATGAAACTTTTTTGAAGTGAAGATACATGGAATTAAAATTGAAAATGTCTTTTGGTATAATATTTTGTATTGAATTGTAATGTATGTACATGTAATAGGATACAATACATAATAGAAAACAGAGTGCAAAGGTTTTATTTATTTGTTAATATTATGAGTTCAGTAATGTGTCAATAGATGGCGCCACCATACATTTTAAAAGTCGATATGGTTTGTCGTTTGCATTTAATCATCATGTGTAGTAATTGAGATTCCAAAATAAATAAAAAATTTTTTTTTTTGCTTTTCTTACGATTTGATTGTATGTTTAGACGATTTGGTACCTGCTTAATATAAAATAATAAAATTAAATTGGAATTGATTGGAGTATGGAGTGGTTACCACTAATTTAAGTTAAGTTTTTATTTAAGTTTGGAAAAATACTTTCCAAACTTAAATTAAACGAATCAATGAGTAGCCTAAAACGCAGACATTAAACTATAATGTATAGTAGCCTAAAACGCAGACATTAAACTATAATGTATATAGATTAATCAAATGGTTGACTGGTAGAGAACGCTCTTAGCGTTAAGTCCGTTAATATATCAGTATTTTGTACTTATCTATCTATACAAATAATAGGACAGTAAAAATCGAGTGTCTATACATTAAATATTTTTCTAAAAAACTGATACGGAGCGATTAAAGAAGAGTAACAGAAACAAAAAAAAATTTTTTTTGGAATTTTTGTCTCTCTGGTACGTTATAACTACAAAACTACTCAACAGATTTGAACGCGGTTTTCACAGGTGGATTACATATTTAGGAGCGTTGTCAAAACTTTGTTTCGACAAAATCGGTTAAGGAAAAAATAAGTTATGGTCAGTTGAAGTTTACTTCTAGCACTGCTTCAAAACTTTTAAACAGAGTTGAATGCGGTTTACATAAACGTATTTCATTTAGATAAAGCTAGAATTTCTACTTTGTTTTATCGGTATCAATAAAGAGAAAAACACACTGCAGTCTCTATTAAATTTTAAAAAAATAACACATTGAATGTGTGTGGGCGAATAATTTAGTAACATAAAATATAATTAGATGGCGCTGACTTTATTTTAATTATTTTTTCGCATATGGTATAGCAGATTGAAAATTTTCCTTACGGCAATTAATTTGAATTATAAAAAAAAATTTGGTTGTTGATTCAGTTCTATTGGTTGGTTTGTTTATTTTGTTGTATTGTAAGCTATTTGAATTGATTGGTTGGTTTGGTTTGGCTTTCAGTTCAGTTGTTGTTTGACGGAACATATGGTCGTGTCGTAAGGTTTAATTTAACTAACTTATCACTTTTTGTTGAGATTTTCTCCACTTTTCACGCCCACTATAACGTTAGGAGTGGCTTTTAGGTCCAAATGACTGTAATAGGCTGCGTCTACTCTTTTAGAGACAAAGATGTGATAGTATGAAAGTTAATATTTTCAGTTTGATATCGTAGCAATGTAATGGCTTTATAAAATTGGCACGGGAATAGGATACTATAGATTTAACTATAGGTCTGGATAGTTGTAGTTTCCACAAGTTACGCGAAAAGCGACCTACACGCGGGCGGAGCCGCGGGCAACAGCTAGTGTTATATATTTATGTTTGTGGGTATTAATAGTACGTTACTGTCGAAGCCGAATATAAAGCAATTTAGGGCTTACAAACTGGCAGAAAATGTTTTGTCGGTGATTGGATATGTAGCTTCAATGCGTAGAAACCTTACAAGCGAGACTTTGTCTTTCATACTGATTTGCTATCTTATATGCAACTCCGAGAATGTTGCTTGTTGCGCCGTCTATTGTACGACTTATTAGATCATGTGTCGCCACAGTTGTAGCTCGTTATACTAAACTCATATCACACACACATATGCCTTGATCGCAAGTACCGAGTAGACGGGCGAGACAGTAAAATGTTACTCGGCCGAGACAGTGATTTCCTAGGTCACTCGCCAGGCTGAGCACTCGGCGCACTGTTTATACGCACCGAGTATTCAGCCGAGGGCACTGTCTCGCTCGTCTACTCGGTACGTGCGATCAAGGCATTATGCCGCACAAGAGATGAGCGTTGGGGAAAGTTAGTGCTTGAGTGGAGATCCGAAACCGGTCGGAAGACCCCATGCCAGATGGTCCGATGACCTGGTCGAAATTGCCGGAAGAAGTTGGATGAGGAAAGCGCAAGACCGAGAGGAACGGCGTGCATTGCTAGATGCTAACACTCAGCATTGGGTGACGATGGGCTGAAGAACAACTATATATAATGGGCGTATACAACTAGGATGAATAGCATTCGGTAAGTTGGTGGACGTATTTATAAATACAAAAATGCCTCAATCCCTATAAACCCGTCTTTTCAACCAGTGTATCTTGCCCAATTACCTACGGTGCCGAGACATGGACTCTCACAAAATAAACCATGCATAAGATTGCAGTTGCGCAAAGGGCCATGGAACGAGTCATGCTCGGCATCGAGTTCGCAACTCGGAGATCCGACGTAGAACGAAAGTTCACGACGTACTCTCTAGGGTTTCAACTCTCAAATGGAACTGAGCAGGACACCTGGCTAGAAGGAACGATGGCAGGTGGAGTAAGGCTGTAACGGAGTGGTACCCTAAATACGGAAATCGAAGTACCGGACGTCCAGCGGCTAGATGGGTCGATGATATTAGGAAGGTTGCTGGCAACAACTGGATTGCGGTGGCTCACAGTAGGGATGCATGGCGTAGACAGAGGGAGGCTTATGCCCAGCAGTGGGTTGTAAACAGCTGATGATGATGATGATGGGCTGAAGAAGGAGATGCTAAACTCACCGGTAGTCGACGATGTTCCTGACGAGTGTGGGCACAATGTTCCGCTGCGTGCACAGGAACTCGTCCTGCTCGGCGAGCGTGCGCCCCGCGATCTTAGCTTGTAGCTCCAACCATATCAGGTCTTTTAGTTCGTTCTGCCAAACTTGCTCCTCGCGGCTTATCTGCAAAATCCATACTAATATTGTAAATGCGAAAGTCTGTCTGTCTGTCTGTCAACTCTTCACGGCTAAACTGCTGGACCGATTGTGCTGAAATTTGGTAGGGATGTAGTTAACGACCTGAGGTCAAACATAGGCTACTTTTGGGCGCTAAACAGCTAGTTTATAATATATATACAAGGTGGACCCAAATCAACTGCAAATATTTTAAGGACAGATTCAGACCACTAAACTGAACAACTTTCTTCCTTTTGCTCAAATAACTTCATTATTTAAAAAAACAATACGTTAATAGACTCATTGTTGGCCTTGGCCAGCAATGAGTCCATTCTAGCGGTCGGTAATGGAATTTGCTGGACTTTTGTAAAGTTGATACCAACCATAAGTTCTCTTATTGTGTAAAATATGTATGAACGTTTCAAAGTTTCAGTAGTACATATAATAGTCGTAAAATATAATGTAGTTGTTTCGCCTCAAGAGGATGTTAGAGGAAGAAAAGTACTGTACAAGCCTCGGCCGAAACTGTAAATTACGTCCTCGTATTTTTAAAAGCACTTGGAAATTAATAACCAATATAATTATATTGTATTGCAATATAACTCGTCCATAAATTGCTTTATTTCCAGCCTAGACAGTAATGTACTATTATTTGTTTTGTAATATCTTTATCACTCCGCTGTAGCTGTTACTGAGAGAAATGTTTCGCAAAACAAAAGTATTTTAATATTAAGTAACAATAAAAAAAAAATTGGCATCTTACCGTCCGCCGACACCCCTTCTCCATATTCCCCATATTGATGAGCAGGCAGAATGTCTTGTGGAAGTTGACGCGGTTCTCCGGCGGCTCGTCCTCCCCGTGAGTCCTCGTCTCCACCTCCTCCTCCTGACACTCCTCGCGACATTTCAGTTTCGATGTCAGGGACATGAAGCGACTGCATGATTCCACCTAGGATGCATAAGACTGAATCAAGGCCTATAGTTACAAAATTGGCCACAAGCGAGTCGGACTCGCTCACGAAGTGATCCGAAGCAACAAAAAACTTGGTTTGTTTATCCCTTATGTCGTAAAATACTTGATCGATTTTGTATAAACCAATTTTGAGTGAGGGGGGGGGGGGGACTATTTTTACTAAAATTGATCATCCCTCATTTAAGGGAGCGACCCGCCCCGGCTTCGCATGGGCATAAAAACCTTCCTCTTGAATCACTCTATCTATTAAAAAAACCGCATCAAAATCCGTTGCGTAGTTTTAAAGATTTAAGCATACAACGGGACATAGGGACAAGAAAGCGACTTTGTTTTATACTATGTAGTGATTTTCCAAAGTCATACAGCACAATTTTGTAGCGGTTCATTGAATACACCTTCCAAATTTCAAGGTGTCAGAGTTATTCGGAACCGCCTCTCGGCCTCTGACGTGGTTCCATTAAAGACTACCAGATGGCAGCCGGGACCAACGGCTTCACACTTATAGCACGCATAGTCCCCGAATAAAATGAATGTGGCGTACTTACGGATAGGCGGACATAACGAATATATAAGGGTTCCGTTTTTGCCATTAGTTAAAAAATTATGAAAAGGATATAATAATCATTTTAGTGTGAATTAAGCGATGAGCCTCCTTGGGCTATGTCCAGCAGTGGACAGCCTGCGGTTAAAACATACATATAATCACTTCTTTTTCCTATACGAGGTAGACATAGCCTAGAACCATAAGACCTTAGGCCACGTTTAGCATATTGGTAGTTGAAACAGGAAATCAATATTGATGGGTTGCTAGCCGCATCGCCTATGTCATGATTTACCCATTCGCCGATTCCCTCAGTCGACTATTACGGCTTGCGCGGGAAGAGAAGCAGCTGGTACATTCTGTTTTTCTTTTTCTCCCAGACCAGCGATTAAGCGAGCTTACCAATGTCGGCACGGCTGGCTGGACTCCTGGAGACGGCAAGGAGTCCGCTTTGGTATCGCGCTGGCCCAGGTCCAGCTTGTAGTCCCGAGCCCTGTTCCTCCCCACCTTCAGGTTTCTGGCTTTCTTTAGGCGTTCTGAAAGCATAATTCATCCATATTGTCAGACTATGTTTCATAAGAACTTATGGGCGTAAATTTACGGAAATAAAGGTGATTATTACATTTATCAATTCTACTAGCTATTCCCCACGGTTTTACTCGCCGTGGATTGTTTATTTATACTATAGCCTAAAAGCCAAGTTTTTTTTTATTAACTTTATTGCACGCAATCATATAAAAACTGTTTAAAAAAGGTAAAAACTTAATGCTATTGCATTGTCTACCAGCTTACCTTAGGGATACTGTGAGAGATAGAAGTATGGGGTGCTAATAACGATTATAATATACTTAGATACTTAGGCTATTAATATATAGTACTACAAGATAAATACATATACATAAGGATACAGAAGAATCAGGCTTACATATGCAGAAATAATATTTCAAATCCGACCAGTTTCTAAGGTTCGATCAATAAAACAAACGCTTAAACTCTATTATATTATAGATATAGATGTTCATTCATTAATCGATTTTTTTTTCTTTATCTTGAACAATTTACCGATTTATTATGTACGCGTGGGCCGGTGATAGTATGTACTCACTCACTAATGCGGTGTTTACCGCAAACAAGTGGTGTTTGGTATGCTATACCACTGAATACATAGTAGCTACACTATATATCCATACTAATATTATAAATGCGAAAGTCTGTCTGTCTGTCTGTCTGTCACCTCTTCACGGCTAAACTGCTGGACCGATTGTGATGAAATTTGGTAGGGATGTAGTTAACGACCTGAGGTCAAACATAGGCTACTTTTGGGCGCGATATAACCGAGTCCCACGCGGGGCGAAGCCGCGGGAAACAGCTAGTACTATATAATTTGAAGACCTCCGTGGCGTAATGGTTAACATGTCTGTCCGCTATTCAGGAGGTCGCGGGTTCGATCTCAGGCCAGGTCTTAGATGTTTATCTATATTTATTTCTATAGTTAGTATTCCCATAACACAAGTCTCGATTTTACTTTGGGGCTAACTCAATCTGTGTGATTTGGAAAAATAATACAAATACTTAATACTCTTACAGGCTCCACCTGCCAATAAGAATGATTATTGAAACGAAACTTTATAGTATTAAAACAGAGTATCATTTATTAAAAATATAACTAAAATAATCAATCCTTATATAAAAACTGAAATAGTTAGTCATGGAGAAGGCTACAAATTGAGACTAGAAAGACACCCTAATCCCTTAGCGGGCCAACTCACAACCCCTGAAACCATGCGACGGCTCAAAGGACGCCGGGACATTTTTGACCTGGGCGTCGATTCTGCTAACGTTAAGACAAAATCGTATCAAAATAGTGTTTCAATAGTAGTGCTTTTTACACACTATTTACAAGAGTTATGACAGTATAATGTGATGTGAATGTAGCGTGCGGTGTGATCATCAGAAGTGATATAAAAAAAATATACATTTCTTGTAACTAGTGTGTAAAAAAGCACTACCATTGAAACACTATTTTGACACGATTGTGATTTAACGTTAGCAGAATCGACACCCTGGACATGCAATAAAAAGTAAAGCTGAAGTAAGGGACCTTTATTTATTTATATTTATACTAACCAACTACAGCGGCTTGCTCAGCGCTCATTTCATCCATGCTTCTTCTGGACCCTTTGATGAAGCACTGGATACCGGGACTCTGATTGCTCATAATGTTCCTGGAAATAAACATGATTTTTACTAAGATATATATTACAGCTTTTCACACACCCATTGTCGCCAAAATCTCCAAGATAATCCTGGGGGGAATTTTTACACCGCTTCACTTAGCCCTTTGACTAGACTTATTGGACTTGACTATTGAATTACAGGAAAACTCAATGATAGCAAAAATAAGCTTACGAAGAAGTGTGGTTGCCACAAAAAGGATAAAAAAAAGATTTGACTGGCAAAAGGCATAAAGTCTACATACGAGTATTGTATTTTTCCAGAGCACAGTGAAAAATAAATAGAATAAAAAAACAATACAGATTTCCAATATACATTATCACAATGCCGTGGTAATAAACCAATTTTTATAGCGACGTCGCCAACGGTCTGAATGGTTTATCTTATCACGCACCGCCGGGATTATAGCCGCTAATGTTTTATATACACAAAATACAAACATAATGGTTTATATGTTTATTCAGATATCCCGCGTGAATGTCCTGGTTGGGTTCCGTAACCAAAAAAAAAACTGATAAACGATAGTAGCTGAAGTAAGGCGGAAACTGAAAGGAAATGCTGGACACCCAGCGACTATGCTGATGATATTACCATTATTGCCATAGATAAATAATAGGTTTAGATATTAGGTAAGTTGCTAGCAGCAACTGGATTGCGGTGGCTCAGAATAGGAAAGGTTGGCGAAGACAGAGAGGGGTTTATGCCTAACGGTGGGTAATAGAAAGCTGGTGATGAACTTTATAATAAAAACGGAATGTTAAGGTGTAAACGACCGATGGCCAAGGTCAGTATAGCCATTATGGCCCGAGAATAAGGATGTAAACGGCCTGTCTGTAAGCGAGCATGTTTTATGGATCCTAAGTTGGTGTAATTAAAATTGATATCATTTGAAATTGAATTAATAATAAATGAACTTATCAATGCGCTCTTTTTAGTGGATCTATTCATATATTGGATTCGTTCTATATTCTGATAGCCTTTTGACGCCCTGATACGTTTAGTTCTATCAACACCTCCCTTTTTTTCTTTATCTCTTCACAGATTATGTATTAAACCCGCCCTGGCTTCGCATGGGCATAAAAACCTTCCTTTTGAATCAATATCTATTAAAAAAACCGCATCAAGATCCGTAGCGTAGTTTTGAAGATTTAAGCATACAAAGGGATATATAGGGACCGAGAAAGCAACTTTGTTTTATACTATGTAGTGATAGTGATAGTGAAGTATTACCACAGAATACTTAATAGTACATTAATCTGTATTTGTAAATAGATATCTTTGTTAAATTAAACTATTTTATACGGTTTTCTATAATTAATTTAATGTGTAACAATCGCGAAAACATAAGAAATCATTAGATCTTTGTTCTTTTGATGACCTCTGTGGTCTAAATGGGCATCATACAGGCTACCACACCGGAAGTTCCGGGTTTGATGCCCGGTCAGGTCAAGATGGAAAAAGATCTTTGTCAGACGGACCTAAGTCTCAGATGTGGTATAATGTATATATATGGTATTTATTATAAAATAATAATATAGTATCGTTCAGTTGGTAGCCCATAACAAAAGTTTTGAACTTACTTTGGGGGCTTTGGGGCCAGCCCGAAAGAACGTAAGAAAGAAATGTTATTTGTGTGAAAAACATCATTATTGCCGATTTGTATGAAATGTCCGTATATATATTTATTTATTATTTGTCCAAGAGTACCTACATAACATTTGTGAATCTTACGCATCCTAAAATAAAGGTTGCATAATATTTGCCAATGTTACAGTATATTGGGTATTCCATGTCAAAGATGATTGAAATGAAGATTATATCGACTCTCAAACTATGGAAGGTATATACTGTTATGATAGAACGTTGTGTGAAATAAATATACCTATAAAAAAAATTATAATCATTAAAACCATTTTAAGTAAGTACCTAACACTTACGCAACTACCATGTAGGTATAAAACTAAGAATGTACATATGTAACTTGTACCTACTCATAATATTAGTTTCTCCTGATATGTGAGTGAATGACCTTTCGTTTATAAAGATAAATAAGAATAAATATATGACGCTCTCCTACTAAGCCCGTGTCATGTCACAGAATACAAAATACTCTTAATTGCAACACAAAAAAACCTTTGTAGTCTTTCCTTTCTTAAAATTTTCTTTTGATTTTTTACATTTGGGATATGTTATTTTTCTTCTTCTTTTCGAGTCATAATGGCTATGGACTCTATATTGACTTTGCCCAGTATTTGGTCACCTCCACCGCCCGACAGTAAATCCCCTTATCCACCGCCCAACAGTAAAAACCCCTTATTTTTCCAAATTTTAAATTATACTTGTCAACGAAGCAATGTTGCTAGTTCTATTTTAAAAATAGAACTTATTTTTAAGTAAAAGCACAGAATATATATAATACAAAATATATAGTACTAAAAGTAAACTTGGAAATGACAATGCTCATTTAATATTTAAAGGAATTTGATCGATGTTGCCGATGGATTGAGATCGACATTAATAATGTAAAGTGTTAACAAACAGGCCACGTCCGTTAGACTGTTTGTGTAACGTAACATGTACTTATAGCAAAGATTTGACGTTTCACTTTTTTTTTTTTTTGATGTTGATATAATCCACATTATGGCAATCAAACATAAAGCTTATTTTTGCCAGTATCAAGTTTATAAATCTATATATACGATATAGTTCTTCATTTTGTCGAGTCACAGTCAAGTCAAGTCAGTAGTCATGTCTAGTTAAGTTAGTCAAGGGCTAAGTGAAGCGGTGGAAGTTTCAATTAGCTTTATCTTGGGAGATTTTGGTGACAAGGATTAAAGTCACTTATACGACATTGTACCACTTCCCAACACTCACGCTTGTTCACGAACACCTAGCGAATAATAATCCACCTTTATTATGCACAAATACTCGAAAAAACACAAATATTAGAAAATAAATACAATGACGATAACTGAGCGACTATAGCTTTGCGCCAAAAAAAAAACACGACGTTTCACTTTATGACAACAAGAAGATAAGTGGATTCGATTCCCACAGGAAGCATACTTTGATTATCCTAATTTATTATGGACTACTATGGACATTGCAGGCTTGGATCAAATGATTTCGTGATCTTCACTTATCTACTAAACAATCTTCTTAAAATTTCGCATACCTAAATAAAATTACTCGTATATAAATACCTTTGATCCCGGAAAAATGTACTGTTTTCATAGGACCAACGCGATCTTAGCCGCGATTAAAGGCCAAGCTGTCAAAAATTTGAATTTTACAAATTAGATACGCTGACAAACAGAAGACAGCCCCCGTGTTGACAATCTGTGTACGGAACCCTAAAAAGGCTGACGTATTTAGACGATTAATATTCAGCGTTGCACACTTATCTCTCATGTATTTCCTACAATCGTACTATTCAAGATAACATCAAAAGCTATGTATATTTTTAGTAAACTATCAGTTTACCTTGAAATCAATAAAATTAAACTCAGGTGTAAAAAAAATTTTGTAGCTACAATATAAAAAGTCTAGAGTAGGAGAAAAGAGGAGCATTTCAAAAGTAATTGAGAACAGACGAGGAAACATGTTGGGACACTTGATACGACACGATGATTTGATGAAGAACATCATTGAAAGAAAGATAGAAGGGGTCCAGGTAGACCAAGGCATAGTTATATAAAACAAATAAAAGAGAAAACAAACGTCGTGTCTTATCAAGAAATAAAGGAACTTGCCAAAAATGGAAGGAACTCCACCGACAAGAGCATATAGCTCTTAAAATGATTATGACTCACCCACGCCTCACATTGTCCCGGATCCGCGCCCGTGGCGGAGTGGTGCCCAGCAGGTCGGCTTCAGCACCATCGCCGTAGTCCGCGAGGAGTTGCGAAGAGGCTCGGGGATGCCGCATCACGACGTCACACGCGTCCCTGTAATCAGATACCAGTGTCAGACAGAGGTTCTCTACGTTCCTAGCATTTTATTACCTCGTTGTGTAGGATTGATACAATGTCATTAAATAAATAAATATATATAGGGACAAATCACACAGACTGAGTTAGCCCCAAAGTAAGCCCGAGAATGTTATTTTTCTGGCCAAAAGTAGTTTAATTACTCTTGCTTTTCTACGCAACTTCGTCTGCGAAGTGATATGACTGAAACCTATCTCAGTTACTAAGGTGAAACTTTAGCAATACAACTTTGAAACCCGCTAGTACTTAAATAATTATCTAAATATCAAACATTTTTTGGTTTGACTGTACTTCATTTAGCAGTGGGATCGTTTGGCGGATTACTCGTTGTATCCGTATATTTTTTTCGCTGATTCTTGTACACACCATCATTCATCATTCACACCATTTGCTTTGGCTGTTTGGCTTTTACGAGAACGACTGTCGTCTGACCTTCCAACCCTAAGGGGAAAAACCGTCGACAGTCTTATTCGTCGGCTCGGCGCGTCGAGCCCAGCCGATGCAAATGGCATTTCTCCATTTCTTTATTAAAAGAAACTCGAAGCACGTTTACAGTTACAGGGCGTACTAGGAGTTAAGACAAGAAACATTTGGCATAACAAAGTCCCTTATTACGTTGACATAAAGGTTTTTCTGACCGACTGAAGCCTATAAACCCAGTAAGCACACCTGGTGTGGGGACGCCCTTATAAATCGACTAATATCGTCTAATCGACGAATTAGATGAGAAAACCTCATGTCCAGCAGTACATCTTTGCGGCTGTGGTGATGTACAAACAGTGGACCGGATGATTCCGTGCTTCGGAAGACACGTTAAGCCGTTGGTCCCGCCTGCCATCTGGTAGTCGTTGCAGGAATCACGTCAGAGGCCGAGAGGTGGTTCCGAAGTACTCTGACACCAGGGTGTGCATGTTCGATTGACCGTGACGCCTACTCAAAATGGTGATGATGATGAGTGGACAGGATATGAAGTCGGAGGAATGAAGCTTAGCACTACTACAAATTCTGCGTCAAATGATAAGTGATAGCACATTTAGTGTGCCTATCCATTATGAATCACCGGCAAGCGTGATTCATTCAAGATTACAAAACTAGCTCTGTGCTAAAAACAACGTTGCTAAAAACCAAATTATACAAATTTCGACATAGATGTCTCGTCCACACATTCAGAAGTCAACGCTTGGCGGAGAAGTGAATCGCTTAGCGCGCCATGCAAAAAGAGGCGGAATGAGGAACAGCGCTCAAAATCGGTGCCGATTCCCTCTGAATCCTCTAGATATTCCAGGATGAATCACATCAAAACCTTTCTGGTAATGTAATATTAAATCTGCTCAATAGATATTTTTTTTTTGTACCCCTCGGGATTAATGATCCCAAACCAAATTTTTCCGGGATTAGGCTATCTTCTAGTTCATGGCACCTAGCGAAAAAAAAATAGATTTTCATACAATTAACTACGCTTCTTTTAGTGGCGTATAGATCAAAACCATATAAAATGAGACAGCCTTTAAGCGACTTAGGACAATCAGGAAAAACTAGGTATAAAATGACGACTTTAGGCTGAACTGAATACCATAGCATTGCACCCCTAAAAGGTCTATGTAGTTATGTAGCCCCATTGTCCAGCCTGAAAAACTGAATATGAGCCATTACAATGGCCTCTGCGCCAGGATATAAATATGCCCACATACGCTGATGTTGTAGAACCAACTCCAAGCCACGGTTTTCCCAAAAGATATAAGATACAATATGGGGTTTTTCTAAAAAAGGTGTAAAAAGATTGCTTAATGTTACATTCGGAGTTGGATAATTCAGAAAACAATTCGGAGCTCTCGGCAACGTGCTCATGAAACCCCTGTATTGCAGATGTCCATTGGTAACGGTGACCACTTCCCATCAGGTAGGCCGTGTGCTTGTTTGCTTACTTCCTATATGGTATTAAAAAATACTGTTATTGTGTTTCTTTGTAAGTTAACTACTCTTGCATCTGTAACTGTATTGTAGTGAGAAAGGAATCATATCAAAAATCTTTGGGAAATGTAGCTATAGATATAAACCTATTCTCTTATCTATTACTACATTTAGTAACAGTACACGTTTATATATAATACCGATATTTGTTTATCGCTTCCTCGTTATATTATCTTGTCTTCACAACACAATTTCATGATAATTTTCATTGTTTACCATTTCATGGCGATAAATGTAACGAGAAATCGCTGTATCTGCCAATAATTTTGCATGGATGATTCTGTTGTAGGGATTATGCGTGTCAATAACGAGTGATCAGGCGAGTGAAAAAAAACTAGAGTAGGAGATGAAGAAAGATCCTTGACAAAGGTCGTCTGCTCGAAGTCTACTTGGGTAAGTAGGTACCTCTCACCTACCAAACAACAGTGCTTGCATTTTTATATCCTGTTTTTATGTCAGTTAAATTAATGAGTATTTTTTATTTACTTCATGAATTCCACAGCGTAACCAATAGTGCTTACAATAAGGACTAATACGGAAGGGGGGGTGAAACACCCCACGCTCCTCAAAATCACAAAAACGCTACGGTGTGCGCGTGCTCATGAGATTCAAGAGGAAGTTTTTTATGTATTACCCACTAGCATTTGCCCGC
The DNA here is from genome assembly GCA_947044815.1 of Apomyelois bistriatella. NCBI lineage: Eukaryota > Metazoa > Arthropoda > Insecta > Lepidoptera > Pyralidae > Apomyelois > Apomyelois bistriatella. The sequence continues at coordinate 460,666 of OX345696.1, forward strand.
GGCTACGCCCGTAAATTTTCTCGGGAACAGTGCTTTTCCCCGGGATGAAAGGTATCCATGTCCTTGTAAATTCTTCTAAGTATGTGATTGTGAAATTTCAGGACGATTCATTTAGTTCATAGAGCTTGAATGCGTAACAAACAAACAAACTCACTTTCGCATAATTATATTATTAGTTAGAATAGGAAAATATTGCACCCGTGTGAATAAAAAAAAAGTTGAGTGGGCTCTCGTGAAAACCTGTTTATTCGGCCGTTTTTGGCAAACTTTATTTATTAGCATGTTGGGTATTTGGCTTGATTTGTGTGACTTGTATTATTTAGACGTGGTATTGAAAATGGCCTTCAGCCTATATATACTTCCTACATCATAGTCCTGTAAGGTGATCACATACAAATCTATGGTTACTTTGTGGTGTTACTTCTAGTGAAATTATGTTGAATAATATTATTAATCACTTTATAGTTCTTGTCCAGATCTCTTATTCTTAGGATGTATGGTGTTGGAAGATGCCGGGAGAGCCGTGCTAGGTGGGGTTTCTCTGACAGCAGCCTGTGTGACTGCGGCGCGGTGCAGTCGATGGCTCACCTTCTGTCGTGCCTTAGCTGCCCTGTCTCCTGCACAATGGGGGACTTGAAAGAGGCGAACGACCGGGCGGTGGAGGTGGCCAAGTACTAGGCAAAGTCAATATATGTAGTCCATATTATAGCCATAGTGACTCGAAAAGAAGAAGCATGTGTGTGTCTACAGAGCAAGAAATTTTCACATTTCTTGGGCTGTGAACAATATTTTTCCGTACTCTGTGTGTTTGTCTATGGCTCAGGCAGAGGCAGCAGACAGGCAAGAAGAACTCGCTTGTAAAAAACCCTTTAAAAACAGGTTCAAACAGAAAACGTATATCTGTTACAGTTTCAAAAGTGTTTGAAGCCAAACAGGTTTAAGGAAATTTCTGTAACAGATTTAATGAGTAATCCTTATGAAAGTGTAACACTTATTATGGTGTTTTTAAGTCCCTGTTTAAACTATGCTATAAAGAGATCCTAAATACCTACCTTAAATAGTAAGGCTGCTTTCCGCATAAAACTTTGCAAAGCTTTTCTTCGCAAAAAGTTAACACTCAAATGTTATTAAACACTTTCAAACAGCTTAACGTCCATCTTCCAATGATTTAAATGTGATAATGTATGCAGTTTTGTAACTTTTGAACATTAATTAGAACAGATGTTATCATTTAATTCCACATAATATGGTTATCGTGCACTCGAGAAATTTCATGGCGATTTCATAGCCAATAGACACAAGCACATAACGATCGGACAGTGGAGTGACTGATAGGTTATCAGACGGTCACAATAATGTACCATCGCAGGATTTATTTCAAGTACCAATATCCTGTTATCAGATTATGCTAAATACTAAAATGTGCATGAAGATTGCTATTGATAGCACTGTATGATGTTAGTTGCCCAATTATAAACATATCAAGTATTACTGATGATATGCTGAAACCAAAAATAAATTGTATTTGACAGTGATGTAATGTCTCTCGAAACACAACACTGTAAGAACAGCTAGGGAGAGGCCTAGTTACCTATAGTACAGGTTCCTTGGAAACCTATTCAAGAGATTAACCTCTTCATATTACAATAGAAAACCACTAAACTAACTAATACTCAAATGTACTACTTAAACAAATTATTTAATTTTGGTATAGACATAAGCCTTGCATCGATGATAGAAAGGTCTTGAATTTCTACAAAATTGAGCAATTCTTTCTTTGTGTGGATATTGTGTAAGTGTAAACTAACAGAGGGCTTACTTTTATATAAGTTTAGTTTACACCAAAACAGCACTTTTAGTTGTGGAGGTTATGAAATATCAAGTTGTCAGATCGCATGCATATCATCTTTTACTCTTTTACTCTTTTTAAAAAAAAGTCTTCTACTATGGTCAATGTTTGTGTTTTGATCATACATTGAAGATTTTAACAAACAAACAATTACATTGCTGTAACAATTAATCAAACTACATTTTGATTCAATGTCATCTTGCATAATACAGGACTCAACTCTATACTTGTGTAGTTTTTATAGGTAAAAACCAGTCACTAATGGCTGCATATCGTATTGGTTTTGCTTGTTCCCTCCGGTAGGTAGCGAAAGGATTCAAGATTATTATTATAATGGAGCTACTGTTATGTAAACTTCATAATTTTTTACAGGGAAACCAGAACAATAGGAACTTATACAGTGGAAGTATGGGTCAGATGGCTGCTTGTTTTTGCATTATGTGTAACTACGCTTATTTGTGTGTCTAGTTTATTTATTTCATTTATTTCGTTACACAAGTTTTAAACATCAAATGTGTGCTTTCCCAGTTAGTATTTTGCATCCTAAGACCAGTAGAAGTATTATTTTATTTAAATAGGTAGTAGAGCTACCTCTCAGATACACTCATTTGAAATGAGAAAATAAACTGGGAAAATAGCATGCAATTGTCAAAATGTACCGACGATAAACATAATGATAATGAACAATGATTTCAAGGCTACAAGTAAAACCCATACCGGCATTTTTGGTATTGGCCTTGTGATTTTAGGAGTCGCAATACAAAATATTTTTGACGAAATCTCATTAACTTTCAATAGTCACTTACTGGTCTTCGTCTGAGCTGTGGCTGGAATAGTTGATGGGAAAACCCACTGACTTCTTCCAATCCTGATCCAAAGAGTCCATCACGGCCACAAATCACAGTGCATTCCTATTGTGAGCCATAGAAATGCACGCACTTTTTAGCACAAAAAATTACTGGTTATAAAGACATTTTACGCTATTTATTTAGTTCAGTAAAATTTTTGCCTATTAGAAATTAAAACGGGTTCTTTCTCAGTAAGTTGATAACACATATCACTTCTCGCAACTACACCAACACCACGTAGAAAGAAAAATGAAATGAATGAAAGATGCGATTAGATATGACAGATGACAGTGTCTGATTGAAATGACATTGATAGATGATATCATTGACAGTTGACCCTTTTTTTAATCAAAAATTGCTTTTACGGGCAATACTTCTTAACTTCTTTAGCCAGTTGCAAAAACACATAAAATTAATTTTGTATGGTAAAGTTTGCATAGTCTCTGTATTCTAATCCAAAAAGTCAAGTCTTTCACATACAGGGGGGTTACTACCATCTCTTAAAATCATGCAAAATTTAGCAATACATGATGTAAGGCGACATCTCCCTCACTCAATCGTTCTTGCATGGTAAGCCACCAGACCTGATTAAAAATTAAGTAAAGAACATAGGCCAAACGTAATTGGGATGATCGTGTCTGTATCCAGGCATGAATGGCCACATCTGCTTCAGCCCAGCTTCTTTGGCGTATTGATTCGCATGGTAATTATAATAAGGGAACGGGGCGTAGCTCTCATAGGCGTCTACTTCAATATTTAAAAACAATAAAATCTCTGCCATTATGAATAATGTCTTCAGCATCTGAAAAAAAAACAAAATGAAGTTGTTTCGGGTCCCTGGGATTAAATTAATGTAACTTCTCGATAGGTATATTAATTTAAGATAAGTAATCAGCTTATCTTCAAAATCATATAGGGTACAGGGTCAATTGACCGTACACTCCCTGGTGTCAGAGTTCTTCGGACCAATCAACCAACTCATGAAGTAACCAGATTATCCCATTCGATTTCCTCCTTATATTTCACTAGCGACCCGCCCGGTTTCGCACGGGAATAAAAACCTTCCTCTTGAATCACTATCTACTGAAATAAAAACCGCATCAAAATCCGTTGCGTAGTTTTAAAGATTTAAGCATACAAAGGGATATAAGGACAGAGAAAGCGACTTTGTTTATACTAGGTATGTAGTGAAGGCAAACAACAATTTCCTAGCCAAGGCGCTACGAGTTGGCGTTGGTAGTGCTTTAGTGACACCAGATAGATCTCTGTTGCCAGGGTGAGCATGGTCGATTAACCGTGTCACTTACACGAAATGACGATGAATGACACCTTAGGGTTGTTTGCTGGTAAACTGTAATTCTTTTGACTGTTAAAAGTTGAGTTTAAAAAAACTTTTTCATTTCAAGAAATACTTACATTTTGTGGATTTTAAAGTAATTTAGTTGACCACGACTGCTCACTATGGTAGCCAACTTGCTTTAGAAGCAATTTTAGATTCGTTTATTATTTATATTCTCAGGCAGTTGCACTGATTACAGATTATCATTGTTCTTTTATGATGCATGCAACGATTACTCAATCAATCAAGCACTTACCAAATTACTTTGCGTGCCTCCGCTACCAGTTAGTTCATGCAAAGTACTGCCGGCCGGCGCCCACCCACTACTGTTAGTCCCAGCATTCCCGCCACCATTAGTTTGCACACACTACCCTTGCGACACGTGTTTGAGCTCTACTCGAGGCATCCTAAGGCACCAAGGCACTTGTTAATAGTTCGACGAACAAGCGACAAATATTTTTTTGTAACTGACTTCCGCAAAGTAACACCTGAATCTATTAAATATATTCAATCAAAAGTTTATACTTAATGAACATCCATTTATGTTCGTGCTCGGCATGCCCCGACTCCTGCACGCTAGAGAACTTGTACAAGGCTACAGAGAACGCTGTAAGGGTGGTCCAGTTTTGGTCCAAGGGTGTTTTTAGGTGAACGTCGACACGCTAGAAGAAGTCATTCATTTAACTTTGCTCCTTATATTTAGAATCATATTATTGGAATAAAAAAAGTTAGAAAGTAGGCCCTCTCTATCTTTCTCTCTCATCTTAAAAAATTCACAATTACTTCCCTCAGCTGGCTGCTTTAGAGCCCTTTCTCGGTTTTTCTGATTAAATATTTACTTTTACTGACTATAACCGGCTAATCGCAAACCTTCATTAGTTGGGGACTTTGAAGATGCACCCTTAGAAGAAGAAAACGATCTAATTCAGAACGTAATCGGTCAGATTGTAAATCTCACGTAAATCCAATTCTGGTTTGGTGATAATCAATAAAGGGTTTGTTGTGGATCACAAAAAAATTACCCATAAATGTCCATCCTTTGAGTAGCTTCCTATGATTCCCACGGATAGATATACCTACAAGGTAAAAGGATTCTTAATTTTAAACAGATTAACGATGATTTTATCGCACCTCTTATTACGACAGGGTCTAAAAATTAAACAATAGTAAGTAGTAATCTACAAAACTTTACTCGTATACAAAATTCACTATAAAATATTACCAAAGAGAACAAATCATACTAAATCAATGCTGGTGACGTCTTGATCTACTCTTTCTCTTGATATGAACGTGGCTCTCGTCATCTGAATCCAACACTTCATTACTCTTCAAATTAACTTTATCTTTATCTCCTAACTGTAACCAATCTCTTGCTTTATCCCTCCTAATCTTCTTCTGATAAATGACATACCCATCTTTTGTGACGTAAGACACTACAGGTGTCAAAACTTGCCGCCTTGTCTTCAATCTAGATCTCCTACCCGTCCTAAAGTTTTCATTGGAACTTTCTGCGGAAGTACTATCGCATGATGAGGAAGTTTCGCTAGAGCTACTGAAATATTTTTGACGAGGACGTCTCTTTTTCTTGTGTCCTGATCTTTTTCTTTTATCTCTCTGTTTATTTGCTGCTTTGGAGTAAAACGGCATGACGACGACTGGTAGTTTTTGATGCCCGCCCATCGGGTACGGCATACCTTGAGGTGGCATTGGCATTGGCATCATCGAGGGTACTCCTCCTGCTACACCGGGCATCGGCATCCTCATTTGCATCTGGGGCGCCATCATGGGGTATGCCCCCGGCATGAATTGAGATGAAACACCTCGATAGAAATATAGCATCGCTAGCGTTTGAATTATGAAACCGTACATCTAAAAATTAACAAACCATTATTGAAATATACTTACTTCATTTGCTTAAATAACTGGATGAAATGTTAAATTAACGATCGTCGTTTACAGTTTGATATGCTACACCCAAGTGGTACGGCAAGCGCAGCATCAGACACTTACCGACCAGGTGTTTGTCAGATGACCTTAGTCAGGTGGCAAGCACTGGATGCAGGCCTCTCCAAACCGGTCATTCTGGACATTTTTGAGGGAGACCAATGTCCAGCAGTAAAAACCTGCTGCTTAAATGATGAAGATGACCCAAGAGGTCATAGACCAGTCCCAAAATAGATCTGCATGGAAGAAACTAAATGTCAATTTGGATCTAATAAAATAGTGGTCACTAAATATATTTCATTGATTGTACATAAGCTATGCTATGATGAAACAGACTTAAGAAATTATAAAACTACATAATATCAATGAGTTAAAAAAGAGATGATAAAGACCAAAATAACAGAGGTCTTATAAAAGGCAATATGGTGTATAAGATAACAACTTACATTGCAGCTTATAAATTTACGCATGATGTATTAGAACATTGTGTTTCGCAAGAAGTTGGTTCGACATTAATGAGAACTAGGCTTCGTTAGGCTATAAATAGTCTGAATAATGTAGGTAAGTACTACAATAGGCCAAAGGCATTGCGTAAGAATATTAAAAACTAGGAAACAGTGCAAGCGATTAAATTACCTAAGGAGCTTAAAAAAATTAAAGTTTTGATTTGAGGTTACCTAATGGTAACCATTGTCCACAACCAATGTGATCGTTTTCTAATAATATAACGAAATCTCAATAACCTCCAAATCCTATGTTTGCCAAACAACATGTTTTTTTTTTTAAACTTTCTCAAACAAAATTATGCTATAAGGTTTGTTCAACAAGAGGTATTTTATATCTAAAATTATGGTAATCGAAAGTTAAATAGTTCACTAATACGCGAAATTGTTACGTGAACGACAAACTGAGAATTGACAATAAAAACCATTGTGTTACAATTACATAAACCCTTGGATATTTGAGATTGCGCGCCATTTCCATTGTTTTCGGAGGTAGATAAAAGTAGCAAAATTTACAAAAAGGATGCAGGTCGGAATTGAAAATTCAGTGATCTGGAAAATTTCGCACAAACGAGATCTCTTGAATGTTATTTTAATAGATTTTCATATAAACTATTAGTACGATATATCTAATGGTAAGCAATTGATAAATAATTTTGTTCAATGAATCTGATTGCTTCATTCATCAATCATAGCTGAGAATAAAACTTTTGAACCTTTTCATTTTGCAGATATATTGAAATTTCGATGGATCGCATTGTTATATTTTTGGCTTTACAACTAGTTTTCGGAAAGGAACTGAAGGTAGAGCTTCCACTATGTCCAACAAATATACAGTTCCTTCCCCAAATGTTGCCGATGCATTGTCGTATGCCACGAAGCGCGAAATTTGCGGCATTCAGCGGCACCACAATCCCACCCTTCCTCCCGCCGTTTTATCAAAGTCCACCTCCAAACAAAGCACCTCCATTCCCTTTTCCTATACCTGGCGGATTTCCTGGATATCCTGGAATGCCAATGCCCGGACCATTACCAGGGCCTATGCCAACACCTATTTCCCCCATACCAATTCCACTGAATCCCGGCGGGCCAGGCCAAAAACTTCCTGTTATAGTTATGCCGTTCTACTCCCCTGATAAATCATTCAGGAAAAAGCCAAAATCAGAAATTCGTAGCTCCTCCTCAGATACAGATGGTGATTTGGATTCTCGGGATACTTCACTTGAAACTGACTGTGAACTTTCTTCAGAATGTGATGATTCGTCATCTGATAGACAGTCTACTAGCAACTCTGATAGTGATCATGGTTGGTGGAAATCAAAGAGAGGATACAGGAGAAACTTCAGAAGAAGTCATAAACACCGAGGTCATCGATTAAGAAAGAAAAGACCACGTGAAATAGTTACTCCTGTCCTACAGTATGTAAATAGAAATGGATATGTCATATTCGAAAAGAAAATAACTAAAGGGGAGGCTAAAGAGTGGCTGAAAAGTGAAAAAACAAATAATGACGAGAACGAAGAAAATGAAGATGATGAAGAGAAAGATGAGAATGAAAACACGGTTCAGGACGAAGTCACAGAGAAAATTATAAACAAAGTCGAAGAAAAACCACAACAACGTCATCCTCGTACTGCGACAACTTTGGAACCATTTCAGCCGCACACAATAAAACATCGATACCAAGAAGAGTCAGATAAAAAAAGTCATATAGAAGAAATTATATAACTACAGACATTTTTTATATAATTGTTTTGTTTCACTTTTGTACCATTTGTGCAATATAATTTTATACGTTTTTTAAAATTGATTTTTTTATTTGTTTCCATAAGTTTGCCTATTTTAAAAATAACTAAGTAAGTACAGTCAGCCACATAGAAAAGTATAACACCTTACACTAGGGTAGGGTACTTTCTCGGTGGCCCACTGTACCTAAAATATGCACTTGCAACACAAGTAGGTACTCTCCCAATAGTCCCAATCAAGGTGAACTTTATTTGAGAGATAGCATCCAAACGACGAATGCCACACGCACGACCACGCATTGGCAAGCGCAGCATCGGACACCTACCGACCAGATGGTCCGATACCTGAAGAATATAGGCCGCTTCTAACCGGTCATTTTGGAAATCCTTGGGGGAGGCCTATGTCCAGCAGTGGATAGCCTGCGGCTGAAATGATGATGATATACAAAACGTCGCTTCTTGTCTTTATATACCTAGCTGTACAGTTTTAGGTATTAGACCCAAAGTGGATCCTTCCGAAATGGATTTCTTGTTGGTAATGATACCAAGAAAGAAGTACAATATTTATTTATACAAGATTTCTCATTCAAATGTTGATTTTAAGGCTTTGATCTTTCCGGGGACCCAAAGGCTGGTGCTTATTTTGGCCAAAGGCTAAGTTTAGCAGTACAAAGAAGTAATGCCGCCAGTCTTTTGGGTACTTTACCATGTGATGACAGTGACTTGGGCTCTATTTTTTACTTAAATTAAGAGTTGATTTAATTTTAGTTTTATTTTTGTCATATGTAAGTTTATTTATTTTAAATTATATTATATTAGCTAAATGGTATTATACGATGCGTAAAAGATGCGCATCCCTGGTGCGCAGAGTGCGTGCTAGTGCCAACAGCATCCTGAGCATGATTACAAGTAGGTTGGACTGTACTTATGTCAATCACTGCTGCTCAATCTCAAATGGGATTGAGCGACATTGAATGGCAATATTATTTCATTTTTGTGAAATGTGTTACTAACACTAGGTTTTAAGTTAAGCACTATTGTTTACTAACCAAATGGACTAAATGTCTGAAATAAACTGATATTATTATTATTATAATTGATTATGTCATTTATATAATACAATAAAATTACTTAAATTATACCACATATTTATTTGAATATAAATTCAAGCGAGGGTACTTATAAACTCATTAAAAATTATTGACAAGCTATAGCGAGTTAAATAAAAAGAAATGTCATCTATTGACGAGTCCCCGAACACTACAAAAACAAACTTAATCTAAACCAGAGTTGTTACGAAAAAAACATATTGTTTTAATCAGTGTGTTTAAAACACGTTTAAAACTCATAGAAATAAAACATTGATTTTTTCATTCTGTTTTTAAACAATGTTTTAAACAATGTTTTAAACATGTTTTTAACAAAGTATTTATTGACAAATGAAACAAGTTCATGTTTAGAAAATAAACATTATATTTTTATTTTATAATTATCATATACCTTTTATATATATATACATACTAGCTGTTCCCCGCGGCTTCGCCCCGCGTGGTACTCGGTTATATCGCGCGCAAAAGTAGCCTATGTTTGACCTCAGATCGTTAACTACATCCCTACCAAATTTCATCACAATCGGTCCAGCAGTTTAGCCGTGAAGAGGTGACAGACAGACAGACAGACTTTCGCATTTATAATATTAGTATGGATTGTAAAGGTGGTGTGTTAGGAGACTAATTGATTTGGAAATGGTAAATGGATAGTATGGATGGATATGGAAGTATGGATATATATATATATATATCCATACATTTTTTTTTGACATTTTCTTATTGACTTTTTTTTTAATAGTTTATACGGCCATGGAATCTAGTTCTTTAAGGCCTTTCTTGAGTTTATTAATCTTCTTCAGTCCTACTTAAGTCAGTCGAGTCAAAAATTCAAGTCAATAGTCAAGTAAGTAAGTCTAGTCTGAGTCAGATGGCTAAGTGAAGCGGTGGAAAAATTTCACTTAGTTATATCATGGGGATTTTGGTGACAAAGATAAAAAGTCACGTAATCGACACTGTATCACTTCCCAACACTCACGCTTGTTCACGAACACTTTGCGAATAATAATCCACCAATATTATGCACAAACACTCGAAAAAACCTAAGTTTTGGAAATTAAATACAGCGCGGACATAGCGACAGTTTACTTTCCCTCCAAAAACTCCATTTGAGAGACTTAAAAACTGTTACCAATTTGGCAATTTTTTCAATGTTAATGCCAAAGAAATGCGCGCTTGCCAGTGTTGCCGTGAGGCATAGGAATAAAAGCCCATACAGCCAAGTAAAAATATGTGCCTGGGAATAAATCATGTTTTTTTCATGTTTTAAACATGAAAAAAACCGTCGTAACAAAACGTGAAAAAAACAATGAATTAAACATGAAACATTGATTAAAGCAAATAAAACAAATAAAACTTGTCTTTTTTTTAATTTCTTGTTTTTTTGCAACTCTGATCTAAACTAACAATGGTTTTGATAAAATACCTTTTTCTTTGTTCTTTTCTTTCTTTAGTCGTAAGTAGTAAAAATTCTCAAATCATAGATTTTCTCAAATCAATAAATATATTTATGAAATGGCATTCATAACCTTTTACTTAAAAAAAAAATAAAGCCTATATAATTTTATCACCAATAAAGCAAAAATTTCGAAATCAGCTTTCAAAGTGGTTTGTCATAACCACAGTAAAATGAGTATTGAAAGTATAGTTTTAGATCTCTATATAATTTTTTAACTTATCTACGATCATGGGATTTACGTTCACGTAGATTTTTGAACGTATAATGATTGTGAGTGTTTTAATAATAAGTCTAAACTAATTAATGGGGATAAGTATGTTCCTATTGGTTTGCTTGCCCTGTCAAATAGATCATCAAGGAGGTCAGACGGCCGTCGCTCCACTATATTAACCAATACCGCCAAATCTACGACCATGATTTGAAACGTAGCAGTCACTCCATTATTGTTATCACCATTAAGCCGGGTCCGCTGCGACGTGTTTTCGTGTTTTCTAACATCCTAACATGTTTGCAAAACAGAATAGGGGCGTGGCCTAACAGTTTTGTTAGCAAAACTGCAATAATATGTTTGCGGAGACAAATGGATAACATCCCCCGCTTTCGCCTGCGGAGAGGGGAAACGTCACATTTTGTGTTCGCGCTCATTGAATCAAGACTTAGATCAAGACATTCGTTCGTTCACTCAAGAATTAGGTTATGTTTCTATTATTTGTGATTTTGTGTGCTTCGATTATTTAAATTAAATTTATTATGAACCATGGAGTGGAACAAAGAAAATACTTTGTTTTTATTGCAACTAATTAGAGAAAGACCTGTAATAATTCATTTTTTAAATGAATTGGAATAATGAAACAATAACAAAACAGAACGCACCGGACGGGCTGTTATCGTAACATGTTTTGCTAACATGTTTTGCTAATATGTTTTGTTAGAAAATTGGCGCAGCGGACCCGCCTTTATCGTTACGACCATGACCATGGTTAAAAGCTTACCCTGGGTTCTGAAGCGTTGCAACTAGGAAACATGCTCGAATGATGAGGATGATGACGAAAAGAGGGGGATTGATCTCAAGTCAGTTACAAGTTGTAACTGACTTGAGATCAATCCCCCATGTTGTAACTTACAACACGAGTGATCATCTGTTGGTCGCCTGTTGCTTCAACTATCTCTTGCGAATCTTTACATCCTCAGCTGGTTACTTCGGAGCTCAGGGTCCACTTTCTGTCATCTTCTCCATTTCGCCCGGCCTTCGGCATCCTTCGTAATAAGATCATTAGCACGTATATTCTTCACTGCAAAGTCGAACCAGCAATTTGGCCTTTCATGCTTTACGTATAACATCATTGCTGATTTATTTGTCATTTCATCTAGATTTATTATTATTTGATTGCATGGCAATGTACTTTAATTAATCTATTGTACGTCCCATACAATCAGTTTATTTCATAATTATAATAAATTAATATTTGAATAGTCTTATAAGTAAAATACTTCCTTAAAAGCGCCACATCCAGGCAGTGTGCCCAGAGAACTAGCAGCATTTCCCCGCTGGACTGCTAGGTTTATACGTCCCATTGGGGTAGAACATGGTGTAACTAATTAATGTAAAAAATATGAAGACTACAAATATAGATCTAATTAATGTAAAAATATGTTCAACAATAAAAATATTGTAATTTAGGCATGCCTTTATTTTTAGATTGAAAATGCGATATGGGCGTTAGCTCTGCTTCAGATCTTCATACCCTCAGGAGAGACACAGCAACCTTACCCTCAGATGCCACCCATGCCTGGTATGATCCCAGGTATGATGCCAGTGCCAGGCATGCCACCCATGATGCCACCACCTCAAATGATCGCCATATTTGTGGCTAACGGTAAAAAGAAAACCACTAGGTCAGACTCAGATACAGAAGATCCAGATGATGGTAACGGGAATGGGCGTGGGAAGAGAAGGAAGGACCATCTTGTTCCCTATCCGGTTCCCGTTCCGGTCCCAATGCAGGTGCCAGTGCCGGTTCCGATGGGCATGCCCCCTCCACCGCCACCGTGCCCGTTGATGTTTGGATAAATGAAGATGGATGAATGATGGAACAGGTTTCAGATATACTATCCTAAATCGTTAATTAGGATGGTAGAGTAGAAATTTTAAGAGTTTACGCCATCCTAATTTTCCACTTATTAAAATGCATTAAATCTTTTTTTTTGTTTATTTATTCTTTCAACTTGCTGTTGCCCACGACTTGACAACCGTGGGCTTCGCTCCCTTTCCCGTGGGAATTGCAGGACTCGTTCACGAAATTCCCGTTTTCGTTTATACAAAGTTTGCTATGACAATAATCAACACAAAAAATACTTTTCTAATTTGGTACATTCGTTCGAAATTGCTATTTATTTGTAGGCAAAAAAATAGCAATTTCGATTTAAAAAAAAATAGTCAGTGCCAATTTCACGGGATAAAAAGTAACCTATGTTCGGCCCTGTACCCCTGACAATGTAGGTATATAGGTACAATTTTTCATGTACATCAATTACTTAATCAAGTAACAGTATGGATTTTGCATTTCATTGCAGCGCCATCTATAGTAGAAAAAATATGTTCCCGAGGGAATGGCATACTTTCACGGGATAAAAAGTAGCCTATGCTCAGCTCTGTACCCCTGTATTTATACAAATTTTCATGATGATCGGTTGCTTAGTAAAGCCGTGAAGGAATAGCAAACAAACAAACTTACTTTCTCATTTATAATATTAGTTAGGACAAATAAACGTCCAGGACCCAGGCCAACCAGAAAATTTTCATTTTTCATCTTGACCTGACCGGGAATCCAACCCGGGACCTTTGTTTAGAACCTACTGAGAAGCGGACAGGCAACCGGTTTGTTAACCATTACGTCACGGATGTCGTCAAAATAAGAAGTAATGTAAAAAAAAAAACAATAAATTATATCTTATAAAAAAACTGTAATATCAAATACCAACCTAAAGATCACAAACACTGAACGCATATCACTTAAATTTTATGAGTACTTATGTTTCTTGCAACGGAAATCAGCAGTAAGCAGTTTTTTTAAATTTTTAATTTTCTTACCCATATAAAAAGAACTGAAATAGAATTAAGAAAATATTATATTTTCTTCGTTTTAAGCAAAACAGCTGGGATTTTCAACATAAAAATAAATATCTTAATCGTCTGCTTTCGCAAACGCTTCCTGTAAATATTTCAAAACTACAAACTGTTTATTATAACGCTTCAAAATTAGTCTTACCTATAGCAATTTGGCTATAGGACTCATTAGGAAGTATGCCTTCGATCTGTCTCCTCCTCTCTTTACTTCGTCAATATCCCCTAACCAACTTAATTTTATTTGGTCGCCTTTATATTATATGTATATGCACGCGTACCTACCTTTACGAGAAGCTAGCCAGCCATAGACAAATTGTATATAGCCGCCTAATCATTAAATTATATTCGACGGTAAATAGCGGTTCGACGCCTGTCTGAACGTTTAAAATTTCGCCTACACAAATTACGACGACACACTTTGTTCCTGTCCTTTCTATTTCTCTTACGATATCTTTTTTTATCTCTTTTGCGTTTATCTTGAACGAAAATAGGTATCAGTACCGGTGGAGGAGCTGGCATGGCCGGAACCCCGACTCCGATTGGTGGTCCGGGAACAGGTATCGGTATCAAATATACTTGTTTGTCGTTGTCTTCTTCTGTAGGTTTTGGTGTAGTCGTCTTTCGGGGGATTTCCACTTGAAGGAAGATCGGTGGTAAAGGAGGCATAGGAGGTGGCGGTGGCGGGGGAGGCGGAGCCAGATACATCATAGGAGGTCCAACAGGGACTAACCATTGTGGTTTTCCCCATACTGATTTCACCAGAATCACAACAAGTATTAGTCTTACTTCCATTTCTCATAAACTATCTGAAATTATATGGTTATGATTTTTATGATTAAAGTTTTAAGAGATTGCGTAAGTCAATCTTAATTCTTATCACATGTAGCAATGACGGACATGCAACACTCAAGTTATTTAATAGCCGCCCAAGGAATGGATCACAACACAGAATTTAGAAATATTAACAAGAAGTGGTATAGCGCACGAAAAGCGTGTCACTAGTTTGGCTTGCAAGCCAAAGTTTCACACAAAAAATGGGCGGGGAATTTGATTGCGTCATTTATTGCCACTATTATTGTTCGATAATATTAAGTAATACATTTCTAATAATGTGTGATGTGGTTTACATGTATGAATAGAAAGCAAGAAGAGAGAATACGCTAGCCACACGGATCCTGGAACTAAATCCGCGTCAAAACATTTATATTCGGATAATTTCTCTGTTCTGTGGATTACAATCACAAGCGGTTCAAGAAATACAAAAAGGACTGGGGCGGAATCCATTCCTAAAATCATTTCTACTGAAGACTGACTTCAAGTGAGTCGGTTTTAAAAATATAACACAGTGTTTAGCACAATAAGTAAATAAAATTATGCCGAATTTCAAAAACATCATGAAGGAGGCAAAATTAAGACATCTTTCTAACAAAGCCATTAGGTTTGGAGTGCAACTGCAATAACTTAAATAATGAACTTACTATCATATTGTTTAAAAATATTGATGCTTTTTTGCAGGTTTTTGCGTGTAAAAACTTTGTATGACTAAATAAAATAAATCAATAATACTATCGCTCCGTAACTAAATGTAATATTGCTAATAAAAATTTAACAGCCTGTGAAATTGTCGTATCCTATTGATGAGAAGTTTCAATATTTATGTAAAACACTTTTAGCCTGCCTTTAGCTAGAGTTTGTTTATTTGAACTCTATTCCTAGACTGACTTATTTTTGCATATGATTGATTCTTGAGAAATGTTAAGGAAAATATATAGGTTGGCACTGCAGGCAGGGCAAAAACTGGATCTTTGATACTGGAAGTTCTGTATGATGAGTAGACTTAAAAATAAATATAAAATAAAAACGTTAATTTTTTTTTAAATAATATCTATTAGAAATCCACTTTTAGCTACTTTCAGTCACCAATACCGTACCATACGCTTGGCTTAATAGCATTAAGTGAAGTTAGATCTGTACATTTTTTTAATTTATATACAATGAGTTGGCTTTGGTCTTCTCCATAATCATCTCCAAGAACTATAAAAATATAATGCGTGTATTTCACATCACAATAGGTCTTATTACGACTTAAAACACTATGTAATACATTTGTTTTTGTTTTTTAATACTAACACACAATGGCCGAGTTGTGTAAGGTTGCCATTGCGTCTATAAAACTCCTATACAGAGGCAAAAAATGACACTTGGTCTATGCATCCATTATGATTGTAAGTACCTACTGTGTTATATAATTTCATAATCATATCAGCATATCATATCGGTTTTACGCGCTATTCCAATCCGAACTAATATAATACTAAAGTACTGTGTAAAGTACCGTGGTCCAGTGGTTGAGGTGTTTACCTGTAGACATGAGGCATGGGTTCGATTCCCACGGGAAGCATACGGTTGCAAAGAACTCTGACTAGGGTGTGACCAGGATTGATTGACCATGATTCCTACCGTAATGATGATGGTTCACGTGATCAAGCCAATAAATTCCAGTTAATTAATTTTTATTACTTTCCAGATTGTGTACGAAAAATGGGCGTTAACCATAATTCTTGTGATGTCAATAGTATTACGAGACGGAAAATCGCAAATGCCTATGCCCATGTTTGGAATGCCAGCGATGTTGCCAGCATTGCCACCAGCTATGTTTAGCATGCCAGGTCCCCAACTACCTGTGGTTGTACAAGTGAACACACCAGAGAACTACGATATAAATGGTAATAGCCATCACAATGGAAATGGTCATCGTAATGGTAATGGTCATCACAATAGTGATGTTAGTGTCAGTGCCGTGGCCATACCTGTACCTATGCCGATGCCTGTACAAATGGCCATTCCAGCCATGCCACCTCCAGCTTTTTGCCTAAAGAAACCCCGCCATAAAGGCTGCCCACCGTGCCCTCCTTGCTTATGTTCTCCATCATGCACACCATCATTCTTTTCCTACTGCTCACCATGTCACCAAAAATGTAGATGTAAAAGTAGAGAAGACACACCGATTCCCAGGCCACCTATGGCCCCAGAACCACTTCCAGGTCCAGCTTATGCCATGGCGTTTCCTCCTTCACCCCCAGTAGTTTTTCCTATAAATCAGATTTACGAAAAAAACTATGAACGAGACAGTGAAGAATATGAGAGTAGTGATGATTACAGTTGCGAAGAGCCGAAAAAGCAAAGAAAGCGCAAAAGACGTACTTTTCGTAAAACTAACCGACGGCGCTCAAATTTTAATGATGATTTTGTGCGGCCTGAGATATCGTACCTTTCTCAAGACGGTGAAGTGAAAATAAGTAGTCCTCTTAGTAGTGCTGAAGCGATAAACCTAATGAATGACGAGAACGTTACCCAAACTGTTACAGAAGCTTCTGCGTATGTTCCTTCGACAAGAATAATCGACGACAGTAGTGAAGCTTCAAGAGTACGGGTACAGTCTTCACCCGCTCGAATAGTAATAATGCAAGATCCATTAGTAAATAATAACATAGATAAAGATCTCACGAGGTCACATGATTTAACGTCGAATTCAATAATAAATAATAATAGAAAAAGACTCATAAGGGCGGACATAATGCCAGAAATATTAAAATCGGGTAAAAAGCATTTATTTTTCAAACCTCCACAAGACAAAAAGATAAGCAATATATCCGTTTCATTTATAGTGACGTAAAATACTATTAATATGTTTCTTTGTTATTATTTTCAAGTGGTGATTAGTTAATATATGAAAATAAAATTTCGTACACTTGTTTGTTATGTTACATAAGTGTATGTAAAATTTGAAAATATCTCGGTTTTTAAAGCAGAAGCTTATGCAAGTGATTTTCAATTGAACAATGGAAAAATCACACAATGATATCAGATAACAGTCCTTATGATTTAGGACTATATAACGATTTAACGTTTTTTAGAGTTCTCACACCACTCTCATTTGAGTTCCAACCTAAATGTCTTCAAAATGAAGCAAATGTGTGATACAAAATTAATTGTTTTAATACTTGTGTATCAAATTGCTTTTTCGCGAAGTCAATTAAGCGATTTGGATGATTCAATATTTAATATGATAAACAAACCATCATCAATGAACGATCCAACAGATAGTGATCACTTGAATGATCTGTTCCCACCGAAAAATAAAGATGATAAAGAATTCGGGCCGTACAATATTGATTCATTATTCAGAGTGCCAGACAGCAATCCGACTTTAGAGAAATATAAAGAACTACAAGACAACATTATTAGTGAAAATAATGAAGAAATGTATGCAGGACAAATGGATGGAAGACGATCGGCCAGGAATATCACGTGTTGTTCAGGTCCTGGTTGTATCCCATGTCCATTACCAGTCCCACCGATTCCAGTACCACCAATGCCGGTACCGTTCATGCCAATGCCACTACCACAGCCGATAGTGGTTCCAGGGAGGGCGTACTACGAGCCGGTAATACATGACCATCCATCTGTTAATAAAATAGAGAAGATAATAAAAAGAAAGAAAAGACTTAGGTCTTCTAGTGATGATTCAGGGAGTTGTAGTGACACTTCTAAAGATACTTCAAGTAACAGTGACAGTTCTAAATCGGATAGTGATACTTCGGTGGATTATTATGATGATGGCATACATGTGTAATAAAATAATATTGGTGCTTTGTATATCCACGTAGATATTATTTCGCAAAGCTCTTTTAATAGCTTAAGATTTTTGTATTTTTGTAATTTGTGACCTATTTTCTTTTTCTTTTAGAGTCGTAGTGACCTATGTAACATTTTTTCATCATACAATTACTATGTTTGAAAATTGATGTGTTTTGTTATAACTTTTTATCTTTATAAAATAACATTTTATTTTCTTAATAAAAAATATTTTTTATTAAAGGTGGTATCAATATTAATGGAATTTCTGTCTTGTTACTCTTTAAAGTTACAAATGGATTTAAAAATTTTTTTACATAAATAACAGACAAACAGCAGTGGACAGCCTGCGGCTGAAATGATGATGATGTTAACTAACAGGGGAATAAAAGTTAACCTAAATTGTGTGTAAGTGAGGAACAAAAAACAAAGTTATTTGATGGTGCAAATGAGACTACGCTAACACTAGATCAAATGTAAAATCATTACCCTTCCTTTTGGCTTCGCCTTCGTCGGGTAAAAATGGATACAAATAGCAAATGAAATCCAAGTTAAGACATTAAATTTATTACAAAAATAACAAAAATTTTGTACCCAATTTACAACCGGTGCTATTAAGGTGATACCTCGGTGAACACTAGCGCCACCGTCATTTAAAAATTATTACTTACTGAAAACACAAGTTATCATAAATCCCTCTGCTGTAATTAAGGTTTTGGATCTGAAGTTAATTTTAAACATATTAAGTTATTAAATTATAATTCCCTATAGTTACAAATTGCATTATTGCTTAAAACGGCCACTTTTGGCAGTTTTGCAATTTGTAACTATATGGAATTACAATTTAATAATTGAATATGATTAAAATTAACTTCAGATCCAGAACCATAATTACAGTAGAGGGATTTTCGATAACTTGTGTTTTCAGTGAGTAATGATTTTTAAATGACGGTGGCGCTAGTGTTCACCGAGGTATCACCTTAAACATAAATTGCGCGCACCTTAGGAATAACTTAGCCTTAAAACTATCACAAGCCTATTTCTTATGACTACATAATCATATCTAACTAAGGAATGATCGGTTTTGAAGTTATAATTTCATATTTTTCATAGGACTTTTGACTCCGATAACGAAGTTTTCCGATTAAAGCAAAAACGCCGCGAAGTCCTTTGATACTAGGTATACAATTTATACTGGATATACAGTTGGCAATAAAAAATATTACATCTTTTTACCACACTGTACCTACAGTCAAGAATATTGATGACTATACCGAAAAGATTATTTAGAAGCTAAGAAATATTTATTTTATTTTCAATTTTAATCACTTTATTGAAGTCTTCCTAATAGATTATTTAAAATATATATATCAATGTAATTCTTAGTTCCTAAATAATATAATAAACTTTAATATAAAAAATATTGTGAGGTAAGATTTCGATATTGTCAATGCATACCATCATGAACAATTGAACACATATCAAGATAGCGGTGTACCGTGTCTCATACAATATCATACATGGAGTACGAGCGCATCTATCGGATTTTATATAAAATTGGCCTTTATAGACGAATTGAATTGATTGACAACACTAGACTAGAAAACTAACGAAAGTTATTTACTAAAATATGACTTAAATTAAACCACTTAACTTAATTAGGAATCATGGTCATGTTTATTAAAATTAAAATTAAATTACTCATTTACATAGATACAAATATATACAAAATTTATAAATAGGATTGATTTATCTTCGGCTCGGTTACTAAGTTAGTCTCCCACTTTGGAGGTCCTAGGCAAGCAGAAATTTGACCACTTTGAGGAATAAAATTAGTATTATATTTGGCTACGATTTGGGTTTGTGTACCCACGATACCGGCTTTGAGTTGTCGTTTCGTAAATATGGACAAAACTACTACTACATCTGAAATAGCGATTAAGGTAAACAAACTTTATCCTCCTACAATATTAAGGAACATGTGTGGCGTGTGGTCACTTTTTGATTGGTCTAGTCACCATGAGCTTCACCGAACTTTGAAAGGCATCTAAGGCATTGATCCCGTCTGCTATCGCTAGATTGTTTTGTCAGTAACTTTCAGTCGGTATTAATACATACATACATATAATCACGTCTTTATCCCATGCGGGGTAGACAGAGCCTAGGGCCATAAGACCTTAGGCCACGTTTAGCATAATGGTAGTTGAAACAGGAAATCAATAGTGATGGGTTGCTAGCCGCATCGCCTATGTCATGATTTCCCCATACGGCGATTCCCTCAGACGACTTTTACGGCTTGCGCGGTAAGAGAAGCAGCTGGTACATTCTATGTTTTTCTTTTTCTCCCAGATCAGCATGGAAGATTAATTTCACACAATCAATGCTGGCTACTAATGCATAGAAAAAGAAAGAAAATAAATACCTATTCATCACATCACACTCATCACACAATCACAAAAAAAATTGACCATCTTTACACAACCACATTTTTCAACTTACACAATACAAATCACTACATAGTATAAAACAAAGTAGCTTTCTCTGTCCCTATGTCCCTTTGTATGCTTAAATCTTTAAAACTACGCAACAGATTTTGATGCGGTTTTTTTAATAGATAGAGTGATTCAAGAGGAAGGTTTTTATGTCCATTCAAAGCCGGGGCGGGTCGCTAGTAAGTAATAAAAGTTATTTGTGTGCCACAGTGTATGTCGTGTGTGCATATTCAATTTCTTTTTTGAATTCATAAGGTAAGTTCCAAGTTCATGATTTACTAATCAGAGGCATTTCTGTTAGCAAATAACTTTTAGATTTTGTGTCTTCGGGATAAGTGAAGGCGATTCCCTTATCCTGGGTGCAAATCCAGTTCCAGTAGAGGAGTCTCATCCAGTGGCTGAAGAGGGCGATGGATATGATAAAGAGAGCAGTGGATATGGCCAAGAAAGAGTATGGGCCGACAGTATACATCATGTAGAGGTTATGACGGTCGAGCTCTTTGATTGGAGGTTGTACCTGAAAATAGTAAAATAGGATTTTTTCAAGAAATAGAACGCAAGATGCACAGAAAAACTATGCAGGTGGAATAATTCCACTGATCCAATAAGCTCACGTGGGGGGAAAATATGAGATACATCACCAATCTTTGTTCTCTATTTTTTACATTGATATTTGTAAGATCCACAAGACCGACAAAGAAGTAACCAAATGGATTGGCGGTAACAAAGTAGTGAAGAAGTAGAGCGCAAACTAACATTGATTCTGTAAGCTTTCATTTTAAACTTTGAATCCGAATCCGCTGTAAGTTTCTTGATTGACATTTTAAAAACTTGGTAGATATTCGAATCTATACTAGCGCTACCCTTGCGAGCGTGTCAGCGAGATGAACTAGATTAGACGTGAGATTTTGTATGAGATGACTTAAGATGTGGCATTCTGTTATTTCCCCCGTCACTTCGAAGCTCACTTCTGACTTGTCATTTAACCTTATGCGAAGTGTGAGTGATAGCGACGAGAGAAGCGAGTTGTTTGAAATTTATGAAATCGACAGGCAGAAAAAGATATTTTTAAAAGAAGCTACTCACAATGTTGAAATACGCGACCGGTACATTCATGTTGGAGAATTTCCTGGCATCTGGGTTGAACGACACATCCTTCACGACTATGTTTACCTGAACTGAGAAATTGGTACCCAACACTATGCCAAGTTTCTGAAAACAAAACAGGAACAAATGAATTTAAATGATTTATTTCGCAAGGAAATATAAATATGATTATGAAACTATCTTCTAATCGAATGCTTAAATGTATCGTTTAAAAAAACAAGAACAGGATGTACTTCACGGAATAAAATATCTTTATGTTGTAGGTGTCTATAGAAAAGGGCATTAAAACTTCAGTGGAAAACGGCAACCATTTTCTTCTACCAGAAATATAAAAATTTGGGATAAAATAGAAAAAAAATTGTGGTATTCTTCTACAGTCACAGAATTTAGAAATATTAACATAAAGTTCTAACCACAGACCACGGAAAACCTAATTCGCGCCCAATGTGAAGATTAAATAAATAATAAATATTCCTTGCTCTGTGACATTAAATAAAATCTCATGGTCCAATTTATTCAAAACTCACTGGCTCCATAATAAAATAGCTGTCATGCCTCTTTGAATCAGGTTTCAGTCCCTCAATTCGCTCGTACAATTTAGGATCAGCACCAGTGAAGTGAGCTGCAGATAGGGACAATGGAAGACCTGGAAATAGTTGCATAAGTTAAAACCCTAGAAAGAAACACTAACTATAAGATGCACGCCATTTCTAAGATAAGGTAGAAATTTCAGGAGACAGGCCAAAAACGGAATAAAAAAAAAACCAAATGACAAATATCAACGGCCTTTGAGAATAAAATATATTAGACAATGCTTAAGAATAAAAAATAAATTAAAACAAAAGTGGGATCTACGAGAGGTGCACGTTAATTATTGGCAAGAGGAAGTGCAGGACAGATCGAAGCGGTCAGTATTAACGGAGGCCAAGATTCACTTTGGATCACTTGGCCATTTTTTATTTATTTATTTAATTCATGTACATTCAAATACAAACATAGGAAACTTAAAATTAGGAAATTAAGTACAATATACCTATTGTTAGTCCTTTAATTTTATAGTCAAAAAATATTTGTAACCCAAGCGCTAAAGACGTTAATTTAGTATAGGCACTAATATTTACAAATATCAAAATTAGTAAAGAAAAAGGGCAAAACTCATGAAATACGAACTCACTGTAAAAACAAGGCGACAAGTCAGACATTCCCTCAATGCACATTCCCTTCCTGCAAAGGCACATGGTATCTTCATTGTGCGTAAAGGTCCTATTACTCATCTTGTACACCAAGCCCACGGAATTTTCTTGCATTTTCCTGGTCTCAACGTAATCCAACTCTAGGAACCGGCATAACACGTTCCTGTAGATTCTGATCTCATGTTTGGGAGTCATTCGGGATGGGTAGGTGATGCCTTCGTATGCGTTTTTGAAGCTATTACATTTTGATCTGCAAAAAAGATTCAAGTTTAAAGAATTTAGATTAAGCGTTGTCATCTCATTGTACAGAATATATACTTAGCAATTTCGAACGAAGGCATCAAATTGCATAATATTTTTTTGTGTTGGTTATTGTTAAACGAAAGAAAACGGGGATTTCAGAAATCCCCGCGGGAATTACGAATGGAACGGGATCGAAGCCCATGCGTACAAAGTCGCGGGCAACAGCTAGTCGATAATATGTGAAAACTAATTCTTAAATAACCAGGTGCGTGTACAACTGTCTAGAACCTTACTTCTGATTGTTGTCGGGATCATCCCACACGGTGAGTCTGTCGTAGCCGTTCATAGTCTTTATCTCAAACTTGTCATGATGACTGGCCCCGAGGTCGATGCGGTAGTTAACTGTGTTGTCGTACATCTGAAAGTTACAATTTTGGTATTACATTTTGCTGCAACTTTTCCTGCAACTAGTTGATGGGATTGTGTGCCATTTTTATCACCGGTCAAATTTTTTAAGATCTGTGACCATTGAAACAAAAATATTTGGCTTCTGCATTGCCACTGGTCTTATCGTCGAACAAAATGCTATATGCTTGCAGCTTATAAAGCCGCACAATAGAATTCCGCGATATCCTCGGTGATTCTGCGGTATGGCTATGCGTCTTTGTTCAAGTTTATGCTGAAAAAGCCAGCAGTAAAGCCGCCATCTTTGTGTTTAAGAGCTTCCCTCCACCTCCCATGGCTCTACCAACCTCTCGGTTATACGAGCCGAATCTCGGGAGAGTGCGCTGTACTAGCATTTCGCATCTCTTTCCAGTCGCACCTGCTTGATCTCCCTACAAGTTCTCTATAGTGTCGCATATCTATGCAATGTGTTTAAGAGCTCTATGATTTCATTTTCATGTTTGTTACTCAATAAGGTTTGGCATTATTTTTATGACCGGCTTAAAATCAATCTTGCTTCTGTTGAATCCGCCACCGATCCTTCAGAGGTACAGTTTAGTGGCTGTCTTGGTTCGTCAACCACATTCACTTTTGTAATAGTTGACACATCACTTACTCTATCCATGATCCCCATCTTGCCAAAGCTGATCCACCCAGGCAGGAACTTGTTACCCAGGGTTATGAGCTTCTCATCGTACCCCCACAGGTACTCGTAAGCAGTCATGGTTCTAAACGGCTTGGATTTCACTTGATTGACGAGGAAGTTGTACCCCAGGCGAGTGAAGTAGGGGAATGTGCTTACCATTGATGTCATGCTCTGGAAAATATGAAGGGATTATTCGTCAATACAGATGTTCATAACATTTTATTTATTAAAACTTGGGCAAAAGTTTGGTCTAAAATATAAAAAATTGACCTCGTTACAAAATATATTTTTTTTTATGAAAAAGTTTTATTACAATGTATATCTGGGATCCATTAAATGGAATTCTAGTTTTTGCAGCGCACCCTACAGCTACAGGTGCAATAGACATTGATACTGAATTGTTTTTTGCTGACGATGTTTATTTCCTCATTCGAAATTTGAAATAGAATGAAATTTAGTGAAAGTCGGTCCCGGCAACCGACTAAAAGTCAGGGTTTCGTTTTTAGTATGAAAGAGAGAGAGAGAGAGAGAGAGATAATATTTCTCACCAACATAGCGATATTAGGCATAACAACGATGGTCTCCTTAGGATCGCCGATAGACTCTTCAGGAACAAACTCTGTTCTCGTGTGCGGTGAGTATGTCATGATGTGATCCTTCTCGTTCAGGACCAAATCGTCTTGAGATCTTATTTCCCTGAAAATTTATGAAAGATTTTTCTAGTTTATTCAACAAAAACAGACATTTTTACATATAGTTTGGTTCGAATACCACAGAAAGCATAGAATTTCCATAGAATTAGAAAGTGCCTCCCGACTTAAGGGATTTATTACCAATTTTGTCAAGAAAACAAATATAATAATTGTTTTGTCAAAAATGGAAATTAAAAAAAAAGAGATGGTTTCGTGCTTCAGAAGTGTGTGGTGGTTTCAGAAGATTGGGTTCCAGTAATGGTCGTAAAAGAATGCTACATTCATACTGAGTTGAGATGTGGTTTCAAGATATACGGAACGGTACTTGGGTCATGTCAAAATCCAATTTCTGGCCACTGCTGATCATTGCGTCTCTCTGCATGTCCATATCATGTACATTTTGAAGAGAAGTAAATTCAAATGACAACATGCTATTGTTTGCCTTTTTCCCTGACATGGCAGAATTCATGGTTATTTGGTTTAGAAACTTGTGTCCCACTGCTGGGCAAAAGCCTCCTCTCTTTTCTTCCATGCGTCTCTGTCCTGTGTCGCTTCTTTCCAATCCTTTTCCTTCCAAATCCTTGAGACATCTATCTTTTTCTTAGCTTTTCACTATTTCTATACCTATCTGCTGGGGTCCAGATTTTTGGTTAAGATCTATTTAAATTAGGTACTCTCTCATCTCTATTCAAATTACATTGAAATAGACTTACTTACTTGTAAGTAAAAGGACCGACTTCTTCAACCTTCAGTTTATCATCTTCGCCCGAGAGGAACCGATCAGCGTTTGTGACGTTAAAGAGGAAGGTTCTGACGTGGACCCCTTCCATCTCCTGGTCCAGTAGATTGTAAACGAACGATGATTTCTTTATCTGCGTGTTCTAAAAAGATGAAATACAGATAATTTACTAGCTCCTGAAGGGGCTAACAGAACCCATAACTGTACGCTGTGTCATGAGACTGCGCGGAGTATTACTAATACATAATAAAGTAATGGCATATATTGTCTTAAAAACTAATACCCATTGTGTTTTAATCCACTATGATTTTTTTTATCTTCATCATCATCGTTTCGTGTATGTGATACGGTCAATCGACCATGCACACCCTGGTTCTTCAGAACCGTATCTCGGCTTCTGACGTAGTTCCTTTAACGACTACCAGATGACAGCCGGGAATAACGGCTAAACGTGCCTTTCGAAGCACATAATCATCTTTATTATTAGATAGTCAGGTGATTCAAGCCTTAGATTCAAACCTGCAATATCCTAAGTCCTAACCAAAATGGAAACAACTAAACAAAGTATGCTTTCTGTGAGAATTGAAAGTCTACAGTTAAACGGCAAACCACTTAACAACGGAGGTATATAATTAGGTATGTACTTGTAAAATTCGAAAAACTATTGATATTTGTTTTTTCCTTTTAGAAGACTATTATATATTTTCCTTATACTAAGATTTGAAACCCATAATCAAAGTACTTTGCTAGATAAATAAGGTTTGGAAAAACCTTGTCTATCAGTGGTATCGTCTTAAAGCGAAATAGATATGCCAATAACTTAAGAAGATAGCATTCGGTAGGGCCGCGGTATGAATTCGAAAGTTTTCAAACTCTGTTGTTAGGATGTAGTCAGTTAATTTTCTCGAAAGGCAAGTAGGAAGAGACGGTATTACAATATGGAAATTTGATGTTCTTGATTTTCGTATCGAAAAAACCTTTTTGTGTGTGTTTATTTACATTCCAATTGACCATGAAATCGCCAGTCGTTCATTCAAGGTCAAAGTCAGGTGTTTTTAACCAATTTATGTCATAATAATGGAACTAAAAACTGAAAATCTTTGAAACAATAATACTTTGCCTGGATTCCTACTCATAGGTACAGGGTGGTCAGACGAACCACAGGCTTGCGATAAAAACTGGCGAGAAAGAGTCATGTCTTATTGATACATGGAATACATCTTAGGGATACATGGAAGGTTAGTGGAGAGGCTTTTTCCCAACAGTGTGATATAATTAGCTAAATAAATACTAATAGATGCTTCTCCTTCAATGTCAACCTTAATTTAGAAAAAATATCGTACTCACAAGTTCTCCAATAATCTGGACGGGGTCAATGACCAAGATGGTGATTGCGATAATCATGCATAGGAGAGCGCTGGAGAAGAAGGCCAATAGCTTACCTGAAAAAGTAAAGCAAAATTCAAAATAGGTAGCTTCATAAAAAAGACAACGGCTAGAAGAGATGCAGTGCAGGCAGACCTGCGTGAGATGGGCGCTGTAAACTGGCGAACCATAGCGCAGAATAGAAAACTGTGACGTTCTCTCGTTTCGGAGGCCAAGATCCACTTCGGGTCGCTGAGCCAGCGGTAAGTAATGATTACTTTATATTTATTCTGTTCTCGTAGTAAGTAAGCGACATTGATACTGGACTTTAAATGAGGAAGCAAGTGATTTAAATAAAACTAGTCAAGAAAAATTATTCATTAAAAATGTATTATGATTTCTTTATTTGTTTGAATCATGTTGTATGTTAATACAACATGATTCAAACCACAAATGCAAAGTAATCTATGCAAATACATTATTTTTTTATTTAAAGTTAATTTCAGATGTTAATTACTATTTTCTACTTCCTTTAATTTTTTATTGAGTCTTTAGTCTCATATTATTTTTTTCCCCGGTTGCTTTCTCAGCTTATTGCTTCGGAGCCTACTCTTCGGCATACTTAGTTAGTTAGACCATTAGCACTAATTATCAGTGAGTCTTTAGTAATCTTTCTTAATCGAGCTGCACACCCTGGTGTAAATTATAAATCGCCTTTATTACCCTCTTTGCAATTAGGGCCTATGATTTGCCTTCCACGTACGGCATGCTCCGAAAAATTGCGTGCTAAGACAGCCTTTTGTTAGACTTAAAAGTCATCTCAATAAATTATTGGAAATACTTTACTTTCAGCCTCTCTCTATGATCCTAATCAGTTCACTGACCCGCTGAAATCGCAATTAAATCCACATTCAAAGGACTCTGGACCAGCGGAGGATGCAACCAGGATAGCGCTAAGATGAGATATTACTTGTAAATGTATGTCTGCACTTACTATTAGGTAAGTCAAGACGTCAAGCGGAATGACCAATTCTCTTACGCAACACAAACTCATCGAGAGGCAGATAGCGTCCGCAATGTAGAGTCGCTTACTTGGACAATAAAGGACGAAAATAAAATTAACTAATGTTTATATCTACGCCTCTGTGACCTACTTTATCGCAGTCGATTTGTTATATGTATGGTCTAGTGGTTAAAATGTTTGCCCAAAGACCAGGATATCATTGCACACTGGAATCACCTCACTATTGGATAATAAAGATGGTAATTTCGTGCATCGGAAGGCACGTTAAGCGTTGGTCCCAATCACCAAAACGTGGTTATGAAAAACTCAGACACCAAGATGTGCAAGGTCAATAAGCCTTACAACCCAGACGATATGAATAAATGATATTTAGATCGCAAGAAGCGGGATGCAAGCCAACTGTACTGTGGGTCTAAAACGCCACTTTGAGCAATTCATCGAATCGAATTCATATTATTATTACGAATTTCTTAGCAATTCCTATTTCTTTAAATTTTTTTGAAGAGGAATTGCAAAGTTTAGTTGGCCATTTTACAAAAAATAGAGGAATTGCTACAGAATTGCTAAGGAATTCGTAATATGAATCGATTCGATGAATTGCTCAAAGTGGCGTTTATAGACGCCCTGGTGATTTGTGTAATCTTTCTGATGTTTTGTTTACTGGTGATGACTTCTTGTACTCACTTTTACTCGTTACTGGAGGATTTATTCGTCTATTTGTGATGAACGCCATCCTTATAAAACCTAAGCTCAATTGTCACCTGTTGATCTAAAACAAAATAATAAAAGTAAAGGTACCTTACTACCATCTCTTAAAACCATTAAAGATCCAGTGAGTAAGCGAGACACCGCAATACATCTCCCTTAGTCAATCGTTTTTGCATGGTTTTAAGAGATGGTGGTAAGCCACCTGTTCCATTATAGATGACGTATCAAGAAATATTAGACATTGCTAGACAAGAATGGCAAGAATTATACCGACAAAATCTAGTTCTTAAAATAAAATCATGTATCAGTATGTGAAAAGCATAAGATTTGGAGATCGCGCACGGTCTCTCTACGCTAGGATTTTTTTTTTGTAATCTATTGTGAAAAGGCTATTGGGGGATAGAATAGAAATATTCTATTGCACCAAACAATGCCAAACATGTATTCTTTTTTTTTCAAACTAGGTTTATAACAGACGGCTCCTAAGGATGTCCACCGACAAGAGCGTAGCTTTTTTTGTCTTCTTTTGTCAGTCCAATGTTGTAATTGGTGCAATAGTGTTTATTCCTTAATTCTTAAATTTTTTTTGACAACTTTTTCCCGCGGTTTCTTTTGCCCAAGGTGTATGTATATGTAGTATATAGGTAGTGTGTGGTACGGCCTAAACTTTCCCCAAGAATAAGGCTACCATCCATTTGTCAAATTGTTTTTATATTATTTATCAGGCAAACAGTTTCCGTTCAAACAAACAAATTTTTCACCTTTATTATATGTATTAGTATAGATAAAAGATAGAATATCTTTCTATGCAACCTTTTCGCCCTAATCTAGGCCATCGCTTTCCCGTTATTTATTTCTTACTTTCTTCTTCATTTGTTTTATTTAACTCCCTTGATTAAATTAGACAAAATTTTCTTTCCTTTTATGTTGTTTTCCAAAAAAATATCGTGTTGTATCAAGTTTCAAAACATGTTTCCTCTTCTATGTTCAATCACTTTAAAAAAAAACGTCTTGCGTATCCATACCTTCATACTAAAAATACGAAAGTCTGTCTGTATGTATGTTATGCTTTCAAGGCTTAACCGCTAAACTGATATTGATGAAATTTGGTGTGGATAAAGTTAAGGACCAGGGGTCAAACATGGGCTACTTTTATATATATAACTTGAGCGAAACCGAGGGAAACAGCTAGTCAAAAATGTAAATAACCAACAACAAGAGCTTTGCTCTTGAAATTACGTTGATGATTTTTTAACATCATAAATACACATAACCACCATTTGTTCATTTCGCTTTCTTTTTCGAAGGTACTATTCTGTTGCAGCCATACTTCAACTACCATCGTTCTTTTTAGCCAGGTGTCCAACACCAATAGTTTTTTAAAGGTGTATATATTAAATACGTGAAATATAAAAATCATACCCAATGAAAATCTTTCGTTTCTATCTCTATAATCCATCCAATAATATAAAATCAATAAAGACTAGTTAAAATTCACCCAATATTTACGTAAAAAGTCCGAAATATAAGAGAAAATGTTTTTAATAAAAAAACAATAATAGGCTAGTTGACAAAATTTCAATAACTGCTTAATATTTTAGCTTATTAGGCATTTTATCGAAAAAAAAGGTTTATTTATTTTTAATCGAGCGTTTACATTATAAATTTCGAGTTTTAAAAAACCATTTTTCAATTTGGTTCCAAAACGCACAAGACTGTCATGGCGTCTTGAATGACGTCACGCCGTGCGAAACAAACCAAAGAGCGATCGTGTCTTCGTACGTTATAGCTAGTTTTAATCGTTTAAAAATAAATTTCTCATATTATAAGTACTGTATAGTGCCCCAGTGTGATAGCACGACTATAAAAACGCCAAACAAGTTATTTATATATGTTCCAAACAATGGAGAAATACGGAAAAAGTGGCTAAAACTTGCAAGAAGAGATGATGCTCATACTTTAGAGATCATACTTTATGCTAAGAGATCCCTTCCTGGGATAAGTCCGCCATTGTCTTCTGATTTTAATAATGTTCTATTTACTATGTATTTTAAAGCAATAAAGATATTACAAACAAACAAACTTTATCAACAGGTTCAAGAATGTATTTTTGTAAAGATCATTTTGATTAAGTATTTCACACAATACAATCTATTACTTA
Source organism: Apomyelois bistriatella (assembly GCA_947044815.1). Taxonomy (NCBI): domain Eukaryota; kingdom Metazoa; phylum Arthropoda; class Insecta; order Lepidoptera; family Pyralidae; genus Apomyelois; species Apomyelois bistriatella. The sequence continues at coordinate 492,038 of OX345696.1, forward strand.
ATTCGAGCAAACTAGATGTGTTTTGTAGAATCCCTATTTTCTAAATAATAAATACATGAGTTCAGGTTAAGTTGTTTCACTTTTAGGAGTGAACGTTTCATTTTAGTTTTCTAATTAATGTTACGAACATACTCTTTTTATTATTCTAGTTGCCAAATGATATGACTACTTATATCAATCAATCAATCAAAATATATTTATATTTACAGGTAAAACCAAGTATATAAAATGGTGATAGGAAAATTTATAATTGTGTGCTCTGTATTTTGCCAATGTGGCATACAAATATAAAAGAGAAGAGAAAAAAGAAAAACAAATAGAAGTGGGTACTAATGTTACAATGTGTCCTTCAAAAAATCATCAAGTTTGTAATAACATTTTTCTACAATTAGCTCGTGAAGGTTCCGTTTAAAGGATTTTAAACCTGCCAACGATTTTAAAGAAATTGGCAACTTGTTATATATTATATATATTATATGGAGTATCATATGAAGGGAACAGTAAAATAGTAAACAGTATCTTGCAAAATGCACGTCACAACATTAAGTTCTTGTGTACCGAACTGAAATATCACATAGCATTTAAGCTTACAATAAATATTTTATACTTACAAGGAAGTTTTAACATTGCGAAATTCAGATGAGCAAAAGTTACTGTTCGACGCGAAAAAAATTCCAAGCATAACGGCATCGATTCTGGGCAAATTATTACTGTCTGCTTTGCTGAATCCAGATTCCATGGTTAATTCTTTCAAATTTTAATTAGCAAAAACTGTATCACCTTGATATTAGTTGTTAAAAACCAAAATTTTATCAAGAACCGGTAGTAATACTCGAAACGTCAAAGACAAGATTGGAGTTTCGCACGGCGTGACGTAACGCTTTCTGATTGGTGTTCACTGTCACGTGACTAAAGGTTTCATTTTACGAAATTTATTTTTAAAAAATATTATTAATCTTTAATGCTTTTAATAATTAAAATTGTTTGTTATTTTCTCCATAATAAAATTAATCATTATAAACCCCTATCCATTATATTTATTCTTAATGGACACAAGCCTATTCACAAAAAATCCGCCTAAATTAAAATGAATAATCATAAAAAAATCTTACCTAAAAATCTAAGAAAAATATTTGATGTTAATTTTTATTTAAGATATTAAGTCCAAGTCCACGAATAAATTTCCTGACACTCATTAATCAAACAAATTAATTCATATTTCACTTAACACAAAACACAAACCAAATCACGAGAAATCAAGGTCTTATTAAAAAAAACACCCACAGAAAAATAAATTATACGTTTTAATGTGTTGGAGTCATCTTACTAAATGTTCTTCGGCGGTGACTCCAAGTTGAAGGATATTTTGACCTCAGTCTAGAGCATGCACGTCAACGAGTGACGTTTGCATGGTATCTTGCGGTGGTTTTCATCATCATCATTCGAGTAGGCTTCACGGTCAATCGACAGTGCACACCATGGTGTCAGAGTTCTTCGAAACCGCCTCTCGGCTTCTGAAGAACGGTGGTGTTGATAAGCAGGGACTTTAGCGGTACCCGAATAAAGTTTTTTGAACACTGTTTTTAATTTTTGTTTTTTTTTTAAACCTGTTTTTAGTACAATTTTTTTTATCTAATTACATCATGACATCTTTTATTATTTGACATTTTTATTAAACTATTTCAATAATCCTCAATATTTAATAATTTAATAATAAACTTATTGTAATTATAAAAATATTCAAATGTAAACTCGTCTCATTTGACTCAAATATTGTGAATTGACGTTTTTGAAGAAAATGCTGCTGTGGAGTTTGTGGCGCCACTTCTTCTCCACTTGCGCTTTGGAAGTGGTGGTAAACTTAAAATAAGTAACAATTGACGTCAATAAGTGATAAGAATATCCTATATTGCAAATAAACAATTTGAATTTCAATTTAAATCTGTTTTCAAGCACACCCTATTTGTGCGATTTTAGCGGTTACTATTTTGAACCTGTTCAAAAGACTGTTTTTTTCTAAAAAATGAAAACCCTTTACAATCAGGTTCAAACAGAAAAAGTATATCTGTTACTGTTTCAAAAGTGTTTGAAGCAAAACAGGAAGAGGAATTGCAAAGTTTAGTTTGCCATTTTACAAAAAATAGAGGAATTGCTACAGAATTGCTAATGAATTCGTAATATGAATCGATTCGATGAATTGCTCAAAGTGGCATTTTTAGACCCCCAGGCTTAAAACATCCAAACTAAGCACCCAAATAAGGGATACAGGAATATTTCCGTAACAGATTTAATGGGTTTGGTGCTTTTGAGTCCCTATTGAGAAGTAAGATAGCTTCTATCATCTCAATGGATACCCCAGGGTCCCAAATCAAATCACTTTTTGCAGTAAATAGGGTTCACAATGTTCTTTTAATATTTGTAGGTAAGTGCTTATGTCTTATTTAACTAAAATGCATGCAAAATTTTATAAATGTCAATGCATGAATTATTTATTTAAAACTCAGATGTTCTGAAACTGAATTTAATGTTTTATTCATTAACCACTTTTTAAATGCAATTTTAAGTTTTTTTTTTTGTCATTAGTTTTATGTCCTCAGGTATATATGATTGTATATTTTAATGCACATGGCATAACAGTTTATTTTTCTAGAAATTAGTCTTTGTGATGATCGTGCGTGGCAAGCGTCTGCGGACGCGTCTGTTTTGGATTAGTCGCCTAATGACATTTCGTCGCCTTATGTGGTATGTGTATGCGTTAGTATAGTAAAGACTCGAAGTATTTACTACTTTTACAATCTTGCATGGGCTTGATCGGTTTTATTATTTCTTATCTTTTCAAAAGCTTACACTCGTACAATGTTAATATTCCGGCTGTTAGCGCTAGATGGCAGTCGATAGGCTGTGTCAGAAGCCATTAATTATGAATAAAAAAAATATATAAATTTAAACATAGTCTCATAAATATAAAAAATTTGCACGAGTAGCCTAAAATTTTACACCGTTGGCCACTAAGTGATATATAAGGTGGACACAAATCAACTGCAAATATTTTATGGGCAGATTTAGACCACTATACTGAACAACTTTTCTATATAAACTTATAATGAAATAAGAAAAAAAAATGTTGATCTCCCATAAAAATTGAGAATCATCTGAACGAGTTTAATATAGAGAGTGAAAAAAAAATTCGTATTTAGATACAAGTTTATTTGGAAAAGTTAGTTAGTATAGTGGTCTGAATCTGTCCATAAAATATTTACAGTTGATTTGTGTCCACCTTATATAATACGCGCAACGTAATTCTGTATGTAGGCACTGAATGAATGCAGACCGCTTAAACCGGTCATTTTGGAAGTCTTTCACCTGAAAAGTATTATAAATCGAAGGGCTATTCTCATCATCATCATTGGTATTATCAATTCGGTATCCCAAGCATTTGGCCTCCCACCGACTACATGGACAGATGACCTGAAGAAGGTCGCAGGTACTGTATGTAGGCCGATTCCAACCGTCATTTTAGAAATCTTTGGGGGGGAGACCTAAGTCCAGCAGTGGAAAGCCTGCGGCTGATATGATGATGAATTCGGAAGGTCTGATTTCCCTGTAAACGGTAGACAGAGTATTAGTGCAATAAACCTAACTTTGCAAAATATTATCTTTTGTTGTTGTTTTTTTTTTCTATGGGCCATGACTCTGACCCTGTGACAAAAAACATGACCCAGCGTCGTGGGAAATGACGTATGTTCTTTTATTTATCTTGCCCTTCAAAAGAAACACAGCTAAACACGTATAAATTAAAATCTTGTAAAAACCCTGTCACGTGGAAAAAAATAAATATTAACAGTAATTTCAAAAGAAAAAAACTCCGTATTGAATAGAAGCGTCGGTCGTAATAGTCGTCAACGTGCATGTGACACCCCTGGGTCCTTGGCCAAATTCAAAATCGCAAAACGTTAACGAAGTACGACAAGAACAAAATGTATGTGATTGACATACAATTGACCACGTGATCTATCGCAGTTTATGTCAATCCCATACATTTTGTTCTTGTCGACATTCGTTAGCGTTTTGAAATTGTCACTTGGCTACAGGTGCTGGTATTTAATAGATTCAGGCGTTGCGGAAGTCAAAGTTACAAGTACTTACCAAATTACTATGTGTGCTTCCGCTACCAGTTAGTACATGCAAACTACTGTCGGCTGGTGTCCACTTACTGCTGTTAGTCCCAGCATGCCCGCCACCATTCAAGATTGATGAAGGTGGCTGATGGGTAGGTGCAAGCCGGGTACTCAACCAAGGATTCTGTTCTAGTATACAGTATTGTTACCACGAGTGCGTTAGCCATGTTGTATGACAAATTTGTACAGCATCCCTAGTGCATAATGTCCTCCTCATCGACCGACCTCAAGACAACATTTCATTTCTGCGCCAGTGGGCGCGCGTATGACTAGCGAGACCAAGCTTATATGAGAAACCTCTACAGCAGCTAGCGCCGTACAGTGCCCCTAGTATGAGTTTTTCTTAACGCAGACACTAGCGACTGCGTTAGCGATTTAGTATGGCAAACCTGTACAGCGCCTCTGGCGGATAGTAAGGTAACTAAGAAATTCCATACAAAATCCTAACGCAGTCACTAGCGTCTGCGTTAATAAAAACTCATACTAGGGGCACAGTTCGCCGTGGCTATCATACGTGTAGACATAAGTTGGTTTCGGTCGTGTTTTACTGAGCTTACAGTCAGTCTGTCCAGACTTTTTAGGCGGTTAAACTCATAATTGGTCACTTAAATAAATAGTAAGGTAACTAAGAAATCACCTTCAAAATCCTAGAACACTCGCTAGCTTCTGCGTTTATGAAATCTCATGGTAGACACATTGATTACTGACAATTGGTTGATTATCCTTCAACGAGCGTTTCCTCGAGTTTGACGTCACTGGTCTCATTTGAAGATTGAGACAACTTATTAATGGCCACATTAGATACTACCTATGAAAGTTAGGAAAATTGGAAATTCAGGAACTGATATAGGAACCAAAATATCATGGTCATAAAACTATGTTAGTAAATTAGAAGTTTAGCTATTTTTTTTCCTAGCTGTATGTGTCCCACTGTTGGGCAAAAGCCTCCCCTCTTTTCTTCCATGCGTCTCTGTCCTGTGCCGCTTCTTTCCAATCCTTTTCGAAGACCACTAAGTCATCTGACCATCTTTTTCTAAAGTTAAGCTATAAGTAATTAATATATCTTATTTTGTACCACGCCGTAAAACCAATAAATTTGATGAATGAATGATTTGATAGTTAATTAGATCAAACAGAAATGCAGATTCATTTCTTTGGCTTTGAAAAAACTATCTCACGTAACCGGAAATGAGGTGAGATTAAAAACAACGAATCTGCGGTTGGTTACATAGCTCAACGATTGTTGAGACTATGTCACAGAATTAGTAATAGTACGATGTCTTGTATTAAAATATGTCAAAAATTATACGGCGCACAAATAACGCTTGTACACGTGTGTCTCATAAAGTAAACACATTCTAGATTCAAAAGTATTATTGTTATAAGTACCTACAAAACAAAATGGTTTGCTTAAGTACTTATTCGTACCTCGCTAAAAAAAGACGAACTTTTTTTTTAACTTATTCTTTGTTTTCGAAATAAACAGTTTTTTGCTTCGCCTAAACTGCCTCCGTGGTCCAGTGGTTAAGGCGTTTGCCTGTAGGCCCGGGGGTCGAGGGTTCGATTCCCACGGGAAGCATACATTGTTTAGTTGTTTCCAGTTTGGTTAGGACATTGCAGGCTTGTATCACCTGATTGTCTGACAAAAAAAAGATGATTCCGTGCTTCGGAAGGCACGTTAAGCCGTTGGTCCCGGCTGCCATCTGGTAGTCGTTAAAGGAACCACGTCAGAGGTCGAGAGGCGGTTCCGAAGAACTCTGACATCAGGGTGTGCATGGTCGATTGACCATGACACCTACACTAAATGAATGAATGAATGCTTCTCCTAAAACTGTTTTGTACGAAGCAAAGAAATTTATTCGCAGCTCTCTCTCTCGCTCTCCCTTTCTCATTTTAGTGGTTTTTCGATTGCAGTCTTAACCGGTTGCTTCGGAGCATATAAACTGAAACTTGAAAATGAACTGATAAATCTTTTCCTTTTTTTGAAGTCGGTTAATGATTTATAATAGAATTTATGCCACAAAATAATCACGTGGCAATGTGTGTTAAAATATTCAAAAAACAATTACAAAAAACGTGTAGCTATGCGATTAAGTGAATCTATTGTTCGCAAAGTGACATATCCATAGAAACAATATATTTCAAACACGCGGTGGTTCCAAATCCGACCTCCTCGACTCCTCGAGTCCTCGACCTCCGACGATTGATTCATTCGTTAAGAGGCCAGCGAAGCGGTAATTTCCCATACAAAGATTTGCAGTTTGAGCATAATTAACTATTCTTGTAATGTCATTAGTATTAAGGCAGTATTTACCGAGGTTCCTATTCATTCATTTTTTTCAAACCTTTCACCAATTTAAAAATATATGCGATTGCATTTCGTACATTTTTAGGACGTTAACGACATATTAACGTTCAAATTTAAAATTAACTTCAAATCCAGAACCATAATTTCAGCAGACGGTTTTTTGATAACTCGTGTTTTCAGTGAATAGTGATTTTTAACTGATGGTGGCGCTAGTGTTTACCGAGGTATCATAACATTAAAATTTAACAAAAATAGACTAACGCAAAATTCTAAGTATTGGAAATTTCAACAAATAGTTAAAGTTCACTAATTAGGTGAGGTTAATGTAGTTGTCATGTATACAGCAATAACTCATATCCTTTTTCTCTTGTAAACAAAGTGGGCGTGTAATTTGTTTTTTTTCATAGCTATTGTTTTTCTATGATTGTTTTAGACTTTTGACGTCATAGGTTTTCTTATTCTCAGCCAATAGTTAAAATCAGTTAACACGCCACTTTTGTTGTCATGACGCATATTATTAAAAATTAGGCGTAAGAACTTTATACAGCTGTGGGGTAGCAAATTAAATCTAGCAATTATACAAAGACTACAAAACATGATCTTGCGCACCATAACAAATGCCCCGTGGTTTGCGATCAATTCTAAACAGAGAAGTGCATATAAACGTACTTAGCGTGCCTTCCGAAGCACATCATCTTTATTATCATACAATCAGATGATTCAAGCCTGCAATGTCCTAACCAAACTGGAATCGACTGAACAAAGTATGCTTCCCGTTCGAATCGTACCCATGACCCCTGTATCTACAGGCAAACGCCTTAACCACTGGACTACAGAAGCAGTTAAATATAATGCAAATACTAATAAAACCTAATTAATAAACAAGTGGCATGTTTGTCAACAAGGTAAGGAGGTCAGGGTCACAACTTGTATAACGCTATGGCATGCACCAAACGAACATACTTTAGATATTTCATTGAATTTATTATTCGTATCTATACGCCGCATTTTAGGTGTAAAACTGTCAGACAGAGTAAGAAACACCACACTGCGTTCTATTACTCAAATATCAGATGTACTCGTTGGGAAAAAAGTATCTAGGCTAAAGTGGAATTGGGCTGATCACATGTGCCGCATGCATCCGGAGAGATGGGCTAGATCACTAACAACCTGGGTCCCAGCGGATGGGTATAGAAAGAGAGGTAGGAAGGCCAAGAAAAAGATGGTCAGATGGCTTGAGGTTCTTCGAAAAGGATTGGAAAGAAGTGGCACAGGACAGGGACGCATGGAAGAAAAGAGGGGAGGCTTTTGTCCAGCAGTAGGACACAAACTGGTAGGAAAAAAAATTGGCTTGAATTATTAAGCTAAGGAGAAGAAATAGATAAACTACTATAGGTATTGTTGTCAACTTATGTTTATTTTGTCTGAAGGTAAAAACGCTGCCGCAACCGCCCCACCTGAAAATAAGAGTAAAATGTATTGGGTGCGTGAATTACTAGGATTATATATTAGATACTTAATATAATTGTGGCGTACTGGTTAACATGCCTACTCAGGAGGTCCCGGATTCAATCCCCAGTCAGGTCAAGTTGAAAAATGATCTTTATCTAATTGGCATGAGTCTGGAGGCTTAAACTTATTTATGTATTTGTTATAAAATATAGTATCGTTGAGTTAGCAACCCATAACGCAAGTTTCAAACTTACTTTAGAAATTACGTATCTCAATCTGTTTGATACGCCCCTATATATTTATTGATTTATAAGTACTTGTATGATAAAGCCTATTTACCTATTTATTTTATTTTAAACTTTATTGGACAAATACAATGTATAGCACAATAGGCGATATTTAAAAACATTAAATTTTAATTATTAACGACAAAAATATTAAATTTGATTCTATATTTGTTAGACCTCGAGTTGCCTCAGGTTCTATTCGGTTTATGGAAAATGAGAACAGCCAAAATCGAATAATCTTTTCGTAGATTTTATTTTACTAAGACCGACTTATTTATTACTAGCTAATTTTTGTTTATATTTAGCTCATTGACGTACAAAACATAATATTGACGTGCAGATAAATTTGCATGAAGATGCTTAACCTTTTAAAAAACCAGACAAAATACAGCGTATTTTTTATATTAACCTTGTTTAGATATTGTTTTCGGCCGCACATAAAGTCACGTGAGATGGGGCCAAATATAGGTATGAATTAATGTAGAATTAAATTATATAACGCCAACCCCGTCTATTAAATCGCCTCGTCTTTATATAAAGCGATAACCTTATGTATATCTATTACAATCTATGAGCCTTCTTTCTTTCAAATTTATGCAGCCTTGATTCTGTAAGCTTTCATTTTAAACTTCGAATCTGAATCCGCTGTGAGTTTCTTGATTGGCATTCTAAATATTCTGTAAATAATTCCAATTAATCTATACTAGCGCTATCCTTGCGAGCGTGTCAGCGAGACGAACTAGATTGGACGTGAGATTTTGTATGAGATGAAGTAAGATATGGTATTCTGAAAGATAATTTCCCCGTCACCTCGAAGCTCACTTGTAATTTTGAACCTTATGCGAAGTGATAGCGAGGTGAGAAGCGATTTGTTGTTTGAAATTTATAGAATTGACAGGCAGAAAACAAATATTATTTGAGACAATCCACCAACGCCCTTGATGATAATGGTATCCCGGAGTACTTACTGATGACAAGTCCTGCAGCCCCGTACATGGTGGCTGGACAGTGATTTGTCATGGATCTGCTGACGACGTTGGTGCCAGAGAAAGCGCTGAGACGACCCACCATCAGCCCTAAACAGGCCACCATCCCTCTGTGGAAATTAAACAAGTTGAAATTAAATATCTCTACTTCCCTAATGCCACCCAATCTTAACTTATAATAAACTAGCTGTTCCCCGCGGTTATATCGCGCCCAAAAGTAGCCTATGTTTGATCTCAGGTCGTTAACTACATCCCTACCAAATTTCATCACAATCGGTTCAGCAGTTTAGCCGTGAAGAGGTGACAGACAGACAGACAGACTTTCGTATTTATAATATTAGCATGGAAGTATGGATATGGATAGTATGGATGTGAAAGTGTATTTGTATATATTGTTTGTTACCTCTTCACGCTTGAGTGGTTAATGGCCTGCAGACCCGGGGGTCATGGATTCGATTACACGGGAAGGATACATTGTTTAGTTGTTACCAGTTTGGTTAGGACATTGCAAGCGTGAATCACCTGATAATGATTTTGTGCTTCAAAGAAACCACGTCAAAGGCCGAGAGGCGTTTCCGGATAACCCTGACACCAGGGTGTACATTGTCGATTGACCGTCTCACCTACACGAAATGATAATAATAATGACCCTTTTCACCCATTATTTACAAAACCATTCTTGAAATTTTTTATACACAAGTTAGGCGTGCTGAAAATAACATAGATTAACTTTTATCCAGAATAAAGTAATGCTCCCATGAGATTCAAGTGTAAAAACTAGTTTTACTTAAATGTAAAATTATCCTTGTTTCTTATTTGGAGCTCTCAAAACTTGGAGGTCAAAATCTACTTAAAGTTGATATTCCCCAGCGCTGTAATATATAATGTCTGTCTACAGCCCCTCATTACCTCTGAACGCTACTGATTTAGATCATAAAACACTTACGAATCACCTAGACAAAAGAATTAAAACATGTTTTTTTTCTGCCTACTTGAAATAGACATAACAAGAAGTTTGACGTCAGTTTTAACATGTGTTAAAGGCAGAAAATCTACTAAATTTTTAACATCGTCGGATGTTAAAAATTTAGTAGATTTTCTGCCTTTGTGGTACGATATTTTCTATGATAGGTCCTTTAATACTGCAAAATATAAGCAGGGAAAATATAAGCATTTCGACGTTTAGTACCACATAAAAATGACACCATTTTTGGTGTTTCGCGTTAGTAAAAATAATAATACTGATATTACCTAATATGGTGTTAACCATAAACTCAAAATACTTTAAATTTGCGTATGAAGATACGGATCCAGGAGGAGAGGAAGACCAAAAAAGAGAAGGATGGACTGTGTGATATGACCAGGAGAAGAAAGAAGAAATGGTTGGAAATAGATCTAAATGTAAGGATCTTACAGAATGTACAGTAGGATAAGGTAAAGAAAAAAAGAAAAAGAATGATATTTAAATGACGAAAAAGAACGTTACCTATACGACGTCGGGAATAAGTCGACGAAGTATGAAGACACCACTCCAAAAACCATGGCCGTGGTTAAGTACACGTAGAACAGGACCAGGCCAGCGATGGGTTGGTGGATGTGGTTGACAGCGATGGCGGCAACCGCTGCTATCACCAGGATGGCTATAGTCAGCGTCTATACAGGGTGGCAGGGTTAACACCGTTATCATTCAAATGGTGGATATATAATTACATAATAAAAATATCTGATCATATAAAAAAATAAAAATCTATTTAGTTTAATAATATAACATACATAAATACATACAAAATGAAGATGTTTTATTCCCAGAAAAATCGTTAAAATATATGCGGCATGATCTATGTACCTATGCGTATCGTAACTGTTGATGATTTGATGATTTCAAAAAAGCATGACATAGGCGATACGGCTAGCAACCCATCACTATTGATTTCCCTGTTTTAATTATCATATGAACGTGGTCTAAGGTCTTGACCCTAGGCTCTATTAACCCCGTATGGTTTAACTATTTTCTTTGTTTATTTAACTTCGCCATAAATTTAAATGACGAAGAAGAAATCTTGATATTTGATGATAACCTTCCGTTTGGTGGCGCACTGTGAGATGACAGCGTTGAGGAAGAAAAAGGAGAGTCCGTGCACGCACCCAGCCAGAATGGTGAAGTCGTTAATTGTATTCTTGCACACTGGTGCATCCTGAAACAGAAACGTAATTAATATTAATACGTCATCATCATCATCATTTCAGTCGCAGGCTGTCTACTGCTGGACATAGGCCAAGGATTTCCAAAATGGCCGGTTGCTGCGGCCTGCATTCAGCGTCTATATTCTTCAGGTCATACGACCATCTGGTCGGTGTGTGTCCGATGCTGCGCTTGCGTGGTCGCCATTCGAGAACCTTTCTGCCTCATGGGCCATCGGTTTCTTCTATTATCTATTACTAGCGACCCGCCCAAGCTTCACATTGGCATAAAAACCTTTCTCATGAATCACTCTATCTATTAAAAACCGCATTAAAATCCGTTGCGTAGTTTAAAATATTTAAGAATTCATACATACATAGGGACATAGGGACAGAGAAAGCGACTTTGTTTTATACTATGTAGTGATGTGTCTATTAACTAATATATAAAGCAAATGTTTGTTTGGATACTTCAAAACAACGCTGGTCCAATTCCAAAAATTCTTTCTGCAGATAACCCATAAATTTATAACGAAGTTAAGTAAATAAGGAAAATATTTGAATTTTTGGCTTTTACCATCACATTTGAATACGTCGTCGCTATCGACTGGGTTGGAATTTTGAAAGAAAATTCTTATCGTATCTTACTAATGTTTGCAAAAACTGATGGTAAAATTATAATTAGAATACCTGAGTAATTTCATCAGAAGAAGTAGTGTTAGCCATGGCAAAGAGATCACAGAAACCAGCGTCACTGGCGCTGGTGGCATATGACGTGAAGAACACGTTGAAGATGGTGGGCAGAATTATAGCAAAGCTGTTGTTTCTGAAATTAGGAATGAATGAAATCATGATTGAATGAAAGTAGGCTTAATCAACTATAGTTATCCATACAGATTCTAATTGTTGCCATGGTATTTGATTACTCATAAAAATTTGGTTCACGTCAAAGATTTTTTTTGTAACAATCTAAGATGGCGGATTGATCCAAAGTGAGTCTTCGAATCTATGGTCATGGAATAATAAATTGGCAAGAAGTAGCACAAGACAGATTGAAGTGAAGGTCCTTCCTATCGGAGGATATAAAATTTGTTTCAACAAATATAAAATGGTTTATAATTCCTAGGATTCCAGACTAGGCGTATTTTGCATCCGCGCCGTCTCGTTTAGGCAGTTGAACCATTTCGTAAGTAATTTAAAAAAGTAAAATAAATGACTTGTTCTTGTCACAATTGCAAAATTAGTCAGACCCAAAGCCTCGTCTAAAATTTTTTTCAAGATTCATCAAGGATACAATATGAGACCAAGTATTCTACAACTAGGATACTATCACAGCCACAAATGTAATCAGATATGATGATGAAATAAATGATCAGAATATCTTACTTTTCTCTGCATCATTCATTTGTTTGGCTGTTAAATAAAGCCTCAGGCTTTGAGTCCGCCGTTTACAATTGTGTAATAAAGTTAAATAAATAAATGTCTCGTCTTTTTCGTAACTCTAGATATCTCAGATATTTTTATTTAAAGACCTCTATTTCAGGCCAACTACTTTTGTCAATTTTTATAGGCATTTTAATATTATCGACTATCAGTCATAATCACAAAGCAAATACTGTCTATTTGCTTTGTGGTCACAAATTATTATTATATGAATAGACTTACGCGATGTAAACGACGAAAGTTAAGTAGTACAATATGAAGGTTTTTCCCAGAAGTGGAGGCTTGAACAGCGGCGCAATTTGTATGTACAGGGAATACAGAGAAAACGTGCCTACTTCTTCCTTCGTGTCGTCTTCAAGAAACAACTCTTTCACCTGAAAAGTATTACAAATTGAGGGTCTACTATCATCATCATCATTGGTATTATCAATTCGATATCCTAAGTATTTTGCCTCCCATTGACTATATTGTCACATGACCTGAAGAAGGTCGTAAGGTTTCATGTTTGATTTCTTCCAACCGGTCGTTTTGGAAATCCTTCGGGGAGGCCTATGGTCATGGTCATTAGTTTACAGCCTAAAATTATGATGATCAATGATCACAAGCCTTTCGGAACTCTATGTCCGCTCAAACAGAATGCATTACATTTTCTTCTGCTACTAGTACTTAGGAACTACTTTGATCAAAAACAAATTTAAGACTAGCTATTTCCAGTGGCTTTATACATATAACTCATAACTTTCTCTAAGAATCAGGCTCTCAGAAAAAGAAATATTTTTTGTAATCGTCTTAGTAGATCAAAAAAAAAAACAAACTTACAAACACTTCTTCATAAGAAGATTATAAATAAATATATATAATATTAGAACAGATACACAAATCGTTAGTAAAAACTCCAGTACTCACAGGAAATTCACCTTCACCACCATTCTTAGCATAAATCTTCCCCAAAACTTCGACAGCTTTCTCATTTTTCCCCACGTTCGCCAAGAACTTGGGGCTCTCCCTGAAGAAGTACAGCATGACAGCGCCAAACCCCAGAGGTAAAGCCATCACCATGGTCAGGAGACGCCAGGGCCGATAGTCAACGAATAAGAAGGGCACGGAGAAATCGAGCTTCATGATTAGGTAGGCCCAAACTAAAAAATATATACAGAAAATTTAAAGGGTCACAAATTACAGAATGGCAAAAAAAAACAGGGTAATTAGAAAAAAAAGCTGGATGGATGACATCAAAAAGAATTGGAGAAGTGGCTTGGACAAAAAAACCTTAAATTAGAGGCGAATAGAAACAGTTGGAAGAGGCCTACGTGTATAAATATATTTGTATTCAAAAATGTAGAGTTGACTGGGAGAGTCGGTCAGGGTCGCCCTCAAAAAACATACTATGACCAAATAGCAGACCTTTAAAAAAAAGGGGGAGATTAGGAGTACCCGAAAGCGAGCGTGTATACGAGAGTGTAAAGGAAGCAAGAGAGATATGTAAGGATCGTAGTCAGTGGTAACCAGGTGATTTAAGCCTGGGATGTCTGAACCAAAATGGAAACAATAAAACAAAGTAAGTCTTCAAAGAAACCACAGAAGAAGGTAATAATAATACAAAGTAACATCAATAACATCAACATATCTAAAGGGCCTCTACGCGTTGAATCAATATCCCCACGCAAGCCTCTCAAAATCCGGGATGAACAGATCCGAGATCCCCAAACGAGATACAAAGTAATAGATAGAAAACATACTATAGTAGAGAGTAGGTGTGATCATAAGAGCGCTGGTGACCAACAACATGTAGCGCGCGCGCACACCAGCCACGCAGCATTCTCCTAATAAGGCGTATGTCGCTGATTCTGCTACACTGCTCCTGGAATCAAAGTTTATGTTACTAGTTTTACTATTCCAGCGTTTTTCAAGTCACGTACATACGTTCGCTAATACATAAGCTTTCTTTTAAGGTAACTCATACATCTGATATGCCCCAATTGCCCGTCTCCTGTACGACTAAGGATCAGACATTAAGGATTTGGGGAAGGCAAACGGCAGGGCGGTGGACGTGGCTATGTACTGGTCGAAACATATTTAAAATATATATTTATATATAGCACAGTCATTTCGACTCGAAAAGAAAGAAAGGTAACTTATGGCGTCTTAAACTGAGTCATTTTTGAAATCTAAAAATTTGTCTATTACGTGGGGCAGTTTATTGTACATCTTGTCATTGCCAATATTTTCAGTGTATTTTTTGTGCAATATTATTTTAAAGAGAATAAAATGGTTTAAGGCGTTTTTAAATGGATTAAATGATTTTTAATAAATAAAAAATAAAACTCAAGATTCATACAAACATTTCTGGTTTTATTTGTCAATCTCTTAATATTCCCATGAATGTAGCAAACTTACATAGCGGAACTGACGAATCTCAAGGCAGCCAACGTCTGCCAGTTAGGAGCCAGACTACTCAACAGGGCAGCCACGAAACTGCCCCCCATCCCCCACATCAGCGCCAGTTTACGACCCTTGGTGTCTGACAGATAGCCCCAGGGGTAAGACATAACTATAATCCCTGAAAAAGAAATTTTCTTTTATAGACATTGTACAAATTTACACTTTTATGAAAGAGTAAAATAAACGTATTTATTGTTATTAATTTTTTATGTTTAACCGGTTTAATCAGTGCTGGCCTTGGGGTAGAGCGAAAAGAGCAATATCTTTAGGCGCCAGAATTTTCAGTTCTAAATTATATTTTGATAGCGCCTTTTGGAAAGGCATACTTTTTTGAATCTGGCTAGTATATTGCAGGCTGAAGCCTGAATCCCCCGATTATCCATACTAATATAATAAATGCGAAAGTCTGTCTGTCTGTCTGTCTGTCTGTCACTCTTCACGGCTAAACTGCTGGACCGATTGTGATGAAATTTGGTAGGGATGTAGTTTACGACCTGAGATCAAACATAGGCTACTTTTGGGCGCGATATAACCGAGTCCCACGCGGGGCGAAGCCGCGGGGAACAGCTAGTCTGACAATAAAGATGATTCTGTGCTTCGGATAGCAAGCTGGTGGTCCCGGTTGCACTTTGGCTGTTGTTATAGAAGCGTAAGCTGAAAGACGCTTCTGTATGCAATCTATTTGTTTTGTACTATCTATGTTCACGAAAAAATAAATTTGAATTTGACGGTTTGGGAAAATTCTGAAACCAGGTTGTGAAAAGTCTTCTTTGTAATAAGTACAACATAAAGGAAGACCTAAATTGCTGGCGGATGTAATAATGGTTTAAAACAAAGTAACTAAGGTAGAGCATACTTAAAAATAAACCTTGAGCTCTATCTTAGACCACACCTGCACAATATGGGATGGGATCATGATCATTTAGAAACTAGGTACATAAAAAAATCGGCCAAGTGCGAGTCGGACTCGCGCTCTGAGGGGTATGTACCACTACACAATACTTCTGTTTTAGATTTAGGAAGCTTTTTTAAAGATTTTTAATTTCGTTTAATTTTTTTGTTTAAAAAAACTTTGCATTTTGGTTATGTTCACGTGTTTATTTGAATACCTACGTTGCGGTAGTGTACTACAATAAAAAGTGATTTTATTAATAATGTGTGTGGTGTGTGAAGTTTAATTTAAACTGGGTAGGAAAAGACAATTCAAAGTGTTTTGTGCGGCAAGTGATATGGTGGCTACGATGTTCCTTTTCGGAGTCACATAAACTCCTTTCCGTTCGCCGCCAAAGATACCGCCGCCACGCGCGCCGCCATTGTGTTTTTCGCTCCCTGATACCAGGCGTGCATGAACAGGCAGAGCTAACAATATCTCCACATTACGTAAGTAGGTTTGATTAGTAGAGTTCATGACCCCACTAGTGATGGGACACGATTGTTTTGATTATGACGTCACAAAAAAATATAATTTAATTAAATTTTATTTTTTTAATAAAATAGCTTATTGTGTCTTATGACATTGCACACAAGATCTACATCGATTACACTTATACCTCCTTTAATATGACTACACTTACATGTTACACCCTGTATACAAACAATTTTTTTTTTAATTTAACAAAATTTTTCATTTTTCGCATTTTTTCTAATATAAGTGCTGCATAAATATTACTTCTTACCAAATTTCATGATTCTAGTTCAACGGGAAATACCCCATAGGTTTCGATTCCCATCTGAAATTGCACAATTTACGAAATTTGGCAAATTTAGCGGTCATACCTTATAAACGAGTTGACGCGAGGCCCGAGCATATGTTTTGAATTCCAACTTGAAACGTTCGTGCGTTCCTCAGAAAAAAAAGTTTGGCAGACAGACGGACAATAAAGTGATCATATATGGGAAGCCTAAAAATCTTAAGTGTTGCTAAAAATTTTCAATACCAGCAAAAGGCATAGACGACAACACCCCGATCTCCTGCAAACTCATGCGCAGGTCGCAAGTAGCAGCTGTGACGATGATGCCCACACCGTAGATGTCGATGCCCATGGCCGTGATGAGGATGAAGCAGGCTATCAGCAAACCCACGTTGTATTTGCCATGGCCTGAAACAAGGTATAAAGAAGTTGCTACTGTACTAGAGGTATATTTTCAACCATCATTCAGTACTTAAAATATAAAAAAAAATAATCAGCCGAATTAAGAACCTCCTCCTTTTTTTGGAAATCGGTTAAAAAATATTATACATAGCGCTTGTTTAGTTAAGACATTGCAGGTGTAAATTAGCTGATATACTAGTACTCTATTATATATATTTATTAATTTATTTAACTTCATTACATACATTAAATGGCGGACTTAAAGCCATAGGCTTTTTGTACTAGTCATTTCAGTTTGATATATATTGTAATAAAACTATTTTTTTAAATCTTCACAGTTGATGAAACATAGCTACAATATATATCATCATCATCAGCTGTCTACAATTCACTGCTGAACATAAGCCTCCCTCTGTCTACGCCATCGTTCTGAGCCACCGCAATCCAGTTGTTGCCAGCAAATTCACTATTATCATCGATCCATCTAGCCGCTGGATGTCCGCAGTACCCCTAGTATGAGATTTCGTAAACGCAGACGCTATCGACTGCGTTAGGATTTTGTATGGAATTTCTGAGTTGACTTACTATCCACCAGGAGCGCTATACATATTTATCATACAAAATCGCTAACGCAGTCGCTAGCGTCTGTATTTTTTAAATTCTCATACTAGAGGTAAAGTTCCGTTCCGTATCTAGGGTACCACTTCGTTACAACCTTACTCCATTTACCATCGTTCCTTCTAGCCATATGTGTTGTCCTCTAGATAATCTTTTTTCGATTTTAAAATTTGTTTACAAACGGATTTAAAGCCTTTTCCATAAGCCAACTATATAAGCATTCTCTACCAAAAATTAAGATCCTTGTTCAAAAGATTTATGTAAGTACGTCATTCAAAATAACAAAAACGTATGCAAAATTTGTATTGTTTGACAGTTAATTAACCAAGAAGGCTAACACACACATCAGGCTAGAATGTAAACTTATACAAATACCTACTCTATCCTAGTTATTAACCTTATAAACCTATTTGTTCAAAATCAAAACAAAAATTCTACAAATCATTAAAATACCATTACCAATACTAGCAAGTAATGTCTATATTTTTGATCAGGAACTGGCTTTATCTTTAAAGCCTTCATGTTTTTGCTCACGACGTAATAGCTGTTAATACCTACCGTCTAGAATGACAAAAACGTTTTGAATTCTTGTCAAAAAATAAAACAAATACTACACAACATTAATTTTTAAGATTTCTAGAATACTACTTACTTATTGTTTTCCGTTACGCGTCTTTGGTACAAATCGGTTCTATTGTGGTATTATGTGCATGTTCTATGCCAAAGTCTATCTCTATCTCTATACCAACAAGAAAGAGAAGTGCATCTTCAGGAAGCTGTTGGTGGGAAGGTAAAGGTAGAGTTTCCTTTTAGAATTAAATCCAGAAATTTTATCAGTATATATATGGCTTAACTTAAGGTGATACCTCAGTGAACACTAGCGCCACCGTCATTTTAAAATCATTACTCACTGAAAACACAAGTTATCAAAAATCCCTCTGCTGTAATTAAGGTTCTGGATCTGAAGTTAATTTTAAACATATTAAATTGTTATATTATAGTTCCATATAGTTACAAATTGCAAAACTGCTAAAAGTGGCCGTTTTTAGCAATAATGCAATTTGTAACTATAGGGAATTATAATTTAATAATTTAATATGTTTAAAATTAACTTCAGATCCAGAACCTTAATTACAGCAGAGGGATTTTTGATAACTTGTGTTTTCAGTGAGTAATGATTTTTAAATGACGGTGGCGCTAGTGTTCACCGAGGTATCACCTTAAGGAACAATAATAAATAGGAATAAATCGTGCTCCGGAAGGCACGTTAAGCCGTTGATGCTTTGATATATGATGATGCCTATAGAAATCCTAAAAATCTGATAGTGTTGGCTACTAACGCGGGTGTGTTGTGCCAACAATAGACAACCAACATTCCAATTGGTCTGGTTTCCCTGTAAAAAGGACTGTAAGGAGGTCAAACGGCAGATTATAACCAAGTACCTCTAAATCAGGGCTAAAATTAAAAAGAGTAGCCTGGCTTCTGTACCGCAACTAGGAAACACGTTCGGATAAAGAGAAATAAGGAAAGAACAATAATAAATCTAGATCAATAAAATTCTCTGAGGTATATCTAATCTGGTCAAGAGTGATTGGATTATCACAGATTTAAGATTAAATTGATGTAGGGTCATGACAGATAAAACATATGTACTTTATGCTAAGTGATTCAATATTGTTTTGATATTTAAACATAAAAAACCGGCCGCCAAATGAGTGTCGGGCCACGCGCAAGTAGGGTTCCGTAGTGGCCCAGCACGGCGGAAGGCTCGTAACGTCTAAATACGGGCCTACATGGGACGATGGTAACTGGAAAAAGAGTTATAAAACCCAACTTCAGATGAAAAACAGCTTAAACCTTCATCAAAATATCGACATCCATGCATGTAAAAATTGTTACTGGTCATATAAAATTTTTAACTGGTCGTACAAATACTTATATACTACAAAGGTACATAATACTGGGTTTTTTATCAGCATTTCTTTTTGCAATGTAATCGCACAATATGTACGAGTACTTTATAAGTTTATCAACTATAACTCGTTAACTTGTGTTGCCTACTTGACTGTGATAGTTTTTCTTTTAAATTCATTATATTTCCTATTAACATGATTTTTTTCAGGTCTCCCAAGTGCCTCCGTTTACCCGGGAGAGGGGGGAGGGACACTTGCCCCTAACAAAATTTTACATTTTAGAGCTAAATATATCGTAAACGTAGGTATTCGTGAATCCAAAAATGTCCACTCATAATATTTTTTAAGGTTTATTAAAAGATACACTTTAAGATAGATGAGAAAAAAAATATCACCTTTGCATTTAGGGGAGGTACCATAAAAACATTTCGAAATTTTATTCAACTGTTTTGTAACTTCCTAAGTCGAGTTAGAATCGTGCCAGTAACACCTACAAAGTATGACGAGCTCAATAGAGGTCTCTTTATTTATTTATTTATTTCTCGCTTACATGTACATAATATGAAGAAGGTGGAATTACATAATTTGGTAAGAATGTACATAAACCCAGGCTGGGTGTTGCGAAGTCTTTGAAGTGGTACCAAAATCTATACATTACAATTTAATTAATTCTTCGCAATTCGATTATGACCGCGTGCACATCTATTGAGGGTTTTAATACCAAAATAGTTGACAAAATACACAAAAACCCACTAATGGGATACGGGTAAGAAGTATTTTTTTTATGGTAAAAAAGTTGCACTAATTCTAACTCACAATAAAATAATATTGTTTCTTTTGGTATAATAAATATTTGTAAACTAGTTATATTCGGTTGTGTTCGGTTATATAACGCCAAAAAGTAGCATATGTTTGTTTGGCGATTCCGTAGAGTACTGACACCAGGGTGTGCATGGTCGATCGACCGTGCCGCCTAGATGTTTAAAAAGTACCTATGAATTATTTCGAACCTGACCCAAAATCGTAACCCAGTCGCGGGTGTGATTAGGAATTTTAATAAAAATAGGTATAATAGTCTTCGGTCCTAAATCAACTTTTTGCTATTTAACTCTAAACAAGTTAGCTACTTAAATATCATTTTTTGATTACTTCCTTCTTAAATTGTGTGTACCTAATTCTACATAATTAAGTAAATTATCATATTAGTTAATAGTTTTTGTTAATCCGTGATATTTAAAATTATGAAAATAAGCAATTTTTCAAACCACGTTTTAGCAAAGTTACACTCCTTTGAATAAATTAATGGTTTTGAATAATGACAATACTACTTAGCCATGCGATGTTTTGACGATATTTTTGGAAACAACACAAACAAACCTGTGAGATCTAAAGCCTCTTCGTAGCTATATACAGTCTTCTTTATCTTCGTCTTAAAATCCAAATTACTCATTTCTAAATCTTCAGTCTTAACATAACTTTCGTTTACAGCAGCCATTTTACTAACTTGATCACTTTATAACACCTTTATCAGCCTAAAAATACTTCAATTAACTTTAAATAAGCCACAAATATAGCAAAAATTTATTTTTACAATCCCATTTTTTATTTATACGTAATATTTAGCGGCGAAAACCGGTCTGGTCGAACTCGAAGTCGCCAAAACACTGACCATACTTTTTGCTGCAAGTCAGAAGGTCATCTAATCATGTTATCTGTCCGCTGCTCATCTTCTGGTAGCAATGGCCTCGATTCTCCGATTGTTAAGTCATTATCGTTATCCATTGACAGCTTAACGAACCTTTTGTTATTTGTTTATAGTTTTAAAACAGCAATGGAAGTTTGTCGATGATTGTTTACAGTTTGTTTTTCTTGTATAAATTGTGTCAGAACCGATAAAGTGCTGAGCGTCTGCTGTTATTGTTTTATATCCTTAAGACAAATATTTTGTATGCAGTAGTATTTATGATTGATTTTAACTAAATAGGTTCTACCTATTAGCTTTTGACTATATTTTAATTAAGTGTATATACTAGCTGTTACCCGATGCTCCGTTTGCAAGGCTCCTCTTTGAAGGATTTTTATTTTTTAGGATATCACCCCTAACAATCACATTTTTTTTTGGTACAGTTTTTGTAGTCGCGGTTGAAATTGTTTAAAGCCCAACTTTTATATCAACAGCTCCTGTCAGAAATGAAATGGCCAACACGTAATCCGAAATTATTTGGATATAACTAGCAGTACATAAACATTAATATTATTGTCATTCTGTTATTTGGTCAAGATGAAAAATGATCTTTTTCTGATTGGTCTGGGTTTTGAATGATTATCTATATATAAATTTGTTATAAAATATATTATCGTTGAATTAAAAGTATCCCATATCATAAATCTCGAACTTACTTTGGGGCTAACTCAATCTGTGTGGTTTGTCCCTGCATATTTATTTATTTTTATTACTACACACTAAAGCTAGTGATACAAGTGACTTCGCAGAGACATTTAAGAAGAACTATAAAAGGTTATCTTATTAATTAATTATTTTTCGTATAAATGTAAATTAAATCACTGAGATAACCAGCGATCTCGACAAAATTATGAACAACGTCCAGCAAGTAATACGGACATAATACACACATACATTGTGACCATTAGTGGAAATGTTTGTGTGGACTATTGTAGAAGATGAATAAAATCTTCCAGCGTCACCAGGAGTTTTTTATCTCCGAACTGCGAAACCCCAGCTCGCAACGACTGGTATATTCATGTCATCCATATAAACACAATAAGCAGGAAATGGTAAGATGATTTTACGCAGTGTGGTGCTGCTGCCACCACCGGCCCCTGAAGCCGGACCACCTCCCCTCACCGCGGCGTCCCCGAGTGCTCTATTAATGGCTCGACTGGTAGTTGTTGGCCCTCTTTCATTTGACATCTGCCAGTTAAGTACATTACTGATTTTCTTACTTCAGTCGCCAACTTTGTGCTTCTACTATCCACGACCGTAACTTTCATTGTATAACTCGAAATAAATAGTAGAGTATATTTATAATATCATCTTTTATTTATCTCGTTCAACTGTATAACAATAACGTTATAGGAGGAATGAAATAAAACCCGATACTTAATATTATTTACTTAATTATATTAACAGATTTAATACTTATGGATATAACAATAATTATTTCCTTCAATGTTGAACCTTTCCTGGTTTATCTGGCGGGAGAAATAGTGACACCAGCAGACCACCTGGAATTAATTAAATATTTACTTGAATCCGTAGTAAAGAAAGATACACTTATCAAATCTCTAACATGTCATAAGCCCAGTGACGTTTGCGTCAGGGGTTGAACATTTGTCGTGAAAATAATCAAATACTGTTTTTGATTTCTCCCTCTATTAATGGAGAACAATCAGTGTATGACTAGTATAAAAATAATGACTTTAATGATGTATTTCGTCATTTTGATAGACTTCTTACATAGATACTTGATACAATCATAAGCGTTGATAACACTAAAATATTGCAAAAAATAATAATAATCTGTTCACATTTAAACCGATCAGTCTGGCATTAATCATTTAATAAAACTAGACATACATCCGTGCCTAAGATAATGCTTATAGAAAATGTTGATAACTAAGTAGAAGGTACACTTACTGAAAAGATACGCAGTGCAAGCGTAAATGGTGATACTGCAGTGTTGCAAAAAAAGGACACCAATGACATTTATACCGACAAGACTGCTACTGCGTGCTACAATCGTGCCTAAACACGCCACCATGCCTCTGGAATAGACCATATACCTTCATTAGAATCTTGTGTGTAATATATACCTCTACAATTCTACATCATAGAAATAAATTACAAATAGCATTTAATATAGATGTTTCTTTTAGCGCTTCTGTAGATTTAGATACTCGTAAAACGTGTACATAAAAATACTCAATATTTTGGATCCAAGAAAATGTATTATTTTAAGAGATGCATACAACTTTGAGAGAATAAAAATTACTATTGGTGACTCTAATTATTTTGAGAAATGCAAAAGGTTTTATGTTTAATAAAAATAAAAGAAAAGCTATTTGTCAAAATTACCACAAGAAAATTAGACATTTATATAAGTTTACTAAAAAGTGAAAAATGTCTCACAGACTGTTAAAGATCATTAAAGTTACTAAGTTAAGTTACAACTATCTCTCGTTACTCTAAATCCTACCCGAAACAGCGTTGAGAAGTTTTATTTCAAAAGAATGTGTTAAACAGTATGTGACTAAGGTTATTGATAGTATCAATAGATCACTTACCTATAAGACGTAGGATACAGATCAACGAAGTATGAGAACACAATGCCCATACAGAGATTGTTGAGAAGTAGCCCGAAGAACATTATGAAGTCGACCAAGTTGTTAGGGATCAGTACTGAGGCGATGCCGCATAGACAGGAAATTACGAGCAACGCTAACATTAGCATTTTCTTCCTGAAAATTACATAAAATGAAATTTGGTATTAGTTCCTGCTGTTTTACATTTGTGAAAAGTACAATAAAATTTAATGTAACTTAATAAGATTATGAAATCATAGAACTTACTTTGTGGAATGGAGGAATCACAACATAGGCGATGCGGCTAGCAACCCATCACTATTGATTTCCTGTTTCAACTACCATCATGCTAAACGTGACCTAAGGTATTATGACCCTAGGCTCTGTCTACCCAGTATGGGGTAAAGACGTTATTATTATGCTATGTTAGAACTTACAGTAGGTGAATATTGCTACATTATATGATACAAAATCTGCCAAAAAATGCCATATAGACTACAGAATGTAGCTAACGATGTGGTAGGTAAAAACCATCAAAGAAAGATTTAGCAAGATAGTTTAGTAATCAGTATACAAGATATAACACACCTTGCTGCTAAAGTAGAAATGATGAGCATAATGACGAAATAGCTCAACCCCTGGCCAAGCCCACCGTAGACTGTGTTCGCTTCTATTTTTGTAGAGCAGGTGACCTTAAAAAACAAGACAACGTTAAATTTTGATCTATCTTACGACAGCGTTTTACCAGTTGTAGTTAAATCATGTCAGGGGCTGGGAGAACCAAGTCAGAGGCCGAGAGGCGGTTCCGAAGAACCCTGATATCCGTATGTATGGTCGATTGACAGTGACACTGACACGAAATGATGACTAGTTATATCCAGCAAAGTAGCTTAAGTTGCTCCTTGAGCTTAAAACGTCATATATGAAAGAGGGTATAGCAATGGGTTTAGAGGTCCCAGGTGTTATCCTTGTTAGGTACTATATTTATTCATCATCATCATAAAAGTCCCATTTCTGCCCACAGCTGTGCATTGGGCTTCTCTTCATGCTAATGCTAATGGTAGAGCTTCGTTTATTATCACTTTTGCACATAATGACGGCATGAGATATTTTTCGGCTTGTTGTAGACTCGTGATCAATTTTTTTTTTATTAACATACACATGGCATATTTTACAAGTTTAAGAAACAATAGAAAAAACATCATAAAAAAACTAAAATTCTAGAACTTCATGCTCTTGCTCGTGAAGCAAGATAGTAAGAACATTGGTCAGAGTCCTCCCTGGTTAGCTAATATAGCTATGCTGATCCTTTGGGCGAAAAAACAGCCAACTTTTTTTATCTAGTACAAACCTCAGCAGTTGTATTGACGTTGTTTGCCTGGTCTATCATCAAACACAGACCCTGGTCTGCATCTTCAGAACTGGAGTGCAAGCCGTTGAAGAAAGACTCCGCTATGAACGGAAACCAGACCGTTAAACTGTTGCTTCTGTAAGAACGTAGATTAGAAATTCTAGATTAAGACCAATGTACACAACACTCAGACACGAAAACATACAAATGTTAATAATTACTACACCAAATTAGTGTCCCAGAGTGTATGCTCAATTATTTGAGCTAAGACAGTGCAGCTACTATAAGTATATTTATAATCTGTAATGGTACCTTCATTTATAAATAACAAGCACCATCATTCACATGATTACCACAGACCAAGGAATTTTCATATCCCTTGGCGAATTTTTCCATACTATGTGATGGATGATTAAATACCAAATATCAACCATTCGCGAAACTATGTATTGAATTTAGTTTTATTTTACAATTGGTACTGATGACATGATGAATACAAACCGGAAAGCCATCAAAGTAGATTATCTCAATGCAATTTTAAATTTCATTCATTGACACGAAATGAAGGAAAATAATTTATATAACGTGGAATACTTACATGCTGTAAAATATATTTGTCAAGTAGAACAGCTGCAGTGTCTTCAGAAGAAGCGGTGGTTTGAAGAGCGGCACAGTTTGGTGCTTGAGAGATGCGAAGAAAGGCTGGCTTCGACGCTGACTGATATTGACATCTTCAGTGAAATCTAGCTTGATGACCTGTAATTTTACTGGTATGCAGTGAATATTCTAGAAATGTGATCAGATAAAGATAGCGACTCTACTTATACGACTTTTATTTCCTCTCCTCTTTTTATGGTTTAATAACTTTTCAGCATCCTTGATTGTGTTACCATTTGCTTTAATTTTTAACACTTTTTCGGTTTGCCATTTCTGTTTTACTGTCGGTATAGCCTGTTCCTTTTCCGATTTTGCTTACTTTATTCTTTATTTATGAAAGCTTATTTCTTCACTACGGTCGCTTTTTCTGTCTCTATTACCCTATGTATGATTAAATGATGATGCTGTTTTTTTAAATAGATAGAGTGATTCAAGAGGAAGGTTTTTATGCCCATTTGATGCCGGGGCGGGTCGCTAGTTAGTTATAAAGTAAATATTTTATAACACATCTATAAGCAGCATCGATAACCCACCGATCGGATGACCTGAAGAAAGTAGCAGGCAAACGCTTGATGCAGGCCGCTTCCAACCGGTCATTCTGGATATCCTCGGGGGCCTATGTCCAGCAGTGGACAACGACAGCCTGCGGCTAAAGTGATGATGATAAAATATTTCGCAGGTTTTATCTTACAAACTAAAACTTACGGGATATGGTCCCTTTTTCCCATTCCTCCTCCATATATTGGCTAGTACATCTACAGCCTCGTTCTTCCTCCCAGCATTTGCAAGGAACTTGGGACTCTCGTATACAAATTGCAGCATCATCCCACTGATGCCCATTGGTAAGGCCAGCACCAAAGCCAAGACTCTCCAAGGAAGAACAGTGTAGCCAAAAATGGGGAAAGTGAACTCAGCATTGAGGATGAAATATGCTGGGACTGGAAAAGATAGAACATTATTTTAAACACAAATACAAAGAGTTAAAAAACAGTAGTAGTAATTTAATAAAATTGAATTAAAAATGAGTTACTCATGTCACCATCTGTACCATCGGCAATAAGTATGACATCCGGCGTTGCTTGCTTGTACCATTGGGCAGTATTACCATTGATAATGGCTAGTCAGTATGTATATTTAGATACGCGAGAATATTTCGCCCCTTTCTCAATGTTGACATTAAATTACCCCGTCGTACCGAATGCACCATTGATCCGCACAATCAATGGTGCAGATGAGACTATACAAAAATATAATTATGCTACCAAGTGGTGAAAATGCTTACCTATATAAGTTGAGAAGCACATGTTAAGGAAGCCAGTGACCATAAGCATGAAGTAGCCTCGAGCTCGTTGTGAAGTCGATTCACCAAGTAAGGCATATGTGGTAGACTGAGCGCAGCTGGAACTAAAAGCCAATTAATTTAAATTTTTAACCTATTCACTTACATCACGCCTCCCTAAGTTTTTTGAACACTATTCCATGTTTTGTCGATCAAAAAAATGCCTTCTGACTAAATCTTCTTGTAATTTTTTACTGATCTACGAGTAAATTTGTATCAAAGCACCTATTTAAAATATTAACATTCATTCACAGTCTCAGGTAGTTAGGGACTAGAATACACTTATCACTGCCGTATGGAGTATAGTTTTACACCGAACATTGTACTTTGATCAGCCTTTTATGGGCTTAATTTGAAATAAATAAGCGAAGGTTAAAATAGCAGCATGCATTGAGTATTTTTTTATTAATGATGATAATATAAATTTAATTCATCAAAGTGACATACAAGCTGCTACTGATGAACTTCAAGACTTTGGAATTCAAAAGCGACCTGTTGTTATCCTGTCATTAAAAATGATATATGCTCAACAAAATGAATAAATAAACATAAAGGGACAAATCACACAGATGGAATAAACCCCAAAGTAAGTTCGAGACTTGTGTTATGAGATACAATATTTCATAACAAATACATACATAGATAGAAACACCTAAGACCCAGGCCAATCAGAAAAATATCATTTTTCATCTTGACCCAACCGGGGATCGAGCCCGAGGTATCTTGAATTGGGCAGGCATGTTAACCATTACGTCACGAAGGTCGTCAAATGAGACAAAATGAGGCTCTGCTTACCCCGTAAAAGATAAAGACGTGTGAATATGTGTATTTAAAAAGTTACCTGCCATATCAATAGCTTCATCGTAAGTATAGGACTTTACATGAGATTTATTGACTGTCCACACCCGATCCTTGGAGTTTCTGTCGGCCAAGTCGAATTCCACCTCAGTCTTGTAATATCCACGATTTGAACTCATTTCTCTATGTTCTTTCTGATATCTTCTTTATCCCAAGGTCCCTGATCTCCTATTTTTTGCACTCGTTCCTAATTTTTACCATATCTGTCAGGCAATACTATAAAATTACATGATTTGGAACTAATAATTTGTCATAATAAGACATGTTAACATATTCAGCCACAAATAACGCGCACATATGTTTTAGTCACACCTAAAGCAACAAAGTAAACTAAATAATGAGACTAAATAACAAAAGCAGCTGGAGGCTAAGAACTCAGCAAATAAAATAAATAGTTTTTCATTTATTTAGTTTGCTTGCTGGCGGGCTGCAAACGAATCTCTTAAACTATATTACTTACTAAGGCTTTAAATCCGCCGTTTACTTGTAATAAGTTAAATAAATAATAGACTTGAAATTTTCACAGATTATGTACCTATTTTTTTTATCGTTATGATAATAAATATCTATGAATTTTAAAATGCAGGAAGATTCTTGTTGCATGAATAAGACCAGCGCTAGCCAACATGTTTTTCACAACAACAAAAAAACGGTTATTATTCCAGAAGCGGATACGCCTTTTACTAATAATTTTCCATCCACCCTAAGGTTGACTGGAAGAGATTGATTTAAATATGTGTATACGACTGTCTCGCCTGTGCACGTCTCATTTAACGGTTTTATTCCACGGACTTTTTCTTGCAGTTTTACTATCACATTTTTTTCAGTTCGGTCGCGCAGCAAATCCCTATCTCCTCCAAGCCTGCCGTAAGGAACTTCGTTCCAAAAATTATTCTATAGGTTGACGAAAGTTTGGTTGTGTATAAGTAAGTATATTTTTCAGTGTGCGTTTTTAGCATCAGTATCTCAGCCTAAAGTATTAATGTGGTGGTTTTACCTCAGTATTTTGTTTATAATTACTCTACTTGTTTGGTAGTACCTACTTGCACGATTGCAATAAATATTATACGTTAAAACTTTTATGGACGCATACTTTGTTTATGAGCATTAAATATTAGTACTGCCACGGTAGATTATTCTTTCATATTCAAATTCGAATTGTTTATTTTCAATATTGAATATTTTTATCATTTATTGACGTCAATTGTTACTTATTTTCAGTTTACCATCACTTCCAAAGCGTAAGTGGAGAAGAAGCGGCGCCACAAACTCCACTGCAGCATTTTCTTCAAAGACGTCAATTCACAAAATTTTAGTCAAAACAGACGAATTTACATTTGCGTGAATATTTTTATAATAACAACAAAATTTTATAATGTTATTTTTGAACAGAAAGATATTTCAAGTTCGTTTAAAGAACGAAGCAGTTAAATTCCCGGGCATAGGTAGATTGTATTTTGTAGTTTATAATCCATACTTCCATACTTCCATACTATCCATACTAATATTATAAATGCGAAAGTCTGTCTGTCTGTCTGTCTGTCACTCTTCACGGCTAAACTGCTGGACCGATTGTGATGAAATTTGGTAGGGATGTAGTTGACGACCTGAGGTCAAACATAGGCTACTTTTGGGCGCAATATAACCGAGTACCACGCGGGGCGAAGCCGCGGGGAACAGCTAGTACCTACTTAAATATATGCTGGAAATAGATAAAATGTTGATAGACTGCAGTTATGATGACCGCGTACATTTTACGCAGGTTGTATGCTTGGTTCAGGCTTGATTCACCTGATTGTCTGATAATAAAGATGATTCCGTGCTTCGGAAGGCACGTTCAGCCGTTCAGTGCCCGTAGTATGAGTTTTTCTTAAGGCGCTGTATCCCCAACCCTTAGGTATTTAAGAGGAGTGAAGTGCGATTATAGTACGTACTCGTAATGAAATAAGGTTGAAAGTGGCGATACTGGGTTGGCCTGTCACTAGTCTCCGTTCAATGCCATTTCGGGTGAAATTTTTCAGTTTTAATTTAATATTTCAATAATTATGACTAAATATTGTAATTTTTTTAGGTATCCCTCTGGGTCATTATGTTATTCTTTTTATAGACGTAAAAAAATTGGTAGTTGTCGCTGAAGATATCAAGTAATTCGCGATGAAACCTTTTCTGGATATAGCTTTTTTGCTATTTTATTTAGCTAGGTTTTAATTTAATTTTTTATTAATATTTTGATGTAATCATTTATTTTGATCCTTGAACTATACTTCATATTTTTTTCATGCTTGTATTCCATGAAGAATAAAGCTAACTGCGCGACGAAAAAATAGACGTTTTACGGTATTCCCCTGATGCACAGCGCCTTAACGCAGACGCTAGCGACTGCGTTAGCGATTTAGTATAGCAAACCTGTACAGCGCCTCTGGCGGATAGTAAGGCAACTAAGAAATTCCATACAAAATCCTAACGTAGTCGCTAGCGTCTGCGTTAAGAAAAACTCATACTAGGGGCACAGGTCACGGCTGCCATCTGGTAGTCGTAAAAAGAACTCTGTCACCAGGTGTGCATGGTCGATTGACCGTGCCATCTGCACCAAATTATGATAAACAAGTGTAAAAACACTTACCTGTATTGTTTAATTACATAAACAGCATTTCAATTCTGTATGTCTGCAGCTTATGAATTCCTAAACACGTTTGTACTTAATGGAGTTAATAAATGATTTTTATACCAAACTAGTTTATGCACCGATAATTAATTCTAAAACCTGTCACTGCTCATAAAAAAAAAACTATCAAAAAAGTAAGTGATAAGGTGAACGTCATACGACTCCTATTAATTGGACACCAGCGCGAGTCTGTTGTCGTCCCCATCAGATCACTTTTATTTACTACACGTAGAAGACCATAAGGTACTTGTTATAAGTATCCTTCAGACTGGGTTCATCAGTCAGAGTATCTTAGATACTTACTAAAAACTCCAAGCTCGTAAAATAACCATCGTATTTTACGAGCTCGAATACTATCGGTACGAGCAGCGTATCCTTCTCTTTAGTAGATTTACTCAGATTGTGTGGACTGCAAGGTCAATCGACCTACCTACCCTGATGATTTGATTATTCGGTCCATCAGACGGCAACCGGGACCAGGAAGCATGGAACTAACACACAATCAGGTAATAAAGCGTGCAATGTCTGAAAGAAGACCTAAAACAACCTTTTCAAAGTATACTTTTCGTGGGATTCAAATTTACGACCAGCTACAATCGGCTGCAGAGAAATCTGACCCCCATGCCACAAGTACCGCTATTGAAAGGGGGTCATATTTCTCTGCAGCCGACTGTACTCCTACTCGTATATATCGTTGATAACAAGATCTTGTTTAGATAGAGTTTGCCAAGGCCTTGTAAACTCGCTACCGAATTGATTTGTTTTGCTTCAATCATTGTAGCTCACTTAATACACCTAATGACTGTAACAGTACGAAAAACACTACTTTTGTGCGGATAAATGTACTGTACGGTAAGTATTATTAATATACTGGACCACAGAGCGAGTTGTTCTTATCGTATCTTATAATAGTGTAGCTACGAAATGTAGTTTAGACTGTTGCAAGTTGTATCTATAGAAAAATAGAAGAATATGAAAGAGAACACGCTAAAATGAGAGATAAAGGAAAGTCTACAGGTTAAGGAAGTTGAAATAAAAGCCAACATGTACGAATACTTAATGTAATTATCATATTTATATAAAAATAACACTAGCTGCGCCCGCGCCGCTCACTGCGGCCGCTCGGGCCTGGTGCTCTTTGGGAGTATTATACACAGAAGTCCGCTCGCTGTAACAAATGTTTAATGTATTAAGATCATCATCCGAGTGTGTTTTTGTGTTCAGTTGCACTGAGTGTTCCTTTTGATATGTTTATATTTCGTTTTTCCCGCCTTTGTAGCTTATTTAGTGTAAAAGAAATTATGTATACATTTGTTTTGTGCAATAAAGAGTTTCTATTCCATTCCATAATTATACTGTGTTTGAGAAACCCAGGGTTTGCGTTTAATCATAGTCCTAGATTTGACTGGTAATTACAATAGAATGACTGCTGTCTGATTTTCGTAACCATTTTTACAGGGAAACCAAACCAAGAGGATGTATATGTTACTGACCAATACCGTCAGGTTGCCTAAAGGTATCTGTTACAACCTAAATGACTGCCATTTAGCAAAAACAAACGGGACCAACGGCTTAGCGTGCCTTCCGAAGCATGGAAACTAATAAGTATTTCTTATAGGAGAATTAGGTAGTTCATGCATGCAATGTTATAAGATATAGTCTGCTATAAGTTCATACATATATTCATCACCCAGGTCTCCCGCTGGGATAGGCAGAGTTTTAAGATTTCCGTTTCCTACGATTCTTACTCTGTTGGCTGGAGTTGGAGAGGATCAGGCCAGGCAGTGAAAAGAGCGTTGGGAAGACCAACT
Organism: Apomyelois bistriatella; assembly: GCA_947044815.1. Lineage (NCBI taxonomy): Eukaryota > Metazoa > Arthropoda > Insecta > Lepidoptera > Pyralidae > Apomyelois > Apomyelois bistriatella. Next base: position 524,944 of record OX345696.1, read on the forward strand.
GAAAAACGTCCGAAGGTCGTTCCAGGTTTAGCTGGAGGAATAAAGTGTGCAGAGATCTGGGAGCCCTCCAAAGAGCCGACTGGAAAGAGGTGGGCAGAATAGGGAGAAATGGAGAACTCTTGTGTCGGAGGCCAGGATCCGCCTTGGGTCGTCGAGCCGTCGCAGTAATTTAGTAAGTAGCCGATCCTAACAGACTTCCCTCGCTTACTTCACTCCACAGTCCACACTCATCACTCTATTTGAATCAACTACCACTGGATCTTAACACTTTCGCTGGCCCCAAGACCACGAATGCAGTGAAATACTCACTTATAAGTAAAAAGCCGAACATATAGATAGGCACGACGCAGTACTGATCCACCAGGGCTCCGAAGACCACGTTCCCGACGATGGCGCCGATCCTGCCGCACATCACCGTCACTGCCATCGCAGTGGCACTGGAAACAAATGGTAATCAATCAATCACATAATTGTTGGGATAACTAAAGATACCACCTGCAGGTGTGTTGCGCCCTCCCCCCCCCACTGTTATGATGAAGAAGATGATGAAAGTCTGTTCCACCAGTATATATGATGTAACTAGCTTTTGTCTGTGATTCCGCCCGCGTGGTACTCGGTTATATTGCACAAAAAGTAGCCTGTAGCCTATGTTTGACTCCTGGTCTTTACCTATGTCCATATCAAATTTCATCAAAATTTGTCCAGCGCTTTAGCCGTGAAAGCGTACAGACAGACAGACTTTCTCATTTATAATATTAGTATGGAAGTATGGATTTGTGGTAATACTTACGCAACTTTGGTGGGGAATATCTCACAAATAACACAGAAGAGGACCGCCTCCGTGCAGCTGACGATGGCTTCGAAGACACACGACAGGATCAGGTTCTGGAGAGCTGACCGGACCAGGTTCAGACCTAGCGCGGCCAGGCCCGAGCTGATCAGCATCATAACTAGAAATATTATACCATCTCGTTAGAAAATATTTTTATATTGGAAAATGTTTTTCACGAGGTGGTGGTTGGTAAGAAAGGAAATCTGCCGACTTAAAATAAACTGTCCAAGTGCGAGTCGTACTTGCGCACGAAGAGTTCCCTCACATCTATACAAAACGGCAAAAAACACTTTTGTTGTTTGGGAGCCCAACTTAAATATTTGTTTTATTATGTTTTTAGTATTTGTTGTGATAGCGGCAACCGAAATACATCATCTATAAAAACTTCAATTGTCTAGCTATCACTGTTCACGAGATACAGCCTAGTGACACACGGACAGACAGCGGAGTCTTAATAATAGGATTTTGTTTTTACCCTTTGGGTACAGAACCCTAAAAAAAGTTCAAGAAAGAAACCATGCTTACCCAACATTAACTTCTTTCCTATCACGTTGATGGTAATCCCGACCCCGAGAGCGGTGGGCAAGCAGCTCAAAGCTACAATCAGTGTATGAATGTACACCTGGTCATCAATCGCCGGTGGTAATGACTGGAAAATAATAAGAATAAAAATGTATCATCATCATCATCATCATATTCATTTCAGCCGCAGGTCGTCCACTGCTGGACGTAGGCCCCAAGGATTTCCAGAACGACCGGCTGGAAGCGGCCTGCATCCAGCGTCTGCCTGCGACCTTGTTTAGGTCATCTGACCATCTGGTCGGTGGATGTCCGACGCTGCGCTTGCCGGTGCGTGGTCGCCATTCGAGAACCTTTCTGCCCCATCGGCCATCGGTTCATCGCGTTATGTGCCCTGCCCACTGCCACTTCAAAGAGCTGATCCGCTGGGCTATGTCGGCAACCTTTGTTCTCCTACGTTATAAAAATGTATGTATGTATGTAATCTTCAATGTACTAGGTACATGTGTGATGTGCAACGCATGACCGAGATCTCCCAATATCCATGCTGTATAAAAAAGTTTAGAGAAAAAAAAATACTAAAAATCTCAAGATAAATACGGAACACAACAAAAGTCTCAAAAGGGATCTCTTTCAGTGAAGCTTTTCACCAAAGAAAAAACACTCAAATTGTTCCCTGACCAGGGGTCTTATCAAAAGTCACAATCTCAAAACGTTAACGAAGTACGACAAGAACGTGACTTAGCGCGGGTTATGTTGACCACATGCATTTTATTCTTGTCGACATTCGTTAGCGTTTTGAAATTGTGACGTTGGCTAAAGCCCCAGAGGCTTGAAAAACGAAGAGCTCTGAAGCGTAACCTGCAGATGTAACCAGAAAACACGCTCGGACGAATAAGACGAAGAAGAAAAATACATGAGAAATAGTTACCGGCATTTCACTGGTAATGTTTTGTCCAATATTCTGGGCCACCTTGTAGGACACCTCACACACGCTGGCCGTCTCGTTCCCAGTTTTGATCGCGTTGAACTGGCTGTACCTCTCGAAGAGTTCCGGGAACCACATCATTAGTGTGTAGTAACTGAAATGTTTCATTTAAGTTGATAACAGATGGCGCTATACACGATTTTTGACTTTCGCAAAGTAATGCTATGTATCGATGAAAAGCTACATCGCGCTAGCAAAGTTTTTTGTTTACGACATGAAGGATTACGTAATTAATTTAAATGAGATCCGGGAGACACATCATTAGTGTAGTAACTGAAATGAAATATATACTAACTTAAATAAGTTAAATTGATAACTTTTTCCATGGTCCAGTGGCATTTACCTGTAGACTCGGGGGTCGTGGGTTCGATTCTCACGGCAAGCATACTTTGTTTAGTTATTTACAGTTTGGTTACAACTTTGCAAGCTTGAACCACCCGATTGTCTGATAATAAAGATCATTCCGTGCTTCGGAAGGCACGAGAGGCGGTTCTGAAGAACTGACACCTTCTGAAATGATGATTGATAACAGATGGCACTGTATGCGATTTTAGATTGTCTCGAAGTAATTAACGTTGTGTATGAAGAGCTGAATCGCGCTAGCAAAATTTTTACAGGTCGGAAATACATATTCAAGTTTCAACAACAACATTGCCAGAACCACAGTTCTACATGTACAGTTCTATTCCTCGACTCAAGCATATAATAATGCCAATTTGGTATTGCCCTATCTAACTTGGGTTTCCCAAGTCAGATCAGGGCATTTTTAAAGCTATTCTGCCTACGCATTGGAAGGTAACTATGCTAATCTATACTTCCATTCTATGTTAACATTATAAATAGGAAATTACCTGAACATGAGACCGAAATCCACGAAGCAGCACATCGCCAAGTATCCAATAAAAGGTGGGTTTACTAGCATCTTCTTTCTGACCCAGAACGCCTCCCATCGCTGTTTCCAGGTGAGCGGTGACTTGGTCTCGTTGCCGTTGTTGTCTGCTGACACGACTTCCTCTTCTTCCCCCTCACCGGTACTGATCATGGACTCCACCTAAATACCAAGTGAGTTTATCTCGTAAACCTTTTACAAAAACGTTTTACGAAAGTCTTTAAAATTTTGCGCCCGTAGCCAAGTAACAATTTCAAAACGCTAACGAATGTCGACAAGAACAAAATGTACGGGATTGACATAAGCTGCGGTAAATCACGTGGTCAATCTTATGTCAATCCCATACATTTTATTCTTGTCGTACGGCGTTAACGTTTTGCGATTGTGACTTTGGCTGAACCCCCTGAAGAGCCCATAGTTTATTCTAAATTAAAATTCAAGTTTGAATTTAGAATTTTTTTTGATTAAGCTTCAGCTACGTAGCGAGCAATAGCTAGTCATCAATAATATTAATGCGTAAAAAAACTCAAATTGTCATGATTAAATTACCGAATCAATTTTAATGAAATTTAGTGAAGAATGAAATCCAATCAATTAACTCTTTTTGAGGCTGCAATATCGCGCAAGTTCATAACTTTTTGACGATACTTTTATAAAGTAAAGCTCGAAGTTGGAGAATCTTAAGTTGATTAAATCGCAATGAATCTATTAAGAAAAGGAGGTAGATAGCATGTTTTGAGAGATGCCTATACCAATAGAATGAAAAAGGCACCTGAACTTGAACACTGCGAATAATAATCTACCAATATTATGCACAAATACTCGTAAAACCTAAGTTTTGGAAATTAAATACAGCGCGGTCATAGTTTACCATATATCCTATATTAAAAATAAACAATTTGAATTCAATGATTACGATAAAAACTTACTGGAAAATCTTTCTCGCTCAGCCTGGTGTTGACCACAAATATTTTCTGCAGCGCCGCCAACGCCCCCTCCGGTTTATTAGCGTACAGAAGATACCGAGGACTCTCTGGGAACGGGAACAGCAGAATCACCACGAGCAGGCTAGGGATCCCGCAGGCGGCCACGAAGACCCTCCAGGATGTGTACTGGAAGTCTGCGCCTTCAGCCGTGAAGTTGAAGAGATCACTGGGGATGATGCCGTATGCTATGCCTGAGAGGTAGAAATAGCATTTATCAGACATTGTAAGTGAGGTATTGAGCAAGTCAATTGTATCGTAGAGGTAGACGTATTTATTTACGTATTTATACAAAAACAGATTATATTGCGGTCAATATCAAAATTAAGCAAAATAATGATCTAAATTATAATACAGAGGATTTGTCCCTTATTACCACTTTGTAGCTAGATTTCGTAACTGGCTTCGATGCCAAACATACACTAGAGAGTATAATATAACTATAAATTTGCGCCGCACTATATTTTTCTGTTTTTCTAATGGTTGACTGGAAGAGAATGCTTTTAGCATTAAGTCCGCCAATGTAGAAATATTTTTACTTGTGGTGCAATAAAGATTCATAAATAAATAACATCTTAATCAAAGTGAATTCTAGTTTTCACGAATTAAATAAAACTAAAAAATTACAATTACAACATAAAAAGTCAGGTTATTTTGCTGTTCTGTTGGAAATTATGTTAGTCCCTCTCCACTTTGTATATTGATTATAATTATTTAATTATATCGATTTCTAGCATCTCATTCTGTTTCTGATAAGGAACTTACCAGGCAAAAATATGGTCCCAATAGTCCAAAACACTTCAAGCCTGCACAGCATCTTGTCACGATGCCGCAGCGAGAGGAAGTCTCCGAAGTAGGGGAAGATGAGCCCCGTGGCTCCGATGATGCCGAACCCGGAGAAAAACCTGAAAAAATTACAAGTCTACAACGAATAGTTACGTCAGGAAAGGAATAAACGTGGCGCGATCGTATCTTGAAATTTTGTAAGGTTAAGAAACGTCGACCTAACCTTTTTAGAGGTTTTCACGTATATATACGTTGACCAAAGACCCATACTCATATTATAAATGTGAGTCTTTCTGTCTATCTGTCTGTTACTAACGTAACTGTTGTCGGTTTAAAGGCTAAACCGATTTTGATGAAATTTGGTATGGAAATAGTTAAGGACCAGAGGTTAAAAAAGCAAAATATAATCGAGTCCCACGCGGGCGGAGCCGCGGACAACAGCTAGTCTACTGTATAAGTATTTAACCCTACAAATCATTGCTTTGCACTTTGCATAAGCAATAAATGCATTGAGCTTCTGTTTATTTGTGTCACACAATCACAGTACAAATTTCACCTTTACTAACATTATGTTTGATGTTGTCCGTTTTTGAATGGATTTTGTATTGATTATGAATTGTGCAAATTAACATGTTATCTATCATCAGAAGGCTCAGCCAAGTTTCAAACGCTCAAAAGGGATTCTCATTTACTCTTCGTTAATAAAGCTTCCGTCACACATAGCACATACTCGCTGTTAATACCTTCTTATCGCGAGTAATGCCATTTCAAGTACGTAGAGACAAAACAATAGAACGCTTTTAAGTGGACCTGGGTTTCCGAAGCTATACGCTTTGGTGACACAACCGCTAGGAGGATAAAATATGAGTAAATATTTATAACAAACCAATCAACTTAAGAAAGATAAAAGTCCCCCAAAGACCATGTATTATTTCCATCTATAGTTCAAGAATCATCTGGAAATAGCTTCACGGACAAGAGCACAGTTCTTAAATAGCGGTTATGCCAAGATAATTTTTCAAAGATCTAGATACCTGAAAGCCAGGAAGGCGGGGAATGACTGCATGACGCTGGACAAGAAGGCAGCTAGTGCATCCAGCAACAGAGCTCCGATGATGGCCTTTTTGCGGCCTCGAGCGTCCGCCAGGTTGCCCCAGAAGTAGGAGCCCACGCACATCCCTGAAAATCATCATTTAAATCTGTTACTAAAACTGGTTATCAGAGGTAGACTGTGGCATATAGATCCTCTACATGGGTAACTCACTGTTACCTTTTCCTTAAGCAATGCGTTAACGACCTCTATGGCCTAGTAGTCATCAGGGCATCTTGTCATACCGGAGGTCCCTTGTTCGATCCTCGGCCTGGTCAGGTTGAAAAATTACCATTTTCGTATTGATCTGTCTTGAGTGTCCTCAAGGATTGTAAGCGTGAAATAACACGTTCTATTCTTACTTTCTCCGCGCCATTTATTACCAGTCGCTGATCTGTCGCTGAACCACTGTAGTAAGTAATTAGGGTAATGAATGAATGAATAAACACTTTATTGCACCAATTATATAAATATATAATTGGATTGTACAGATATCATTACCAATATGGCTGTGGCTGTGACACAGTGAAAACGATGGATCATCTGCTTTCGTGCTTCAGCTCCTCTTTCATCATATATATACAAAGGCTGATTTGGCCGTGGTTGACGCATCCGGATGGTGGATCTCACTGGACCCAATTCATAAAGTTTTTAGTCATTCTCCTGCTTCTTAGCGAGTCGGCTATATATATTTGTGTGGACCAGAATTCCGCTTCGTATAGGTCCCCGAGCGTACAGGTGGCTGGGCACGCAGGGCAAGACAGAAGATGTGCCATAGTCTGGGGAGAGATGCCACACCTGCAGGTATACTCTGAGCTGTACCCCCATCATATTGCATAGATAGGCGACTATAGAGAACTTGTAAGGAGATCAAGCAGGTGCGACTGGAAAGAGATGCGAAATGCTAGTACAGCGCACTCTCCCGAGATTCGGCTCGTATAACCGAGAGGTTGGTAGAGCCATGGGAGGTGGAGGGAAGTGTGTACCCCCCTGTACATGTTGTCCCTGCTTAAGCCGACCTCGGTCTGAAGTCTAATTAAATACTTCTATGTTGTCCATAGCAGATCATGTCCAGGTCGAAGGATCTCAGACAGTGGTTAAGTCATTGATACGAAAGAACTAGACTTACCAATAAGTGGTGTGGCAGTAAGCCTGCCTTTGTCACTGGATGTAAGATTGAAGTCTTTGGTAGCAGCAGGCAGCACGAAGCTGAGGGTCGTGGTGCTGAGAGCGCAGACTGCGTAGACTGCACCACAGGCCATCAGGAGTAGCCATTGGAAGAGGCCGTACCCTGAAAAAAGAGATTTCGAAATTTGGTACCAGTAGATTAAATCACCAGATTATCTAATAATCAATATGCTTCCATGCTTGGGAAGGCATGTTAAGCCGTTGGTCCCTACCATCAGTTAGTAGTCGTCAAAGACTAGCGGCGACCAATCCAGGTCACGGCCACGATCTGAGTTACCTAACGTTCATTGGTCTATTCTGAAGCCGGAAACAATAAAACAATGTGATATAAAAAGAACTGTTTGACGCTATCAATAAAGTCCAGTTGAATCTCGTTCAGTAATCGATCTGATTGACTTGTGGTGTACCTATATTTGATCGCTATATCAACACCACCAAAGAGTTCCGCTAACTCTTATAAAACTTGAGCCATACATGTAGCCATAGAGCGATCCGAGACGTTTGACGGCTGACAGAAAATAACAAGATCTTCAACAACTCGCGACTATCGGTTTACTACGCAGCTTGGAAAACTAATATTCATATTTTCGTGTTGTGATATATCTATTCTGTAACTAAATATCTCCTTAATATACTACTATTCTTCTTGATTATCTTTCGCTAAATTATTTCCTAACAAATAGTATCTTTCGCTACATAGTTTATGTGGAGTAGTCACGGCTGATAAGGCCGTATCAAGATTACGCCCACATCTGGTGACCACCGACGAAGCCAAGGATATGAACATTGCAACAAAAATTTTCTGTTAATTTCAAACTATATGATTTTGGGTGGTGGTCCAAGTTACAAACGGTGAGCAATTTTATTTCTCGTATACTTTCAAGATGAGTCAAGCCCAAGAGCAAGAAGACTTTAGAGATGCTAATCTTGGTGTTGAAGTCCTTAGAGTAGGCGTTAAGGTTCCACCATTTTGGCCTGAAGAGCCCGCCTTATGGTTTGCCCAAGTAGAAAGTCAATTTGTTTTGTCGAGAATAACAACTGATGAGACTAAGTTTTGTTACCTTGTGGCACAATTAGACCATCAATATGCAGCCGAAGTGAAGGATGTTATCACCAATCCTCCCGATAAGGACAAATATGCCAAACTTAAGAGTGAGCTAATTAAACGGTTATCTGCTTCGAAAGAAAAGCGTGTCAAGCAACTTTTAATGCACGAGGAGTTAGGCGACCGGAAGCCATCTCAATTCTTGCGCCACCTCGAAAGTCTGGCAGGTCCATCAGTGCCTAAAGATTTTTTGGCTACTCTATGGTCTAGCAGATTGCCGCAATCCATTCAAACTGTTATAGCTTCTCAATATGACCTCACTTTGGATAAATTAGCTGAATTAGCCGACAAAGTCCATGAAATCGCACCATCTACACCTCAAGTGGCAAGTACATCTCATGCAGTACCATCACCATTGTACGAGGATTTAGTAAAACAAGTGAGTGACCTGACAAAGCAAATAGCTCAACTTACCGCACGTGTAAAGGATAATGCTCGCTCACGATCGAATACTCGAAGATACAACCGCTCACGCAGTCGCTCACGTCCGAAACAACCACCCCCAAACCACCCACATTGCTTTTATCATTTCACCTATGGAGCTGATGCGAAGAAGTGTAGAGAACCATGCAGTTATGTGTCGGAAAACTCACAAGGCAGTCGGAAGTAGCGGCCTATGACTGCCCATCAACTACAGGCCGTCTTTTCATCACTGACCGTGTTACTAAAATGCAGTTTCTTGTAGACACTGGTTCAGACCTGTGTGTTTATCCACTGTCAGCTTTGAAGACGCCTCGCAAGAAAACCACTTTTGAATTAGTAGCTGCGAACAACACTGTCATTAATACTTTCGGACCGATAAAGCTACATCTAGATTTAGGACTAAGGCGCGATTTCGTATGGAACTTCACTGTGGCTGATGTAAATCGACCAATTATTGGAGTTGATTTCCTAAAATACTACGGCTTACTAGTAGATTGCAAACACCAGCGCTTAATCGACGGTATCACTTCTCTCTCAGTACACGCTATACAATTAGTATCATCTGACGACATCGCATCAGTTAAGGCTGTCTCAGGCGAAACCGAATTCCATGAGATCCTGCGTGAATATCCTGAAATTACAAAACCTGCTGGTATTCATTCTTCAAAAAAGCACTCCACCCTTCATTACATCAGAACTACGCCTGGTCCACCCGTCTCTTGCAAGCCACGACGCCTCGATCCCATACGCACTCAAGCTGCTAAAAAAGAATTTGAAGACATGTTAGCATGCGGTACAGCCAGACGCTCAGAAAGCCCATGGTCTTCTGCTCTTCACTTAGTAAGAAAAAAAGACGACGATTGGAGACCTTGTGGAGATTACAGAGCACTAAACGCTAGAACAATACCTGATCGTTACCCGATTCGTCATATACATGATTTTTCTTATCAGCTTTCAGGATGTACCATTTTTTCTACAATTGATCTCGTGAAAGCCTACAACCAAATTGCTGTAAATCCACAGGATATACCAAAAACTGCCATTACTGCACCATTCGGATTGTTTGAGTTCCCATATATGACATTTGGTCTCAGGAATGCGGCTCAAACTTTCCAAAGATTCATTGACGAAGTTCTATCTGGCTTAGATTTTTGCTATGGATACATAGATGACATCATCGTATTTTCACCATCTAAAGAAATTCATAAAAGTCACCTGAGACAACTTTTTGAACGTCTGAAGCAATACGGTCTATTAATTAATACTTCAAAATGCACATTTGGTCAAGAAACAGTTAATTTCTTAGGATACAAAGTATCTGCTGCTGGATCTGAACCGCTTGATTCGAAAGTACAAGCTATCAAAGAATTTCCGGTACCCAAGACTGTCAAAGAACTCCGGCGTTTCTTGGGAATGTTGAATTTTTACCGCAGATTTATTCCCGATGCAGCTAAACTTCAAGCGCCGCTGAACTCAATCTTACAGGGACCAAAGATCAAAGGTTCCAATAGAGATGACTGCTGTATTAATGAAATCTTTTGATGACTATAAATCTTCACTATCTCAAGCCACACTTCTAGCTCATCCAGATTACTCAGCAGAACTTGCAATAGCCACAGACGCTTCTGACTCAGCAATTGGTGCTGTACTACAACAACGTAAAGATAACGATTGGCAACCTTTGGCATTTTACTCTCACAAATTAACTACAACACAAAAGAAGTATAGCCCCTATGACAGAGAACTTTTAGCGGTATACGAAGCTATTAAATACTTCAGACATATGGTGGAAACTTCAACATTCTCTGTATACACAGATCACAAACCCCTATCATTTGCCTTTTCCACAAGTAAACAAGCTTGTTCACCTAGACAATTCCGTTACCTTGATTACATATCACAGTTTACCACCGATATAAGATACTTACCTGGTAAAGAAAACGTTGTTGCTGATGCTCTTTCTCGTGTTGAAGAAATCACAACCATCGACTATAAGGCCCTTGCAAACTCTCAAAATACAGATACAGAATTACAAGATCTTATTCGCAATGGTTCTTCGCTTAAGTTAAAAATAATGCCAATACAGTCATCTGATATACCTATTTATTGTGACGTCTCTATGCAAATACCCAGACCATACATAACTCCAGAGTTTCGCAAGCAAATCTTTGATATGATTCACAATCTTCATCATCCCGGAACTTCAGCTACAGTGCGACTGGTCACTCAAAGATTTATTTGGCCAGGGATTCGAAAAAACTGTAGAGAGTGGGTTAGGCAATGCATAGAATGCCAAAAATGCAAAGTTTACCGTCATACTGTTACTCCCCTTTCCCCCTTTCTTACTCCTTCCTCGAGGTTTTCTCATATACACCTCGACATTGTAGGACCGTTACCCATTTCTTATGATTTCAGATACTGCCTCACAGTCATCGACAGGTTTACCCGGTGGCCTGAGGCATATCCACTCAAGGACATAACAGCCGAGTCCTGCGCTGCTGCCTTGGTGTCTGGTTGTATAGCACGATTCGGATGTCCAGCCCGAGTTACTACAGATCGTGGTCGACAGTTCGAGAGCCATCTCTTCAAGTCTCTAACTACTTTGATTGGAGCACGTCATATCCGAACTACCGCCTATCACCCAGCAGCAAATGGAATCGTTGAACGCATGCATCGCCAACTAAAAGCTGCGATAATGTGTAATTCCTCTTCGCAATGGTACGAAGCTCTTCCTCTGGTTCTTCTTGGCATGCGCAGCTCCTGGAAAGATGATCTGAAAGCGTCACCTGCAGAATTGGTTTATGGTGAACCTCTGAATTTACCTGGCCAGTTCCTGTCACCGAAAGACAGCTACACTACTGAAGATGTCACCTTATATGCTACGCGACTCAAGTCTCATATGGCCAAACTTACACCAAGACCTACTTCTTGGCACACTTCATCTTCATCACCCTTCTACATTCCAAGCGAGCTGTCCTGTTCATCCCATGTATTTTTACGCCAAGATCGAGTACGAGGCTCATTGGAACCACCATACGCTGGACCCTTCAAAGTTATCGAAAGGAAGCCTAAATTCTTCACAATTGACGTTAAGAATAAAAATGTAACCGTCTCTGTCGACAGGCTTAAACCGGCATATATGGCGAAAGAAGCGACTGTAATTTCTCAAGATCCAGTCACAACTGCTACAGAAAAGCAAACAAGCAGCGGGCGTAGAGTGAGATTCCCTGATTATTATCGACCGTAGTTACGGTCTGGCCGGGGGGAATATGTGGTGTACCTATATTTGATCGCTATATCAACACCACCAAAGAGTTCCGCTTACTCTTATAAAACTTGAGCCATACATGTAGCCATAGAGCGATCCGAGACGTTTGACGGCTGACAGAAAATAACAAGATCTTCAACAACTCGCGACTATCGGTTTACTACGCAGCTTGGAAAACTAATATTCATATTTTCGTGTTGTCATATATCTATTCTGTAACTAAATATCTCCTTAATATACTACTATTCTTCTTGATTATCTTTCGCTAAATTATTTCCTAACAAATAGTATCTTTCGCTACATAGTTTATGTGGAGTAGTCACGGCTGATAAGGCCGTATCAAGATTACGCCCACAGACTCACTGTTTAGATTGATTGATTGGCGCGCATGTGCTGCGTTTGCGCATTATCGACAATGGTTACGTTATCTACCTTCACGATGTTTAGGTGTACTGCATCCACTTTATCAAAATGTAATTATATTTACATCCATTAAAACTTATAGAATTGGAGTCTTTAAATTGGTGAATGGAAATAGTGGTTGATCTAATACCTGGTAAGGACTGTTATTTTTGATTAAACAGCTTCTATGGGAGGTGTAAAGTTAAAGGCCACTGTAAAAGTGTAGGGGAAGAAAAACGAGCTAATTTCAAAGACAACAATATTAATCAAGTAATTAGAAAAAAATACAAAAAGACAAGAGGGAAAGCCTTTGCCCAGCAGTGGGACAATTAAGGCTATAAAAAAATATATAGTTTATTACCTAAGCGATTAAAAGAGTAGAAGAAAAGAGAAGCATTTTAAAAGGGATTCAGAACATGTTAGGACATTTAACAAGAGACCATGATTTTATGATTACCTATTGAACGAAAGTCAAAAGGGGAAAATGTGTCCAGGTAGACCTTCTTAAAACAATTAAATGAGAAAACAAACAGAAGCCAATGGGCCTTGCCGACCACTAAATCTCTTTTTTGAAAATCCCCAAAAAATTATGATGATTCATAGATCCGTCATTATATTATTTCCCAAACAATAGTCCCAGATAGCCGTCTCGTCAGTATTTGCGTACAATCTACTTGCGTCATTGTTTTATTTACGTAACAATAAAATACAAATTGTCATCTCAATGCCAAGTAATATAGAGAGCTGGGCCATTTCATGGGTATTTCGGGTTCCAGGTCACGCATGTTATCATTAAAAATCTGGTTTAAAACAGTTTTTTATTTTAAATTTTCAATTATTAAAAAAAAAAATTTTTTGTATATTTATTTGGGAGCCTTCCTAAGAGCGTTCAGCTATTCTTAGAAAAAAATATTTTTTAGGTATATTTAATTGGTGGCCTACCTAAGAGCCTGGCATGAGATGGCATGGGATAGGAAGGAGTGGAAGAAGTCTTGTGGATGCGGAGATCCACTTTGGGTCGTTGAGGTAAGGTATTTATTTATTGAAACGTTCTTACACCACTACAGTATAGGCCACAATTTCAATACCTACTAAGCTATAGAATACAAACATAACATTAAATTAAATATTAAAAGAAAACCCCGGTCCCAAATGAGTTTTTTCACAACTCATCCGATATTTATTAAACATAATATTTTGTAATGTGCGCGTGACGTGCTTTCATTTGAGACCCCACTCGAGTATATTTTGTAGACATTCGATTAATCTTCCCCACATTTACCCCCACAACTTCTAAACGGCTCAACCGATTTTCATCAAATATGTCTAATAACACTCGCCCATAGGTCACTATTAATACAAAAAAAAAACTAAATTGAAATCGCTCCATCCGGTCGGGAGCTATGATGACAGAGACAGACAGACACGTCAAACTTATAACACCCCTTTTTTGCATCGGGGGTTAAAAAGGCGACCTTTTGGCACAAGCTTCAAGAATTTTCAACAGACTTCTGAAAAAGAAGGAAGTTCTCAAATCAGCTGAATATGTTTTATATTTATATATATTTTATATGTATTTGTTTCAGTCATTTTCATATCGGACAATGCCACTTTTATCGCTTATTTATAGTCCGAAGTGTTAGAGTTGGTCCCAGTAAACAAATGGAATTCGGTTTTTGCTTTTTAAGGAAAAAAGATTATGCATACTATTATATCTTATAGTTTTATGTACTATATTTCCAGTAATAGTGTACAGAACCCTAAAAAAGTTATATCGTTTATTATGTGGTTGTAAGTATAGAATAGATTGAACACGGGGCGCCGTCGCCCGTCCCCTAGGCGCCTAACAATTAATTCTGTTGCTTTTTATCGTCCGCCATGTTGGTTTACAAACTAACATTGTACAGCGTTTACTGAACAGTTTAATAATCATCACTACATAGTATAAAATAAAGTCGCTTTCTCCGTCCCTATGTCCCTTTGTATGCTTATATCTTTAAAACTACGCAACGGATTTTGATGCGGTTTTTTTAATAGATATAATAGAAGTGGAATTTATGCCCATGCAAAGCCGGGGATGGTCACTAGTTGTTTATAAAAGGCTTTAATTTATATACATAATTTCCACTTTCATTATAAATTCAATTTTCAAAGATGACCAAAAATCAATCAGTGATGCTGGATCCTGTATCTTTTAGTCTTTTTTCCCTTCATCATTGCATATGACATTCGTCCTGTAAGGATCAGATGACTTTATTCAAATACCTCAGCCAGTTGACAGCGACAGTCGTAAGATCGTGAAGCTCCCTCATTCCACCTGGAAGACGGTTTGTTTTCCCTTTAAAAAGGGTTATGGAGGTCAGAACAGTCGTTCCATTGTAATAACCAGTGCTGCCAAATGTAGTACCATCATTTAATTTCTTGTGGCCTTTTTTTTTCTTTTTTTTTTTATAAAAAATATATATTTATTGATCAAGGTACAATACAGCAACGTCGTTAAATAACTAATGCACTTAGTAATACACTGTAAAATGTGCAATGACAAGTGAGAGAAGTAGAAAACGTACTCGACGGACTCACGAACACGGAATCCAAACTAGGGCTAGCCTGTATTTTGGCGGCTTCGCTCATCCGACAAGCCGTACCTCACTTAATTTTGACTGACATAAAGGTGTTTTGGATGGATATAATATGTATTATGTCTGTAAATGTGTATGTGTTTACATGAATTAATAAATGATCAAAAAGTAACTTTGGCTTTGCAGCGTAACATAAGAATGTTACAGTGAAACATGTATGAGAAGATTACAGGAATCATCCCTTATAAGACATTGCGTTAAAACGAACATCTTTAAAGCAATACACACAATATATGGGTTAAGTCCGCCATTCTATTTTCTTCCCTTTATGCAATTATATTTCTTTTTTGTACATCATCATTATCATCATCATTTCAACCGCAGGCTGTCCACTGCTGGACAAAGCCCTCCCCCAAGGATTTCCAAAATAACCGGTTGGAAGCGGCCTACATCCAGCGTCTGCCTGCGACCTTCTTTAGGTTATCTGACCATCGGTGGATGTCCGATGCTGCGCTTGCCGGTGCGTGGTCGCCATTCGAGAACCTTTCTGCCTCATCGGCCATCGGTTCGTCGCGCTATGTGCCCCGCCCACTGCCACTTCAAAGAGCTAATCCGCTGGGCTATGTCGACAACCTTTCTTCTCCTACGGATCTGCTCATTTCTGATTCTGTTTTTTTTTCTGAACTTTATCAGAAACACAATAAAAAAACCTATAAATATTGCATCTATTGATATCAATCTAAACATCATTGATCAATAAATAGTAATGAGAATCATCCCGCGCCGGTACGAAGTCTTCAATACTTCAATCAAAACATGAGCACGTGGCATGCCAGATATAGCCAGCAGCATTGTCACATGATCAGGTAAACGGAACAGAGATAAAGCTACATACAAATTACTTTGACATATTCATTAAACTATTTCAATAATCTACACTATTAAATGATAACATTATTGTAATTATTAAAATATTCACGCAAATATAAATTCGCCTTTTTGGACACAAATTTGTAAATTGTCGATTTTGGAGAAAATACTGCAGTGGTGTTCGTGGCGTCGCTTCTTCTCGGCATTGTGGTGGTAAACTTGATATATATAATTATTGACGTCAATAAGTGATAAGAATATCCTATATTGAGAATAAACAAATTGAACTTTCAGTTTGCTTAGGCGGCAGTGCTGCACCTTTCTCAAACCCTGGCGTATATACAAGAGCGGCTTACGGTACGAAACAAACACACGTACTCTAAAATTCGGTGGGGCGTTGTTTTATTTGCCCTTGTTTTTTACTTTTGATCTCTACGAGTATCTATTTCTGGTAGGAGTTGAGTGATGGTTCTTAACGTTAATACTCATTATGTCATTATTCTGTGCTTTTGTATCTGACGAAAACAAAATCTCATGTTGAGTGTGAAACCTAAATTTACTCGACTACGGCATAGCGAAAAGGCGTATGAGACATTCGCTCTGTTCCATTTATCTTCTCATGTGGTGTCGCAACTGCATTATATTGGCGGTGGCATTCTGTTTTTTGCTCTACATTCTGGGGCAACCGACTATCTTTACAGATTTCGCAACTGTCCAAAAAGGACGGGAGATGGGCACGGTCCCGACTATAAAGAACTTGTAGGGAGATCAAGCAGGTGCGACTGGAAAGAGATGCGAAATGCTAGTACAGCGCACTCTCCCGAGATTCGGCTCGTATAACCGAGAGGTTGGTAGAGCCATGGGAGGTGGAGGGAAGTGGTCCCGGCTGTTTTTGCTAGATGGCAGTCGACACAGCTTTTATACAGACTACCTTACAAAAGTTTGTCAGTTTTTGTCAGGCTGCCAGAATGTTGTGTTGATGTTGAACACTTACAAACCGGTGCATGGAGGCGTAGGCGTAAACTCGCTCTAATTTCAGTTACCTTCGCCGTTTAATCGGGCGAGTGGCCACCTAAGCCACCTTAAGAGGATCAGTCAGATGTCATTGTAATAGTCTCGCCATATCTAGGACCAAGATTCATTCATTTCATGTAGGTCAATCGACCATGCGCACTCTGGTGTCAGCGTTCTTCGGAACCGCCTCTCGGCTTCTGATGTGGTTCCTTTAACGACTATAAGATGGCAGCCGGGACCAACAGCTTAACCTTAGGACCATGATTTAGTAGCTCTAAAGCGTAAGTTGCAGATGTAAATACGAGTAGGAAACTCGCTCAAATGAAGAAATAGTATGTAATCACGATATAGGATGGAAATGCCCAGCTGACGGTCGTAAATATCTCATTAAATTAGTTTATGATTAACGTTAAGTGCGATAAAATTTGGTACTGTATCATCAGCCATAAAGTTGTTTATTAACTACGGGTTAGGTACTTATTAATTTGTGACGTCAAGGCACTTTAATTTGGCAAAGAAAAAATATATTATGCAGACAGGAGATAGTTCTCAGTGTCAAAAAAATACATAATTACCTACATAAATTATGTATATTTATCATCACACCTGATGTCACCTGGTGTCTCTATATTCCGTTAGCCTTTTCACCTTCTGATACGACACGACTTTATTTGGTCTACCAAGAAGGAGTTTTGTAGAACAACGTAACCTACCTCTCCCCGTTTTCCTATCTTGCCTTCCATAATGTTTTACATAAAGTCGTGTGGTATTAAACGTCCCCACAAACTGTTTGTACTTATGGAACAATAAAGTTTTAATAAATAAATAAATAAATAAAATATAGATTACGGAATTTTCCAGTGGCGGATCAAACTCACACTTGACAGTTTTTATTGCATGTCGACCTACTACCGTTGACAATTTCAAAGATAAATTTATTTTATTTTTCGTATTTTGAGCTATATATCTGTCTTACCCTGAGATTCTGATCTCAATCTCAATAATAACAGATCAATGAACTTACAGCCCACACTACTGCAACACTAGCTGTTGCTCGCGACTCCGCCTGTGTGTGACTGATATCCTTTTTTATACAACTAGCTTTTGCCCGCGGCTTCGCCCGCGTGAGTTTCCCACGGGAACAGGGCTTTCCTGGGATAAGAGGTACCATATGTCCTTGACAATACAGCTATGTGTACGCAACATTTCAGAGAGATTGGTCAAACTGTTCTTGAAAATAAGTTTTGTAACTAACACGACTTTCTTATATACATGTTCAATTATCTGCGCTGTAGACAAACCTCTGTGCTTTAAACAGTGTCTGTTATATTTAACTTTTTTTGTACTACTGTGTATGTATTGTGAAATAAATAAAATAAAAAAATTTTTTTCATCCTTAAATACTTAATAGTTATTTTCATCTAAATTATAGACCTAAGAAACTATGAGATTCTTCATCGAGTCGAAACTAGGTTTCACGAATCGTAGGCGGCCGAAGATTGCCCTCGTCGAAACCAAATAAAAAAATAGATTCCTTTTTTGAGGTACATAACCGTGTACTTACGAATTATCAACCGAGTTTTTAGAATGCCAATCAAGAAACTCACAGCGGATTCAGATTCAAAGTTTAAAATGAAAGCTTACAAAATCAAGGCTCAGTTTAAAAGGGGAAAAATTAAGGCCTGTCAGCTCTATCCTATCCATAGATATACCTATTTATTTTTTTACTATTATGCTATCCCAATCAATCATATCTACCTACTTATATCTTTATTAAATTGTTTCATTTATTTACTATCTTCAGAAGCAACAAGTGTACCATTGAACTGGTGTTTGTCAACAAGTTGGCCCAAATTTGGCAAACAGCCAAATATGTTTGTCACACGTAGTTGATACGAAAAATCTGGTGTACGTCTCGTGTGGCGATCTGAAAATGATGTTGATTACTGTGTAAATATCTGACAGTTATTTAATTTTTTTTATTTTACTAATACTGACTATGCATTTGGTCCGAAATAAAGATAATTTAATTTAGTTATTCATTACTACCAAAATATTAAAACCGATCGTCTGTTCTGTGCTATTTCAGAGCAATACTGAATTTGGCGATATTTCTTTTCACCAAATTAAGTATTGCAAAATAGGATTCTATACGCTTTTTAAGGGATGGTGTAAACGACGAACAAGGGGCTAAAGTGTGCAAATTTCTTAATAATTAGACCGATAACAGATTCAACCAAAAAAAGTCATAAGTCAGACTAATAAATAATGCCATATCTTATTTAATCCAAAGTACTTAATGTAAAAAGTAAGAGCTGACATCAGGCTCTCAAGCCTTCAAAAGCTCTACCTGTAACAGGAATAACGCTAGGAAGTTAAAAGTGTTCTTTAAATATGAATAACCAAAAATTACAATTTTTAAAATAAGAAGAAGTACAACACGGGCTATAATCATTACAAACATGAAAAATAATTCTCTTTTTCGCATCCGTATACAAACAACAAATGACAGGACGTTTTAATGTTCTGTGATCCATTGTTGTTTCACTTATAAAATCTGACTAAAATATGCATGTTCCGTAATACGGAACATGCATTAGAACCATAGATTTAAAAAAAAATGCGTCACAAGAGCCGCGTTCCTAGTTTTATTTGTAAACTTTCTAACACAATATCTTATTAGTATCCCATAACACAAGTCTCGAACTTACTTTGGGGCTAACTCAATCTGTGTGATTTGTCCCTATATATTTATTTATTTATTTATCTTATAGACCACAAGATTTATAATTTTTTAAGTAAAAACTTTTAAGGCGCGATAAGCATTTTGAGATACTTACCTAGGAAAAATACATTGAACCCGCGACAGTTACCGTAACTGATATCTCAAAAAATACACAAATATTTATTAAAGTTTTCACTTCTATCGGCACTGTTATTCATGCGGGCGAAGCCGCGGGCGAAGCTAGTTAATAATATATCCTATTATAGCGAATGAGAAACTAAATTTGTGTTTAATAAGCGCTTTAATTTGTAATTCTGTTAAGATTATAAATTCACAAAAGTAATATATTTTGTTATAGATTAAGTACAATAAAATAAAAAATAAACTATTTACCTACAATAAATATAACTTTACAATATAATATAATTATTTTTTACAGGTTCGTTTTTCTTGTTAGACATCAACACTTTTTGAATTAATAAGTAGTTATTTTGTTTAGTTTTTAAATTGTTATTTTTTTTGCAATAAAGACACCAAAACGGAGTACAACAAATATTTTTGTACATTTTAAAGAACACTTTTTACTTTCTTTATAGGTTTCATTGCAAACAATGCAGTACCCTAAATAGTTATTTACATAAAACCCGGTATTGAGAAAGCGCAGAGATGTGTCTGTCTGCATGTTTACGTGATTGCCGGGTGATTAATTCGACATGTCGACTTTAGGTCTGGTATATGGTTTGTTTCAATGTATGGCTTGGTTGAAAATACTCCAAAACCTCCGCATTTGTAGCTTAATTAAAAAGTTTCCAGTAATGATTTAATTGTTTATTTGTAAAAACTTTATTGTACTCAAACAAAAGTGAATAAAAGCATACAATAGAAATAAAACAAAAGTACAATGGCGGATTTATCCCAGAAAGAGATCTCTTACAGTCAACCAAATCAAGTAGCAGTATGTGTTAATTTCAATGCCTGTGGAAGGTCGGTATTAATTGGGTTGTATTAATTTCTATACCAATTCAGTTTACGATGTACAGTAGCCTAAATAAATAAATAATCACTACATAATATAAAACAAAGTCGCTTTCTCTGTCCCTATATCCCTATGTATGCCCAAATCTTTAAAACTACGCAACGGATTTTGATGCGGTTTTTTTAAATAGATAGTGATTCAAGAAAAAGGTTTTATGCCCATGCGAAGTCGGGGCGAGTCGCTAGTACTTACTAATATAAGTATGTAATGTATGTAAGTGTGAGGGTAAAACAGTATATAGGTATGTGGCGCACTGTACACACAACATAACAAATTCCGAAGTTAACCTACCTATTAAGTTTTCGGTTCAAACCGCTCCATAATCAGTCATGTCGTGTGTTTACGATGTGACTGCACGTCAACTGGGGAAATACCAGTTCGATACTTCAGGCCTGCATATTAAACGCACGCCTGGCTAAATTCCGGGTAAAATCAGTATCCACTTCTAAAAATATCTTTAGAAATATCCTAATAGTTTTTTATTTCGTATTTTACTTAGGTACTTACATTTTTTTATAGCACTAAAATAATTACGCCTTATTTTTAAAAGCCTGAAGTGTCCCACTGCTGGGCAAAGTACTTACTAATTATATATTTTTTTAAATCTGGTTGGTATTCAAAAAGTCACCCTGTATATTTTTTCCAGGTAGACCGAGATATATAATCTGTATGAAGCAAATAAATTAGAAAACAAACGTATCAAGAAATACAGGAACTTGCTAATGATAGACAGAGATGGAAGGAACTCTACCGACAAGAGCTTAGATCTTAAATTTATGATGATGATAATATTTATTTTTAACTAGTGACACAGACTTAGTAATAGTACTACCTAGCGACCCGCCCCAGCATAAAAACCTTCCTCTTGAATCACTCTATCTATTAAAATTACCGCATCAAAATCCGTTGCATAGTTTTAAAGATTTAAGCATACCCAGTTGACGTGCAGTGACATCGTAAACACACGACATGACTGATTATGAAGCGGTTTCAACCGAAAACTTAATAGTTAGTTTAATTTCGGAATTTGTTATGTTGTGTGTACAGTAGGCCATATACCTATATACTGTTTTACACTCACACTTACATACATTACATACTTATATTAGTAAGTACTAGCGACTCGCCCCGACTTCGCATGGGCATAAAACCTTCCTCTTGAATCACTCTATCTATTAAAATTACCGCATCAAAATCCGTTGCATAGTTTTAAAGATTTAAGCATACATAGGGATATAGGGACAGAGAAAGCGACTTTGTTTTATACTAAATAGTGACTAGCTTCTCTTCGCGGTTTCACTCGCCCATTGTGTGCCACCTAAAATCCCCCATTACAGGTCCAACACATAACCCGTTTTGCTTCGTTGCAGTCGGGTAATAATATGCCATAGACAAGCGCAATTTATCTAATTCAATCATCTTCCCACCGGAAATAACAAGCTCTATTAATAGAAGGGGGCAAAGTGGGGGGAGGTGGGGATAATGAGAGTCAATGCCATTGGTAATCCCCTGATGGCTTTTACGGGGTGCGGCCGAGGTTAGCGATGACCAAGTTCAAATGGCCACACTGGTTTTGTTTACCTATTTATTTATGTACTTTTTTTCTGGGACAAGGTTATTCGCGTGAATGAAAGTCTAAATAGATCGAAACACAAAAATCCCAACTATCTCAACTTACTAAGTAACAATATTATAAATGCGACTATGTTTATTTGTTACGCTTTCATGACTTATTTACTGAACCAATCTTCCTGAAATTAAGCATTCACATACGTAAAAGTATTTCAAAGGAACTTTCATTCCAGGAAAAACCAGTTTCCGACAAAAATTCACGCGGGCAAAACCGCGGGCGAAACCTAGTACTACATAAATACTCTTATTGCAATAAATAACAGCAAAAAGGCGTTATTTCATCCTCGGGGGAAATATTTCAGGATGATTTGACGCCTAATAATTTAAAAAGGCGACGTCACCTATGTCCGACATAACCTGCAAATTTTCATCCGTGTTTTGATTTGTAAGTGAGAGACAGACTTACACCATACATATTCCAAGTTATTTTAAGATTAAGGCATTTCATCATTTTCCTTTATCATCCTTTCGTGTAGGTGAAACAGTCAATCGACCATACACGCCCTGGTGTCAGAGTTATTCGGAACCTCCTTCCTTATATTTGTTTGTAAGGACAAATTAATAACCTTTTTATATTTTTTAATTTTAATTTAACTACAATCTTACGATATTCAGATTTTATTTATTTAGATGTGCTTATAAATATTTCTTTTGTTTGTATTATAGTTAAACTAGCGACCCGCCCCGGCTTCGCATGGGCATAAAAACCTTCCTCTTGAATCACTCTATTTATTTTAAAAAACCGCGTCAAATCCTTTGCGTAGTTTTAAAGATTGATCAGCATACATAGGGATATAGGGACAGAGAAAGCGACTTTGTTTTATACTATGTAGTGATAGTGAAGAGAAAGTTAACTTTAAAACCTATAGGGATTTGATTCCTTTTTACGAATGTATGGGAAATGCGACCTAATCTTAACCGCATAGCTTCAGAACTCGGTTACAAACAATTCAAGAAACCATCACGAGAAACTTCAAAAGAATACTTTGTAATTTTTTAAATTCTTTGATCATCTCACTGGTTTGTTTTGGCGCCAAAACACACATGAAACTGACTACTTTATGTGACGTTTGGCCGCCATGTTACCAAAACATTTCTTGCTATTTTGTGCAAACTTTCATTATCATTGAGCAAGTATCATTTGCCATCTTCTAAGAAAATATCTCTCATCCCTTCAACTACAAAAATCATTATAGGATTTTAGGACGAACTAGTTTTACCTAAGCCAAATTAGATTTTTCTTTTTGTGAGACTTATTGGAGTACTAGGTCAATTGAGTTTGCGCACCTAGGTCAACCTAGGTGTTTGAGTTATTCTAATTTGACGAAGTTCAAGTTGGCCCTAGTTAACAAATGGTAGTCGGTCTTTGTTTTTTGGGAAAAATTTATTGTTTGTTTATTATTCGAAATTACGTTTGCTTTCGCCTTTTTATTTTTCCTTGGTCTTCCTAGACCCCCATTTTACCAATAGGTAATATAATAATATATCCTTTAATGATGTTTCTTATAAAAAAAAATCAAACATCAGTAATAATTGTAATTTTTTTATCCACATTATAGTTGATGCCTTATTTTTAATTATTTAGTCAAGCCTAAAATACAAGGCGACAGATTATCTGGAAAAGCCTATTAATGAACGCGGTTTCAGTCTATAATGAGGTTGGTGGGTTTCTATCTTAAGACTAACAAACCAACCGGAGCCGGCACGTGTACCTATTTCTACGCGAAAAAAGTCTGCCACTTTCTTTGCGCTGGGTGAGGAATAAGCATAACACGTTAATGCATTATTCGAACACATCCCTACGCACACACTTGACAAAATTATTCAACACATGCAAAAATATACGCATACAAGTACAAACAGTATGACCGGCGCCGGCGGTATTTTACTTTTGGCAGAGGGGGGGGTCGCCTGTCGGTGGCTATTCCGGTTTATTTAATGCTCTAAAGTCTCTATACACAATGTTACATAGGTATTAATCAGCTCATCATATTTATTTCAAGTAGGTGTCATGGTCAATCGACCATGCACATCCTGTGTCGGAATTTTCCGGAGTCGCCTTTCGGCCTCTGACGAGGTTTTTTTACGACTACCAGATGGCAGCCAGGAACAACGGCTTAACGTGCCTTCCGAAGCAAGGAATCATCTTTATTATCAGACAATCCGATGATTCACGCATGCAATCTCCTAACCAAGCTGGAAAGAACTAAATAAAGTATGCTTCCCGTAGGAATCGAACCCATAACCCCCGGGTCAAAAGACAAACAGTTTGCAATTTTTTCTTCCATTTAGCACTAAAGTTCTGCTAGCCCGTTCATTATTGATTCCTCTTCTTGATTATGCTGATATTGCCTTTTTGGATCCCACTGAGGAACTTTTAAATAAACTGGAACGTTTGCAGAACCAATGCATAAGATTTGGTTTTGGATTGCGTAAACATACCACATTTCTCCTCACAGTCTTATTCCAAATCCTTTTGGGTTATGGCTGCCAGACTATGGAATTCTCTACCAGCTGATGTAAGAATGGCTAGTAATCTGAATTCCTTCAAATCTAAACTTATAAAATCACATCTAGTTACTTCAGATAATTAATTGAGTATCCTTCAGAAATTTTATAATTTACATACATATAATCACGTCTTTATCCCATACGGGGTAGACAGAGCCTAGAGCCATAAGACCTTAGGCCACGTTTAGCATAATGGTAGTTGAAACAGGAAATCAATATTTATATATATATATATATATATATAGTTTATAAGATCCCATCCTGGGATAAGTCCGCCGTTGTCTTCTTATTTTAATAATGTTCCTTTTACTATGTATTTTAAAGCAATAAAGGTATTACAAACAAACAAACAACTTAACCACTGGACTACGGAGGTAGTAAGCAATCAATAAGCCTATAACGCCCGAATACTCAAACGCTACCTAATTTTGAGAGCTGCTCAAGTATCATGCTGTCGCGCTGAAGGTCAACGATATGACAGTGACAGCATGATACTTGAATAGCTCTCAAAATTGAGTAGCGTTTGAGTATTCGGGCATAAGTAACATATCAACTAACAAACAAAACTAGTATTCGAATCTATTTATAATGTTCCCAGACAATACTTGTCAAAGATCAAAAACAAAAGATTACGACTATTACCATTGTATTTAGAGTCTGAAATGCTATAAACTTGTGTCGTCAAATTAAATGACTAGTTCAAGGAAACAGCGGGAAATTTCCGACACGACAGGAATGATGTCACTCTGACTTGGGTCGATTGTCTCGATATATTAAATGGAAGTTATCTATATCTGTAGCCCGGAAAAAATCGTAACACACTGGCCAGTGTAGCATTTAAAGACTAACATCTCTTCGAATTACGTAAGTGATTAAAGAAAAAAAATTGTCTTTAAACATAGATAATTTATATAATTAGCCTGTGCACGATTTCATGTCTTTAATCTATTGAATGGAAATGTAGGTCGATTTTAAGGAACGAAAAAATTCGCAATGATTTTTATTTTTACCGGAAGAGCGGTCCCAGGATATAGAATAATTTGTTCTTAATAATGTATTTGCTTTATTTTTTAATGTTGCGTACTTCAAGAGGTAAAACAAGACACTATTACCGTCTTCGCTGTCTATCTGTCTTTCTCCAGACTGTATCTCATGATCCGAGACAGCTAGAAAGTTGTTTATATAGATGATGTTTTTTGTCGTATTTTGCTCGATATTAATGAATTAAACAAATAAACATTATATATATAATGGTGCTACTTCAAGTGCTCAAGTTTTAACAGTCACTCAGGTTAAGAGACTGCACTCAACTACTATAAGAATAGATTTCAGAAACAAAATAATTCTTTGCTTTTTTTAAATTCTTGGGGATTTCACCAGTTTGGTGACCCTAAGGTTGGCTGGAAGAAATTATTAAAGCATTACTTATAAGTCCCCCTTTGTACATTAGTACAAAGGGGGACTTATAAGTAATGCTTTACATACATACATAAATAGACTGCAAAAATGAATGAAACATACATACATAAATAGACTGCAAAAATGATTACTCTTCGTTTTGGCTTGGTCGTAGTCACGTAAAAACTTTATTGTAGAGAAAGAACATTGGTTAAACATAGAAAACAACAAAGGCGGACTTATCTCTAAAAGGGATTTCTTTTAAATGAATGAATAAATAAATAATTAAATAACTTTGTTGCACCATTTAATTAAATACAATATTGGATTGTACAGGATCGAAAATAATAATTTCGCCTTTGTTGTTTTCTATGTTTAACCAATGTTCTTTCTCTACAATAAAGTTTTTACGTGACTACGACCAAGCCAAAACGAAGAGTAATCATTTTTGCAGTCTATTTATGTATGTATGTTTCATCCTTTTTAGACACCACGTAGCTTTTATTACATACATGTAGTAGTAGTAGTAGCAGTAATACATACTCAAAAAGCTGTATATCTATTAGTTTGTTTGCTCATAACGCCGCGCCCACACCCCAGGTCTAGGTCACACCGAGCCCTATGCTGATAAATCTAGATTCTAGACTGACACGCAGCCTTTGACCCTGGGACAAAGTATACGGAAGAACCTTATTTTAACCCTCGACGAGACAGAGGGGTGTTATAAGTCTGACGTGTCTGTCTGTGACATGGTAGCCCTGAATGAATCCATTTTGAAATGGATTTTATTTAAATAGATCTTTTCAGCCGTTCGAAGATAACCAGATTATTTCCTACTTAATTTCAACATCATCATCATCATTTCGTGTAGGTGACACGGTCTATCGATCATGCATACCCTGATGTCAGAGTTCTTCGGAACCTCTTGGCCTCTGAAGTGGTTCCTTAAATGATTACCAGATGGCAGCTGGGACGAACGATTTGCGGCTTGGGTGCCACGAAATAATGATGACTTTTGTGTTATATTTTAATTCCATGTCATTGTCCTACGGTTATCTATAGGTATATTTATTGAACGTCAAACATGACAGGTCAAACGATAACCAATCTTACCTGTGTAGCAAAATATTTTGTAACATATTTTAAGTATAAATAGAAATAAATAAAAATCGTTGGTTTTTACCACAGAACTGCTATATATTATAATTTCTGCGATTTTTACTTAATAAACTATTTGCAGATCTTTATATTTCAGTGGTACACGTATTTTGGTTAAGCACCCCGAACGTAACTGTGATCTGGATTGGTTACCGCCGCAGTTAGGTAAGCTCATAAGTAAGATGCTAACGTCTTCAGGCAACTTACAGAATTTTACTGATCCTAGCCACTGATACACTTAACAAAGTATCCAACTAATATTATGAAAGCGAAAGTTAGTTAGTATAGTTGTTACCTCTTCACGCCATATCTACTGAACCAATCTTTCTGAAATTTCGCATACACATAGTTAGAAGTATTGAGAAGGACAAAGGGTACTTTTCATCCCGGGAAAAGCACCGTTTCCGTGGGAAAGGAAATTCACGCTGCAAAGCCGCAGGCAAAAGCTAGTAATATAATATTTCTCTAATGTGTACGTTTGATTTATAAAATAAAGGTGTAGTGTTTGTTTTACGTATTTAACTGGATTTTAAAAAATATTTCTCCATTATTAGCCCGATTTTTATGAAAGTAATCTTATATCTTTTTTCATCAACGGACAGCGATGTGGAGGAATTTTTTGACGCTTGGAATCCCATCAGTCATTAGATATATGTGTATTTTTACTGTTTTTAATTTTAAGATTTGTTTTTAAATCAGTTTGTATATTTATATACAATTACATAAAAACCTTTCTCTTGAATCACTCTATCTATAAAAAAACCGCATCAAAATCCGTTGCGTAGTTTTAAAGATTTAAGCATACAAAGGGACATAGGGACAGAAAAGGGCCTTGCGAGGCCTATGTCCAGCAGTGGACAGCCTGTGACTGAAATGATGATGATGATGATTATAAATAAAAAAAAGCATAAACTGTTAATAATATTATTTTATTCATGATTTCCCCTCTGCTGAGTGAAAAATAATATTATGCATGTTTTGTCGATAACTGTACTAATATTTACCAAACACTTGGTACATACACAACGTATATCAGATGTACAAAAACAAGTTGTTTTCGTATTTTAATAGTATCAAACACAGACGAAGTTAAAGTTAATTTTTATCTTTTATTCCCTTACTAGCTGTTCCCCGCGGCTTCGCCCCGCGTGGGACTCGGTTATATCGCGCCCAAAAGTAGCCTATGTGTGACGTCGCGCATTCTCCTACGGCGGTCCTTCCTCGCTGCCCCGCACCGCATCACCCCCGACGGCCATATATAAGGCTGCGCGCGTCTACTAGAAGACCTCTTTCGGCTGACCTCACCATCTCAAGTTAAGTGGCTGGCTATTTCATAGCGGCTGCCTGACTGGATTTCGTGCCTACTTTGATCTCACGACCCCTATAATCTCTCATTAACGGTTATCTTTAAGAGTCTAACCTTTTGTAAAGTACAAATAATAAATATTGTGCGATTCGCTGAAACCTGGATTTATCTTCTCTCCTCACACATACCTTAAGTAATTAATAAATTCCACCTACGTTATACTGGCGCCCAACGTGGGGCCAGTATAACGTAGGTGGAATTTATTTTTATTTATTTGACCTTAGGTCGTTAACAACATCCCTACCAAATTTCATCACAATCGGTCCAGCAGTTTAGCCGTGAAGAGGTGACAGACAGACAGACAGACAGACAGACTTTCGCATTTATAATATTAGTATGGAAGTATGGATTCGCATCTTACAATACACAAGAAAAAGAAAGAGAATTGTCTTTATTTAAACAGAAGAACACATGACTTATATAATGTGTTCTGAATTACATTTATATATATTACTAGCTTTTGTCTGCGGCTTCACCCGCGTGAAATTCCTTCGGAAGCGGTGCTTTTCCCGGGATAAAAGGTACCCTATGTCCTTCTTAATGTTTCTAACTATGTGTATGCGAAATTTCAGAAAGATTAACTCAGTAGATAAGTCTTGAAAGCGTTAAAAACAAATACAAAAATACTTACTTTTGCATTTAAAATATTAGTTGGATTATTATATTAAAGGAACCCTAATCTAGACCAAATGACTTGGTTTAGTACTTGTAACTTTAACTTCCGCAAAGTAACGCCTGTAAAGGAATAGCGGTTTTAACCAGATGAACCAACGACATGGTAAAAAATTGGAAAACCATATATTTAAAAAAAATTCCGAGTTCGGACGCGTTTACCAAATCTATAGGTACTTAATATAATAAAGCTGAAGAGTTTGTTTGTTTGAACGCTTATAACTTGAAAACTATTGGTTGGATTTGCAAAATTCTTTTTGTATATGAAAGCCTGATTCTTGGGGAAGGTTATAGGCTATACATACACACTAATGGCGAGTAAAACCGTGGGGAACAGCTAGTCCTTTATATAGATGACGAAAGCGCATGTCTAAGAGATTGGAGTCCAGTGCTAGCCGCCTACACTCAGCATCGTATAACAAGGGTTTTGGCGCCAAGCTAAAGTCACTAAGTTATCTTCATAGTATTTATTTTCTAAAATTTGTGTTTTTTCGAGCATTTCTGCATAATAAAGGTGGATTATTATTCTAAGTGTTCGTGAACAAGCGTGAGTGTTGGGAAGTGGTACAACGTCGTATAAGTGACTTTAATCCTTGTCACCAAAATCTCCCAAGATAATGCTAAGTGAAACTTCCACCGCTTCACTTAGCCCTTGACTAACTTGACATGACTACTGACTTGACTTGACTCTGTGACTCGACACAGTGAAGAACATTTACATAAAACTTGATACTGGGAAAAATAAGCTATAAGTTTGATTGCCTTATTGTCAAAGAATTTCGAATCGCGCGCGGTCTCTTTGAAGCGACGCAAATTTTTCCTTTTAATCTATGCATATTGTGGATTATAGCCACATCAAAAAAAAAATAGTATAACAAATTATCTGAAAAAAATTACCCTATCAATACTGAAATTGAAAATAGAATAGAACAATTTTTCAAAATTTAATTTCACTTTTTCTTCTAAAAAAAACTACCATTTAAGGCAACTTACCCGCGTGATGCAGTGCTGTCTCGAAGGGCGCCCTCTGTACTCGCTCTTTGGTATCTGCCAACACAGAAATAACTGTGAGTGTGGTGCCAACACGAAAAATACGGATGTTGGACATTGGACGCTATAGGAATGTGTTTATCAGCCCACTTTAATCATACGGAATCATGTTTTATTTGGGATAGAACATCAGTCGATACATTATTAACGACTAATATAGGTGATTAGTACTCTGTGATTCTATTTGATCTCTCTTTGGCATTTTGATCACAATGGCTGTCGCGCTGCACTGGATGCATTAAAATCCTAATCAAACTGGAGACAACTAAACAAAGTATGCTTCCCGTGGGAATTGAACCCTCGACCCCAGGGTCTACAGGCAAACGCTTTAACCACTGGACCATGGAGGCAGTTAAGGCGAAATTATTATGTATTTACTTGTGGGCATCAATGATAATGATGCCCAAATCTAAACCATGAATATAGGTATATCTAAAACCTATATCTGTGAAGCAGACTAAACATTATTAGTCGATAAATGAGGTTACCATGATTCAGATCAATAGTGCAAGTAAGGAAATTGGGAAATCATGCCAATTGACGTCAAATTTTGTTTATATACGTAGATATCGCTAATAGGTACATGGTATAGATATGTAGGTAGTACTATTTTGTTTACCCTGGATAAGATTATATTTTGTTACAAACTGCGCCTTAAAATCAAATAAAAATAACTGGAAGCCTGGCAAGAGATGGCGCTGTGCAGGGGACGGTGCAAAACTGATGAAGAAGGCCAAGATTTTTTTTAAATAATTAAATATTATAAATATATAGGGACAAATATATAGAGACTTGTGTTATGGGATACGAACTCAAAGAAAGTATTTTATAACACATACAAATATATAGATAGACGTCCAAGACCCAGTGCCCCTAGTATGAGTTTTTCTTAACGCAGACGCTAGCGACTGTGTTAGGATTTTGTATGGAATTTCTTAGTTGCCTTACCATCCGCCAGAGGCGCTGTACAGGTTTGCCATACTAAATCGCTAAGATTAAATCTTAGCGATTTAGATTTAGCATACAATTTCCTATTATACAAAAGTACTCTGTGCTAGGGGCACAGGTCAATTAAAAAAAATATCACTTTTCATCTTGACCTTAACGAAACTTCATATAAGTAATGAGTACCTGGGCGACCGAGCTCTGCTCGGTAGTTATGGTATGCATCCATATTAATATTATAAATTCGAAAGTCTCTCTGTCTGTCTGTTGCTCTTTCATAGCCAAACGGCTGGACGGATTTTGATGAAATTTGGTATGGATTTAGTTGAAGACCCGGGGTCGAACATAAGTTACTTTTAGTCGCAGATGGAGCTGTGGGAAATCGCTAGTGGTGGTATATATGTAAAACAGAATCACTTTTTGTGAAAACACAACGATAGCGCGTTGTACTTTTTCAGTAAATAGATTACCGTCATTTAACGTCAACCGTTGTTAGTTGCATTCCTTAAGCACTTTCCACGTTTCAGTGCCCCTTGTATGAGTTTTCCTTAACGCAGATGCTAGCGACTGCGTTAGGATTTTGTATGGAATTTCTTAGTTGCCTTACTATCCGCCAGAGACGCTGTACAGGTTTGCCATACTAAATCGCTAACGCAGTCGCTAGCGTCTGCGTTAAGAAAAACTCATACTAAGGGCACAGTCCTATTTGAATTGGTAGGTACACTGGGTACACTATTTACTCCGTGGATTGGTAAGTATTTCCCTTGTGTCAGTGGTAGAATTTATCATTCAATTTTTAACCGACTTCATAAAAGGAGGAGGTTATCAATTCGTCGGAATCTTTTTTTTTTTATGTTTGTTACTCGATTTCTCAAAGACGCGTGAACCGATTTAAAATTATTTTTTTTGTTTGAAAGGTTGGACCGTCTAGTTGGTCCCATATTAGTTTCAACAGGTTCTGATGACGGAATCCTGAGAAAATGGTGATACTTGGATGACTTGCGATTTGAATCTATAATGTTTCTTAGAAAAATATTTTAATACGTTATAACGGAATTAATAATTCTTTCAAGTCATTTTAAAATAATATATTCGCAATTTATACTGATTCAATACTTTTATACTCCAAAACAAAAAAAAAACCTAAGAAAAAAAAAAACGTTCTTTAGTTGGGATTTGAACCTGGAACCACCAGAGTACAAAGTAGATGTCTTAACCACTGGGCTATCGAAGCAGACCGGCCGACGCCGAAATTATTGTACTATAATTACAATTTCATGCGGAAAATCTTTTTTGCTGGAAAATATGGGAAAAACGAATTTTCCCCGACATGAAACCTGGCTAGATTAATTTTATGACTTTATAAGAACCTATGTTTAAAATTTCAAAGAAATCTTTTGAGCCGTTTTCGAAAACGCGAGACAAATATATATACATATATATATACATACATACAAATATTGCTCGTTTAATAGTATAGGATTGACGTCAATAAGTGATAAGAATATAATATACCTATCACTATCATTACATAGTATATAAAAAAAGTCGCTTTCTCTGTCCCTATATCCCTATGTATGCTTAAATCTTAAAAACTACGCAACGGATTTTGATGCGGCTTTTTTTAATAAAGAAAGTGATTCAAGATGAAGGTTTTATGCCCATGCGAAGCCGGGGCGGGTTGCTAGTTGAGAATAAACAATTTCATTTTATTCCATTTAATTTCACCTGACTGGGGATCGAACTTGAGACCTCCTGAGTAACGGGTTTGTGTCCCACCGAGGTCGAAATGAGATTATCAAGATAATCTTTAATTTTCTTAGCCATCGCAGTAAGACGCGATAGAAGAAGGAGTCTGCCAGACAAACAGAGGTGTTAAAAGTAAATTAAAAAGCAGTTTAATAAGCAATAAACTTATCATTCACGGTCACGAACTAAAACGTTAAGACAAAACGTAGTTAACGTCAGAGTAATATTTTCGAATAAAAAACACGTGAGCAGTTAAATAAGACCTTCGAGACAGATGGATAATATCTCGCTTTCATTGTTTCCTTGTTATTTTGTGGCGAAAGAAAAATCTTAGTTACCCGACTGCGCCAGAATGAGGGTCATGTTTTTCAAAAGTCTTCTTCATCCGAGCGTGTTACCCGGTTATATCTTCAGCTTATGCTACAGAGCCCAGGGTACGCTATTAATCATGGTCCTGATTTGGTGGATTTTTATTTTATTTTTAAAATAAGCACTTTTAGTTGCCCAACGTGTACTAAGAAAAAGGCACTTAACATTTGTAGGACAAGCATATTATACTTAAAATAAGAAAATCACTTAGGTTGAAAAGAAAATGTCCACATTTGACACTCTCGTAAGATGGCGCCACGGTTGCAAATATTTATGCTAATAACCAACACCAACATTACGTAGTAACGAGTAATATTTATGTATATATATAAATTAATTTGTACTCGCGTTTTCGAAAACGGCCCTAATGATTTTTAGAAATTTTAAACATATGTTCTTACATAGTCACAAAGATAATCTAGCTAGGTTCCATGTCTGGGAAAATTCATTTTACCCATATTTTCACGCAAATAGATATTCAGCATAAAACGAGCGAAACTCGGTCGCCCAGGTACTATAAAATAAATAAGCATAACTTATAAAAATCAAGAGAATAGTACTTACTAAGTATTATCATCTTTTCTGTAGTAACGTGTCTGGTTAAAGTCCGCTGATTACATAAAATGTTTAATAAATAATTAAGTACCTTTTACTTATTACTACATAATAAGTTTATTTACCGTAAATGTTTAAAGTATATACCATTCTTAGGGTTCCGTACCCAAAGGGTAAAACGGGACCCTATTATTAAACTCCGCACACTGTCCGCCTGCCACCAGGTTGTATCTAATGAAATGTATAAATTTTCACAGTTTATGTAAAATATTAAATATAAAAAAACAATTAAATTAAACTAAACGCGAAAACATAAGAAATCATTATTAAAAAACAAAATAAAGTTAATATTTAAGGGGCCTTCGATAAAACAGACATGATTTTTTGTCGTTTTTATAAATAACTAGCTTCGCACGGGTGATATGCTTTATAATACATGTATTATACTTATAAAGCTTCCTCTTGAATCACTCTATTTAAAACAAATCGCATTAAAATCCACAGTTTCAAAGATCTAAGCATACATAGGGACAGACAGCGAGAAGCTACTTTGTTTTATACTATGTAGTGATGGTACGGAACCCTTCGTGTGTGAGTTCAACTCGCACTTAGCCGGTTATTTATCTACCTATCTAGCTTCTATCTAGCTATCTTATGCTTTAAATGTAAATAGTTTGTATTACTGAACTGTATCCGATGAATAAAATATAGCATAGATGGAAAAGAATGGAGTACCCGAAATCGGCGAGCGTGTATGAAGAGAGTGATGAGTGTGGAGGTGGCGAGAGAGGTATGTAAGGATCGTAGCCAATGGATATTTCTAGTCTCTGCCTACCCCTACGGGAGACAGGCGTGATGATATGTATGTATGTATGTATGTATGAAAAGAATGTAAAGGGAATTTCATTAGTAGAAATTCAGATGAAGGATAAGTAATGAAAATTCTTTCTGCAGTCATGGCAATATAAAAGTTCAGTGAACTCTGTGTCTTATTTATAATACTTATAACTGAACGACAGGCTTTGTACATAATTTTTTATTAGCTACGTATAGTCCACTGCTGGGAAAAAGATCGCCTTTCATTTTATTTCTACCCCTAGCGCTTTTTCGCTAGTTTCTATAAAAAGCCTATAATTTGTCTGACCATTGCACTAGTAGATAATAAAAAAATAATTTATATTTATATTGTTAGTTTTAACAATAATTTGTCACAAACTAAAAATGTATATTCTTCCACGCTGGTCTGGGAGAAAAAGAAAAACATAGAATGTACCAGCTGCTTCTCTTCCCGCGCAAGCCGTAAAAGTCGTCTGAGGGAATCGCCGAATGGGGAAATCATGACATAGGCGATGCGGCTAGCAACCCATCAATATTGATTTCCTGTTTCAACTACCATTATGCTAAACATGGCCTAAGGTCTTATGGCTCTAGGCTCTGTCTACCCCGTATGGGATAAAGACGTGATTATATGTATGAATACTGGAAAAAAAAAATTCTAAAATTCAATGCACTGTACTAAACTGGCCACTATCACACGAAAGAAAAAAAAGTCAGAACTGAACAAGCCAAATAGTTTTCTAAACAGCTAATTAAACTTCTGTTCCAGCCAGTTCGAACCGGATAAAACCAGATTGCAACCAGAATATTCCAGCTGGAAAAGCGATGTTTCCCACCAGATAATATCAACTACAATTGGGTTGATTGGTGTTGATCGACTAATCCCAGATCACAGGACCCGTCTGCTAATTGATTCGTACTCGGATGTTTATGGTCTTGAATTTTGGTATTTATAGTTTCGACCCTGGCTATGTTGCCTCTGAATTATTGCTTAGTATAGTGACGAGATCTGGCTTTATTTACTACTAGCTGTTCCCCGCGGCTTCGCCCCGCGTGGGACTTGGTTATATCGCGCCCAAAAGTAGCCTATGTTTGACCTCAGGTCGTTAACAACATCCCTACCAAATTTCATCGCAATCGGTCCAGCAGTTTAGCCGTGAAGAGGTGACAGACAGACAGACTTTCGCATTTATAATATTAGTATGGATACTACTTTATTTACTATACTGTACTTAGTTATATCGCGCCAAAAATTAGACTATGGTTTATCCCGGTCACAACTATATCCGTGTTAATTTTCATCAAAGTTGTTCCAGAGGTTTAGCCGTGAAAGTGTAACAGTCAGGCAGATAGACAGACAGCCATACAGACTTTCGAATTTATAATTAAAGTTTGAATTTGCTTGCTTACAAATAAGTATCATAAATATCATAATACCCAAGCTGACGGTAAGACTTCCGATCTTATTCTTCTTAGCGTGTCGGCGTTCACCTTAATGTTCACCCTTGGATGTCCAAAATTGGGTCACCCTTACAGCTTTCTCTGCAGCCTTGTATAAATCCTCCAGCGTGCAGGTATCGGGGCACGCCAAGCACGTCAAAAGGTGGTCCATCGTCTGGGGCGAAGCACCACACTGGCAGGTGGTATCTTCATCATTTATGAAAGGCCACCTGGCCAGGTTATCCTTGCTACGGGCAAAGGATTCTAAGCCTATTTAGACATTTCCATGTTGGCCAAGACAAATCGTAGCAGGCGATGTCCAGACTTCCGATCGCAGCTCTCCAATATAACAACATCGTTACCGCCTCTCAAAATATTTTACTATCATAAAAATCTCACACCGGTATAAACTACAATTCAGCAGTATAATCTACTTCAGCAGATGAGGTTGTAAAACTATCGATAGATACGACAAGTGGCGCTGTTATTACATAGATAGTGCCACAGACGAAGATTAAAATAGATTACGGATTCAGTATAAGGATCTTAATTATCTGATATATCATTGAATGTCTATCTATTTTAGAATATTATTCTTATTAGTTTATTTCCGTGTCTCCCTGTTTTCTGCTATCCGTTTTACGTCTGTATGCGATGGCACTTCAGCGTTCTCTCTTATTTGATGTATGTCTTTCATGGTGTCCCTTTTCCTCACTTAACTAATTTTTCCTTCTATTATTTTTTATTAGTTAGTTGTTTCATGTGACTTGACTAATGTCTTTCCTCTTTTCTCTAAATTATTGAATTAAATTACCACTGTTGGTCCTGGAAATCCTGTCGGCGCCTGAAAAGCGTTTGGTGAATATCGTGCTTGTTTTAGAATGAAAACCAAAATTACTGGAAAGCCTTTATTTAACACTTTGATACAACAACAGTAGCTACGAAAAAAAAAACTTTATTGCTATATTTTTCTATACTATTATATTGTTATTGTCTGTTATTGTTTCACGGCTAAACCGATGGACCGGTTTTGAAAAATTTTGGTATGCCTTTCACGCCGGCGAAACCGCGGGCAACAGCTAGCAAATAAATAATTAAATTTTTATTGGCTTCGAAATGTCTAAATTGTTTCATATTTTGTATATTCATAGTTGTTGGTTCTTCATCAAAATAAATAAAAAAAAAAAAATCTATTATAGTATTAATCTTATCTCTATTCCACAGATAGTTGGTCGACAATCCTCTGACTGACGATGGCATTCACCTTGACGAAGCTACCTGTCATTAGAGGGCGCGCCGCGAAAGCTTTTTACACAATTAGCTTCGAAGCTCCGACGTGGGCTTTTGTCTAATCTGCTCGGCGATTATTCAATGTCAAACTTAATTAAACAAAATGTTGTAAAACTTTCCAATGGGTTTAGAATGAGAGAAAAGAGTAAGTCTTATGCTTCATCAATAATGCCATTGACATTTTTTTGGTTCTTAAACAAAGTATGTTTCCCGTGGGAATGGTACCTACGACCTCCGGGTCTACAGGCAAACGCTTGAACAAATGGACCATGGAGGCAGTTTATATGGCTCACTCTTACATAATCTGTTTTACATCACATTTCGTAACTTCGTAACCGAATCTCGATAAGGTTAGGTAACCATGATATTATTGAGTGATTATTGGATTCGCAAAGCTATTTTATGTTCAATTTGCATCATTGTAGGAAAATTATGTGTTTTATACAGTATGTAAATATTTTTTGTATCAATTTCTCAGATTCGGTCATTATTATTAAAATAAACAATATACTGATACGATGCTAATGAAGGTTCTTTTGTAGATACCTTATAGATTGAAAAATTTGCCTTGCAACGATTCCAAATTCTTTGACATACCTGGGGCCCGATTCTCGCGCAATCGAAGTTCACTTCACCGATTTTCTCCAATTTTTTTCTAAGGTTTATCATGGTTTCTGCTTTTTCAAAAAATTACAATTGAAAAGTTCAATCGAACGCATCGATCAATCGGAAGTATTCGATTGTGAATTGGCATCGAAAAAAATTAGAGAAAATCGGTGAAATAAACTTCGATTGCGTGAGAATTGGGCCCC
Source organism: Apomyelois bistriatella (assembly GCA_947044815.1). Classification (NCBI taxonomy): domain Eukaryota; kingdom Metazoa; phylum Arthropoda; class Insecta; order Lepidoptera; family Pyralidae; genus Apomyelois; species Apomyelois bistriatella. The sequence continues at coordinate 563,425 of OX345696.1, forward strand.
TACTGTCGTACTTTCAATTTATTTTATGTTCACAGTAATTTTGTTTTAAATTTTAATGCACGTTTTTAATACCAGATATTCTTAAAAAGAACGTGAGCGTTGTTTAGTAATTTTTCATGATGTTATTCCCTTGTAAGTGGGACAAAAGCAAAGTTGTCGTCTGGCAGCATATGAAGCGACTTGTGAAGTGAAAAATATACAAGAACTTGTAAATTTAAATTTTAGTATTCATGAAATTTTTCTATGCGGATATAAAATTTTGCTATTTAATTTACATTTAAATTTATATTTTTACATCTCATTGGTATTTTTAAAGTGGCAAACTAATTCGAAATGTTTGATTTCGAACTAATGCACTTAATTGAATATTTTTTTGTGTTAGGTATTGTCATGACAAACTTTGTATAAAAGAAAAGGGGGATTCCCGGGCAATTCCAGCGGGAGTTTTGGGAGCAAAACTGTAACGAAGCACACGCGCACGAAGTCGCGGGTTACAGCTAGTTTTTGAATAAAATTGCACAAGAATTATAACAAAAACATTGGCTTATCTTAAAAACGTTGAATCAACTCGTATTTGTTTACTTTCGATGTCATAATGTCGGTCCGTCTGTCCAGACATTGTTTTTAGAAGATAGTGGTTTACTGACCTATAAATATGCAGTGTTTTGAAGTTTAGGTAGTTATTGCTTTAGGGAAACTCGTGTTTTTGAATAATTTGGTAATTTTGATGCATAAATGCTTTGAAAGGTATCAAATATGAAGAAATTAATTCATTGAATAAATTAAGTACCTTATATAGACATTTATTACAAAATCGCTAAAAATAAGAAAAGCATTAAAAAAATTGCATTGAACCAAATGACTATTAAAAATCTATACGGAAATATAACGCGATATATTACGTTATTTTTTATCATTGACGTCATTCCCTATCAGGATCTCGTAGCAGCTACGTCGTAGCAGCCTACGGTGTAGACCTGTCCTACCTCGTAGCTACTATGCTACGAGGGAGTCGAGGATAGACGAGTACCAACCAAAACTTTAATTATCAAAATCAATTTTAATGTGTTCCAAATTTAAATTTGATAAATTAATATTTAAATTAAAATAAATACTAAAATCATCACTATGATAAAAGTTTTTGTCATAACGTTTAATCTATATTATCTGTCCTACTAATCCATATCCATACTAATATTATAAATGCGAAAGTCTGTCTGTCTGTCTGTCTGTCACCTCTTCACGGCTAAACTGCTGGACCGATTGTGATGAAATTTGGTAGGGATGTAGTTAACGACCTGAGGTCAAACAAAGGCTACTTTTCCCTTACTTACTAGTCCCTCGCGGGGCGAAGCCGCGGGGAACAGCTAGTATTATATATGCGATAGTTTGTAAGAATGTATGGATGTTTGTTACCCTTTCACAGGCAAACAGTTAAAACAATTATGCTGAAATTTGGAATGGAGATTGCTTAGACATTGGAACGCATAGGTTATATTTTGTCCTGAAACTCCCACGGGAGCGGGGCCCCGGGCAATAGCTAGTACTGATATAAAGCTGAAAATTTTGTTTAGAGTGATTCTTGAAAAAGGTAGTCTACAGTACATACCACGAGCGAGTTGCGGGGAATAGCTAGTTTGTTAAATTAATGTTAAAAAAAGAATTAAAAAAATGTTCGTTATGGTTCGTAGAAGGTGTGTCCGAATGAAAGGATATAGGGATACACCACCAAAGCCGGGGCAAACAGCTAGTAAAACAAAAAGTGATCGTATTAACACATGATATAAATGTTATTTACCATAGAATTTAGAAATATTAACAAGAAGTGGCATAGCGCACGAAAAACGTGTCATGAGTTTGGCTTGGAAGCCAACGTTTCACACAGAATAAAATGGGCGGGGACTTTGATTGCGTCATTTATTGTCACTGTTATTGGTCGATAATATTAGGTGGCTTTGTTGTAAGCTACGTAATACATTTCTAATAAGGTGTAGTTTACATGTATTAATTGAAGATAAGCAGAGAGAATACGCTGCAACACTGATCCTGGAACTAAATCCGCGTAAAAACATTTCTATTCGGATTTTTTTTCTGTTCTGTGTTATTAACACATGATTTGGAGTGTGGCGTCGCCGGCACGCCCTCGAGCCAAAATAGACGTCGCGTCGAATGCCAAGGGTTCGACTTTGTCCGATAAACAAACAGACACATCTATCTAAAATTTAAGAGCTGTGCTCTTGTCGGTGGAGTCTCTTCCAGGTTTTCTATCTTCCGCTAGCCTTTTTACATCCTGATACGACACGAATTTCATTTTTCCTTCATTTACATACATATCATCACGCCTGTCTCCCTTTTTCCTTTATGTGTTTGACATAACTCCTTCTTGGTCTATCTTTCATACTTCTATCATTATATAATAATCAAGAAGATGTTCTTCATTTTTACTATACAATACAAAACTCTTTAATTTACCAAGAATTTACAAAATATATACCCATAGCTTATTACCCTTGTACAAAATTTCTTAATTATATGTGTCCTATGTTTGTATTTGAGTGTACATGAATTAAATAAATAAAATAAAAATATATTATACTAGGATATATACAAACGAATATGTAATAAGAGGCAGCCTTAATGCCAATTCAATCTCTTCTAAACAACCACAATGATTATAAAAGTTAAGTAATAATGGCAGGCAAACCTAGAAGCAAAACTAGAAGAATAAATTAAAAATATATTTTTTTAATTATTTATAAGCAGCAGTTTTTCAAAAATACACGAGGATCCCCAGGAACCACGATACAAAACGGGAGTCCACGCGGAATATAAAGGGAATTCACAAGTTCAAAGTGAGAGTCAAAATAAGCCTTATAAATAAGGTGTTTTACCCCTTGTCAACGAAAATCTGACGAATAGTTATCTAAGTAAATCACAATAAGCAATGAAAACCATTTAAACACTGTTAATATTATACTAATAGGGTTCCGCTTTAACCCTTTGTCAACGAAAACCTGACGAATAGTTATCTAAGTACTGGCTGACGCCTGAATACACTTTTCTCACAGTTTAAACCTTCCCTGAACTTCCACAAATATTTCAACACTAAAATTAGACAAATCGGCCCAGCCATTTTCGAGTTTTAACCAGACAGTAATTGATTTTTATATATAATAATTGCAACCATTTAAACACTTCCTTCATATTAATATATTTTTTTCTATTAATACGTCTCTTTATCACGTGCTGACTGCGTCTCGTATCACGCTCATAAAATATGTCACGATTAAAAATAATAAAAAGACAGCCACACTTGTTATTGGCTATTAATATTACGCATTTGCAACTTTATTATATTAGTAAATGTCTGGAATCTTGTTATTGGCACAGTCCAACATTAGAAAGTGAGACACCAGAAAAACAAATAAATAAAATTAATAAATATATATCTTCCTTAGTTTAAGCTACAGAGCCCAAGGCGTGTGGTCTAGACAGTACTGGTTTTATATAATGAAGCGACTGCCGTCTGACCTCAGTAAACCAATTTTACAGGAAAATCGTCTGTCTGCTTTCTCTATAGAATCATGATTTGATTTTTGATTTTTAATAAAAAATTAAAAAAAAATTTGTCTGGCGTCAAAGACTGCGCGCGATTCTTAATTCTATTTTTTTAACAGATCTTTCTATAACAACCTTTCAAATTATGTCAAAAAAATTAAGATGCTTTCGATATGCCATTCATTAATGGACCTTCCATTGTTCTTCTCATTTTTCCTTTCCTTGTTCTCGCTTAGATTGTATTTTTGTCTTTTAATAACTAATTTTTATTTTTTTATTTTGAAAAATGTATTTATTAACCCACTTGTCATGAAAGCCGGTTCATTATTTAAGTTATTAAATGAAAATGTGTCTTTGAAGTAGATATTAAAAAGATATGAACTAAATAAATTAACAAAAACTTTGTATTTTTTTTTTATAAATTGCTATTTGGCGAATGAATATCGAAAGAATACCGCTATTAAGTAGGCAAACACAATCTGATGGAAAGCGGTAATAACCTAGGCCTGTGTTATATCAAAAGTGTCGAGCGCAATATATAAGTTAACGAACAAAAAGTTGCAAAATGTAAATAATTAAGCAAAGCCGGATCAAGAATAGTGTACTAAATAAAAATTCTAATTACCTCCATGCTCCTCCATTTCGAACACTAACACAAAAACTCACAACACTAAAAAAAAACTTAATTCTAATATCACACAAATAACAAATGTCTTTTAAACCACAGATCGAAAGTTCAAAACGGTCCTTAATAGTTTCTTTATCCCATTTGTTTTTTATTTCTTTGACAATTGCGTGATCACTTTAATTTGACTCTGTTCCGATGGGTGGGCAGCATTGGCGCGTCGCTCCCGAATGGTTGCCAACACTATACTGACTTGGATCGCCTGTAGACGCTGTCGATCCAGCACTGTTCCTGATTATCGGGACTAGCTGTTGCCTACGGCTCCGTCGCAGTGGCACTCCGTGTCCGTCTATTTAGAATTAGTACAATTATTGTTTATTTATATTGCTGTTATTAAATCCGGACTGGTGTTGGGAGATGCCAAGAAAACAGAGTTGTATGTGGTATTTCGACTTACAGCCTGTGCGATTGCGGTGCTGGCCAGTCTATAGTTCATCTCCTGATATGCCCCAATTGCCCAATCTCCTGTATGACTGAGGATTTGGGAGAGGCAAACGGCAGGGCGGTGGACGTGGCTATGTACTGGTCAAAACATATTTAAAACATACATATTATATATTGAAACACAGAAGAACTGAGCAAGAAATTTCTACCAGATCGGTTTAGTAGAAACAGTTTAAAATATAACAAACAAATAATAACTAACTTCCGCATCACTATAACTTTTACTATCACTACATAGTATAAGAACTCTTTTTCCTATTCTCTGTCCGTATATCCTTTTGTACCTTGTCCCCATGTACCTTTGAAACTACGCAACGGATTTTGATGCGGTTTTTTTAATAAATAGGGATTCAAAAGAATGGTTTTTATGCCCATGCGAAGCCGGGGCGGGTCGCTAGTTTATAATTCGTTAAGATTCTATTACTCATGACATATGTATTGACTTATTATTATTCTGTAACTAGCTGACCCGGCGAACTCCGTACCGCCTGAACGTACTTTTCTCACCTTTTAAACCTTCCCTGAACTTTCCTTGAGCTCAAAATTAATCAGATTATTTTCATTCTTTCCTTTCAAGTTTTTACTTTGGACTGAAATGTAAAGTCTATACATCAAAATCGGTCCAGCGGTTTAGCCATTAAAGCAGACAGACTTTCGCATTTATAATATTAGGTGTGGAAGTATGAATGAAATAAATTTATTTATAAAAAAAGTATAAACGGATATTTTTAAACAGAATATTTTTAAATATCATTTTTAAACAGAATATTTTTAAATATCTTAGGTTTTCGTCTATATTTGGTACTTTTACGCACTTAAAAAGGCAGCACGCAGGCATTTTTTTATTCTCTCAAAATAAGCAATTAACGTTGGAGCTATTCTTGGTTTCTCAGAAAAGGAAACTTCGTATGACGTACGAATTTTTTTAAAGGTCACTGGGTAATTATCTAACCACATTCACCCAAATAAATATTTTTGGAAAGTATTTGAACGGCTTTACTTTTTAACCGATTCCCAAAATGAGAGGTTCTCAATTAGGTTGAATATTTTTATATGCCTGTTATCTCTGTCATTTTTGGACTGATTTTTTTATATTCTCAATGTCCAGCGATTGCTGGCTTGGAAGTTCTTTTTACACATACTTTTAATTAGTTCTCATTGAAAGCTTGGTTTTAAAATCAAAATACCTACTTAACTAAGGAATAAGTAAATCGGCTATGTCTAATTTTAGCATTCTTGTGTATTCGGAGTAGCCGTAGGCGGACCTGGAGTGCTATTTTTGAAATGTATGACATAGCAAAATCTGTGAGTCGAATGATTATCGTTCGTTTTCGAATGATTTTCATGCGACATAACCGGTGACTCGGAACGATAATCATTCGATTAACCGGTTTCGGGTGAGTCATACATTTAAAAAATAGCACTTCTGGGGATTCATACATACATAGATATCATTAAGTAAGTGTCCCATAACCCAAATTTCAAACTTTACTATTTTAATCATCCCGGGTAAAAGCAATGTCCCGAGGGAAATTCACGCGGGTAAACCCGCGGGCGGCAGCTAAATAAAAATAAATCTTACCTTTTTCCGCGATATCCTAAAATATGTTCTTACAAAATTTCCTTCACATATACAGAGGTACTAATACTAAAAACTTCCAATCTTCTTTAACTCCATCCAAAATAAGACTTGTTAATTTAGAAATCAAATAAAAATAAGATCCGGACTAGTAACGAACATGGATATACTGGTAAAAACAAGACATATATTTGCTTAGTTCATTTGAACTGATATATTTGAGTCAGTAAACCATTACATTGTTGTTATGACATATGTAACATCCTTTTTTACGTGATCCTTCCTACGCTCAACTACGTTTTAATGGTATAGATATTTTTTTTAATTACGTTGGCAGTCATCATCTTCATCATTTCGAGTAGGCGTCACGGTCAATCGACCATGCACACCCAGGTGTCAGAGTTCTTTGGAACCGCCTCTCGGTCTATGACGTGGTTCCTTTAACGACTACCAGATGGCAGCCGGGACCAACGGCTTAACGTGCCTTCCGAAGCACGGAATCATCTTTATTATCAGACAATCAGGTGATTCAAGCCTGCAATGTTCTAACCAAACTGGAGACAACTATACAAAGTATGCTTCCCGTGGGATTCGAACCCACGACCCCCGGGTCTACAGGCAAACGCCTTAACCACTGGACCACGGTGACAGTTAAGTCCGCCATCTACCGACTAAATAAAACGTTAATGAATTGTTGAAAAGGGGATTCTTCTATGTGTGTCAAATACAGTGACAAAATGAACTTGAAAATAATCACCTAATTATAACATTATTTGAACTTATCACAATACTAATTATATTCAGTTACATAGCTACTCTTATTTTGCATTACATAAAATGAACTTGTAAAAATAATACCTGATTGTACAATTGTCTTAAAATATTTTTCCGAAATACAATTTTCTTTTATTAGTGACCAGTCTCTTAAATTCTCATTGCAGTAAAGAGATTGAACATTTTTTTATACAGACACAGTAGCCTCATAAAACATTGAGAGTATCACTAGCACACAGCCAACTCTTAGCTAAAGATGTATAATTCAAAATACTACCATACTTCAAACATAACAATTGATCTAAAGATTCGTAGCCCAAAACCCATTAAGCTTTGAGATATAAAGCCAAGGTGACACCAGCGAGCCGGCCGTGTCAATATTCAGTGTGTACTCGTCATTACGTTGACAACATTGGCCGTGGACGCACCCTTATTTATTTATAGACTAAGGTTACTATGTGGAGTCTATGGCGTGGCTTGAGGCCATCCCCATAAAGATAGATAAACACTTTTTGACGACATCCGTGGCGTAATGGTTAACAAACCTGCCTGCTAGTCAGTAATTCCCGGGTTCGATCCCCGGTCAGGTAAAGATGAATTTTTTTATTTTTCTGATTAATCTGGACCTTGAAATCAAATCAAATCAAATCAAATCAAAATATATTTATTTGTAAATACAGGTAAAACCAAGTAGATAAAATGGTGATAGGAAAATTTATAATTGTGTGCTCTGTATTTTGCCAATGTGGCGTACAAATATAAAAGAGAAGAGAAAAAAGAAAAACAAATAGAAGTGGGTATTAATGTTACAATGTGTCCTTCAAAAAATCATCAAGTTTGTAATAACATTTTTCTACAAGTAGCTCGTGAAGGTTCCGTTTAAAGGATTTTAAACCTGCCAACGATTTTAAAGAAATTGGCAACTTGTTATATATAACAGGTGCTCTTCCAAATATACTTTTATGTTTTACAGGTAGGCAACGCTATTTTAGACGAATTACGAGCCCGTGTACGAAATGAGAATTTATTTTTATTTGTATGTACAAATATGGCACATTCAAATATATACATGCAAGTCAAAGTGAGTAATTTATGTTTTTTAAAATACGGCATGCATGAATCTGTTTGTCGAAGCTGAAAGATAGATCTAATGCAACGTTTTTGTGCTTTAAAGATAGACTCTTTGTCTGTGGCATTACCCCAAAATATAATTCCGTACCTTAATGTTGAATTAACGTAAGCATGATAAGCCGTAAGAACTGTGCTTAGATTAACGATTTTTTGAAGTCTAAACAGAGCATAGGAATATTGCCTTAAACGTTTGCATAAGCAATCAATATGTACCCTCCAGTTTAATTTGTTGTCAATATATAGTCCTAAGAATTTAGTTACATCGGTTTCAGATATATTTTGATTGTGAAATGCAATGTCAATTTTGGAATTATTATTATGTCGTTGTTTAAAATTAATTAATTTAGTCTTTTCAATATTTAATTTTAATTTATTATTGTTCATCCAATCCGTTATTAGTTCTAATGTGTGTATTATTTCTGATTCTGTGTTTTCAAAATTGCCTACAAATAATATGGTACTGTCATCCGCAAAAAGTGTAACATGATGCGTTGTTACGAGAGGGAGATCATTAATATAAATCAGGAACAACAATGGGCCCAAAACACTACCCTGTGGAACACCATTAAGAACTTTTCTACACTTAGAGTAATATTTTGATTCTGTTTTTAATTTCGTGCAAATTTTGTCAATTTGTGTCACTTGCTGTCTATCTGTAAGGTAAGATTTGATAAGTTGGTAAGCATTACCTCTAATACCATAATGATATAGTTTATCCAGCAACGCATTATGGTCAACACGATCAAAAGCCAATGACATGTCAATAAATAATCCTATACATGGATTTCTGAATTTGTATAAAAGTATGTTATTTATTGTTGTTCCTCCAATTTCGGAAGTTAGCTAAAATATCATTATGAAAAGTCTAACGGAAACTAGATGCACGTCTATTTCACCGACAAAACCACAGCTCTTAAATTTTAGATAGATATGTGCAGGGTCGATCGACCTTGCAGTACACTCATTAAGAAAAAAAGATACTTAAATCGCAATAGGTCAACAATCCCTGCGCAGTAATTTTTATACGTAAACTTGGATAATTGGAATGTAATAATTATAATTTGTTGTTTGTGTAATATTCTAAAAGGCAGATAGATGTCATGGTCTGTTGAACCCGTGCTTTGCGTACGACTGACATAATTGTTAAAATTAAACTTGTATTACTTTTAACTTGCACTAGCTATTGCCCGTGGCTTCGCCCGGTAATTGGTTATGTCGTGCTTGTTTGACTCCTGGTCCATAACTATATCCATGCCAAATTTCATCAAAATCGGTACAGCGATTTAGACGTGAAAGGGCAACAGACAGATATTGTCATTTATAATATTTGTATATAAACATATGGAAATTTCATCAAAATCACTCCAGTAGCTTAGACATGTAAGGGTAACAGACAGACAGCCTTTTCGCATTCATAATATTTGTATGGATTAAATCGGTCATATTGGTAATCTTTGAGGAAAATGCCCCAGCAATAAAGTTTTTGCGGCTGAAAATTAAAGCATAATATATAATACACGCGTATACATACATAGCACGATAATATGTGTCTAAGGACCCTAGGCTCTGTCTACCCAGTATGGGATAAAGACGTGACTATATGTATGTATGTACGATAATATATACTTTGATTAATGCCTGTTTGCTACTTTAAGCTTTTCTTCTTCGGGAATAACCAATTTAGTAATTTAGTAATAATTACGTTTCTAGAGACGAAGTTATAATCCTTGCTACGCCACGTAGATCTTGCTACGCCGTAGACGTGGTCCTTGCTACGTCGTAGACGTGGTCTTTGCTACGCCGTAGATTGCCATAGAAGTACGAATCGTGCCCGGTCTCGGCAATTTTTTTTAAATGTATGATAGTGCCAGTTTTATAATTACTGCCGTGTCTTATTCATTTATTTCAAAAGAACAAATTTAATATTGAATATAAAGTGAAATAAGAATAATATTCTTATCACTATCACTAAATAATATAAAACAAAGTAGCTTTCTCTGTCCCTATAACCACATGTATGCTTAAATCTTTAAACCTACGCAACGGATTTAAATGCAGTTTTTTAATAGATAGAGTGATACAAGAGGAAGGTTTTTATGCCCATGCGAAGCCGGGGCGGGTCGCTAGTTTCTTAACAAGAATAGTATTTTTATTTCTTCTTTAATTTCTTCATTAATATCTTATTATATTGATATGAAACGTGTGAAGGCGAAATATTTTGGCAACCGCTTCAAAAGTAACAATCTGATACCAACTGTGATATAAATACTTGGTATAAATAACCACCAATTAGAGTACTTTGAAACGAAACGGTTTCTTTTGTCGAGCTTTTAAGAAGTTGATGAAGATTTTTAAATTTTAAAGAGCTTGGAATAGCAGTGTCGTATCAGGCTTAAGAAAAGACCACTTCCTCTAATGACGTCATGTCGTACATGACAACTAAGGGACAAATATAGGTCTTAGTGGCCATTATTCAGCAGTAATCTTGGAAATCAAAGCGAATTATTTTGTGCCCAAACCACTTGAATATGTATGTATAAGTGCTTACAGAAGTTATTTCCTCAACCAAGGCAGCCTAAAAAAATTTTTATGCGTTTTAGTAATTAACAGGTTGTGGGTTAAATATACGATACATGAATGTATCGTCCATAGCGTACTACTGTACGTCACTCGGTCGAGCGAGTAACTGATAAGAGATCGCCGAACTACAATTTGAATGTGACCTTGTCCCACGTACATAGTACCCCTAGTATGAGTTTTTTTAGGATTCTGTATGGAATTTCTTAGTTGCCTTACAATCCGCTAGAGGCGCTGTACAGGTTTGTCATACTAAATCGCTAACGCAGTCGCTAGCGTCTGCGTTAAGATGATACCTCGGTGAACACTAGCGCCACCGCCATTTGAAAATCATTATTCACTGAAAACACAAGTTATCAAAAATCCCTCTGTTGTAATTAAGGTTCTGGATCTGTAGTTATTTAATTAAATTATAATTCCCTATAGCTACAAATTGCATTATTGCTTAAAATGGCCACTTTTAGCAGTTTTGCAATTTGTAACTATATGGAACTATAATTTAACAATTGAATATGATTAAAATTAACTTCATATCCAGAATCATAATTACAGCAGAGGGATTTTTGATAACTTGTGTTTTCAGTGAGTAATGATTTTTAAATGACGGTGGCGCTAGTGTTCACCGAGGCATCACCTTAAGAAAAACTCATACTAGGGGCACAGCTATTGCCACTGGATGAATAGAAAGACGATACCTCGGTGAACACTAGCGCCACCGTCATTTTTTTTTTATATAGGGTCAAATCACACAGATTGAGTTAGCCCCAAAGTAAGTTCGAGACTTGTGTTATGGGATACTAACTCAACGATATTATATTTTATAACAAATACATATATAGATAAACATCCACGACCCAGGTCAATCAGAAAAAGATCATTTTTCATCTTGACCTGACCGGGGATCGAACCCGGGACCTCCTGAGTAGCGGTCAGGCATGTTAACCATTACGCCACGGAGGTCGTCAAAATCATTATTATTAGTCATTTAAAAATCATTATTTACTGAAAACACACGTTATCAAAAATCCGTGTTATGTAATTAAGATTCGGGATCTGAAGTTAATTTTAATCATATTAAACTATAGTTCCATTTAGTTACAAAGTGCAAAACCGCTAAAAGTGGCTGTTTTAAGCAATTTGTAATTATAGGAGACTATAAATTAATATGTTTAAAATTAACTTCAGATCCAGAACCTTAATTACATAACACGTATTTTTGATAACTTGTGTTTTCAGTGAATAATGATTTTTAAAAGATGATGACGCTAGTGTTCACCGAGGTATCACCTAGGAGAAATATTTTACTGAACTAATCCTTTAACAGACCAAGGAGGAGCCTCAAAATTTGGCGAAATTTTTAATTTTACTTTTTTAATATGACTCAAATTTTGTGAATTGATGTCTTTGAAGAAAATGCTGCAGTGGAGTTTGTGGCGCCTCTTCTTTTTCACTTGCGCTTTGGAAGTGGTGGTGAACTTAATATAAGTAACAATTGAGATAAGAATATCCTATATTGAAAATAAACATTTTGAATTTAAATTTATGTATGTTAGTCGATTACTCGATCTGATGATAGTACCTTCGAGAAAAGTAATTTAAAACTTCAGCGTCCTATGCCAAAGTCACAATCGCAAAAAGTTAATGAGGTACTTACGACAAGAACAAAATTTATAGGATTGACATAAGATTGACCACGTGATTTACCGCAGCTTATGTCAATCCCATAGATTTTGTTCTTGTCGACATTCGTTAGCGTTTTGAAATTGTCACTTGGCTACGGATGCAGATACCAGGGCATGCAGAAACACATGATAGAAATACAAGATATTTTATCTCTATTTGTGAAGCTGGTTGAAAATATGTTTGATTCCCAAATAATAGATAACGCCCCGCTGACTCGTTTTCAGTCAAAAATTTTGAAAAATCGTTTGTCTTAACAAATTAAACTTGTTTGTCGAGTTCGTTAGAATTTCATCATATATTCGTATGAAAATATTTACCATAATGATGAAACCATTTCGATGTGTAATATCGCAAACTGAAAATGTCAACTCTACGTTAAATTTCAAATACTCATACTACCACATTCGTGAAATACCAACTTCGCGAAACACCACCATTGCTTTACGGGAAATGCCAACTACTTGAAAAAATACGTAGGATACCAAATACTAAGAATACCAAAATCTATTGTAGAGCCTATGACAATAAAAAAATCATTTAAATATATAGAAAACACACACATCGAACAGACATAAGTACGTCAAATTTATTACACCCCTTTTTAGTCGCGGGAGAAATCCATACTTCCATACTAATATTATAAATGCGAAAGTCTGTCTGTCTGTCTGTTTGTCTGTCTGTCACCTCTTCACGGCTAAACTGCTGGACTGATTGTAATGAAATTTGGTAGGGATGTAGTTAAAGACCTGAGGTCAAACATAGGCTACTTTTGGGCGCGATATAACCGAGTCCCACGCGGGGCGAAGCCGCGGGGAACAGCTAGTCTTCCATAAATACGTAGGAAACCCCTCACAATAACATGAACTACCTTGGACTCTGAACTGTGATGGTGGACCGAGGGTTAGACTCGAGAACAAAGTCTAACTTAAGGGGTGTCAACGGGAAGAAATTAAAAAAAAAATATTTTTCCGTTTTCCCACGAGAACAAACTAAGGCACCAAGTCAAGTTGTTATTGTTCGACGTACAAAGAATTCTTGTACGTCGAAAATTTGTGGCGGGCATGCTGGGACTAAACTGACTGACTGGTGGCAGAAGCACGCAAAGTAATTTGTACTTGTACCAAATTTAGTCATCAATAAAAAGATACGAGCATCAAATAAGAGAACTGATATGAATAAGAACTACCAAAAAAAGGACTCCGATGTCCCAAGGTACCTAAGAAATAAAAAAAGATGCGATACCATAGATATTGTACCTATAGATTTTCTCATAGCGTGGCCGCACATGAGACAGAAAATCAAACATAATTTCGTGAATATTTCCTTTACGCCATCAAATATCACAATTCACTAGTATACTAATCATTCTATTTAAAATGAGTATTTCTCTTTAAAACTAACAAACTATATGTATTTATCTTGTAGTACTATATATTAATAGCCTATAAGCATCTAAGTATATTATAATCGTTATTAGCACCCCATACTTCTATCTCTCACAGTATCCCTAAGGTAAGCTGGTAGACAATGCAATAGCATTAAGTTTTTACCTTTTGTAAACAATCTTTAGATGATTGCGTGCAATAAAGTTAAATAAATAAATTAAATAATAATAAATAATTAATAAATAATCATCTGCGCTATGGAGTTTTGTAAATGGATAGAAATCAGCTGTTCAATGATGTCAAATTTGTTGACAAGTTGCTGCTACGCAACGCGGAGTTCCAGACACAACATTCACAATTATTAATTTCATAATTTTAATTTGAGCTGAGGTGTGGTTGGATAGATGTTCAACGGTTGTTGTCTCTCACTAACTAAAATCACGATATTTACGAAGACAAACCCGTAACGACGACTGGTGAGCGCCCGCAACATATTTTCCTATTCTGTGGCCCGCTCCGAGGACCGGACAGAAGTGGCTATTCCGCTGCATACGCGGATTTTATTTAGTTACGGTGGTTGGTGTTTGCTACGGTTACATTTTTAATATAAACATTGTTTTTTATAATTGACTGTATTTTTTTAATTCTTAATTAGTTATGCTTAGTCAATTGGCCCTTTCCGCATCAGGAAGCCAGTCAAGTGCAGCAACGCCACTAGAATTAGTGCAATGCGGAGACTGCTCCCAGCCTCGTTTTTTTAAGGGACAGAGAGGTCTAAATATACATCGAGGTAAATGCCATAGGTATCAAGCAATATAAGAGTGGTAGATACAGGAAATATTCAATCTGCACAACATTTTGATACATGTACTACCTTATGGCAAGACTAAAATAAATTTAAGAAGAACTTGCCGGTAGTAAGACGAATTCCACGTGGAGCCAGACTTTGCGTCGCGGCCTCTCTGTCCACATGTATAAAAGAAGTTTTAAATAAAAACGATAAATGTGCGTGGGAGTGCTTTCTGCTTTTTGCATACAGGACTCTTAGTGTAAGTACAAATAGATTTGATGGTTCTATCACACAAAAAATTAAAAAAACTTGTTCCCCCTCACATATAAGGCCAATATTTGATAACATTCGAAAAAACAGTACATATAAATTATCGAAAAGAATTGAAACAAAATTTAACGAGGGAGACATAAAAGGAGCAGCCGAGATCCTTTTTTCTAGTGATGTTATTGCTCCTAATACTCCAGAAACCTACGCCGCTTTGATTTCCAAACATCCACAGCCTTCAGTTTCACAACATCTACCGGATGCCCCTGATCCTTCGGAGCGCACGCCAGAGGTCACACCAGCAGATGTACATGCCGCGATCATGTCCTTTAGGAAAGGCTCTGCAGCTGGCCTCGACGGTTTATCGCCACAGCATTTAAAAGACCTAACTTGTGCCGTCACCGGAGAGGTAGGCAAGACTCTTCTGAATGACTTGACGCGGCTCGTGAATTTTATGCTCAGTGGTAAAGTTTATAAGCCAATAGTGCCAGTCTTATATGGTGCTAACTTATGTGCACTCCGCAAAAAGGACGGTGGAATCCGCCCGATTGCTGTCGGTAATACCATCCGCTGCGTTGTTTCCAAAGTCTGCTGCAAACTTATCTTGCCATCATTAGAGCAAGAATTTCAGCCGACGCAATTAGGTTTTGGAAGTAGAGGAGGATGCGAAGCCGCCGTACATGCAGCCCGTACTTTCCTCAAACACGGCGAAGCTGAGGTGCTGCTGAAGGTTGACGTCCGGAACGCGTTCAACTCTGTGGATAGAGGCGCTCTGCTGACACAAATAAAAAATGTTATACCTGCCACGTATGCTTATATGTGGCAGTGTTACAGCGAGCCGACAAATTTAGTTTATGAAGGCAAAATTATAGAGTCTGCAGTTGGTTGTCAGCAGGGCGACCCTCTCGGCCCTGCAATCTTCGGTTTGGCAATTCATCCCCTTATTAAAGATTTGGCATCTAAATTTAACGTATGGTACTTAGACCATGGTACCCTTGGAGGTGATGCGAATACTGTTTTATCTGATTTGGAAAATATAATAAAATCTTTTGGAAAAATCGGTCTAGAATTAAATTTTTCTAAATGTGAGTTACATTTCCGTAATAGTCTTGCTACTCACGTAAAAAATGAAATTCTTCAAAAATTTAATGTTTTGGCCCCAAATTTGACCGTTATAGATGATCAGTCACTCCGCCTTCTGGGGGCACCGGTGTTGGAGGATGCTTTCATGAAATTTGTAGATGACCAAATTTCTTCTTTTGAAAGATCTTCCAACCGTCTAGCAGTTATCAGCCCCCATTTTGCTTATTGGATAATAAAATTTTGTCTTTTTGTGCCCAGAACCACCTACGTGTTACGGTGTTCCCCGCTTTGGGCCCACGACGGACTTCTTGCTCGCTTAGATAAATACGTGCAGGAGGCCCTCGGAAGCATTTTGAATTGCCCTCTAAGCGACAGATGTTGGACCCAAGCAGCACTACCGATCCGCCATGGTGGTCTAGGCATACGTAAAATTTCCAGTGTGGCACTGCCAGCTTTCTTGTCCTCGGTTCATAGCACGCTTAACCTCATCGGTAAAATTTTATCCCCGTCGTTTTCTGACGTAGAGGTTGCATGCTTGAGCGAGGCCAGGAATGCTTGGTGTAGTGTCAACAGCCCAGGTACAGATCTACCCCTGAATTTGGCTTCGCAGCGGCAGTGGGACGAACCGCTTTGCTTACTTGTCCGTAATAATTTACGGGCAACAAGTAGTTGTCCGGCTGAGCGGTCTCGTCTCTTAGCTAGCTGTGAGCCAGAATCAGGTTACTGGTTAAACGCTGTTCCATCGTCAACCCTAGGTACTTTACTGGACAGGACTGGCTTCTGTTTAGCAGCAAGCCTGCGGATAGGTGCCAGAACGAATGAGCCCCATCGCTGTCGTTGCGGAGAAGACGTCGACCCCCTAGGACACCACGGTTTAGCTTGTCGTCGCAGCGCAGGTCGCATTTCACGTCATGCCGCTCTCAATGACGTTATTCGTCGGGCCTTTGCCAGTGCCGGTGTGCCAGCATTACTTGAGCCTGCTGGCATTGCCCGTGATGACGGCAAGAGGCCAGACGGCATGACGGAAACATGTCGGAACGGGAGGTCGCTCGTATGGGATGCTACTTGTGTTGATACAGTAGCACCATCTCACATACGAGCGACATCCAGTACGGCAGGTGCGGCTGCGACTGCGGCGGAGGCTAATAAGAGGCGTAAATATGCGGCTCTAGGAGAGTCGTACATATTTACGCCTTTTGCTGTGGAGACCTTGGGGCCTTGGGGTGCGGATGCGAAAGTTTTATTTAAAGAGATATCCGCACGCTTTGTCGACGTCTCTGGTGACCCAAGGGCCGGCGCTTATTTTGGCCAGCGTATTAGTCTGGCCATACAGCGTGGAAATGCAGCCAGCCTCTTGGGCACTTTACCTTCTTACGACGACAGCAATTTGGGCTCTATATTTTATTTAGTGTAATATATTTAAGTATCTAGTTTTTATATTAATTAGTTTATTTATTTTTTTAGAATAGAATATGTATTATATTATTGTAAACCTATCTGTAATAATTATATATATCTTCAAAAAAAAAATAAAATAAATAAAACTCACATAATAACAAAAAACAAAGAATTTTACTGTTTGTTTGGCTTAAGTTTATGTATAGTGGCAAGTTGAAGAAACAAAGAAAAACGGCCACGCTGACAAAACAGGAAATGTATCTTTGATCTTTATCGTTCTCATGGAGTTCTCTAATTCACCATCTCATTTTTGCACAAACTAGCTCCGTGGTTGCCTGTAAACCCGGGGGTCGTAGGTTCGACTAAAACGGAAGCATGCTTTGTTTAGTCGTTTCAAGATTGGTTAGGGTATTGCAATGATTATAATTGTCTGATAATAAAGATGATTCCGTGCTTCGGAAGGCACGTTAAGCCGTTGGTCCCGGATGCCATCTGGTACTTAGTCGTTAAAGGAACCACGTCAAAAGCCGAGAGGCGGTTCCGAAGAACTCAGGCACCAGAGTGTGCGTGGTCGATTGACCGTGTCAACTAAACGAAATAATGATAATTTTTGCACCAAATAACAAACTATAGCTACATTCATATTTCAACTATCACAGCCGGTATCACAGCCTATATCATCATCATAAAGAGCTAGGCTCTTGTCGGTGGAGTTCCTTCCATTTTTGTCTATCCTTTGCCAGTTCCTTTATTTATTGATACGACACGACACTGCCTATATACGTATAAGAATTTCGAATCGCGCGCGGTCTCTCTACAAGGAACTTTTTTTTTTTTAATCTATGCGTTTATATAAAATATTTTTGACCAAGTGACAGCCCTGCGTTCAGGGAAGCCGCATAATAATGATTGCGACGGTGGCACGCGACACGCACGAAGCGCGTGCTCCCATCTGCGTCAACGCGGACCAATCTGACGATCAGCTGGGCTGGATTGATGCACACGTGCAAGGTTACTCGAGATATATCCAGATGAAATTCTTAAAGGTCGGATTTGGAAGTAATAACGGAAGGTAAAGTAACGACTGCCTTATTTTAATTAATATTAAGAACTTATAAATTAAACTAGCGACCCACCCCAGCTTCGCATGGGCACAAAAACCTTCCTCTTGAATTATTCTATCTATAAAAAAAACCGCATCAAAATCCGTTACGTGGTTTTAAAGATTTAAGCATACATAGGGACATAGGGACAAAGAAAGCGACTTTGTTTTATAGTATACTATGTAGTGACTATGTAGTGATTAGGAACCTACCAAATTTTGTAAAATAAATATAGAAATTTTAATTTTATTTAGAATTAATGTAACCGATAAAAGAGCTGCTTGACTAAACCAACTTGCCTCAAAAGAAAAATCTGTTGACATTTTCATTTAACACATCCTTACCTACGACGCCAAGTACTCAAGACTAATAATGGTTCAAATTGAAGGCTTATCAGAGAGAAATGGAACTGAATATTAGGTAAAAATCTCATTGAAATGGTCAGCAATTACTACGCTGCGCTCTATCACCAAAGACATTCATTTAAGGGAAAAAATGGCTATGCTAAAGTAGGATAATGCAAGTCAAATCTGCCGCAATCTTCCTGAAAAATAGGCACAACATCAACTACCTGGGTACAGAAAGCAAGAATGGTCAGACAAATATGGCTTTTGATAGAAACTGGCGAGGATTAACGACGATGACTTTTGACCAGGAGATGGACATACATTTAAACTTAAAGAAGAAAGCTTTGATTTAATATAATAGAATATATGGACACATAATAATTTGATGATAACTTATTTAAAAAAAGATAAACGGGAAGGCATGTCAACTTAACGATGTTTCATGCTGAAATAAATCAGGTAGTTCATACGTGACTATTTCATAGCAAGGCACACCTCTATTTAGTTCACAGGTTTACTCCCATCACGCCTGACAAAAACAATATGAAATAAACAATCTATATTTACAATCAATATTTGCTATACACTGAACAACCTTTACCG
This sequence comes from Apomyelois bistriatella, assembly GCA_947044815.1. Taxonomy (NCBI): domain Eukaryota; kingdom Metazoa; phylum Arthropoda; class Insecta; order Lepidoptera; family Pyralidae; genus Apomyelois; species Apomyelois bistriatella. The sequence continues at coordinate 582,832 of OX345696.1, forward strand.
TATCTATTTGGCGACAGAAGCTGTTTGTTCTACGATACAGGTAGGAGAAAACCTGACTTTTGTTTGACCAACTAAGTTCTTCATGCCTTAGCAAACATCCGAGATACGCCATTACGTATATAATGTTACTACACAAGATTTAATAATAGTTCGTAATAAAGGATGGGCGTGTTCAGTTGATTGTTTGGCGAATGGAGTTGAATTTTCAAAATGGTGATGAGTAAGAGTGACGCGGAAGCCCACGGTCAGAAGGAGGAGATACCACATGACCATCTCTTTAAAGTGACTGGATTGTCGTCGAGCAATTTGGAAAAGTTGGCGCAAGGTGGGTAGTTTGCACGAGTTTTTTAGAGGTCTAATTTTCAGTTTGTATTTTGTTTCGCGGCAATTTTTTATTATTATTTATATAGTTTATTGTATCGCGTGTGATAGTTTAAGTGGGCAGTAATATGTCAACTATTAAAAATAAAACATTCCGATGAATTGAGTACCCCCTCTTTTTAAGTCGGTTAAAATTGATAAAAACATTTTTATTTTTCGTTTTAATTTTTAAAGCATTTTACCTTCGATCTATCTGGCCATATATTTCTCTTGGACTTATCAATTTCACCATCTAAGTTTTGCATTAAATGACAGTCCGTAATCTAATTTAATCTAATAATCTCCAAATCTGACTCATTCTGAGTCCTAAAGATTTAGCATAAATGAGGTTCTTGTTTAAAAATTTCGTCATTTATTGGAGTAAGAACTCAATTATAATTGAAAAGTAGCGTTTCTATATTCTTCTATATCAGTGGCTTAAACTGTTAGTAAATAAACTAAGATCGATGACCTATATCGTATAAACATGCATCGCGGGTAAGCATTGATCTATATGACAATTTTTGCTGGATAAAATAGAAAAAATAAGCTAAGTATCAAATGTTGCATCAATATGATTCAAGCGTTGAACTAGTGGCTTCTAGACACTCTCTTCTTCATCGGTCCCTCACTGCTGAGGATCGTGACCACATGTGCTTCCAAGTTATGTGGTTACCAGTGCTATGGACCGCGCTGTAGATGCTGCCCCCAGCTGCTTTTTTCACTCTGTCCACCCATCTGGCTGAAGGCTCTCCCCTGGCGCGCTTTCCTTCAATTGTGTCCAAATTTATAATTTTTTTCCAAACAATGCCTAGGAGACCGCATGATATGTCCGAAAAAACTGAGGGTATTTCATAACACTACTGCCGACCAAATTAAAGAAAAATCATAATTCTGTTTAACGTAGGCCAGGTGGCTTACCACCATCTCTTAAAACCATGCAAGATCCAGTGAGTAAGCGAGACAGCGCGATACATAATGTAAGGCGACATCTCGCTTACTCACTGGAACTTGCATGGTCACTGATCTTATCTCAGCGTTTTTTCGGTTGCATCATCGGCTGGTTACTTTAGAGCCTAAAGTCCGCTTTTCTGCTTTTTTCCCCAGTGAGAAAGACGGCTAAGAAGTAAGTCCTATCAACATTAATTCCTATAATTATGTACTGACCGTGATAATACTAAGATAAAAGTGAGATTACCTACTTTACTGGATAAATTATCATTTTTTTGCATATCCCTAGCTCTATACCTACTAACCACTATCACTACATAGTATTAAACAAAGTCGCTTTCTCTGTCGCTATATCCTTTTGTTTGCTTAAATCTTTAAAACTACGCAACGGATTTTGATGCGGTTTTTTTAATAGATAGAGTGATTCAAAAGGGAAGGTTTTTATGCCCATGCGAAGCCGGGCGGGTTGCTAGTATTATATTATAATAAATGCGAAAGCCTGTCTGTTACGCATTCACGGCCAAGCCGCTGGACCGGTTTTGATGAAATTTGGCATGGATATAGTTAGGAATCAGGAGATGAAACATAGACTATTTATAGGTATAATCGAGTCCCACGCGGATAAAGCCTCGGGCAACAATAGGTTTTATATAAATACATAATTGGATCATACACAATGGATTTATCCCTATATCAGAACTGAGGATTTATTATAAAAACAGAAGAATTTGGGCAGCTCATTTCCTTTATCAGTCTAGTGTTTCTATTTATATATATCAATGTCCACCAGCCACGCAACCTAAAATTAAAATAAAATTGTTGCTAAACAAAATAAACGCTATTAGGTTATGCCAAATGGAAATCTAGTTAATTTGTGGAATAAATATCAATATTTTTCTTCTTCTTCGTCCGAGCGTGTTTCCTGGCTGCATTTTCAGTATGCGTTTAAAAGCCCAGTGTACAAGTTCCTGATTTGGGAATAATGACTCTTCTGACCTCCCTGTAACCCTTTTTATAGACCAATAGAAACATGATCAGGGTGTATTAGTGGCCAACACTATCACAATTTTTCAGGCTAAAGGCATCTGACAAAGCCTAGACTGACGTTTATTGATAAAAGCCATGCCTTAATGATTTCCAATAATACCTACGAGAATCTGCTTCTTCCACTCTGGCAAAAGTATCCGCTGTATCCGATTGTCGGCCAATAGATCTCATAAACCACAATTTGACCAACTTTGTTTATGTTTATTTTCTCGATACATCTCGACGACCTCCATGGCGTGATGGTTAACATGCCTGACCACTACTCAGGTGGTCCGGGGTTCGATCCCCGGACAGGTGTAAAATAATCTTTTTCTGATGGACCTGGATCTTTGACGTTTACCTATATATGTATTTGTGATAAAATATATTATCGTTGAGTTAGTATCCCACACAAGTCTCTAACTTACTTTGGCTAACTCAATCTATGTGATTTGTCCCTATATATTTATTATATTTATCTAAACCAAAACATCAAGAATTGATAACAAGGCCAAGTAATAAATGAGTTCACCTTCGCGGTTTTAAATACGCCAATATTATAAACGGTGACCAAAACACGTCTCTGCCCGGTCTCGACGCCATCTTGGAAAACTGCCAACTTTCCGGATTTTACCGCGAAATGTCTCTGAAGTTTACTGTACAGCCGGCACCACAGACCATGGAAAAATTCCACTCGAGCGCCCAGCGATATGAGTTCTCTGTGGCCATCAGCTTAGAATAAGCTTTATAATAATAAATTAAACCAAAACTTTGGTGCTTTTTTAACTTTTATCTCATAATAGCGACCCGCCCCAACTTTGCATGGGTGCAATATTATTTATTTATTTATTAAAACTTTATTGTTCCATAAGTACAAAATACTTATACAATTGGCGGACTTAATGCTAAAAGCATTCTCTACCAGTCAACCATTGGGAGAAACAGAAAAACTGTGCGGCGCAAAAAAGTTACAAGGGAAAATAGGTACTTAAAAATAAACAAATTTACCACGATGGGTATTTTAATGCATATCATATTAAACTACGTAACATACATACACAATACATAAATATACATACTTATACCCTTACTTATATATCTACATATATTTTAAATATATATATATATATATATATATATATACATACATCTATGCACATACATACGAGTATATAAATATACATTATATAAGCCTACATAAATACTTTTACGAAAACTTTCACAAAGAACTTTCACACGCAGAAGTGAGCATGAACTCTTTTTTTAAAGGTAAATTTAGAAGAAATTTCTTTAAATATATCGGCAGGCAAAGCATTCCAGAGTCGGATGGATTGTAATGTGTAGGAATATTATGGGTTGGACTTACATAAAAACATTCCTCTTAAATCACTCTATCTATTTAAAAAAAACCCATCAAATTCTGTTGTGTAGTTTCGAAGATTTAAGCATAATTACATAGGGAAAGACGGCGGAAAGCGAATTTGTTTTATACTATGTAAAGATTTTGACACATACCTATTTGTAATTTACAATGGTTGACTGACAGAGAATGCTTATAGCATTACGTTGACCTATTGTAGCTCTTGGCTCAATAAAGTTTTAAATGAATAAGGAATTGCATCCGCCCCAAATAGAAGCAACTTCTATGGTGGATTTTTATTTTATTTGTAGTGCTTGGGTGAGTTACAAGGGTACATCAAACAGAAAAATAAATTTGGTGGTGCGATAAAGTGTAAAAACCTTCATCTTCTTGTCGAGTAGAAATAGCTTGACCAGTATATACCTAGCTACGGTAATGCTGCTAAATCCTCAACTGTACAACTTATACAAAATATCACAAAAAATAAATAATTCAAAATATACTAATAGGTACATAAATAGTAATACGCGTTTTCGTTTTTTTAATTTTAGTATTAGTTTTAATTATAGTTTAGGTTTGTTATTTTTAGGTTTATTTTAATGTTTATTTGATTGTAAAAAAAGATAATTAAATCGACGAAATTATGTAGATAATAGACAGATACAAACGATATGGTTGCTTCTATTCTTCTTGATTCTATGGCCGTCACTTTGTGGATATTTGTCGAGTGAGACTGATGACATTTTTTAGACATGTTTACAAAGCTAAATATTGGATACTAGCTTTCGCCCGTGGCTACGCCCGCGTGCATTTTCCTGCATTTTCCCGCGATGAAAGGTACCCTTTGTCCTTCTCAATACTACAAACTATGTGTATGCGAAATTTCAGGAAGATTGGTTCTGCAGATACTGGACCACGGAGGCAGTTGTTTGAATTGATTTGTAACTAGATTTGATATGAACACAGATGTGGCAGCTACCACACCAGCAGACTTCGAGACAGCCATCGCTGCAACTGGGTACGGGCGTTTCAACATCTACCTCATGCTGTGCACGCTGCCAGCCTTCTGGAGCGCCGTGTCCGTCACCAGCAGCGTCTCCTATATCTTCACAAGAGCTCAGTGTGACATGCAGCTCAGTCTTTTGGACATGGGCACTGTTAATGCTATCACTTATGGAGGTCAGTGGCTTTTCTTTTCTCATTTACTTTTAAAATTTTTGGTCAGGTCTGGTTGTAGATTTAGGTCAAAGATTTCTTCTTCTCATAGCAGTTTAAAACCGTATTTGAAGAATTCTTTGAATTAATTTCGTTTAGACATCTGGAGATCGCTGGAGCGATGCTGTGCAGGGGGGTTGACTACCGTCTCTTAAAACCATGCAAAATCCAGTGAGTAAGCGGGAAAGCGCAATATATGATGTAAGGCGACATCTCTCTTACTCAATCGTTCTTGCATGGTTTTAAGAGATGGTGGTAAGCCACCAGGCTAACCTGCGTGAGATGGGCGCTGTAAACTGGTAAACCATCGCGCAGAATAGAAAACTGTGGCGCTCTCTCATTTCGGAGGTCAAGAACCACTTCGGGTCGCTGAGCCAGCTGAGTAATTAAGTAGTAATCTGGAGATCATTTTAGACCTTCTACCGTGTAGAAGTCTAAGATTGAGAGAATCAGTTTGATTATTAGGTCCTGGGGCGAAAGATCTTAGTCAAGTTGTCAAACTTAGATTTTGACGTTACTCCCACGATCTATTACTTAGTTCCTTAAGGATCGTGCTGTGCACACTGGCAGCCTTTTGAAGCGTTGTGTCTATCACCAGCAGCGTCTCCTACGTCTTCACAAGAGCTCAGTGTAACATTGCAGCTCAGTCATTTGGACATGGGCACTGTTAATGCTATCACTTATGCAGGTATGTGTTTTTTTTTTTCATTTCCTTGTCTAGTATGTCTATCTTATTTGGTCTACTTATAGATTTACTTTGGAGGCTTTTCTAGGAGCCGTTTCGGACGATCTTTCAAGAATTCTTCATATAAATTTCGTTTAGTACTCTTGATTTTTTGATTCCCTTAAATTTTCCCTTCTACCTGGTCCCGGAGAAGGCAGCATGGCCAGACATTTCCCGATGTAACTTGCCGGTTTCCTTAAGACCTACCGAGAAATTGCAGGCAAGCGCTGGATGCAGGCTGCTTCCAACAGGTCATTTTGGAAATCCTTGGGGAAGGCCTATGTCCAGCAGTGGACATACATGCATACATATAATCACGTCTTTATCCCATACGGAGTAGACAGAGCTTAAAGCCACAAGACCTTAGGCCACGTTTAGCATAATGGTAGTTGAAACAGGAAATCAATAGTGATGGGTTGCTAGCCGCATCGCCTATGTCATGATTTCCCCATTCGGCGATTCCCTCAGACGATTTTTACGCTTTTTTAGCAGTGGATAACCTGCGGCATAGGCGGTTTTCCTAAATTTTGTCCGGTATGAACATGAAGCTCCTAAGGCTTACGCACACATCATAATATTATTTTTTTATTTATTTATTTGTCTCAGGCAATAAGTAACATGTTTTAATAACATTAGGCCCATATAATAAATACCTTAATAACACTTACATTACAATAACTCCCAAAGTTTACTTACAACTTAACGTCACTCACACACCCGTCTTTGCTCGTCTACACACAGACAATTGACTCAACTAACACTCTTTTAAATATTTACTTACAGTGTATACTGATTCAGAGATTCAGTTTGATATCTTTGGTAGTAGTAAACGAAATTTTATATACCTACATTCAGACAAATATTACATTATCACCACAGAATTTAAAAATATTAACAAGAAGTGGCATAGCGCACATAAAACGTGTCACTAGTTTGGCTTGCAAGCCAACGTCTCACACAGAAAAGATGGGCGGGGAATTTAATTGCGTCATTTATTGCCACTGTTGGTCGATAATATTAGGTGGCTTTGTTGTAAACTACGTAATACATTTCTAATAATGTGTGGTGTGGTTTTCATGTATTAATTGAAGATAAGAAGAGAGAATACGCTGCGACACTGATCCTGGAACTAAATCCGCATCAATTTTCTCTGTTCTGTGATTATCACCTTTGAAATACAGTCGACGTGTAATGTTTAATTTTATTCGATAATTTAGGGTTCCGTACCAAAAGGGTAAAAATGGGACCCTTTTATGACTTCACTGTGACATGACGGTCTGTTGTTCACCAAGCCAATCTTCATCATTTCAACCGCAGGCTGTCCACTGCTGGGCATAGGCCTCCCCCAAGAATTTCCTAAATGACTGAAACGGCCTGCATCCAGCACCTGCCTGCGACCTTCTTTAGGTCATATATATGTTATATAGCGTGATAGCTAGCCAGTTGAAATCACAGATTATGTTTTGTTTCCGCAAGAAAATAGAACGAAAAAAATCTAATTACGCATCTAGTGTGTGTTTTATGTATGTTAAACCACAGGAGTGGCCACAAAGGTGACCCCTCTGCCAAAAGTATAGTAGCGCGTTATTTTTTGATTGTATTTGATAATTTAGACAAGTGTGTGCTTAGCGACGTGATCGAATAACTGTCAAGAGATTCGTAGTTATGACACAAAGTTTATCTGACGGTATTTAAATCTCAAATTCTAAGGTAGATTAAAAAATTAAGATTATCGTCTGTTTGGTATAAAATGAAAGATTTTTGAGAGCACATTACGAATATAAATATAGATCATATATCGGTAAATAGAAAAGTAATAAATAAATAATAAGTGGTAAAAAAAGTGTGTGTTACCTCACCCCGCGCGCAGAATGGAACTTTTTCGCATAGAAATGTGCGCATGGCGTCTCCAGTTAGTTTACGCCTCTAAGGCCACAGTACATAGGAATTTCATTGCCTCTAATCCTCCAAACCGAAACAATGTTTTGTTTCAGTTGCAACAATGCAAGCACATGTTTAGTGTTCTGCTCAAAATTATCACAATTGGCATAGATTAAAAAAAAACTGCGTCGCTTCAAAACGCGCGCGATTCACTATTCTTTGACAATTGGCAACAGAATATGAACACGTTGGCAATGTTGACAAATTATCAGTGGAAAGTCTGACAGCAAATCTATCTGAGTCAATAATGATGACATGATATACTCAGATGATATAAATACATACAAATATAAGTCCAAACAATGTCACGCCGTTGTATTTGTTTACAAATGTGTGTTAATTAAATATAGAATTATTTACATATAATTTCTTTATTTACCCTGTTTTGATGTTTGTTATGTATTTCTGGAGATAGATAGAGGTTGATTGGCAAGAATTAGCATTGTTTACTTAACTGTATTTAGTAGGTATCGTATGGCACGCTTAATAAAATCCATATTTTCATACTACGCTTTCACGGCTAAGCCGCTGGACCGATTTGAATAAAATTTTGGCTATTTTTGGGCGCGATATAACAGAGTCCCACGCGAGCGCAGCTGCGGGCAACAGCTAGTCACTATCATTACATAGTATAAAACAAAGTCGATTTCTCTGTCCCTATGTCCCTTTGTATGCTTAAATTTTTAAAACTACGCGATGGATTTTGATGTGTTTTTTTTAAATATATAGTCATTCAAGAGGAAGGTTTTTAGGCCCATGCGAAGCCGGGCGGGTAGCTAGTTATAGCTAATATTTTTTTTACAATAAAAGTAAAAGAAAATGTACACCTTACATAAAAGTTTGATTTATCTGAATTACCTAAATGAATCTATTTTCTTAATTTCTTCATAATATAATTTTATTTCTTTCATGCACTATACGACTTGACCCAGCCAGACTCACATCTAGTCGAAATTGTGGATAGTTAATCTTGCAAACCATGGCAGGCAAGCAGTACCCCTAATAAGGGATTTTATAAACGCAGACGCTAGCTACTACGTTAGCGATTTCGTATAATAAACCTGTACAGCGTCCTGGCAGATAGTAAGGCAACTAAGAAATTCCATACAAAATCCTAACGCAGTCGCTATCGTCTGCGATACTAGGCAAGCAAAATCATCCAATTTGCTCTTTCATGTGTCTTCAACACCTTGCAATTTGAAAAGGGGGACATCTCATCCTTGTAGGAAATATTTACGGATGATTTGACGCCTAGTAATTTAAAAATAGTGACAGTTCATCTGCGGATTATATATTTTGTGGATGAATTGTCACCTAAGTCTCCTCAACTAGTTCCCCAGCTGCCCATTCTTATGTACATAATAGTGATTTAACTTACCCCTTTTTTTCTTGCAGAAGAAAACTCTTGTGAAACCTATTTCTTGTTTCAGGTATGATCTCATCGGCCATGCTGTGGGGCTACCTCTCCGACACCCTGGGCCGACGCCGCATCATGATGTGGGGCTTCTTCACAACCGGAATCCTGGAGATCTTGGTCTCCATCAGCCAGAACTTCATCATGCTGCTGCTTACCAGATTCGCCAGTGGCTTTCTGTGAGTTTTAGTCTACTGCTTCAAGTGCCTCTCCATTATTTTTGTATTAATTGAAATGAATCCCAACTAATATTATAAATGCGAAAGTGGGTTTGTATATTTGTTTGTTTGTTACCTATTCACGCCCTATTTACTGAACCAATCTTCCTGAAATTTCGTATACACATAGCTAGGATTCTTGAGAAGGGCAAAGGGTACCATTCAACTCCTCCTCCTGAGGGAAATTCATGCGGGCGTAGCCGCAGGCGAAAGCTAGTATGTTATAAATGTGTTGAGACTTATCATTTAATCGTTGATAAATAGGTAGCTCGGGTTGGTAAACTTCTTCATTCATTGTGAGGTTGCAATCTATGGTTACAAGGTCAATTAACATTGCATACCTGGAAGTGGTCCACTAAACGTCATATTTTAAATTTATTAGTTAACTACAGAACATCTGACCTATTGTTACAATACAATGTCTCCAGTTTATTTTAAGGTTATTATGGTTAATATTAGCACGTCCATTTTTTTTTGTTTTCGATAACATCCTCTTTACGATAACAAACTCTCCGTCAGTTAGAATATTGACTGGGTCAGGCTGACTGTAAGCACCTGTTAAAATTTTAAATGTCTCTATGTGGTCGCCACATACATAGGGCCGCGCCGCTTACATCAATGATACCTTGGTCTTAACGCTCTCTTACCTGAATACTTCTTTTTCAGCTTCAACGGCCCCTTCGCAGTCCTCATCTCCTACTTGGCTGAGCTCCACCGCACAGAGTTAAGAGCCCGTGTCATCTTACTTACCAGCCTGTTCTATACCATCGCTAACACCACACTGCCTCTCCTAGCCTGGGCTTTCTTGACCAAGGAGTGGCATTTCTACATGTTTGGAAATAATTTTGGTAAGTTATTTTTCATTTCTTCAAAAAATTCTAGATCACGTGGTTTCTGATTGGAACAAAGGCGACAGGGAAAGGATTTAGGAAAAGGCTTCCCTTCTTACTATTGATTTGTACTAAACAAGACTCTTACAGTGCCATTTACAGTGCAATTCACGTCTCCAATGTAATACAATTTTAAATATTTTTGAACTTTCCACGGATTGAAATAATTTTTCTTTAAACCAAAAATTAACGGACTGAATCCGTGGCAACAAAGCTCAATTTTAAGTAACTTAAACTTGGTTAAGACATTTATTTATTTACATATAGGTTTTATGTATTTATACATTAGGTAATTACCGGTCAATCGAAATCGTAGTAATAAAGAAGAGTCTAAAATGTATGGGCAATACTTAGATCATTAAGGGGCAAAAACTAAACATCATCTTCTTCTTTTCGAGTCATAATGGCTATATGGGCTTTAAATTGACTGGTATAAAATTTTAATTTGCTATCCCATCAATTTTTATCAGAACTATTCATTCCTTTTCAGTTATTCATGCTTGGAACCTCTTCCTGATGGCTACTGCATTGGTGCCACTGTTTACTGGATTGGCCTTCCTCTGTCTACCAGAAAGCCCCAAGTTCCTCATGTCCAGAGGCAGGAACGAAGAGGCTTTGCAGGTCTTCCGGAAGATCTACACCATGAACACGGGGAAACCTAAAGAAGAATTCCCGGTAAGTGCTGATTATAATAATATTATGTGTTATCTTTAATCTATTCTAATGGAGCCCAATCCCGGAAAATCTACAAATATACAAATGGAGAAAAACAATTATCAATCAATAAATATTTATAAAAATCAATGCTTTTTAGTTGTATAATTATAACTCAAGAACAAGCTCACCTATCCAAACCAAATGTTTAGGCTTTGTTCGGACTATTTAGTAGATACTTTATGTGAAGTTTGCACAAAATAGTTTGAGCGGTTATACGTAGAGAATCACGTACCGGGCCGCTAGTTTCTTATAGAGTTAATGTTACCGATTATTACCATATTTCAGGTAACAGTATTAGTGGAAGAGAAGTCAGAAAGGCAGGCTCAAGGCGTTGCAGCACTGCGTGGTGGATGGGCTCAGTTGACACCGCTGTTCCAGACTCCGCATCTGAAGTGGTTGGTGCTGATGTGCGTCATCCATATGGGATGTATGTTCGGGTATGTTTTTGACATGATATCACCAAAACTTTGATGTAGAGTTAAACTCTGGCTCTCTTTATTTTACATGTATTGATAAGAACATACATAACTATCTATCATCACGCCCACAGCCGTGATCACGCCTGAGGGGTAGGGCAGAGACTAAAGATTTCATCACTTGCAAGTCGACCTCTAATTGACTTTGAAAAAGTTGATGGTGATGGAAAACGTTCAATTTATTTGGGACAATATAAGTTTCCATCGAGAACATCCATACTAATATTATAAATGCGAAAGTCTGTCTGTCTGTCTGTCTGTCACCTCTTCACGGCTAAACTGCTGGACCGATTGTGATGAAATTTGGTAGGGATGTACTTAAAGACCTGAGGTCAAACATAGGCTACTTTTGGGCGCGATATAACCGAGTCCCACGCGGGGCGAAGCCGCGGGAAACAGCTAGTATAAGTATAAATAAATTAATAGGGACAAATCACATAGATTGAATTAGTCCCAAAGTAACTTCGAGACTTGTTATGGAATACTAACTCAACGATAATATGTTATGACAAATACATTTATAGATAAACATCCATAACCCAGGCCAATAAGACAAATAAAATTTTTAATCTTGACCTGACCGGGGATTGAACCCGGGACCTCCTGGGTAGAAGGCACGTTAACCATTAACAACCAACCTTCCAGATCCAACACCCTTCGCCTCTGGTACCCTCAGCTAGCCGCCATGATCGGATCAAACTCCAACGAGAGTCTATGCGACGCTATTTCTCCAGAAGCCACGGCTCCTCCTGATGATGTGTCCTGTCAACCGATACAAACAGACATGCTGACGTATCTACAGAGTGCTATAGTTGGCGCTGGATCAGTTTTAACGTATGGCATTGGTGGCGCGTTGGTTAATAGGTGAGACGTTAACATTTTTTTGTTCCTGTACCCCTAGTATGAGATTTTATAAACGAAGACGCTAGCGACAGGCGTATGTATGTAAGTTGATGTCTTGGGAGAAAAAAAAAGCATTGCATATTTATGTCTATAGCTAGATAGACCAGTGCTACACGTGCCTTTTTACCCTTTGCATGTTTAGCAACTATGGATTGGTCTCCGCCACTAGTGGCTTAATCTTAAGCTCTTCCGTGCTAAGGAAAATAAGCTAAGCCGTTGGTCAACGCAGTTATTTTATGCCACGGCTCCAAAGTCTAATTCTAACACCAAATTTGGAAATGTGCGAGATGATTTTTGATGTTAATCATTGGCTCGTAGAATCCAGACAATAGAAAACACTATTCATCATCAACATTTAAGCCGCAAGTCCACTGCTTGTGGCCTCCGCCAAGAATTTCCAAAATGACCGGTTGGAAGCGGGTTGCATCCAGCGCCTGCCCGCAACCGCCTCAGGTTATCCGACCACCTGGTCCGACTGGTGTCAGACGCTGCGCTTGCCGGTGCGTGGTCGCCAATCGAGAACCTTTCTGCCCTATCGGTTATCGGTTATTGTTATGTGACATTTGTGTTCGCGACCTGGGGGTATTTAACTGTTTTCTTCTTCTCAGATGTGGCAAGAAGCTTGTAGCAGGTTTCTGTGGCATCCTCAGTGCTGTGGCTATCATCATGCTCCCGTATATGGGCACGGGCGCGTTCACTGTTGTGGCGCTGGTCACCACTGTACTTGCCTTCACTTCCCTCTGCGGGGCTTCGCTGTCCAGCATCACGGTGGACCTGTTTCCTACTTCTTTAAGGTTTGTTTTTCTAAAGCTTCTCCTCAACAGCTGGGAGTATATCGGAGTGACCAACGATAGTGAACGTGGTAGAGCCATGCACTTATTTTCAACGATTCTTTCTCTGACATAATTAGTGTTGTCGCTCGATAGTATCGAAAGGGGTTTATTCTTCGTTCGTCCTGAAATTTTGTCCCACATTTCAAAAAATTATTCGTTTGTCCCAGTCACTTTTATATTCCCGGTTTGTCCCAGTTCACAAGAAGGTACTTCAAAGGTACAGCTAACAAAGAAGTATTTTAAAGGAATAACAAACAAAAACCTATATTATTTAGAAAGAAAATTACTTATAAAAAACAACGGGTCGAACAAGGAATGCAAAGTGGGACCAACTAGGAATAAAATAATAAAAATTGTACATCGGGACGAAGGAAGCATAATGTTTGGGACTAACTAAGAAATTTATTAGTGGGACAAAACTCAGTGGGACAAACGAAGAATGAATCTCGAAAGGAACAAACGAACGCTTTTTCGAACAATACTATATGAATAAGAAACAATACTACCGATAGTAGATGACCTTTTTCGATTACTACTACGAACTGTCGATAGTCATCGACAGTTCGGCAACTTTAGATATAACTAGCGACCCGCCCCAGCTTCGCATGGCATAAAAACCTTTCTCTTAAATCACTATTTAAAAAAACCGCATCAAAATCTGTTGAGTAGTTTTAAAGATTTAAGCATACAAAGGGACATAGGGACAAAGAAAGCTACTTTTTTAAGGTAAACACTAGCGCCACCATCATTTAAAAATCATTACTCACTGAAAACACAAGTTATTTAAAAATCCCTCTGCTGTTATTGTGGTTCTGGATCTGAAGTTAAATTTCAATCATATTCAATTATTAAATTATAGTTCCATATAGTTACAAATTGCAAAACTGCTAAAAGTGGCCGTTTTAAGCAATAATGCAATTTGTAACTATAGGGAATTCAAATTTAATAATTTATTATGTTTAAAATTAACTTCAGATCCAGAACCATTATTACAGCAGAGGGATTTTTGATAACTTGTGTTTTCAGTGAGTAATGATTTTTAAATGACGGTGGCGCTAGTGTTGACCGAGGTATCACCTTAATATTATGTAGTGATAGTGATGCATCAACCATATTGTCTGGTTGTGTTTTCAGAGTGATGGCAATGGCGACATTCCTCATGTGTGGCAGAGTGGGTACCATCCTAGGAACGATCACATTTCCCGCGTTAATACAATATGGCTGTCTACCACCGTTCTTTACCATCGCAGCTGTGCTCGGGGGTAAGTTTACTTTTTATTTGATTTTATATTTGAATCGCCTATATGCGGGAAGATCATCGTAGTCCATATGTTAATACCAATGGACTAATGCTGAGCGGGGGCCATTTTGATGCAAACACCCAGTGTCATTGTTATTTTTGTAGGTAACTATTCTTAAGTACCTACCAAATAAAGGTTTCTTTCTTTCTTTCAATACTAGATCTCAATTTTATAAACCACGCCATCTAAGAACAGACATGCAAAGACTTCATTTGTGTTTAAAACATGGGATTTCGAGATTATGAATGTTTCTTATTACTTTAATGAAAAGATAGTGTCTAGGCAATGTCCCTCAATAATGATTATATTTATTCTTATTTTATAATATTACTAGCGACCCGCCCCGGCTTCGCATGGGCATAAAAACATTACTCTTGGATCACTCTATCTATTTAAAAAAAACCGTATCAAAATCCGTTGCGCAGTTTTAGATTTAAGCATACATACATAGGGACATAGGACAGAGAAAGCGATTTTGTTTTATACTATGTAGTGATTTCCACAATGTCTGCTGCCATCTATGTCTACACAAAATAACAATTAAGATAAAATTTACATGTGCCTTTGTTGTGTGTAGTTACACATACACGCTACAAGAAGAGTTTGTGCTTTTAAAGTGTTAAATAGTTCAGTTTGCAGCCGATAGATGGAAGTATTCTCTTAATAAATTGTTTTTTTTTTTCAGCGGTCGGTTTCGCTTGTTATATTGTGCCAAATACTACTTTGAAAAAACTCGAATAATGATGACCGTTATGTGCACGTACAATCTTCATACTGAACAAGGAATTAAAACCGCCACATACATGTCGGGTAGATTGATAATTGTAGTATACTTAGTTGTATCTATATAGATATTATATAGTTAAACTAGCTTTTGCCCGCGACTTCGCCCGCATTAATTTTCCTCTGAAACAGTGCTTTTTCTCAGGATGAAAGGTTACCCTATGTCTTTCAGGCTATGTGTATGCGAATTTTCAGGAAGATTGGTTTAGTAGATAGGGCGTAAAGAGGTAACAAACAAACAAATATACAAACTCAGTTTCGCATTTATAATAGGTATAATCCCAACTAAATATTAGTTGGGATTTATCGATATCTTCGGCGCTTAAAATCTTCTATACATATAATAAAAATCAATTGATGTTCGTTAGTCGGGCTAAAACTCAAGAATGTCTGGGCCGATTTGCCTAGTTTTGGTCTTAAAATATTTGTGGAAGTTCAGGGAAGGTTTAACGGTGAGATAAGCATTGCGGCGCCACGAAGTTCGCTGGGACAGCTAGTTTTAAATAAAATAATTTTATTTTCTCATGGGTTACGGTTACCGCTTACCACCACGTGGGCCGTATGCCTGTTTGCCTACTTATTATAGTATAAAAAAAATGTAGTAATTGATTTATTCATCAATATTATATAACAACTATCTGTGTATTTGTTTTGTATTAATTAGTAATATTTTATTTGTATGGATATATTTTTTTTTTTTACTTTTGTGTTATTTCATAATTTTAATAATAAATGATTATTTATCAATTCAAGCTATTCTTTATCCTAACAATAATTTATTTTTCATCTGTGTTAAAGTCAAGATTAAATGTAAATTTGTAAATATGTAAGTACATGTTTGTTAAGAATAATTTTATATAATTAAATAATATAATTAAATAAATATATATAGGGACAAATCACACAGATTGAGTTAGCCCCAAAGTAAGTTCGAGACTTGTGTTATATGTACCAATAGTTTATTTTAAAGACGTAATTATGTAAAATATGTGTATTGTGTGCAATAATGTTGTTAGTGTAAGGTGAATTAGGAATAGACAAAATAAAATGGCGACGTTTTTAAAAATATTCTCTTTTATTTATAATTTATTGTAACCTAATCTCATCCATCTTTCAGTCAAACAACTAACATAACCGGGCGAATCGGGGAGACTATAATTATTATTATAAGCTGCTAGGTACATATTTTGAAAAATGTGTATTAAATACCATGCCAAAAATATAATAATTATTTTTATTTAATATATTCAGGTGTTACTCTGCGGAAATCAAAGTTACAAGCACTTACCAAGTTATTGTGGCGGAAGCACGCAAAATAATTTGGTAAGTGCTTATAATAATAATTTTTATTTTCTTGAATTTAACATATTACTATTACTTCGAATGTTATTGAAATTTTTTGAAACATTTCATAATTCGAAAATTTCCGACACACGGAAAAGTTAGTTACAAATTGATGATTTCCCGATAAAATTATGAAGTTTTGTAATTTTTCTATAAAAATCTCAAGATTTCCTAATGAAATTGGCTGATTTTCAAGCAGCGTATGCAGTAATTTACAGATTGGTTGAAGTATTATATAAGATTTTTATGGACTTATTTTATTTGCCTTACACCGGTCATTTGTCTACTACAGCACATCTATGATCTCAAAGATTATTCCCAATATTATGCAATTTAAGACACATTTTTCAAAACTATGTTTTCATATAAGGCGCATAGTACATCAGTCTGTTGCAGTGACTAAAGATCTTTATAAACCTAAATTTCAAATAATTTGCTGGACTATATGTGACAAATACACAAAATTTTTATTCTTAATGCTTGCTTTTATTTCTTTAAAAAAGTAGACAAACTAAAGTGGTTATAGACTGTTTCCGAGACATTTAAATATTTAAAAACTAATATATCTAAAATTTTAGAATAACAAAATGGAGGATCTCCTATAATCAGGGCATCAATGTCTGCGTTTAAAACAAATTTATATTCAAATGAAAATATTTGATAGGAAAACTACATTTGTTTTTATATGTTTGTAGATAGAAATAACCCTTTTAGTTTGACCACAGACTAATTTAGAAAATTTTTTTTTTAAAGAAATAAAAAAAAGAATTTCTATAAACTTTTGAAATTCCCAGCATAATTCCCAGCTAGCAAAAAGAAATTGACAGTAAATCCAAAATACATATACAACAAATAATTATCATTTCAAACTATAATTAACCAAACAAATCAATTGAAAATACATTTTACATGGTGATTCAATATATAGCGTCCACTATTTCGCCAGGCTGTTTTAGTATTAAATTGGAAATTATTACCAGCGAGCCGCAAGCAAAGCCGCAGCAAACTAGTTGTATACAAACCAAGATTTTAAAAGACTAGAATGTCAAATCTTATTGTCAAGTCAACTCACTTTTTTAAGCGATACATCTTAAATTCGAGGTTAAGTATATAAATTATTTCGTATATAATTTAATACATATTCGTATAGGCCAGTGAAATTGACTGTATTACCCTATATAAATTTTGGATTATATTAGAATATAACGCAAGGCACAATGTTTTAAAACTGTTAACTATAGGGCGAATCATTGCACTGTTAATGGAAACCTTTAAATATTTAAGTGACAGATCTCTTCATTGTAAAAACTAAAAGATCGATGTTTCTTTTACAGATTTTTAATTATTTGATTCGGTTTATCGGTTTCGATAATATCGATTTTTTTTTCTTACGAGACCACAATTTTTTTGCAGTTTGATATAAAATGGACCTCGAAAATACTAAGGTTACTTTCATGAACAAATATTTTTTGAAAAACAATTAAAATAAAATCATCGTCAAAGAACTATGGTCACATTATTGATACATTTAGACTTGTAATTTTTTGCAGAAAAATAAGTATATACATCTGTGGGCGATATTATCGACTCCGATAAATATATCGAATCAGATTAAAAAAAAACACTGTTAAAAATCTCCATAGGTTTCTGTTGCTCCCGTGACGGTCAGACTATCGTGAATTTTCCAAGCACACATACAAGATTTGTTACAAATGCGTTCCACACAGCCCTTTTCACGATATCAACGCAAATACAATGTGTCAAATTCATTTTGTACAAAAAAAAAATTAAGTAAACGCCATAAAGTTAGAATTTATTATTTTTATTTTTTCTAACTTTATGGTAAGCTAACCTTAATTAAATACAATCTAGGGTAAGGCATATTTATTTATAAATAGTTTATTACAATAGTACATATAATGTTTATTTTATATATACAGTCTCGCGTTGTCTTACATATGAGTTTATACAATAATATACAAAATTACATGGTAGTTTACATAACAATAACGCGCTAAGGCCTTTAAATTTCGTGGTTAGAATTATCCCAGAGGTGTATGTGTTCTCGTAACGAAATTGGCTTTTCCAATTTCGGCGAGGAACTAATAATGATTTTCTATGAAATATTTTAAATGATGACAGCGAATTGCTTGTGGGTGATAATCAAAAAAGACCTCTTAGGAGAAATACCCGCCAACTGAAATTCAAATCACAGCGAATTCATAACAAGGCCTCACAGGTGTATATTTACACATTGGTGAACAATTATTATAATTATATTATATGTATAATAAATATATTACGCGTTCATATAAGGTGCAAGAAAATTTGCCCCAAAATTTTTAACACCCAAAAATGGGTTTCGTCAGTGCGGATTAATCGCACTATTGCAAAGGCAACGACTTTTTTTTTTAATGAATGAAAATGTAAATAAAAAAAAAGTTTCAAAATTATAGCATAAATAAAAATTTAATAGATCCCTATGTCGCTTTAATCAGTCAGAACATAAGTAAAAAAAACATTGCCTTAACAATCATTTTTAAAATACACTTCATAGCATGGAAATTGCCAAATATTAAACCAATTTAAGTAACTTGTGATTAATTTTGTTTAAAAACATTTGGACGATATAAAGTTCCATTTTTCAAACAAATATAAACAAAATAAATGTTGAGTAAGTTCATTAAAAATCGACTTTGCACTTCACTATTATGGTCCATTTTCCACTATATTTACACTGTCTTTAAGAATCACTCGATTGCATTGCTTGCATTCGATTACATATCGATTCCAAATATATACCCACAAAATTTAAATGCATTTTTTATAAAAACAATAAATTTATAACAACCTTACCTTAATATTATTAAGTAAATTTTTATTTGTCAAAACATTTTTTAATTTCGAATTTTTTTGTGCTGTTATTGCAGTCTGTCATTTTAGGCTCATTTAATTTTAATTATTTAAATATGTTTTGTCTCATTTCTTCATAATTATCTTTAGAAAAATGATATGAAGGGAAGGCTGTTATATTCAATTTTAATTAGTAGATTTACATCTTGGTCATATGAATCGTCTACAAGCAATATCCACCATCTCACTATGTGTCCTGGCGTCAGCTCGGAGGAGCCAAAAGCACTTCTAACCAACACGGGCAAGCCGTCACGTCCCTTCTTGAGTACTTTGGTCCCCACCCTTTAGCGAACGAGATCCGAACAGACCTTGGATCCACTGGGCCTATATGAGGCAGGGAGACAGCTGGTGGCGGGCACGCAGGGTCAAAGACACATAGGCAGTGACCAGGGGCCACTCTCCAGACTAATAAGGCCTTGGCAGCAGCAGCGTCCAAGGCTGGAGAGCTGACGAAGACTGGTTCCTGGCTTCGGTTGTAAAGCCAAACCCCGTCGGATTCGAGGGAGAGAGTCACACCCAAACCGATTTTCGCTCGAGTTTTCCGCACCTGGAAAATAAATTTAATGAATATTTTAATAATAATAATGAATTTGTGGTTTCTGGCTTAAAAACAAATCACATCTTTCATCTGGATCTAGTCAAAAACGGTCTCAATCCTTCTTAAACATCACTCCCAACGAAGATTGAGACCAAGCAAGTGGCAGCCGCCGTACTGCCAAACCTCAAGATACTTATTTTTCTCATAAAGGGTTAACAAAGACGTTTCGTAGCTTAGCGGAGCCCGGGCAAGCAAATATAATTGAGGATATTACTAGAACAATTATGTTTTTTGTCTTATAATAACAATATTTCAAATTCAATGTCAAAATTGTAATTTGAGGATACCAAGAGGATAACCAGTTGTCATGTTATTCCTGACTGTTTGTGATAAAAATGGCATTCCCCTTGTTTGAAATTCAATTTCAAAAATTGATAAACTGTCAGCGGCAACTAATAAGTCGTCAATCAAGACGGCAATCGCTATTTGGCGAATATATTGCTATCTGTGGTTATCTGAGGTTATCGCGCCCCAGCGGCCTGGCTTGGCTTATCTGACACCGCAGTCGTTAGCTTCTAGGTCTTAGTAAGTGGAAATAATTGCGAGAACTCTTAAGATACCGATTTTTCAATTGATATATCTGTTGGCGTAAAAGTTTTGGTAAAGTAATTGCTAAATTGGATGACCTGATCAAAATTGCCGAATTTATTGGATGTGAATAGCGCCAAGATCGAGGGAATCGCGTGCATTGCTACATGTCTCCATTGCATTTGGTAAAGATGGGCTGAAGCTAAAGCAGATGATCTTTAATTACCACGGCGGTCCAGTGGTCCAACCTGAAGACACGGAAGCCGGTATTCGATTCCCTCGGAAAGCATACTTTATTAAGTTGTTCATAGGTTTGGTTATAACAAGGGCACGGCACTGCCGATAATAAAACTGACATTTTGTGAATTGACGTTTTTGAAGAAAATGCTGCTGTGGAGTTTGTGGCGCCACTTCTTCTCCACTTGCGCTTTGGAAGTGGTGGTAAACTTAAAATAAGTAAAAATTGACTTCAATAAGTGATAAGAATATCCTATATTGAAAATAAATAGTTTGAATTTGAATTTGACATCAGGTGGTGCAAGTCAGTTGACTATGTAACCCAATTAATGATTGTGATCTAGTGGTTTCCCAATGATCCAGGGATCATGAGTTCGAATCTCATGGAAAACATTGTAAATTGTTAAATATTTTTAAGTTTCAAGAAAGGTGATACCGAGAGAGACATGTAAAACAGTTGGTTCCGTATGTGATCTGTCGGGTGATAAAAGAAACATGGTATAAAAAATTTCTACCAACCTGTTCAGCTTGCGGCGCGTCCCGTCTCTCCTCTAGGTTATCCAGACACATCCCGTGTCTTCCACTGCCACAAGAGCCTCCACCTCCACCAAATACGTCCACTGCCCGTCCCCGGACACCGAACTGGCGACCCACACGTTGCGTGAGCTCCCAATATGCTAGTCTACACCATTCTGACTCCCAGCTTGGTCGCTCTGGAACAAAAATTATACCAATTGAGTATTATAAGAGTAGTTCCCATGGGATATTCAGGGAATTAATACTCGGACGTCTCATAATCATTATCTGCTTAATTTCAGTCAAGTAGTTTTTGTATTTACTAAATTAGTAATTCAGTAACCTATCTCGAAATGGGATTTTTATTTCCCAATTCCATATAGAAACCAATCTGCCTACGGAATGGTCCAAAGGAGAAAAAAGAAAAAACGAGGAATCTAGTCCCAGAGATCAAATATTAACTGGATCGCTAAACTATTGCAGAAATTGTAAAGTATAGCGTGGGGTGTTTGGCTAGCACGTTTTATGCGGGGAGCTAATAAAAGTCACTGGCGTTTAAGAAAGTTACGTTGTGTATTAATTATTTCCACAGTTTTACATAACACGCCACGGGTAATTATCATTAAAAAGTACAAGAGATTACACAGAAAGAAATATTAGGTTGGGAGTGTTGCGCGACGTCGCCGTGACTCGACCAACCGACACGAGATCTGCGAGGCAAGAGAGAGCGACAGCGCGACGCGTTGATTACCAAAAAAAGGAAATAGGAAATGGTTCGCTCTGGTTAGTTCCGGTAGCGTTCAGGCAACACTCCCTTAGTACGTCTAGGAGGGCGCCTGTGTGATCCTACTATAAAAGCTATTTCTGAAATTACTAAAAACAACACCTCAAGACTTCATTCATTAAGACGATGCCTTACTCTGACCTGATCAAGTTACAACAATATCTGACATCACCCGAACAGAATTAGCGGTTATAATGCCGCTAACAGACAGACGGACTGATCTACATCATTATATGCCAACACCTCGGCCACCGGGTGGCTATTCCTAATTTCCTATTGTTTTTCGAGTTCAGAACTGACCGTTGGTTTTAGATGTGATTTCATGTAAATTAACTTGCCAAGGTTTTTTGGCAAGTGATTTTTGGATGAGAAATTATTGTGAAAACGATTGTGGTGATAGACAATAGGGAAATTAGTAAGGTTAGCGGTTACATAGAGGTAATTAAAGAATTATTTACTTAGATCTATAGGCCAATTTGATATGAACTAATTCAAGTATTTGATGAATCTTCCAACGCCAAGAAGTTCAAGTTATGCTCATTTCATCAGTTTTTATGGCAAAAGCAGTACAAATTATGGTGATGATTCTATGAAGGTAGAATGAAATTTATAGGCCAAGAAGCAGAATAAGGCGTTCCGAAAAACTCTGACAACAGGGTTTGCATGGTCAATTGACCATGTAATTCAAACCATATGGTGATAATGATTATCCAAAACCTAGAACGCATTGGATTTCTTCACTGGGTAAAATTCATTTACCTTGCCTTGCCTTGCATCGCACAGGACAGGTAAGCCTATATGGCTAGTAATATGTTTATTGTAAATGTTTTGTCTATGGTATGCACGTGACAGAGCAAATCATGTACCACATAGATAAACCCGGGCATCATTCTTTAATTCCTTTTCATTATCCATCATCTAAAATCAATAGGCTCTTTCGCTCATGTCGATGAAGTTCCATCTTGTCTATGGATAAAGATTTCTTTAAAACCCAAAGTACCACCACCAAACCCACATTTTACGAAAATGTGTAAAAATACAAAAATGGCGAAACAAACAGTACTGGTGGTGATCCAGACGTGGTGGTATGGGGCTGGCGCCATTTAGGCGCCCGACGATCGATCGTCAAGGTTAGCACGTGCTTGACACCATATCATACTGATGGCGATTTTATGGATCATTTGGTGTTAAGTGGTGGTATGATACCCACCCTGGGGGCTTAGCCGAAGTACGACAAAAACAAAATGTATGGGATTGACATAAGATTGACCACGTGATTTCATCGCATAATAATTTTAAAAGCCCTGATAAAACTTCGTACCAAAAAAGGCAGTACTTATTGAAACCCATTGCACAATCAAAACAATGCATTTTACATGAGTTAAGCGATTTCAAGGAGTCTAGAGGATCTGGGTCAGTGACCGGAGTCAGGAATGTCCTTCCATGCTGCCAGGAGTCGCGTGTATGAGGAGTATAAACGTTACTTCTAATTAGACGTTTCTAGATTCCTTTTGTATGGTGAGTTACCAGAAAGAAGCCTGTACTGTACATCTACTAAGAGATTTCATAAACGCAGAGGCTAGAAACTGTGTTAGAATTTTGTATGGAATTTCTCAGTTGCCTTACTATCCGCCAGGCGCTGTGGTTTGTCATACAAAATCGCTAACGCAGTCGCTAGCATCTGCGTTTAAAAAATCTCATACTAGGGGTTCTGGAAGATAGCACTATGGAGGTTTATTGAGACCAATAGTAAAAGGTACTAACTAAAAATGTGGTGTATTATTTATTTATTTAAACTTTATTACACAAATCACAATTAGTCTCGCACAATTTTGTTTTACAAAAATGACTTCGACTATAACTCAACCTTTGGATTTGGAGAACGGTTTGTTTGTAAAAATGAAAAGTTATATAGGTTATATAGTAACATAGGCTGCGGTAACCACTTTACATCAGACGGGCTGTGTGATAAAAAAATCTATCAGAAAAAATAATGAAAACATTCGTCCATAGGCTACGGCAACCACTTTCCATCAGATAGGCCATAGACCTGATTGCCTACTCGTAGTATTAAAAAAATACTTCGTAACCTGTAAAGTTGTTTAGAAACACCATTTAATAAATCTTACAATCAGTCAGACCGTCCGTGGTCACACCACCATCGAAGGCTTCGAAAGTGAGAAAGATGAGAGGGAGGGAGAGAGGACCTTCCCTCCACCTCCCATGACTCTACCAACCTCTCGGTTATACGAGCCGAATCTCGGGAGAGTGCGCTGTACTAGCATTTCGCATCTCTTTCCAGTCGCACCTGCTTGATCTCCCTACAAGTTCTCTATAGTGTCGCCTATCTATGCAATCATTGCATTTTAATTACTCTCGGAGGGAGAGAAGAGATGTAATTTACCTTCACCATCGGTGGCAAGGGAGCCGGTCGCTAGCCGTTCATGGTCAGTCCTTCTAGCGTCTTCTGTACTCTCGCCATGGTCTGCAAAGAGAGAAAAAAACATTTAGACAACTACAAAATACTTCTAAGAGGTTGAAATTATAATAAATCATTCTATGATACTCAGACTTTAAATCTACCCATGCTAATTTAATAATAAAAAGCAATAAAATAAATCTAAACTTGACATGAAATACTACTACATAAATACTAGCTTCAGCCCGCGGCTTCGCCCGCGTGAATTTCCATCGAGAACAGTACTTTTTCCGAGATGAAATATCTGTATGTCCTTCTCAATATTTCTAACTTATTTGTTTATTTTGATTGTTTCAGTAGATAGAGCGTGAAAGCGTAACTAACAAATAAACAAACTCACTTTCGCATTTATAAATATTAGTTAGAAAGTTAGGATAGGATTTACAAAAAGTTTAACCCTTGTAAATAGAAATTTAGTACAAATACCTACATATAAAAGAAATTTAAGAGTTTGTTTTTTTGAGTGCTTTTAACGATAGAACTAGGTACTTGGTCGGGCTTAAAAAATTATTTCTGCATATGATTGCCTGATTCTTAGAGAAGGTTTTAGCTATAATAAACTAGCTTTCAACTTCGGTTTCGCCCGCATGAATTTCTCTCAGATACAGTGCTATTTCTCCGAGATGAAAGGTACCCTATGTCCTTCTCAGTACTCCTAGCTATGTGTATGCGAAATTTCAAGAAGATTGGTTCAGTAGATAGGGCGTGAAGAAGGTAACAAACAAACCAATAAATATACAAACTCACTTTCGCATTTATAATATTAGTTGGGATAACTAAAGAGCTTTAATGATTTAAAGGCTGTATCTAACCGCATTGGAAATGTCGTAACCCGCCGCAATCTCAAAGGCTTACCAGTTTAGTTACACTGCGGAGCTTTTGAGAGATTGTGGAAGGGTTTTACCGAAGTCACCGAATAGATAATATTTAAGTACTCCGTTAAAAACTTCTATTGTTTCTAAAAAACCTTTTTACATATACATATTACATATCCATATCCATACTTCCATACTATCCATACTTCTTCTTTATTTAACTTCATTACATACATTAAATGGCGGACTTAAAGCCATAGGCTTTTTCTACCAGTCATTTCAGTTTGATATATCCATATCCATCCATATCCATACTTCCATACTTCCATATCCATATCCATACTTCCATACTTCCATACTTCCATACTAATATTATAAATGCGAAAGTCTGTCTGTCTGTCTGTCACCTCTTCACGGCTAAACGGCTGGACCGATTGTAATGAAATTTGGTAAGGATGTAGTTAACAACCTGAGGTCAAACATAGGCTACTTTTGGGCGCGATATAACCGAGTCCCACGCGGGGCGAAGCCGCAGGGAACAGCTAGTATTCTATATAGAAGATCAACCTGTTTATTTATTAAATTTTAAACACCTATTAGTATATATAAGGTAGAGACCACAGGTTTGTATAATAAAATTACAGGAAGCAAAACTATTTACATACTATGTTATATCTCAACTTATGTTTGTATGATCCTTCATTTTATATAAAACCTTTTAATACATCTCAAAAAGTTAACCAATCAATTGATGTCTTGTCAAGACATCAATTGACACAAGTTTCGAATTTACTTTGGGGCTAACTCAATATGTGTGATTTGTCCCTATATCATTATTTATTTATATTTGTTTTTTCCTAAGCCAGACTCGGACAAATCTACGAAAACCGATCAAAAGCCGCCATTAAAAAACTTGGTTCCTCTCGGCAGACCAGTATATCAGGTTTTGGGGTATGACATCACCTGTCAGATCTGGACACCTGCATATACAAGCCCATCTAATTTGTATATGAGTTGTATCTCGCTTGTCTTAAAACAGCATATATTAAGTACCTATGTTCTTGGATGAATCAGCCTTGTTTAGATCGCCGCGCCTACCTTAAATTCTCCGCAATTATATCGTTCATTCGGCATATAGACTTTTAGTTAGCTTTTAGGTGTACATAGAATACAGTTCTAAAAACAAGAATAATAAGACCGAAAAGTAGCTGAAAGGTAGAAGGAGATAAGATGCTTCGAAATGGTATTTTTACTTTCCACTAGCTGTTCGCCGCGGTTTCACTCGTCCTTAGTGTGTATGTACTAAAGCCTATAACCTTCTCCAAGAATCAGGCTTTCATATACAAAAAATAATTTTGCAAATCCGACCAGTAGTTTCAGTTATAATTATAAGCGTTCAAAAAAACTCGTCAGCAATATTATATATTTAGCTACGGATGGGACTAGCATTTTTGATTGTAAGAACGAATAATTTTTGCTGTACATCTTGTAGATTATAATCTTAATTAAAAAAATCCATACTAATATTATAAATGCGAAAGTCTGTCTGTCTGTCTGTCTGTCTGTCACCTCTTCACGGCTAAACTGCTGGACCGATTGTGGTGAAATTTGGTAGGGATGTAGTTAACGACCTGAGGTCAAACATAGGCTACTTTTGGACGCGATATAACCGAGTCCCACGCGTGCGGAGCCGCGGGCAACAGCTAGTATATTATAAATATGATACGCTGACACTCGTTTCATAAAAAAAATATTTTTTGGTTCGTTACTGGGTTTGTACAAGTGTATAGAGTTTGACGCCAGGCACTTTTTTAAGTCGATATAGAGTAAGTACGACATAGATTTAAAAAAAAAAATTGCCGCGCGTGATTCCTAGTTCTATGATGTACTACAAGTTGAGTCTTTTGGTGCTATTGGGAAAATCCGCAAAACACAGCTAGTGTAACACGAGGTTTTAAGGTATATAAGAGGTATGTATATTAATAATAGTCATATATAATTAGCATATTGGCGATCAAATCAAGGTCGCTGGCTGGTATATAATTATGCCTATTTACAAGTATTGACAGCTTGGACCACAGCGATTGAATACTGAGAACAAAGAATCAGATAAATAAACAATAATGTACTAAATTGCCTAATTTTAAGTGTGCACATGAATTAAATTACTACATAGTATAAAACAAAGTCGCTTTCTATGTCCCTATGTATTCTTAAATCTTTAAAACTACGCAACGGATTTTGATGCGGTTTTTTTTATAGAGTGATTCAAAAGGAAGGTTTTTATGCCCATGCGAAGCCGGGCAGTGTCGCTAGTAGTATATAAAAAAACAAATTCGGTTGCACTAGCAACGTTTCATTTCACAAAATAAACGGGAAGCGTCTTCGGTATTAGCATGTTTTAACTTGGGATTCCTCACATCATAATATTGGTCGGAACGGAACCCGCGGTCCATAAACATTCTCAGCACGTGTACAGACTTGTAACAACAATGCATGTAGGTAATGTAGGTATGTTTGTACGTCCATATAGCTTAACATGACTATCTAGAGCTTTGACAAAGGAGGTCTGTATTATATGGTCTGTGTATCACCTGAGCTTGTAACAACTGCCTCCGTGGTCCAGTGGTTAAGGCGTTTGACTGTAGACCCGGGGGTCGTGGGTTCTATTCCCAGTTTCCCACTGGAAGCATACTTTGATTAGTTGTTTTCAGTTTGGTTAGGACATTTCAGACTTGGATCATCTGATTGTCTGATAATAAAGATGATTCCGTGCCACGTCCGAGGCCCAGAGGCGGTTTCGAAGAATTCAGGGTATGACTACAGACTGCCATCTACCGATAACAACCCATGTTTTGACGTGCCTTCCAAACACGGAGGAGCTCAAGACAGAAATGCCAATAATGGCGACCAATCCAAGTCAAGCCATGCTTACCAATTATAAGAGAACTTGCTGATATTATCTCTTTCCTCAACTCAACATAGAACAATCTAATCTAAAGAATGTCAAAACGACGATAAACGAAGGACATCAGTGGTGTCGTGATGGTTGTGGAAATGCAGAGTCAGCTGTTTACTATTTCTGGAGATGACCGAGCTGGTATCTGATAGCCTGATAGCCTATCTGACATCTGACGTCCACTAGACGTCATGTCATCGGCCGATACCGGATACTGAAATGGATTATATCATTTAAATGGATATAAATAATCAGTAGGATATAGGAAAATTTGGTTTGTGTCATGGGGTTGTCTATGATACTTATCTATTTCAGTTTACATTTAACCTGGAAAATTCTATATGTCAAAGGAATATAACAAAATTTCCTTCTCGAGAAAAATACATAGTAGTTCGTAGTTGTCGAAGCAAAATATTTATTTTTCTACCTGTTGTTCAATCAAATCTCTATGTATAGATGGTGCAATATAATTTCAATTTATATTTTCATTTTATTTCAAATCAATTTTAGTTTTAATTTTTTTTTAAACCCTGATCAATACCTATGACACGAGCGTGATGGTTCACTTCTCAAGGAAAAATGTGACCAAAAAATTTTAATTCAATAAAGGAACAACATTTCAAAAATAGAAAAGTAACAATAACTTCAAAAATCAAACTCTGACTCGGTCAATGTATATTCAAAATTGGAATCTAGACTCGGTACAAGTAATGAGAACCACTTTAACTCGACAGCTGATAACTTCGAAAGGCCCTTGTTATAAAAACGGTGACGTGATGAAGGATATAAAGGTGGGCGCCGCACCGGCGTCTAAGTAGGTAATTATTGAATCCAAAATACTCGATAAGTCGATGTCAGCCTTCAAACAAAGTTACATACAAGATTGGTTTACCTACCGCTATTTGATTATACATTGGTTGCCTCTTTTAACTTCGAAGCAAAAATGAAACTTTCTTTTTTTTAATTTAATTGATAACAGTAATAATATTAAAAAAGCCAGTTTATGTAGATATGTTAGCAAAATAATTGAAAATATAGACTACGCCTTACCCTGCTTACTTATTAGGTACTACTATAGCATTTAGTACTCCGAACCAGTACCGCAAAAGTAATCAACAATGAGATGACTTGTTTTTAAAAAAAGATATAAAATAATCATAAATTAAAATAATTTCATCGTATACAATATCTTGTTTATGATTAAGACAGTTTCCGTCAGGCACCCACCTAAAGGGAGCAAGCACAAAGACAGACCCTGGCAATCGTGCAACTGCCGGCGCCGGCGCCACGATAACAACGATAACGCTAATGGATGTCGTATCGAAACCAATACTCAAGCGACGGGACCCACTCACTTAACCGATATAATAATACCGGCTACGGACATCACTACCCTTCCAATTTTAAAGCTCAAATTCCAAATCGTAATTTTAAATCCCGCAACCAGCTTCTTCTTTACCTTTCCAATTTTAAAGTTTAAATTCGAAGATAGAATTTGAATTGCAACTAACAGGCAAGTCTCTACCCTTCGAATTTTAAAGTTTAAATTTGAATTTTGAAAGGTGTAAATGGAATGAATGGGTTCGGGGAACCACGTGAGACTGGAATGTCGGTGTCAACGGTATCGGGATGGTCCATTGAGAGCGGGCGGATGCTGATTGTGGACTCACAATTTGTCTTTTAAGATATGGACGTAAAAAGCATCCTTTAATTTACTCAAATGTGAGTTTATCACTTCGTATTAAAGGGTTATACGTAGAACCTTTTTTATAAGAGGCAGCTAAGTACCTACTTAAGTATAAACAAAATTTCTTAAACAATATACTTCTCTAGCTAATTGACTTCTCTTTATAATACACTGTCAAATCCTCAACGATATAGGAGTAAACTTAATTGGAAAAAAAAATATCGACGCCATTATTTTAGGGTGGTTTTGCAAATGCGTGCACATTTGTCTGGATTGGAAAACCCTATGATGAAGGTTGAGGGAATACCGCTGCAATTCGCACCCCGTAGGAGCCATCGATTGTTGCGGGATTTCCTGTGCCGTCATCTTCATGCCAGGAATGGCATTCAGGATAGCTGCCTATGCCTATATTTATATATTTACTTACTAAATTGGTATACCGTGAACTTTTAATCACAAACCCAGTTTTGTTAGTAAAAAAATATATTTCTCAAAAAAGACTACGACTAGTAGGTACAGAGTTTAGCGCTGTACAAACTAACCATTTCTTATGTTTTTATAAAGATGACATAATTCAACCCTAGGCTCCAAAGAAACCAGCTGAGGACGCAACTGGGAAAGCGATAATAAAACTACTAACACTATATCAAAAATTCAATTGCGTTTGATAGGCCAAGACTACCGTAATCATAACACATAACAGATCACGGGCCGGTGAAACCGCGGGAAGTAGCTAGTAGTACAAACAAGATCAACCATATTTTCTAGACAACTCAAACTTTTAATAGGCCAACTAATACGAATGGCACAACTAAACAACAAACTTTGAAAATAGTCAAATTATTCTTATACGACTGCACAATTGTTCTCCTTGATCTACTGGCCACGTGCTAAATCCTACATATTGTAAGGAAGTTGGGTGCTATTAAAAACAAATACATTTAGTCGCAGCGTGACGCTGGTTGGAGGGAAAGTAGAAAAAACTGTTTGCCGGTGCCGCCGGAGTCGGGCTGGGCATTAATAATGTTGTTTAAAGATGGCGGACGCTGGAATGCGCTGGGACCAGATCCGTAGGGATGCGCGGAAGTCGATATTTTATCTATATCGATGATTTATTTTTTAATGCCACGCTTACAACTGCATATAAGATTTGTTAGCTATTGTTTTAAACAACCTATGTTTAACAGGCTAATTTATTAATATAATTGCTCCTTGTTTTCATAAAAATTAATTGCAGTTAAAAATCTAACAGATCCACGATACAGTCCGAAATTTAATGTGCTCCATCAAACTTGTGCTTATAAAAATTAAATTATTAGTTAAGACACAACGTACAATTATACTAACTGAAAAATGACTTTTAATTTGTATAAATGTAAAGATACTTAGATATTTAAACAAGTAGTAGCAATAGTGATTAAGTCTTAATACACGTCGCTGTACTTAGACTCAGTACATTTAGCAATCAATTTCATATTAAATACTTTATCAAAATAATCTAACGATAAAAAGACATTGCGAATTCAGATTCAACTGCCCGTCACCGATGCAAGCAAGAGGATTAAGAATAAGGGTAACTACTAAAATCAGTGGTTTTAACTCATCGTTTTCTTATCCATGGTTATTGATACATAACGACATTCTATTCCAATATCACATGCATCGATAACTAATTTACTATCGGGTAACTTGCTGGCCGCCGACGCCGCACCGACCGACTCTCGGGAACTATTTAATTAGCGAAGATAACGCTATTTGCGAACGAGCGCGTGGTTATCGCAATCATTATCTCTTCGCAAAGCAGAAACGATGCAAACATGTGAATTTTGAGTATGCACGGACGCAATTTTAAAGCGATTCGATTGTTACTTACACAAACTTATGTTTATTATAATAGATTTTAAAGTCTAATTGCTTGCATTGATCATAATCATAGATGCAAGCAACATAAATAAGTATGATTTTACGCGGATGAATGTTTTAATGATCAATAATATAATTTAATTCAATAGCAATCAATAACATATTATAGAATGAGATAATAAATTATTGTCAGATGTTTATGTGGAAATAAATTTACACGTAGACCTCAGAATTTGCTAGAAGTCCTTAATACTTTAAAAAACTATCTTCAACTGCACTATTTGTTTATACCAAAATAAGTTAATTTTATTATAATAAGAAAATAAAAGCTTGTTAAGAAATACCCATAGTGTCCTTTAAAAGTTCAAACGTGACACTATTTTATTTTGTTCATTGAATTGGATTGCAACAAACATCTTGTAATGCTTACTGTACATATAAACAGAGTTGTGTGGTCCATTCCGATAACAGTTTTAATAAAAACAAATATTGATAAGATAAAATAGAATAGCAGTAAATGACAAGGATCATTACTACGCTGGCGCCATTTTTCCACGCAAATAAATATCATGTCATTATGTAACTTTGCTGAAAAGATTTCGCATATCGTATTTAGATAAAAGTATTTAATTGAATGGAAAAAATATCAAAATAATTAATTTCGATATAGTGGCTTTGACATACAGTGGAAATAATAATAACATTTATATATTTTTCGAAAAAAATATACATTAGTTAGGATTTATTAGGCTACATGCGAAAAACGTGCGTTTTTATTGACAGAATAAAAATATGAGAACTACTTCCTATGACTCGATTTGATTACTAAACCAATAACAACACACACCATGAAGGAATTTTGTGTTTCGAGGCTTTTCAGTTCAGCGCTATGCAATATTTTCTATTTTGTTTCTAAGTATAACATTTGTGCATCGATACACGGCCATATATCGATACACCATGAGCGGCACCTGTACAATGTATGTACATCCCTACTTCCAGGAAGGAGGCGCGGGCGCCTCGCTCGAATTCTTCCTTTTGGAAACCGCTCCTGCCATCCTATCCATCGCGACCACAGATACTCTATCATATCTATGCTATGTGGAGATATTTTTCTACGGTTCAGATAATATAGACAATTCAGGACTTGTCTAGGTAGTTTTAAATCGTTGAAGTACTTTTAGTTTTTAACATAGATTTAAAAAAAATACAGAGAAACTGCGCGCGATTTCTGAATTCTTTGATTTTTAATCTTCAATGCTATACATTAGCTTATTTTCAGGAAATAAAAATGAGTACTGTACGAGGGAAGGCGCGGGCAACAATATATCGATGAATTGTATTACCCAAGCTTATTCAATACTAGCTGTAGCCCGCGGCTTCGCCCGCGTGGGACTCGATTATATCGCGCCCAAAATTAGCCTTTGTTTTAAACTGTATCCCTACCAAGTTCAGTCCAACGGTTCAGCCGTGAAAGCGTAACAAACAGAAAGACAAACTTTTACCTTTATAATATTAGTATGGAAGTATCGAATAACAGTCCATCGAGTATATCTTGATGATCTCTTGACCGATACAATATTACTGGGAATCTACACGATACAAGTGCTGAAGGGCCTCTCCATATTTTAGAAGTTCACGCTCACTTACGTAAGAATAAGAACTTACAGTGAGTGTCTGATTTCGATATCAAAAGTGATGAGTATTTTGTTTCAAGTCTATTTGCGTATTTTCTAGTTGCATCTACAGTAGAGCCCAGGGTAAATTTTTTTATCATGGTCATGATTTGGCGATACTGGTTATTACATTGGACTGCCGTTTTACCTCGGCAACCCTTTTTATAGGGAAACTAGACCAATCGTAACAAGAACCGGGTATGTGTGTTAGTTTCCAGGCTGCCTAAAGGCGTAAACTATAACTTCTACCGAAAGACCCTTCAAGCCTCCTATGAGTTATACAAATTTATGTAATTAGAGTATTCTTTCTTGCACATCATAAGTATAATTTTAAGCCAAAGCAAGATATTGTCTTTCTTGGACGACTCGTCCGAATTTGAACGGCGAAAACAAATGAATTATATGCACTGAACATAGATAAAAAAAAATTGCTTTGAGACAGCGCGCTTCGAATCGCGCGCTATCTCAAGGCAATTTTTTTCTTTGGTACTAAAACACTGTTTAAAATTTACAATGGTGGCTTTATCCCTATTAGGAATTGATTCCAGTGCCATTATAACAAAAGTTAACAAAATCTTGTAATTTTTAACCCGGTAGTAAGTTTAACATGACTATGTATAAACA
The DNA here is from genome assembly GCA_947044815.1 of Apomyelois bistriatella. Taxonomy (NCBI): domain Eukaryota; kingdom Metazoa; phylum Arthropoda; class Insecta; order Lepidoptera; family Pyralidae; genus Apomyelois; species Apomyelois bistriatella. Next base: position 616,967 of record OX345696.1, read on the forward strand.
TGTTTGTGTATTTGTTTGTAAAATTGCTAAAACTAACCTTTAGGTTTGACGTCATCCATTGCGTACCGACTATATGGAGGGGGAGGGGTTTCTGTAACAAAGAAAAAGAATAATTAGTTTTTAAAATACATTTTAAGATATTCCATAAATTCACTTTCTTTTTTATTTTTATAAAGTGTCTATATTCGTTCATACACTTTTTCAAAATTGTCATTGTTTCATCAAAGTTACATCATTCGATTCAAATTAGGTTGTTTTGAATTATTTGTTAAATCTGGCTTATAAGAATTTCTATAAGTATAAATAAAAAAAGAAGACAGATTTTCAATTCCCTAATCACCACCCGCGATACGAAGAAACAAAAAAGGAATGAAAAAAAGTTAAAACAAACAGGCCGGCAGGTATGCCGTCGCAATTATCTCCCCGGGAACCGAACCCACTGCAGGTAAGCTGAATAACCTATATTTTGACCTCGTATAACGACAATTTTACGATCGACGGAATGCCAATGAGTAAGGACCGTCATTTAAATTTTCGAAATAATTTGATTCGAAATTCGGACGTTTTGAAGTTCCAAATTTAAAATTACTAGAAATTATCTCGGAACTGATAAATACTAAAAATTATATAGATATTAGAAGCTTGTTTTGAACTTAGATTGTTTAAAAAGGTACTAATACGTTTTTGAAATTCCTCTTCCAGATTTAAAATTTAGAAACGGCCCTTTTTTCATCTACTTATTAAAATTAAGAACTGACCAAATACATACAATCTATGCCTACAATTAAGTTATCACTTTTTTAGTCATAGCTATAATATGCTTAATTTGACGATAAAAATATGAAACTACGCAACAAACAAATATCATCTACGAGTATGAAACGGATTAGACCAAACGGACAAGACAACATCGCACCATTTTTTGTTACCATTAAAGTGACGAAGTCAAGAAAATAAATGACCAGGAAAACGAAGAAGATTTTACACCTAGCGAAATTATCTTTCAAACTACAAAGAAATATACTTAGTTGACAGCGTCAAACTCCATAGAAATGAATGAAAAAATGATGTTTTCATAACTTCCAATATCTAACAATGAAGCTCCCTTCTGACAAGATTATCTTTTACCTATTAATGTATATTGAAGTCAAGGCATCTTCTAAAACTGTAAAATGTGGAAAGTACATAGTTCTTACATTTAACCGCTTGTGGCGTCAAGGAATCCGACAGAGTTAGGTAATGCCGTTTGAATCCAGAACGCGATCTATTCCATTTTCGGACACGCGCTATTGGTAATTTTGAATTTCGAAGACATTAACGTTTTCGAATTCGGAATGCAAATTGTGCAATTGGCAGACATTCACGATTCGGCGCCATCGGTGGCGGGACGTGCCTACGTTTTTTCTGCGGATTGGTGTCGTTCGTATCACAATACGAATACAAATTATATGGTCATCAACCATAACATAACCAATACACAACTCCAGCGCAGCTATGGGCGCGCCACGCACAAGGTTCCGAGAAGCGGTTAACTGCATTTGCGCAAGAAATTTCAAACAATCGCCATGTATGCACCTGCATATTGAATGAATGAATTTTAAGCATGCCACTTTTTGGGAGGTCGTAAATCAATCGAACGTTTATAGCTATTTTATTACTTAATCAAGGTTTTCGGTGCGTCAGACTATTCCATGACATAATAGGTAGCTATTTTAGCGCTCACAATAACAACGCTGGCGAATGAATATGTATTTGATGGAATGCACATATACAAGTCGAATGAGTCATTGCATGCCGCAACTGTAACTTCACAACATTGCAACTGAAAAAAAGACTAAGCAACAGCGAAGTAAATGACCCTAAACGCCTAGCGTAGCATCTAGCAGATATAAATAATATCAGTTGTTGACTTTAATCTGTACGTGTGTCCGTACAACCGCAGCATCCTACAAATTTAAAATAAACCTTACATTAAAGTGATAAACTTTATTATCGCTTCAACAACGTATGCAATATGCTACCTTTTTGCGACTAGAAAGTCGTCCATATATGAATATATGTAGAGTGGCGTGACTGAAAATTCTTTTTAAACTATTACGTCATATGAGCGCTTTGTTATTACAGGAAAAAATACTCTGAACAGATTGACATAAAGCGCAATTTTCGCGGTGCGTTAATTAAAAGTCATCGGTTCATTTAGTCGGGAGCATGAAGTTGGGTTAAGTGCAAATTGAAAGGGATCGAATATTAAATGTACGAGAGTTTAAAATCCGTTGCGGGAATTTTCTATATCGCGTTTCAATTATTAATGGAATTCATCAGGGGATAATATGTCGTATGGTTATTAATATTGGGTTTGAAATTGAGGGACTAGTATTGGAATGTTGTCGATGAGGTAGATGGTGCTCGGCAGTGCTGGAGGCCGCTGTATGTGTAATTAATCTGAACATTCAATCTATAGCAATAAATACCGTACGTTGTCAGTCAGTCTGTCCTTCGATTACTATGTAACTAGTGAACCGGTCCGTCTAGCTCCATTGGCTTATTAATCGTTCTGTCCGCGGAAATCTTGGCTTTAATTGCTAAAATGTTAGAAATAATTTAGAGATATATTTGCGTCTTTTCAAAGAACTGGCTTGTAGTTTACAACCTATAGGAGATACAAAAGCAGGGTAAAAAAAATCTATAAATAAATGTAAAAATTACAATTTATATTCATCTCACTGCTAAATAAAATCTCGTATATGAATAGAATAGATCTACAATAACTTTTTTGGTCAAGTTTATTTTGACGTATTTATTTAAAACAACATTCTCTGATTCAAGATTTCTACTTTCTTGAAACTAACGCTTCCTACAATCAAAACATTCATCCTAATTTAGCGAATTTTTTTGCAAAAAAATTGCATCTACGAAATGAGTAGGCTTTGGTATGCCCAAACATATGTCAACCACAGATTTTATGGTCTAATGGTGACCCAACATAAAAAAAATATGTAAAAATATCTGCTACAGTTACAACTACTTTGTTCCTAGTGAATGTATGCAGTGGTGCAAACTCACAACTCGTATCTACTGCATAGTCCGCACATTCCTCGGGGCATATAAACACGGTGTGTAACAATGTGCATGGCCAGTATCTCAGCATATGTTTCAGATTTAGTGGCTAATACTTCACTAGTAGAATGTGTAGTATTTGAAGCATCTCTAGAAGATTCTAATGTTGAATTTGGAAGATTAACTTCTTTTTCAACTCTATCCCTTTTCTTGCACGCGTTTTGAAATGTAGCTACAGATAAAAAGATAAGTCAATTTATTGCCAAAATTACTGAAATAATTTATGTGAGTATATGAGTAAGGTTGAAGCTGACTAAATTTATGCAACAGAATAAATAATGCGAGTAAGTGACTATGAAGGTATGCGTACCATTTTTACTTAGCAAACTTATACACCTATTTAATTAATAAAGTGCACGGAATACCAATCTTAAAATCATGGATTCATAATAATAAAGGAATAATTGAAGAGAAAGATTAAGAAAATATATAAGACCATAAAGTAGAAAGTGAGCTAGTCTAGAAGTTTATTACGAACGTTTAGTTTCGGCGAGTGCTTCAAATTCTTTGTTTGATTTATAGTGGCTCCCATTTCAACTTGATATCCTCGTTGAGCGCTGGCGCCGCCGCAGACCAGACGCAATAATGTATGATTCATATGTCGGTATGTTTAGAAAATCACTAGATTTGTTACCGGATAGCCTACGGTTTGTGGACAAAACATGTCACTTTCACGAGCAAAAATGCGAGTCAAAATTTTTTCGCCAAAAACAGTTTAATTTAATATTCGTTTTAATCTAGGTTAAAATAGACGAATTTTTTTTATTGACAATAAATTTAAATTAAATCCCTAGCTGTAAACAAACAATAAATCCCATTTAATACGCTGTAAACCGCCAGAATCCAAGCTTACGTCACAGAACCCGTATTATCTCTCGCAGATATCATCTCAAGGACATCGCGCACGCATTCAAACTGGAAGATTTAGAAATTTGGACGCTACAAACAGTACAAAGAACAATTGTTTCGCAATTTCTAAATTCAATTACGTATGTAAACATATACAGCATGAAATAGCAGTTAAAGATACAGCACGCAACATAATTAGACAGACAGGCATCAATGGCCGACTCTTAGGCAGCCATCTTGTCATTACATTCAAATACGGAACGCTGTCAATCAACAAGCCAAGCAACCCCGGCAAACAGTAAATTCGAAAACGTTATACGCACGGCGGCGCAGCATGGCGCGCGGACGCGTGTGAATCGCCAGAAATAGCCCGCCCGAATTTAACATAGCGAGTGGCGCCAGCGGCGGCGCCGACCGGCCGCGCTTGTGCCCACGCGACGCGCCGGCGCAACCCTGAGCGTGCACCGCGGAAATAGGGGAGACATTCCACCCTGCTATTCTGTCAGTAACCATTTAAGACATTAACAATCTTAGCTATTGGTGACTGGAATGAGTATTTTCTATTTTATAGGCTGTATAATAACAATGTAACGAAACACGCATTAGTTAAAAAAAATATACAATTCTGCACAAGAGAAAATGCTGACAAGGCTATTATGTCATCCAAGCATAATTAAGATGATTTTGTTCCATTATTATATCTTCTAACCCACAATCGAAATATTTTGCTTTGAAGTTTGGCCCTACCCTACTCTTATTTGAAAATGTTCATCATAAAACCTCGCGAAGCTTCAACCTTGGTTTTTGGAACATTTAAAAAGTTGCATGTATCGAATCAAGGTAGGAATTCGCGCTACAGTTTGTAATTTTATCTTCAACTATTTTACTAACTGTTGCTACTTAAATGCATTCGACGCCGATTTAACAAGGTGTGAAACCCATTTCTCACAAGGATAAAGCATTCAGACGTCACAGTAACGGCCAATTCAAGAGTTATAAAACTCCAATGAAAAAATCATCGACGAAATAACACGATGTGAATGAACGCTATTGGTGTACGGTCTCTCGATTCTCACATTAACTATGTGGTCGTAAAACAAATTCCTCTTACCGCTAACTCATCTCTTTGCTAGAATAGAAAGTAGCTTATTCTTTATTGACTGGGCACTTACGATTAATGCGACTGGTTACGAGTACTTAGGCATTCCATGATATCTAAATTAAAATATCAACTCAATCAATTACGGCATTGGAGAATTTGAAATTTCTTTTTACAAACTGAACAATTTACAATAACTCGTTGAATGGTAATACTGTATTTGTTAGGCTTTGACGGACAGTAATATCGCAGATTGATTCAAGTGGATACAATATAGGGAGTGGCATGGGCTCGTCGAAATACCACCGTCATCGAACGATCTGAACACGCGATGTTCTAGGCGTCATGTGCACGCGCAGACCTTGTCCCACCGACTTTGTACATCGACTCAATTCCTACTTTAGTCCACCGGAAGACATGCATGACGTCCACGTACGGAACAAGAATTCAGTCGATGCAAATTCTTATGCTAATTTAATGATCAAAAAGAGCTACGAACAAAGAAATTAATCACGGAAAACAGTGAACTGGAAATGAATGGTGCACTGGAACAATCTATTAGCCTTAGGAAATGCCAATTGTGAATATTAATAGCAACAGCAGCAATGGCTTCACGCAGCGTTGGGTTGCTTCGAGAACCAATTATGCCCAATTTCGGAAATACTTGCTCATTATGAGCGACGACGTTTACATCTCCGACTAAAATTATGATATGGCTCTTTAATTTTTTTATTAATGATCATTGCTAAAACACCGAGCCATATTATGTTACAAAACTAAATAGGCATAATTAACAATTAATATGCTCTCAGCTTGAGCACATATTTATAATAAGAAATGCAGGTTTTAAAACTAATATATTTAAGATCAGTAACAGTTTTGAAAACCCAAAACGGCCTTACTGATACTGGTGTGTGAACTCAAATTCTTGAGGTGTTACTAAGATAATATAATAAGGTATATAATAATGTGTGAGTCAGAAAACTGTCACCGGTAAATGCCACGAAAACTAGAGGTGCTCAACCTGTACGATACAATTGTGACTCGACATGTAACTAATGAGATTTACATAATCAATGTTATATTTATCACACAGCTTGATTTGTATTTGATGCCCCTTTATAACAAACTAGCTTTAGCCCGCGGCTTCGCCCGCGTGAATTTCTCAAGGAAACAGTACTTTTCCCAGTATGAAAGCTATTCTATATCTTTCTCCTTCTCCTCCTCATCCTTAAGACACTAACTTTCGCATTTATAATATTAGTTAGGATGTATCTCAACTTGCCGACTAACAAACCGGTAAATGCTAATGGGTATCTAATTATAAGAATGATGATATTCTCCGAACATCCCAAAAGGCAAGAAAAGAAAAACAAATGTCTGATATTGGTGATGGGGCATTGGGCAATGGTGATAGGCACGCCGTAGCTATGGTCGAATTAGTAGGTATTATAGACAACAATTTATCCAGTTTCGCAAGAGCCGCGGTCAGGACTGACCGGTTCTGACACAGGTGCCGCCAGTCAATGGGCTGTTTAATAACACGTTCTTTGCGAATCCACATAAAATGATAAATTGTTAATTGAAGAAGACAAATCTAAAAAAATATTACGATCAAAATTGAACCATCGAATTTGAACTGTGATAAGGGTAGTCTTAGAATAGTTCAAATAAGTTTATTGTCGCAAATAAAGTTGCACTCACAGCTAAGTTCTATAAAATAACATCAACATAATAATTTAAAAATCAGCGACTCTTATTATCATGTTAAACTACCAAATAGCACGGACTATAACCGGCTCTTTTAAAAATGCAAACCTATTCACTGTCGCACATAATACGACCAGCCATTCACAAATTCAACAAAGCAGCTCAAAAACATGACCAGACTACAATAAAACAAAAAAATCCGATCACGAAAATCGAGTTGAGCTTACGCAGTACGGGCGTACCTGCGCCGGCGCAGCTCCCCTCCCCGCTGACTCCACCCCGCGACCGCGCGGCGCGACATGGCGCCGGCGCCAGCCAGCCGACAAGCAATTATGGCTAAATAAATATCGGCCATACCGCCGCCGCCTCCGACGCGACGCTAACATCAACAGATGGATTCCTATACGGGTATATCTAGACGACATCATTAAATTTTGGACCCTACTTGTAATGGCCCGGTGAAATGGCGCGTGGGCACCGAATTACTTGTAAATGGTAGTTACGAGAGGTGATAACGTCCGCGCAGTCGCGGATGTGGGTTTGATGGCCGCTCGTGGGTGACTGATTTCTTTAATGGGCATAACATGACAATTCAGTTAATTAACTGAGGCGTCGTGCAGCTCCGTGGCAATCTTTGATCCTGTTCGGCGTCGGACCGACGCCTGCGCATGATAAGATAACGATCCCTCTTCCTCGCCGGCGGTTAAAACATTCACAAATAAAGGCCGGCGGGCTTGCGCAGTGATTGGCGCCGAACGTCGATCTGCGAATGTAAGCCTCGGGCAAATGCTACGTTCCCAAGATTGATGTGCATGAATAACGTGCCTGAGAATATTACTAGTTAAAATGCTTCGGTAATACGCAACTGATTTCATGTGAATGATGATTTCAAGAATGATTATGACAATGTTGTAATAATCATAGTTGTAGTAATGTGACTAATCTAAAAAAACGGGTGATTTACAGGCATTATCACAAAATTAATTAGGAAGTATCTAAATGGGATTGAATTAATACTATTAAGTACTTTATTGTGATTCCCCTGAATTTAATGTTCGATGTTTAAACGGTATTCGTAGTTATGTAGTCAAGCTTAAGTCAAATCTCAAAAAAGACTTAATAAAAGTTTAATCAAGAACATTATCAAAACCGTTGTAGGACTTGTGAAAATATCAAGAAAATAATAGCAGAGGTATGTAAACAGCTATGTACACATGCATAAAGTAATCGTATATTTATTAAACAGCAAATGATATACAATTTCTCAATCTGCACATAAATCAAAAGACCGTCAAAATACCGGCGTCAACGTGGTTTATATTTAGTCTGGCGACTACCGATGTGGGAACGTCGCGAAAGTGAACAAAAACGCCGGCGACGGAACTCTGCGACTAAGGACCGCCGACGGTGCAAAAACTGCAGGTGAAATGCAGACGGAGTCAGGTGGATATAATTTGCGCTTTGAAATTTGATGTCTTCATTTGGACATTCCAAATGGTAATGATGAAAATTTTGATGAGGAAAGTAATTAACAAGCTTCTGATATTTAATACTTATATGATAACTTTCAAAGAGAGGAGAAATAAATAAAACTGACCACTAGATTGCTTTGAAAAACACTAAAAAAATAGTTATTCTACATATTCCATGTCTAGTCGACAACAAATTGATAAATAATTTTATGAAATTGCAAATGATTCTAGGAAATCATTCAGATAACATACAAGTACACATCGTAAATCCAAGAATAGATTGCGCAATTGAACCCTGTGTATTTGACCACTTGAACGTGTCCAAACAGTCGTCTAAAGCGAAAGTAATCCGACATCCGTTCGAGACGGGGAGTCATGCGAGTTTGTCTTTTGAGGATACCGCTATAACATTTCATAATCCAGCAAGTAGCCATCAGTAATTATTTCATTCGGTTAATATTTTAATCTGTATTCAATATTAATGCAGTTAGTATCCAAGTTCGATTAATTTGCAACGTAAGCAATACTAATAAGCATAGATAAAAAAAATTGCTTCGAGACCGCGCTTGATTCCAAAATCTTTGCTAATAAGTATAGTCTTCCTTCTATTGGTTTTGGTCAAATTGACGGATAGTTAATTTTTCTATGTGTTCATATTTCAAACTTCTGCAGAAACACATTTACCTACAATGATTACGTTAAAATTAACTCTCGTTACTGTGTTGTTACTTATTACTATGTGAAGAAGTGCCTCAAGGATCTCAATGTATCCATTCACAGTAGTAATATTAATACGTCAATATGAAACTTGCGTACCTACAAAAAGTTGTTATATTAATGGCATCATGTTACTACTTCTAAGGTCAAGATTTTAAGTTCAGTGACCATTCTTTTTCTTGGGGCCCTCGGAGCCTGAGACCTTACCACATTAGGTAACATTAATATTCATTTTTTGTTGCCTTTCTTTTTAATTAATATGCTAACAGGCATTGTCAGCACACCTACGTTAGCTCTTAAAGCCACACACTTCATGCGTGGGAGGTAAGTTGTAGGCGATTTGAACTGCGCGTGAGTCGATGTCATGGTCACAACACAACACAAACCACTTCGGAACGTAGACATCTCCCATTGATTGTACTAATATCTAAGGTAATAGTTTTCTTTCATAATCCATTTGGCATACTTGTTGTAATAGTAATAATAATGTATGACGTATGATTGTCATGCACAACCATTAAATTCAATTTTGTTCATACTAAAAATTTCATCAAGAGAGAAACTGGTTTTAATTGCAATTAAGCACAAAATTAAGGAAATCTCATGTGTAATTATAATCGAATTACAATTTGCAGCGTCGCGTCGAATTCAATCAGAGAAACTAGTTATTTCGTAGGTACCTACATAATAATAAACTTGTTTGGTACTTATTTGTCTTAGAGAAAAAATCTTTTGGTGGTAATTAAATAACAAATGATCTCGAACATGATGTCCATAAGTATAAACCAATAGGTAAAATTTTACGTATAAATGAATGCTTATTATAAAACACACGCAAAAAAAGAATAGATGATGTGAATAGTGGCGGAAACAACTAGCCAACAAAGGATACTAGCGACTGCGCCATTGCCTGACGAATTAAAAAGTTAACGGGTTGCGCGCGCCGACAGGCGTCGCGGCATAGTGGCGCCAGCGCCGTGACCTTGTCTACTTATCGCGAGCGACTGACCCTCGCAACGGCAGATTAGGTGATAGCTGCTCACTTTCCAGCATTACTTTACACCCTGACAGAGCCAATTATTTCCAAAACTCCACCAAGGGATTTAATTTTTACTACCAACTTCATTTTTTGCCTCTCATACCAACTCAATAACTAATTATAGATGCCAATACTAAATTAATGAAGATACCTATGACATTAATGTAACTGGATATGGAGAAATCATGGTGACCTTTAAAATAATCCAATAAAACAAGCTTTAAGAACACTAAAGAGTTGATGTCATCACTAAAAATAGACAAGCGAACGGAAATGTTTACACTTTACAATATGCCATAGAGACAGAACATGAAGATGAAGAGAATTAGATTCAAGATGAATCCGGTGGTGCTATGTGACCAGGCACAGGCACACGAGACCACGATGACGTCACTGTACGTAACGATACAGAAACAAACAGTAGCGATAAATACACTGATAACGATTGGCACTGATAACTGAAAAGAGTGAAGTTAGCACTGAACTGAAAAACTGATCCTGAATATGAACCCTCAGAAAATGAAGATAATCCCACTAAATTCAGTTTTAAAGATATTGCAGATAAACTAAGAGATTAAACAGATAACGACGCAAGTTCAGATAAGGTTATGTTTGATCAGACACAGAGGTTAGGTTATGCGTATGCCCACCAACAGAAATTTTCAACAGATAAGAGCAGGTAGAACAATTAAATTAGCATTCGAATTGTTTTCTCGTTCGAATCAATGATCACACATGGCGTTGAGCATCCATTCCGAGCCGACAGCATCATCCACACACAGAGCACAATCTATTTCGAAAATACACTGCGATAGCGCACAGAGATTCGACACTCATGTTTACTTCATGCACTTGTTGCGCGGGTCAACGGCCGCGTGCGCGTCACATACCGGGCTTGCAAAGGCGACTCCAGTGGTAAGGGTTGCAACACTGCTGTTCTGAGCATCCAGGAAGGCGTCGCAGCTCGCTCAAGTCTCGGACGTCCGGGAATCTGTAGACACGGGTGACGGCGAGCCGTAGTTGTGAGGCGACATGGCCGGCGGGAACGCACTCCGTGCCTTCGTCTCGCTGGTCCAGGGCTCGGGCGAGCCTCCGCAGCTGGTCGTCGGGCACGGCAGGCGCGCCGGCCGCCGCCAGCCGCCGCCGCAGCGCGCGTCTCCGGAACATCACATGCCGCCGTCGGCGTCACGAGCCGCGCGGCTGTCCGCGCCACGCGACATCAGCACGCTGGGCACACATCATTGCTGGCCGCGTGCGGGCACTCTACTGACGAATGGCCGGCCGAGAGACCGGCCGGTGCAGTGACGCGGGCTGGTGCCAGCCACCTCCACATTTCATTTACCCTATTGAATTTTTCCCCAAAAAAAAATGATCCAGCAAACTGAAATAAATTGGTGTGAAATGTATTGAACCGACAAAAATGCATAGAATGCATGATAACTATTTGAAAACGATTTCATAGCAGAAGCGCATATAGATAAGAACAAGTTGTAAGCTAAATGTTATTAAAATTTAAGTACAAAAGGACCCAAAGGTCCGACGTGCTTCCTATAATTTGGGACCCCATAAAAAGATAAGCTTAATGTTTTAACTATCATTAATTTAATTAATTAATTTATTGCATCAGAAATCTCTTCACGCTTTATTATCATCATAAGAACTTTTTCAACATTGATCCTCTGGCAGAAAAGAACACAGGTAGTACAGAATTGTGATGATTATCCGAATATTATCTGAAATTATTTATTTGAATAATTGTTCAATTCATCGAGAATTGATCATTCATTCATTTTAAAATCAAAAATTGTTCGTGTTTGGACCTTGTTGTGACATAGTTTTTATTTCCAAGTGCGAGTTTGTATAATCTTATCTCATTATTTTCCTAAGAGTTGAAAGAATGCATCTAACTAAAGGCTTTTTCAGAAATGTCAACTGGCACAATATAAAAATATATTGCAGAAAAAAGTATCTGGCAACTAAAGTCTATCAAGTTGAAGTCTATTCCCAAGATTAAAACAATAAGACAACTGGTGTTATACATCTTATTTATTAGAACCTAAAATTAAAAAATCAAGGTATTTTGAAATTTCTAATCAATTAATTACAGCTGCTGTAATAAAAGTTACTTTAACTTTCTTGGTACCAATACCACAAAATAGATTGACAGATAATTTCTACAAACGTAAAACTACTAAATTGCTTTTTCTAACTATTGGAGACGAGGATGGGCAAATTTTAGAACACGACATTTCTGCCGCTCCAGTAGTCAACATAAACAAACTAATACCCAATAAGAGCGATTAAAAACAAATTGCAATTAAAATTCTTGCCAAGAATCAGGCAAAAGTATCGAACATGGCAACCCACCAGCGGGCGACGTCGAGACGTGCGGGTGGCGGGGGGACCTGGCGCCACCGGCGGCGTCAGGTGCGCTCAGCTGTGTGCGTGCGGCGCCACCCGCAACACACATCATGCACACAGACGCAGCACGCTGAACAGCCTCGTTGCATACTTATCACCGTCTCTTGGAGACGGGTTCAGACAGACAGACAAGTATACCACCAATAGAGTTGACGAAGTAAATGGTATCGATGCTTATAATCATACCAATCTCAATCTAAATACGAGCTATGCTCTTGTCAGTGGAGTTGTTTCTGAGTGTATCTATCTTAATAGCCTTCTCAAATCCTGATGCAAGTCATTCTTGGTCTTCCTCTTGCCCGTTTTTCCTCTATCTTACATTTCATAATATTTTTCATAAAGTTCTTGTGCCGTATCCAATGTCCCCACATTTTTCCTCTTCTCGTCTTACTTTTCTTTACTTGAAGTTTTTATTTCTCGATTAACTGAAGCTGAGCTGATCTCAGTAAGTAAGACTGAATAACATTCCCCAAGGATAAAATACATTCTATCCTTCAAACTTTTATCAACTGATTTCTAAATTACTATGCCAAAGCCAAGATGCTCAACATAGGATGGAGAGACCATGAATGAATGAAAGGAATGAAGAAACACTTCTAGCCAACCTTAGCGTCCATGAATGAGTCACAGTATTTTTTGTTCTATACCAGGATCATTCGCTTTCAAATATTCTTGATACGTTTGATAGTTCAAATCTTAAGGAGGATTGTTAAGCGGATAAAAAACACCTCAAAGTTCTTCAAGACTTATTAAAAACTGAAGAATTTCTTCTGACTCGATAATTTGAATGACACTTGATAATTAAAAAATAATAATAAATGTATAGGGACAAGTAACACAGCTTAAGTTAGCCCCAAAGTAAGTTCAAGACTTGTGTTATGGGATACTAACTCAACGATACTATATTAGGTATGGATAAACATCCAAGACCCAGGCCAATCAGAAAAATATCATTTTCCATCTTGACCTGACCAGGGATCGAACCCGGGACCTCCTGAGTAGCGGTCAGGCATGTTAACCATTACGCCATGAAGAACGTCAAATACATATCATAAAATAATTTCACAACCCAATTATTTAAAAAGCCTAATAGTCTGTAGACTATAGGTTTTCTTTTATCTATGAGCTAAACTGGGCTTAGCTAGTTAATGATAACACAATAAAATATAATAATAGGCATGTTGTTTTTTGAGGTATTACTCGGATATATCTATTATCTGCTAATACTAAAGATATTAATATTGCTTTAGATACAAAAGATAGTCGATCAGCTATCTCTAATTATAACATTATTCCCATTATCATTTTGTGTATGTGTCACGATCAATCGACCATACACACCCTGGTGTCAGAGTTCTTCGAAACCGCCTCTCGACCTCTGACATGGTTCCTTTAACGACTACCAGATGGCAGCCGGGACCAACGGCTTAACGTGCCTTCCGAAGCACGGAATCGTTATTATCAGAAAATCAGGTGATTCACGCCTGCATTGTCCTAACCAAACTGAAAACAACTAAACAAAGTATGCTTCCCGTGGAAATTGAACCCATGACCTCCGGGTCTACAGGCAAACGCCCTAAATCACTGGAGCACAAAGTATTCCTACAATAGTGTTTTATTCAAGTTCTTCCTTTTAAATAATAGGTTTAGAAATCTAAAGAGGTAGCATTGATATATATAGATAGCCTAGATGAACTAAAGGATGCTGAAATAATAAAAAAAGGTATAAACACAAAATCAATAGAAAAACCATAGATTGATCAGATATAGTAGAAAAAAATGGAATTTTCCCAATAAAAATAAATAAATACACTAATGTTGATAGACTGATAATATATCATGCAGAATTTAAATTTATAATGAGATGCTGTATAACTTAAGCTCATTCAACAGAAAATATTTGATTGGAATGCAAAAATAACGCATCAGACTCGCTTAACTGATCATCAACGTAATTTTGGGAGCCAATATAAATTGAATGCCGATCAAAATTGTGTCTTACAACCTTTTTTTAGTGTTTATAATGTATTAAGTTTGGTGTTTTTGATGCTTGCACAAACAATGTTGCCAGATTTTATTTGCTTGTTATTTTGAAATTAATTTGATGCTAAATAATGTTATTGAATCTTGATAATATTCTTCAAAGTCCCATATGATTTTATTAGTTGTCTTTATTATTTGCCTTACTGCTGTCTCTTTCTTTCTTATCATCATCATCATCATCAACCGCAGACAATCAACTGCTGGTCACGGGCCTCCCCCAAGGATTTCCAAAATGAACTGTTGGAAGCGGCCTGCATCCAGCGCTTGCCTACGACCTTTTTCAGATCGTCTGACTATCTGGTCGGTGGAGTGTCCAACGCTGCGCTTGCCTCTCTCTGATCCTTAGCATATTCCTAGTTACCCAAGGTCCAGGGTTCGCTTTCCTTTTTTTTCTATAGAATATACTAGCTGTTGCCCGGAGCTCCGCTCCCGTGGGAATTCCTGGAGAAATATAGCCTATGTGTTGTTTCAAGGTCTAAGCAATCTCCATTTCAAATTTCAGCCAAATCCGTTCTGCCGTTCTTGAGTTATAAATAGTGTAACTAACACGACTTTCTTTTTTTCACGACTTTCTATATATATACTAGCAACCCGCCCCGGCTTTGCATGGGCATAAAAACCTTCCTCTTGTATCACTCTATCTATTAAAAAAACCGCATCAAAATCTGTTGCGTAGTTTTAAAAATTTAAGCATACAAAGGGACATAGGGACAAAAAAAGCGACTTTGTTTTATACTATGTAGTGATGATAGTGAAGAGATTAGTATACCTGCCGCATCCTATTTTGTGGAAGACTTGATGGAGGCAAATCAAAGGGTCATTGCCAGGCTTTACTCTGCGCTAAACATATTTAAACTTTTGTCATTGACACAAAACGAAGAAGGAGAACAACAACAAATATTGTAAACCTTATTTACTGCAAATACCCTTGAGGGTGTTTCTAGCGTGCTGAATACTCTTATTTAATGTAAGATGAAAAAACTAATTAAATAAATAATCTGTATCTTTCTCAAAGGATTTCTATAGCTATATAAGGTGCTCAAATCAACTGCCAATATTTTGAGGGTTCAGACCACTATACTGAACAAATTTTCCAAATAAACTTACGAGTATATCAAAATATGAAATAATTTCTTTCTCTCTCCATACTTAAGCAGATCAACTGATTCTCAATTTGTATGAGAGATAAACAAAAAAATTTCATTTGTATGTTTATTTGAAAAAGTTGTTCAGTTTAGTAGTCTGAATCTGCCCTTAAAATATTTGCAGTTGATTTGAGTCCTCCTTGTATAACGCAGAAATGCTGCCAGTATATTGGGCACCTTTGAGCCTGATACGATACGGGGCGGTTTATTAGATTATTATTTTTTATGTTGCGGATAATTTTTGTAAACATTTTGACAAAGCATGATGCTGATATATTTAAGTATTTGTTGTTTTTATTTAAATTAATTTATTTTTAATTGTTTAAATTTTACCGGGATTCAATGTTTTATAGATTACTAGCTGTTCCCCGCGGCTTCGCCCCGCGTGGGACTTGGTTATATCGCGCCCAAAAGTAGCCTATATTTGACCTCAGGTCTTTAACTACATCCCTACCAAATTTCATCACAATTGGCCCAGCAGTTTAGCCGTGAAGAGGTGACAGACAGACAGACAGACTTTCGCATTTATAATAAAGTAAATAAATGTCTGTACCCGAATAGTATAATTGCTACTATAACTATCCCGACTGGCCTGGGTCTTGGATGTTTATCTATATATGTATTTGTTATAAAATGTAGTATCGTTGAGTTAGTATCCCATAACACAAGTCTCGAACTTACTTTGGGGCTAACTCAATCTGTGTGATTTATCCCTATATATCAATTTATTTATATATATTAGCTATTGATTTTCGTCAATAATATGAGCCGAATTACGTCAATATGGGTTTGGTATTGGTACGCCATCATTGTCATTACAAATGATTTAATGATTGATTTGTTTTTCTAATTATTTGACGCCAACAATGTTTCTTGTTTTCTTTCTTATTAACTAGCAGTCCATCCCGGCTTTGCCCGTGATTCATACATAGCCTATGTCTTTAGCTTTTCAATGGTGAAAGTTTTTGAAATCGGCTCAGTAGTTTTTGAGTTTTTTCATTACAAACATACACATAGAAATATAAATCTTTCCTCTTAATAATATGTACCTAGATATTTAAACGTTTATTCTAAAGAGATGTTCTTTTGTTATAACTAATCCCTAGCATTCATGTTTTTGACATAATAACTTTTGTACATGGCATAGTTTATTTAATTAGCTAGCTTTTTCGACTGATATTATGACCTCTTCTTATATTTATTATTATATACAGTATCAAAATTGAGTAATATACACACTGTATATACAAACAATCATAAGAAAATTTAACACAGGGTTATAGTATAAATTATACAATTTAATCATCAGTCAGATTTTATAAAATAAATTTCAGTTAAAAATTCTCGTAGCACCGTCTTTGTAGCACTCGTATCGTAGCATAACGTATCACGTAGCAAGTGATTTATTTGCAAATTACTACGTGACGGGGCGCGGCGTAGTTGACTACGGGCTACGGGTTCTCGTAGATGTGCTACGAATTATGATATATTTTTTTTATTTATTATTTTGTACTTTTGTTGTTTTTGTAAAGATTTAAACAATTCTGTTCTTTTCAAAATGATGTTAATTACTTCAAATTGGTTCCAAAGGAATTAATAAATGCCCTAAAAATATTTTTCTTTATCGATAATAGAATGTTTTTTCCGAATTAATTAACATAATGGAAAATATATATATATATATATATTTATTATTATAATTCCAGAATATACCTAGTAATTTTTCCTGATGGCCCTTATTCGCCTAAAGGATTAAGTAGTATACGAACATTTAATTTTCAATACAAACGAACTCGTTTATGAATTAAAACAAAAAAACAAATTGAAATCCATTCAGAACTTACCTTTAAATGTCACAAAATCCATTATAAAAACACATCAAAACAAAACATTGCCTAAACTTTACAAAATAATTTCATATTCTTAAAAAAAAAACTATTCGTAAAGTTTCGCGCGTTTTTCCGCCATTTTCCAACATGTCGCGCGTGTGGACATCATGGCTGCTGGACGGGAATGGCGGGAAGCGATCACGAATTCTGTATTTATGTCTGCGCATCCTGAAAATACAAATGTTGTGAATGGGTTACTTCAATGAACGTAGTAGCTTCTAAGTTGTATGTTTGTTTGAGAATTTTTCGGCTAATTGGCTTCTTTTCTTTCTACATGTAAAAGCCTCTTATGTCATATGGTTAAGACGTTTGCCTGTAGACCAGGGTCGTGGGTTCGATTTACATGGGAGCATACTTTGTTTAGTTGTTCCTAAAAATGGAAAAAATAATTCTTCTTTCACAACCAGTTACCAAACACCGAAAGAAAAATCTTCACTTGTAACTGGTTAGATAAAAGTTACCAAAGTGGACGAAGGGTTCCTAGTTTGGTTAGGACATTGCAGGCTTGAATCACCTGATTGTCTGATAAAGAT